>OY754309.1:19050489-19685489 GCA_963573325.1 Astragalus glycyphyllos
TTTATGAAATGATACATGGTGATGCCTAATTGATTGAGTAGTTGATTGTATTATGTGAATTTTGTGATTAATAAAATTGAACCAAGTGTGGGAAATAAAGAGGGGCTTGTGGTAGAAATTATTTTTAACAATTCTTTATTGGGCTGGAGTGAAAACTCAGCCCATTAACCCAAAACCCCCATCTACATTCCAACTATCTCACTACTCTCATCCCTCTCATTTTTCATTTTCAAACTGTAAAAAAAAGAAGCCTATGATGTTGAACTCCATTCTAACATTCTAGATTTTAGTCGACTATAAAATACGGAATATTACATTTTAACCTTTGAAAGACACGCCACCACAATTTGGATTATAAAAAAAATGTAGAGAAATTTTCCATAAGAGACTCAAGATGTCATAAAATCCATAATACTTTTTTTTGACCACAAAATCCATAATATTATAGATAGGATCTTAACCATAATCGGTTCTAACACTGAATGATTCAACTAGATAACATAATCCAAATTACAGAGGAACATATCCTAATACGTAGTCAAAAGGTACAACATCACGTCTAAGATTCACTAGTGCAAAAATGACTTTACAAAGCACCATTTAGCATCGGTTGTTTGAACAGCCGATGCTAAATGTGTAACCGGTGGCATTTTTGAAATTACGAGCAAAAGTATAAGTTCACATTAGACTTTTAGCATCGGTTATTTTAACAGCCGATGCTAAATGTACAAGAATTGAACAATTACCATCGGGTATTTAAACAATCGATGCTAAATGTCCAAAGCAAGTACATTTAGCATCGGCTGTTAAAAGAATCGATGCTAAAAGTCGAAACCCAACTTTAATTTCTCAGACAAGTTTAGGCAAAACCTCTTCTCTTCCTCACACAAACCTCTTCTCTTGCGAAACCTCTTCTCTTCCTCTTCTCTTCCGTTGAATCTGTCGCTCCATTTTCGAGATTGTTGCTCCCTTCGCTCCCTTGCGAAACCCTTGAATCTGTTGGTCGCGCCATTGTTGTTCGAAAGAGCTTGAGCTGCAAATTGCGAAACCCTTGAACCGCGTTTTAGGTACGAACTATTTTTCATCTCTTCATCTCAGTTTCTTTGATTTGAACTTCTTCATTTTTCCCTTTAGATGTAACAAGCTCACCGTTGAATTCGTTGGTCTCTCCATTTTCGAAACTCACCGTTGATTCCGTCTTCAAGCTTCTGTGAGAGTTGTAAGCAAAAGGTTTTCGTTTCCTCTTCCTCTCTCTGTCGAGAGCTTCGTGGTCTGGAGAGCTTCTAACCTAACCTAAAGTGTGTTTTCGTGTGACAGCTTCTAACCTAAAGTGTGTTTCCGCCTGTGCTTCTGATGATGGATCCACGTTTCGTATAGATTTTGCGAGAGTTATGTTGAAATTGTCTAATCTTGAAGCTTAAGGAGGTTGAAGGAACTTCTGTTGTTAGAGGTAATTTCAGATTTAATACATATTTTGGTTAATAATTTATAATGGGATCTCTTGAAACTTTTCCATTTCTGTTCTAACTTCTAAGTTTAGGAAGATTGTTTGATTTTGGTTAATAATTTATAATGGCATGGATGCCTTTATTTTTATCATTTGATTCCTAAAAGAAAATGTGTCACACACATTTGAGATAGTTTTGGCTGTGTAAAGCTACAATCAGTTACAAAAAAATTTGATTTTGATTACACTGTGTTATATGTTTAGCTTGTGGCTTCAACCCTGCAACAAATATCCTGAAATAAGATCAGTTTTGTATAGCATTCTTGTACAAACAAATTTGCTTGTGTTAATTATTAATATATGTAGTAGGAACTGTTTGCTTATTGTGGATTGGTGGCATGTTTTGTTGTATTCAGTTTATTGGCTAAGGAGTAGCCACATTTTCAAATTTCTTTTAGGTGAAAGTTCTAACTTCTAAGTTTAGGAAGATTGTTTGATTTAGCATTAGATTATTATGCTTTCTATCTATCTTCAATATGATCAAAATTTGGTGGATTCCAAGTTTTATCACAGATATTTCTGAGTTTATGACTGTTAGAGTTCTTTTACTAAGATGAATGAATACTCTTTCAGGTGCACCTGGCTTCATATTGGTCTCCTTGCTTTAGAGTTGATTTCTTTGATCCATAATAACAGATTTGGAGTCCTAATCTCGACATCACAGTAAGGTAATTGACTTGTACTTCCTTAAACCACCGCAAATTTCTCTTAGCTATTTGACTAGGTGGAAAGATGTATAACAATCCTTTAGTTAATTTTTCTTAGCTTAGCTTTGTGTTGTGCCAGTTAACATTTGGTTTTTCCATTAATTTATGTTGCTATTCTGGTTTTGTTGAGCTGTGTATAACCAATATCCTCCTTCACTAGGTATGCTGCGACCAACCAATATTGTTGTTCTTTTGTGTTTTGCATGTCCTGTTTTGCTTCCAAGTTGTTAATTTTAGTACCTTTGTTTTTCGATTTGAGGTACCAAACCGTTGTTCAACTGTAGATGTAAACTGTGGTAACATTTGAATGCCTTTTTTCCATTTCAAATATCAATATGTTATTCAGTTGATTAGCTTTAGTTGTGTTGTTCAAGTCCTTCATACTCAAACAGGTTTCCAAAAATGTAAATGTTACCATTAAGGAAATATGAGCCAAATACACTCTCAAGACATTAAGTTAGCAGGTCCAATTGATCTTGAAACATTTGAACGTTAAGGTCCAATTAGTGCATGAAATAGGATTAAAATAGGATTTTAATCCTTTATAATTAAGTCATGTACAGATAGATGAATTTTATTGAACACTATCTAAAGATGATACACTGTTGTTGTAAATTTGGCCACCAATTAGCCTGCAAAAAAATAGGATTAAAATGGTAATTATAGGTTCTGTAGCTGTCACAACCGTACTCTGAAGATATGATCGTAGTTTCATCACACATTTTTGTGTTTATAAGTCATTACTGACCTTATTTTTTATACATGGTTGCATACTCAAGAACACTAGATTAATCCACCCTTAGCCCTTTATCTAATGTTTGAAAAACAAAGAAGTTGCTGGAAACTGACCTTATTTTTACTGTCTTGGTTTGATGTGATTGTTTGATTTTGTTTTAACAATTAATACTTGGTCTATTATTTTGGAGCATATAGTCATGGATCGTAGTTGGATGCAAAGTAATCGTCTGAGTGATGAGTATGCGAAAGTCGAAGAGTATAAATTTTGCTCAAGTAAATCTTCGCAAAACTGATGTTACCAAAACTGATGTTCCCGAAACTGAAGTAACTTATTCCTACCCTTGTTGTAATTGTGTGAATCGGGCCCCACAACCACCAGGTGTAATACGAGACCATCTCTTTGTTTATGGGATCTTACCTAGTTATACCACATGGATATGGCATGGTGAATCAACCGGCAATCCAAGTGTGTCCAAAAGTGAGAAAGCTGATGAAGATATGGATGATCGAATGGAGGACATGATACGTGACATTGGTCCTGAATCTTTTAAGCGAGCGCATGAATATGATACTTTGTGCAAAGACAAAGATCAACCTCTATATTTGGGTTGCACAAAATACACACGATTCTCTGCTTCTTTAAAATCAATCTGAAGGCGAAACATGGGTGGACTAATAAGGGATTCACTGAATTGCTTGAGCTGTTGGAAGACATGCTTCCCATAGGTAACACACTGCCAAAACATATGTATGATGCGAAGAAGATTTTGTGTCCGATGGGTGGGGAGTATAAGAAAATACATGCATGTCCCAATGACTGCATATTGTATCGGAAAGACTTTGAGGATTTACATAAGTGCCCTACGTGTAATTGGTCGCGCTACAAAGTGAAGTCGGGTGAATCTAGTTTTGAAGACAACAGCACAAGGGGTTCCCCTACGAAGGTTTTGTGGTATCTTCCAATAATACCTACGTTCAAACGCTTGTTTGCTAATGCAAATGATGCGAAGAGCATTAGATGGCATGCAGATGAGAGGAAATGTGACGGGCAGCTTCGCCATCCGGCCGATTCTTTGCAATGGAAGATAGTTGATAATTTGTATCCGGATTTTGGCGCTGAGTCAAGAAATCTTAGGCTTGCACTTGCTTCATATGGTATGAATCCATATGGTAACTTAAGTACGAATCATAGCTCGTGGCCTGTTCTCCTTGTAATTTACAACCTATCTCCATGGTTGTGCATGAAGCGCAAATATGTGATGTTATCCATGATGATTTCTGGTCCGAGACAGCCAGGTAATGACATAGATGTTTACCTTAGTCCATTGATTGAAGACTTGAGGACATTGTGGGATGAAGGCGTGGATGTGTATGACGGGTATTGTAGTGAAACTTTTAAGCTGCGAGCCATGTTATTTTGCACGATCAATGACTTTCTAGCATACGGAAACTTGTCTGGGTATAGTGTCAAGGGGCATAAAGGTTGTCCTATTTGTGCAGAAGGCACGTGCCACCATCAACTCAAACATGGAAGGAAGACTGTTTACCTTGGGCATCAGAAATTTCTCAAACCAAATCATAGATATCGTAAGTTGAAAAAAGCTTTTAATGGGTACCAGGAAAATGACATTGCTCCGAATGCCTTGACTTGAGAAGAAGTCTATCAAGTGGTTAAGGACATCAAAGTTGTATTCGGAAAAAAGCAGAAGCAGTCCAAGGAGAAAAGCAAGTGGAAGAAGAGATCGGTGTTCTATGATCTTCCGTATTGGTCCAATCTTGATGTAAGGCATTGTCTTGATGTCATGCACGTTGAGAAAAACGTTTGTGATAGCGTCATCGGGACTCTTCTCAACATTCAAGGGACAAAGGATGGTATAAATTCTCGTCTAGATTTGCGTGAGATGGGCATAAGAGAACAATTACATCCAGTGGAAAGAGGTAAAGGCACATATTTGCCTCCAGCATGTTATACCTTGTCAAAAAAAGAGAAAATGAGCTTTTGTGAATGTCTAGGGGGAATCAAAGTGCCACATGGTTACTCTTCAAATGTAAAGCGATTGGTTTCAATAAAAGATCTCAAATTAGTTGGCTTGAAGTCGCATGACAGCCACGTCTTGATGCAACAACTACTACCTATGGCGATTCGTGGCATCTTGCCGAAAGATGCCCGACATACCATAACTAGATTGTGCCTATTCTTCAATAGTATATGTGCTAAAGTCATCGACCCTCAAAAATTGGACGAGTTGGAAAATGAGGCTGCTATTATCTTGTGTCAGTTGGAGATGTTTTTTCCTCCCTCGTTCTTTGATATCATGGTTCATTTAATTGTTCATCTAGTTAGGGAGATTAGATTATGCGGACCTGTTTATTTAAGGTGGATGTACCCAGTCGAGCGATACATGAAGATCTTGAAAGGGTATGTGAAAAACCAATATCGTCTCGAAGCATCCATTGTCGAAAGGTATGTCACAGAAGAAGCTATTGAGTTTTGTTCAGACTACTTGTCAAAAGCGAAGTCTGTAGGACTACCAAAGTCTCGTTATGCAGGGAGATGCCAAGGTAAAGGTACACATGGGCCGGCCACTAAGAGCATGAGTCGAGCTGAAGTGCTTCAAGCACATTTGTATGTTTTGAATAACACAGATGAGGTTATACCTTACTTGTCTCATCATAAAGAGATAGTAAAGGCCAAAAACCCTCGAATGAAAAAAATATCGTTATTGAACGAGCATAACAACACATTCATAGATTGGTTTAAATCACAGATTAAGAAAGATGCGAGTGCCTCTGAGACTTTGAGATGGTTAGCACATGACCCTTGCTTTAGTGTCGTGTGTTGGAGCGGTTAGGACATAAATAACTTTTCCTTTTAAACAAAGTCGAAAGATGACATGAGTACCATGCAAAACAGTGGAGTTATGGTCATGGCTTCCTCAATGCACTTCTCTAGTTCAAAGGATGCTAATCCCGTACTTGCATCCATTGCTTACTTTGGTGTCATTGATGAGATTTGGGAGCTTGATTACCGTAAATTTAAAGTGCCTCTTTTTTAAATGCAAGTGGGTTAGCAGCAAGAATGGTGTGTGTACCGACGAAATGGGATTTACACTAGCGGACCTTGACAAGGTAAGTTATAATGAGGAACCTTTCATCATGGCTGACCAAGCAAAACAAGTATTTTATGTGAAAGATCCTTCTAACAAAAAGTGGTCAGTGGTCCTACAAGGAAAAATAGCAAGTGATGAAGATTCAAGTCTTACAATTTCAGAGACACCTTGTTTGTTAACACAAGTGCCTACTTTAGTTGATGACAATGAAGTTGATGATGAACATGCCACTCGCAATGATCATAATGAAGGGATTTTATACGAAGGAGTTTAAATTTGTTATTTTTTTTTGGAATCTATGAAATTGTATTGTTGAGCTTTAATGACAATGATTGTTCCCACAATGTTTGTTGGAGTTTAGATTTGTTTACTTTTTTTGGAATCTATGACAATGATTATTCCCACAATGAAAGAATATACATATATATGAAATAAACTCATGTATTATATAAATTCCTTTTTTGTAAATTCCTGTTTTGTCGACAAGATGAAAGGAAATTTCCTGTTTTGTAAATTCCAGTATATATGGAATTTCTGTGTTGCTGTTTAGTGGTCATGGTCTTGCTGGCCTGTTTTATTTTTGTCTTTTTCTTCTTTGATTCTGTGTTGAGATATTGTAACTGATATATTTTGTAACTGATATATGATATATTTTGTTTCCTTTGTTCAAACAGGTATCATGGATGATTCCAGTGCCGACCCTCCAAAAAAGAAAACTAGACGTCCGACATCATTAAATAAGTTCACTAATAGGCTCCCTAGTGGTCACTAAAAGGCAACCTTAATGGTCCATATGCTAGCCAATTCAAGAACTATCTAGGGGTGCTTGCACGAACAAAAGTAAGCATATTGCCCATGTCCTGGGATGAAGTTGATGCCGAGACAAAAAAAATTGCTTGGGATGATGTTCAGCAAACATTTGATCTTCCCGACAATGAGCAATTCAAGAAGATTTGGATGTCTCATATCAATCTTTGCTGGAGACAGTTCAAGACAAAACTCAACAGAGAATATGTCTATGGCAATGGCGATAATAGCGGTGCAACAACTCCATGTGACAAGTATAGCGCCATATCTATCGAGACATGGGCGGCATTTGTAAAAACTCACACTACTCCGGAGTTTGTGGTATTGCTTTAACCACAAATATTTTAGTTTCTTAACCAATATTATGGATTTGTTATATATGTGATGGTGTTTATTCTTTGTAACAGGCTAAGAGAGAAGCTGGCAAGAATAAGCAAAAAAAGAATAAATACAAACACACAATGGGGCCTGGTGGTTATAAAAAGTTGAAGGAGAATTTGAAGGAAGAACAGATAAAAAAGTCAAGTAGGAGTCTGGTGATCCTGATTTGGTGGTGGAGCCTACATCTCCAGAGCGACATGAGCTGTGGAAGGCTGGCCGCAAAAACAAGTCTGGATCTTATATATCTGAGGAGTCAGCATCAGTTGGATCTACGATTGTAAGTAAAATATAGTGTGATGTTAGAAACACATATGTTAGAAACACATCAGACCATATTTATTTGATAAGAGACATGTTAGAGACATATTTATTAGAAACAGCATCAGTTAGTAACAAATTAATTCAATTCTAACACGTAAACATGTTTTTGTTGTAGGACGAACTTACGGTTATGAGCAGCCAAGGATCTTTCGTTCCGCGAGGAAAGAATGATATTTTGACCGCTGCCATTCGAACACCTGAGCATCCCGGTCGTTGTCGGGGAGTCGGAAAAGGTGTCGGGCTAAAGAAATACTTTGGAGGTGTGCAACGTTCTTCCTCGAGCAACTCAGAACTCGATAAAGAGGCGTTCATTAAACAAGTCTTGGAGGGCGTCGAAGTGTTGGTGGAAGACAAAGTTACCAAGTTGTTGGCAAAGGTATATGTTTATGAAATATAAAGTATATTTTTCATTGTAAACAGATTGATTGAGATATGTATTTTTTAATTATTCAGCGCTCTCAATCATGTGGAGGATGTCAAAATACGGCTGTTCATGTTCCCACTCCCATGACCACTGTTGGATCTAAGGGGAGCTGCTCACCATCTAATGTGGAGGAGGAGGAGGAGGAGGAGGAGGAGGAGAAGGAGGAGAAAATTGATTGGCTGAGAAAGATACATATGATTGCGTATGATGATAAGAGACATGCTAGGATAATGTTGGACCATCAAAAACATGTGTGCTTTGTCTCCTTCAAAGAGATCATCGACATGGTTTCTGGTGAAGCGTGGCTTGATTTGTGCCACTTGGGCATATGGTGCATGTAAGTAGTAAAGTTTATTTGGTTATATAAATTTCTCGCGTTTCTACATATATTATTCAATTTGATATTTCCTTCATTAATAGATATCTGTATCGCCAAGTTGTTGAAAGGGGTGTCGATGACTTGTATGGATTTGTGTGTCCACATAAGATGAACTTGAACGGGTATACCAAACAGGATGTTTCTATACATATTCAACAGATATTGGCTACTACCAATAAGGAAATATGGTTGGCTCCTTTTTGCAATAGGTACATGAAATATTTGAAAAAATTGGTAATACATTTTCCTTTATTTGTTTGTTTGTTTCTTAATTTTATATTTATCAATGTTGCAGTAAGCATTGGCAACTAGTTGTCCTCCTCCCAAAGCAAAATACTGTGGTCTGGATGTGTTCCTTATGTCGCCAACCAACCAAAGCAATCAAAGAAATGTTTGGCAAGTAAGTTTTTAATTGTTTATCATGGTTTAGATTGTAGTATTTGAACTTCTAGTTGAAATTTTATAACTAATTTATATTATGTTGTTATTAGAGCTATGAAAGGGGATTCTACATCGGCCACCAACTGGTTGTACCCTATAGTAAGTAGTTTAAAATATTGGGTTGATTTAGTTTTGAGTGAATCCATATATGATATACATATATATATATATATATATATATATATATATATTATATTCTTTTGTGGTTAACTTTGTTAATTCATTTGTGTAGATGCCAATACAACCGAATGGTTTTTATTGTGGCTATTATGTTATGAAGTTTATGCTGACCATTGTGAGCGCCGGTATTGTTGATAATTGGGAGAAGGTATTAAATTTTGTCAAAGCAAAGTCTTTTTTAGTAAGTATTTGATAATTAGGAGAAAGTATAAAAGTTTGAAATCTAATTTGTTTGAGTAAATTTTAAACTTGTAGGTATTTGATAATGCAAAGTCATACACCGACGAGGAACTTGAGGAGACTCGTCAGCTTTGGGCGGAACTCTTTTTCAAGATACGTGCAGAGCAAAATGATACACTATTTCGTGCGTAGTTTAACTTGTGTAATTAGGAAAGGGTCACCACATTTTGTGCACAATAGTGTTATATATGTTATGGTGGATCTCACATTTTGTTATGTATTTTGTTTTTTAATTAGTTTAACTTATGTTCTCACTATGTAAGACATTATTAAATTTAATGGAATTTTATGTACTTTTATATGTGTTGATGACTGAAATATCTCTATGTATATAATAGGTTATTATGTATTAGATGATTGGTATGGATAAAAACCAAAAAAAAATATTAAAAAAAATGAGACATTTAGCATCGGTTGTTCAGTATAACCGATGCTAAAAGTACCAATAGTAGACCTCTAGGATCGATTGTATCGTACAACCGATACTAAAAGTATCAGCAGGAGACAATTAGCATCGGTTGCATCGGTTGTACAGTACAACCGATGCTAAAAGTATCGTACAGTAGGAGACAATTAGCATCGGTTTTACTGTACAACCGATGCTAAAAGTATCAGCATGAGACATTTAGCATCGGTTGTACTGTACAACCGATGCTAAAAGTATCAGCAGGAGACATTTAGCATCGGTTGTACAGTACAACCAATGCTAAAAGTACCAGCAGGAGACATTTAGCATCGGTTAAATAACCGATGCTAAATGTCCCACATTTAGTATCTGGGGATTTAGCATCCTCGGATAACCGATGCTAAATGTCCAAAACAACCGATGCTAAATGTCTGTTTTGCACTAGTGATTAAACAAGGTACAAAAGATCTCAACACATGAGATTAATGAGATAAAACATGTGACTGGGACTTCTAATCATCATAGTCCTCAAATGCTAAGATTCTTTCATTTTTCCGTTACCTATTGGAGGCTTTACCTGCTTGTCTGAAAAACAAACAATAGTAAAGGGTGGGATTATATAAAGTCAGTGAGTTTCTTTGATACTCCTTACTATAATATAATCCGCATATCTTTTATTTTTTAACCGATAATGCATCCCCCTCCAGCAATAGTCTTTTATATATAAATGCTATTAACGTACCGTTGGGGAACCCAAACTCAATATTTTATTGAATGAAACCTGTAGCCCTTGATCTTAGGTTCATGACACCTCTCCCAAGTATATTCCTTAATTGATTTAGTCATTTATATATAATATATATTGTATACTTTTCACACTCGAATATTCTCTCTTATAAACGAACACATCAATATCAAGATGAGTTACACATCGACATCAAAATCAAGTATGTTCCATAATTTGGTCATTCTAAGCCATTCTTATAAACGAACAAATCAATATCAAGACGAGTTACAGAGACATATCATGATACCAAATAATATTTTAATGAATAACTACTAGGATTAATGCAAATGCCACATAGTTCCTAAGAATCAAGTATTAGAATTTAAGATATATTAGGTATGCCTCTTGAAACCAATTTGAATTCTAATTCAAATCGGAGGAGTTCTCCCCAGATGAGCCACTCAAAGCCAAGATTTCGTGCATTTTCCAAATCGGCGACAAGATTCTCCCCGCTCCATACTGAATGCACCGAAATATTGCCTTAAGAAGCATCCGTCCAGTCACAAGCATAATCTTCATCCTCCCGTAAGGCGCGAGGTGGGGACACCTTCCGCTGAGCACTCTTCCCCACAACCATAGTTGAATCTACATGGAGGGAGTTCAATCAGCAACACAAATTACTGATCCCTTAAACACCTCCATTAGAACGAATGAAATTCGAACTCAAGGGACACACGACACCCTTGAAGAAGTTTTAAGTTATGGAATCCCCTCCTTCTAAGAGGGAGCCCATCAAAAAGATGAAAATCCCATCTACTGAAGGATGACCGACATCTAGGCGACCTAGAATAAAGGGTCTAAGGGGGGAGACAAACAAGATGAAAAGAAAATATACCTGGTCAAGTCTGCTACAACAAATGCAAAGACGATAGATAGAGATTTTGGAGCAAATGGGCGTCAGAGCAACTAGGGGGTAAGTTAGAAAATATCCAAATAAGGCAATTATATGGCTATTTGTACTAAGGAGGAAGAAACGAAGCGATGATCCCCCAAAACCCTGCCACCGTAATAAAATAGCCAAAATGATGCACTTGAAACGAGAAGGCACCCTAAATGACCCTAATGACAAGACGCCTTGAAAATCAATAGACCATCCACCAAATATATTGGTGCACGTTGAACAATTAATTCTGATTTGTGCTCCTCTTAGCTAAAATGTTTGCAGATTAGATAACTTGAGCTGTGTAAGGGTTGGGGTATTTCTTCTACCTCCTCTATTTAGTTTTGCTTATTACAAAACTATTAATTGAGATAACTGAAGGGTAAGTTCATAACGAACGAATTTATGTATGATATTTGCATATTTATAACAAAAATACTGTTAACTAGAATTTACGATAGTATCTAATCTTTTCTCACAAACTCATTTCAACAAAAAAGGATATAAATAGCTTCATAAAGTAATTGAGACACAAAAATATAGGCACAAAAAACAAGATGAAAAAAAATTAGAAATAACTTTTAAACGAAATAATTAATCCTTTAGAAAGTAATAAAATCTGTGAAATAATGGTAATAATAAGATTTTTGTTATAAAATCAGCAAGACTTTATCAAAACAAGAACAAGAGAATGAGAGGAGAGAAGATATAAGTCTTTGTATTTCTCATCAAGTGTACCATTACATATGAGAGTGAGCCCTATTTATAGGGTGGGGATTGGCAAGTGAGTAGTCAACATAAAGACCACTATACAAGGATAATAAAGGAGATGATGGGAGAAGAGAAATGGACATCCAATATCTAATAATTTTCATAACACTCCCCCTTGGATGTCCATTGAGGATATGCCTCATTAAAACCTTACCAGAAAAAACCCAGTGGGAAAAAATCTAGTGAAGGAAAAAGAGTACAATATCCTTTTACAAAATTTAGTTATTTCTCCCCCTCATCCAGACAATCATTTTTGAGACGGTGAAGACCAATCTTTTGTACCAGTCGTTCAAAAACTTTGCTTGGGAGCAATTTTGTGAAAAGGTCTGCAAGATTATCACATGAGCGAATTTGTTGAATGCTTATATCACCATTCTTCTGAAGATCATGAGTGAAGAAGAATTTTGGAGAAATATGCTTTGTTCGATCTCCTTTAATGTAACCCTCTTTCAACTGAGCAATGCATGCAGTATTATCTTCATAGATTGTTGTTGCATCTATTCTTCCGGAAGACAAACCACAAGTCTTTTGTATGTGTTGAATCAGATATCTTAACCAAACGCATTCCCGACTTGCTTCATGTAGTGCTAAAAGTTCTGCATGATTTGATGATGTTGCTGTTATGGTCTGCTTTACAGATCTCCATGAAATTGCTGTACCACCGCAAGTAAACAAGTATCCTGTTTGTGATCTACCATTATGTGGATCTGACAAATAACCTGCATCTGCATAACCTATTAATTCTAATTTGGGTACTTTGGAATAAAACAACCCCATATTCATTGTACCCCTAAGGTAACGAAGTATATGTTTGACCCCGTTCCAATGTCTTCGTGAAGGTGAAGAACTATATCTCGCTAATAGATTAACAGAAAATGAGATATCAGGACGCGTATAATTAGCAAGGTACATTAGTGCCCCAATTGCACTGAGATATGGTACTTCAGGACCAAGTGGTTCTTCACCCTCTTCTCGAGGTCTAAATGGATCTTTCTCCACATCTAGTGATCTAACAACCATTGGAGTAGACAACGGATGAGATTTGTCCATGTAGAAACGTTTTAATACTTTTGCTATATAAGCCTCTTGATGCACAAAAATTCCATTTTTCAAATGCTCAATTTGTAGTCCTAGACAAAACTTTGTCTTTCCCAAATCCTTCATCTCAAACTCTTTCTTTAAGCAATCTATAGCTTTTGGAAGCTCTTCAGGAGTTCCAATAATGTTTATGTCATCAACATAGACAGCAATTATAGCAAATTCTTTTCCAGATCTTTTTATAAAAATACATGGACAAATTGGGTCATTTGTATATCCCTCCTTTAGCAAATATTCACTGAGGCGATTATACCACATGCGTCCAGATTGTTTTAGCCCGTAGAGAGACTTATTCAATTTGATGGAGTAGTCCTCTCGAGATCCAGGGCTATGTGCCTCAGGCAAGTTAAATCCTTCAGGGAGCTTCATGTAAATATCACTATCAAGTTAGACATATAAATATGCTGTGACAACATCCATCATGTGCAAATTAAGCCCTTCATGTGCTACAAGGCTAATTAAGTACCGAAAAGTACTTGCATCAACTACACGGGAATAAGTTTCATCAAAATCAATTCCAGGTCTTTGTGAAAATCCTTGAGCAACAAGTCGAGCTTTGTATCTTGCAATTTCACCATTCTCATTCCGTTTTCGCACAAAGACCCATTTGTATCCAACTGGTTTGACACCCTCAGGTGTTCGGACTACAGGTCCAAAAACTTTTCGCTTGTAAAGCGAGTTTAATTCAGCTTCAATTGCATCTTTCCATTTTGGCCAATTCTCACTTTGTCTGCAATCTTTAATAGATCTTGGTTCATGATCCTCATTATCATTTATCACATTTAGCGCTATATGATATGAAAAAGCATCATCAACGTTGACTTCATGTCAGTTCCATTGTATTCCATTAGTGACATAATTTATTGAGATCTCTTTATTTTCATGAATTTCAGGTACCTGATGAGTCTCTTCTGGGACTGTAACGTCAATTATGTCTGTAGACTCTTTGAGAGTTTCTATATCCTCTTCTGGACCATCTTTCTTTTTAGCTCCTTTTCTTGTTCGAGGATTTTTATCTTTGGAACCGACTGGTCTACCACGCTTCAGGCGTGGTTGAGACTCACTTGCAATATTAGATTGTCCAACAGGGACATCTATTTTTATTGGAGCATTAGCAGCTGGTATATATGATCTGGTCACACTTTTGGGATCAGTGAACGCATTTGGTAATTGATTTGCTAGGCTTTGCAAATGAATTATCTCTTGAACTTCAAGTTCACATTGTTTTGTTCGAGGATCAAGATGAGACAGTGATAA
The DNA here is from genome assembly GCA_963573325.1 of Astragalus glycyphyllos. Classification (NCBI taxonomy): domain Eukaryota; kingdom Viridiplantae; phylum Streptophyta; class Magnoliopsida; order Fabales; family Fabaceae; genus Astragalus; species Astragalus glycyphyllos. The sequence continues at coordinate 19,064,924 of OY754309.1, forward strand.
TTCATTCCAACTGATCTCCTTTTTCAGCTGCTTTTTCTCTCCCCCTAATGTTGGGAAATTTGATTCATCAAAATGACAATCAGCAAATCGAGCTGTAAATAAATCTCTTGTTGTTGGTTCAAGATAATTTATAATTGATGGAGATTCATATCCAACATATATTCCCAACCTTCTTTGAGGACCCATCTTAGTGCGTTGTGGTGGAGAAATTGGAACATACACCGCACATCCAAAAATTCTAAGATGGGAAATATTAGGTTCTTGACCAAAAACTAACTGTAAAGGGGAGGAGTCGTGATAAGTTGTTGGCCTGATGCGAATCAATGTTGCAGCATGCAAAATTGCATGTCCCCAAGCAGAAATGGGAAGTTTGCATCTCATGAGAAGTGGTCTTGCAATTAACTTTATACGCTTAATAAACGATTCTGCAAGTCCATTCTGTGTATGAACATGTGGTACAGGATGTTCAATATCAATTCCAATGGAGGCACAATATTTATTAAATGCTTGAGATGAAAACTCAGCAGCGTTGTCAAGACGTATTTTCTTGACAGGATAATCGGGGAAGTGAGCTCTTATTCGAATCAGTTGAGCTAGCAATCTCGCAAATGCTTGGTTGCGAGTTGACAATAGACAAACATGTGACCATTTAGTTGATGCATCAATTAAAACCATAAAATATCTAAATGGTCCACATGGTGGGTGTATTGGCCCACAAATATCACCATGTATTCGTTCTAAAAAGTTGAGAGATTCACTTCTATTTTTTGTTGGTGATGGTCTAATTAGCAACTTCCCTTGTGAACAAGAAGTGCATGAGAACTTATTAGATTGAAGAATCTCCTGGTTCTTCAATTCATGTCCACATGAGTTTTCAATTATTTTTCGCATCATTATGAATCCGGGATGGCCCAGCCGGTCATGCCAAACAACAAATATTTTGTGATTTGTAAACTTCTGGTTTACAACAACGTGTGCTTCAATTGCACTGATATAAGTGTAATACAGACCAGAGGAAAAGGCAGGCAGCTTTTCCACTACACTTATTTTTTCCAAAGTCTGTCTTGTTATATAGAGATATTCAATATCCCCCCCCTTCATCTCTTGTTTCAATATGATATCCATTTAGGCGGATATCTTTGAAACTTAATAAATTTCTACTGGACTTAGGGGAATACAATGCATTCTCAATGCGTAAATTTGTTCCCCGGGATAACAGTATATTAGCTCTTCCGGAGCCTTCAATTATCTTTGAAGAGCCAGATATAGTACTAACGTCGGTTTCTCTCTTTACTAAATAAGAGAAATATTTTGCATCCTTTAAAATTGTAAGGGTAGTTCCGCTATCGACGAGACACATAACTCCATTATTGATGCTATTGTCAATACTCATTCTATCCAAAGAAAAGAAATATGATAAGAGAGAAGCATGAGAAATAATAACAACTTTATGATTGAACTATTTAAACATAATCTATGGAAGTTAAAAACATACTTAAACATAAACCTTTATTATTATTATTAGCATATGAAATTTCAAAACATTTTATTATCATAGGAAATTCAAAGACACTCTCAAACTGTATTATTATTGGAATATTTAGGGAAATCTACTTCTTCACTATACTTCCATCCACAATGAGGTGATCAATATTTCCATCAGGGTCTGCAAAGAAATCAGCAACATCCAAATGAGTAGCATCTGTATTACCATCATCTTCATAAGCAAAATGACTCTCAACCCTTTTATCTTTATTTTTAATTGATTGTTGATAGAGATCAACAAGATGTTTTGGTGTACGACAAGTACGACTCCAATGACCTTTGCCTCCACAACGATAGCAAATATTTTCATTACTTGTACTACTCTGTCCACTTTTTTCATTCTTTCCAGCATTTTTCCACTTCTGGTGAAAAGACGTGTTCTTGTAATTTTCACTGCGACTATGATCAACACCGTGACCACGACCACGGCCACGACCATGACCACGGCCACGACCACGGCCACGGCCACGACCACGACCACGATTTTGTCCATAGTGATCGTGTGTTGCTACATTCACTTCTGGGAATGGAGCAGTGCCAGTGGGACGAGCTTCATGATTTTTCATCAAAAGTTCATTATTTTGTTCGGCCACAAGGAGGCAAGAGATCAAGTCAGAATATTTCTGAAATCCTTTTTCTCGATATTGCTGCTGCAGGAGCACATTGGATGCATGAAAAGTGGAGAATGTTTTTTCTAACATATCTTCATCAGTCACTTTTTCTCCACATAATTGCAATTGAGAAGTGATTCTAAACACCGCAGAATTATATGCAGTTACACTTTTAAAATCTTGTAAACGTAAATGCATCCATTCATAACGAGCTTTTGGGAGGATTATAGACTTTTGGTGTTCATATCTTTCTTTTAAACTGTTCCAAAGTACATGTGGGTCTTTTACCGTAAGGTATTCATTTTTAAGGTCCTCATGGAGATGGTGGCGAAGGAAAATCATGGCTTTTGCCTTTTGTTGATTAGATGTTTTATTTCCTTCTTTGATAGTATCTCCATGGCCTTCTGCATTCAAATGAATTTCAGCATCTAGAGCCCATGGTAAGTAATTCTTTCCTGAAATATCAAGAGCCTCAAAATCAAGTTTCGTAAGGTTCGACATATTTAGTACTATCATGAAAGTGTAGAACAAGTTAGATAAAAATATAATATTGTGAAACAAATTGGTCAATGGTGGATGTAGACAGACAATGCATAAGTTATTAAAATAAATAAACAAAAAATATGGATTAAAAAGAAAAGTGACACATAACCATAAACATATGATAGAAGCTTAACTAGTATCTACTTTTGATCAAAACTTTACTCAACAATGAAACAACCAAGAGAACCAAGAACAAATAGGACCAAGAGAGAACCAATAATCCGACAGAATGATCTATATAAAATAAAAAATAGGACCAAGAGAACCAATAACAAATCGGAGAGAAAAATAATAGAATAATAGCATGTAAGGAATAAATCACATTCACATAAGAATAAATCACATCTACATAGTGTTAGGCTTATTGGCATATATCAATTTTAAGTAGTAAAAGATTATGACCGAATAAAAACTGTGACTTTGGTATCTGTTAATAGTTGATGGACCATTATTTTTGAATGGAAAACCATGCAATGATTATATACTATCTGAATCAAAAGTCAGTAATAATAGTATCAATTTGTGAATCACTTTTTCAATATATATCCACAGAAACATCGGATGATGAAGGGAAATTCTTTAAAACGATATTGCAATGAAGATCTTAGACTGTAAGTGCTTCGTGATAGGGACGTTTGCAACATAATTACCGATCTGATATAATGTGATTAGAATGAAGGCAAAACCCAATAAGCAAGCATACAACAAACAATAAGTAATACTAACCTTAGATTGGTAGAACGTCGTGCTGATAACGTGTTATAAAATCAGCAAGACTTTATCAAAACAAGAACAAGAGAATGAGAGGAGAGAAGATATAAGTCTTTGTATTTCTCATCAAGTGTACCATTACATATGAGAGTGAGCCCTATTTATAAGGTGGGGATTGGCAAGTGAGTAGTCAACATAAAGACCACTATACAAGGATAATAAAGGAGATGATGGGAGAAGAGAAATGGACATCCAATATCTAATAATTCTCATAACAATTTTAACTCTTTTAGACATTTGTGAATAAATAAATGTGCAATCTGTATTTTAGTAACTTTGTGAAACTAGGTTGTTATGGTTTAGTAATATTAAATAGGCTAAATAGCAGTTATAGTTATTTATCTTTGATTAAATTTTTTAGTTTGGTCATTTATCTTTTATATCCGTGACAGTTTGGTCCTTTATCTTCTATTTTTCTCACTTTGGTATTTTATCCTAATTTTCCGTTTAGCTTAATTTTTATTCCATTGAATTTCTTGCAAAATTTTATTCAAATTAGAGTCCATTTTAATTTAATTTAGCCCCGTATTGCATGAGTTATTCAAGTAATCGAAGGGACATTGGTTTGATTGAAGACATTCAAAGTGTTCTTAATTCTTCTGAGTTTTTGTTTTAAAGGACCAAACGAAAACAAATATGAAAGACAGAGGACCAATGTGAGAAAAATAAAAGATAGAGGACCAATTTGACATGGATATAAAAGATAAAGCATCAAAGTGAAAGATATGAAAGATAACACGGATATGCTTTAGAACTTTTTTTTTAACCACATTTTTTTGTTAAAAGTTAAATATTTAACATATTCCTATAATATATAGGCTTAAATATATGTTACCCCCTGCAAATATACCCATTATCCATTTAGCCCCCTGTAAAAATAAAACTCTTAAAAAAGACCTTGCAAATAATAAGTGTTTCTAGTTACCCCCTGCAGAGGGGTAACCGTAAACAGTTTATATTTTGCACGGGGGTAACCGTAAACGGTTTATATCTATTATACACTTAACGTTGTCAACATAATCTAATAGCAGAGGGTAACCGTAAACGGTTTATATTTGCAAGGTCTTTTTTAAGAGTTTTATTTTTACAATGGGTAAATGGATAATGGGTATATATATTTGCAGGGGGTGACATATATTTAAGCCTAATTTGAATGATGTTTGTTTATGAAATGTAAATGGTAATAGATAATAAATGAGATGTAGAAATTTGTAAGTTTTTTATTAACCGCAAATATTAATATTTTAATACTTATTATGTTGGTGGGTGGAGAAGATTTGAACCTCCAATCTTATGTCATCCACTTCTTAGTTCCCACGACATCAATCTAATCACCTAAACCACCTTATGACTTCCATAGGAATGAGTTAGTTTAATCACTAATAGTGGATATGTTAACATGTTTGGCAAAGAGCAGCGGATATCAAATAACTTATCTTATAGCAGATGAGGTGCTAGCCTATCTTGATGCACAAAAACCCTTTTAACCCTTGATTTAATGTTAAGACAAAAAACGCAATAACAAAAAACAAAGAGAAAGGCAACTTGATAGTACATTTCTGAACCTCACATCAAACAAGATAGTACATTTCTAAACCTTTTTAGAGTTATTTACAAAATAATCTGCTGAGTCATATAATTATAAGAGTTAAAGATGTTTTTGGTTCCTATAAAATTTGAGCTTTTTTGTTTTAGTTCCTCAAAACACCAATTTTTGTCCTTAAAGCGCTAGGACATTTAGTAGCGCTTATATAAGATCAAAAAACGTATTAAAAGTCATGAAGTATTATTAAAATTCATGAGGGAAAAAGAAAAAGATCCAAATTTTATAGGAACCAAATGTTGGTGAATTTTTTTTGAGAGACTAAAAAACAAAAAATTCAATTTTATAACCAAAAACATATTTAACCCATTATAAAATGGAAATTTGTATATTTTACTTGTAGTTGAATATATAGTATCCAAATGTGGAAACTGAAAGACAAACTATGAAATTAGTGAGAAAGAAGGAAGGGGAGAGAGGAGTGAGAAAGAAGGAAGGGACCCATGTCAACAATATGTCTATGTTTTCTTTCAACCACTCCATTTTGATGGTGTGTGTGAGGACATATGATTCTGTGAATGATCCCTAAATTAGTGAGATAATCTTTGAAAGGACGAAATTCCCCCCCCCCCCCCCCCCCCCCCCCCCCCCCAATCAGACTGATTGGAGTTGATCTTATTATTAAGTTGCAATTCAGCTAATGCCTTGAATTGTTTAAAGATGGTTAAAGTTTCTGATTTATCATGCAATAAACATCAACAAATTAAACATATAGAGAAGATGACATTGCGGCAGGACCCCATATCACAAAAGAGTAACTCAAGAAGGTCATTGTATATAGTTTGTCAAAGAGTAGATGGTAATTTGTGAGAAGTACCTAGAAAACATGCAATACAAAAGAAATTTTAATTTCTTTGAAAAGTTGACAAATTACACAGCTTAAGAACATTATTCAGAGTCTCAATACTAGGGTGGCCCAATCTGTGGTGCCACTTGAAATAAGTTGTGAAAGTGTGTTGTACAGTGTAGTTAATAGAAGGAAACTTATTGAAAGACAAGCTGCTTGATGAAGCGGATAGAGGCCATTGGAGTCCAGGCGCCCTTGCAAAAGCCCTTAATCATTGACCTGAGATTTCATAACATAATGGAAAGGATGAAACTGGATATAAGCATTATTGTCAAGTGCAAACTTGCTTACACTAACTAGATTCTTGTTTAGAGAGGGCACATGTAGAACATTTTTAAGATGCAAAATATTATTTGGATGTGAGGAAGAAGGAAAAGAAAAGGAACTTAGAGATTGGACCGGCAAACCTTGGCCATTTTTCCAAGGAAAATATTCTCCAAATGGCATGTTGGCCATTTTTCCAAGGAAAATATTCTCCAAATGGCACCACTAGGAGGAGGTGCAGCCCCTAGTGGTGCTAGTTGAGTAGTGGCATGTTGTGTTGCATTAGTGTCCAAAGCATTGTTTAGTAGTGGTGCAGCACCATAAAGTCCAGTAAGATTTGCCTGAGGAAAACCAGCAGTAGCAGCCTTTGGCCACACAGAATTGTTAGTAGAATTAGGGCGCAAATACTACTGATAAGGATTACCATTAGCATAGGCACTCTGATATGAACCAATTGCAGCATTAAATCTGTGATAGCAGTAAGAGGCTTCATGTCCTGGATGCTGGCAGACTTGGCATGTAACAAAGTTGTGACCATCACCATGAGCGCCACGACGCCCAAATCGACCACTGCGACGAAATTGAGAGTTTCCCCAGTATCCAGCAGAATTAGGGTTTTGCGCACCCGAAGAATTGGGGTTTTTCGCACCAGAGGAATTGGATGTGAAATTCTCCAGAGGAACTTGTTGTTGAGGCTTGGAATTAGGGTTGGATTGCGATTGAGTGAGGTTTAGTTATGGAATCTCCTCAACGATGTGTTGTTTGTCCAATCGCTGTTCTTGCGCGAGAAGGAGTGCGCGAATTTCATCCAAATCAAACAACGCAATCTTGGAATTGATAGCGTAACCAAAGATTCAAATTCTGGAGGAAGTCCCTCAAGAATCACATCAAGTTGATCTTGGATAGAGACAGGTTCACCGATGGAGATAAGCGAGTCTGAGATATGTTTGATAATTTCAAGAAATTCTGAAACCGAAGAAGTACCTTTCTTTGTAGTGTGCAATTGAGTACGTAATTGTCTTGCTTGAGCCTTCGTTTTGGATTGGAAGGTCTGGTGGATGTTCTCCCACAATTGGAACGTGTGGCGACAACCGATGACAGAGGGAAGGATCGCCGGTGATAGCGACGCTTGTAACCAGGCCAAGAGAAGTTCATCTTGGAGTTCCCAAGCCGAATACGCCAGACTTTGTGTTTGAGAGATGATCAACATCTGTGAGGTACTGTGGTGGAATATCCGGTGAGATGTAGAAGCAATGTAGATGATGCGCTCAAAGGACGAGCTCGATTTGTTGAAGCCATACGAGATAGTTGTGTTCATCAAGTTTAATGGAAATTTTGTAATTGAAGCTCGCCAATGGAGAAAGAGAGGATCACTAAACTTCTCATTAAAATATCTATATGGTGGCCTTCTTGCAAGACGACAACCCCTATGCCAATATTAGAAAGATCACATCCAATTTCAAATATTATAGAAAAATTAGGCAAAGAGAGAATAGGAGCATTGGACAATTTATTTTTCACAACTTCATGTACAAGATGGTGCTAAAGTTAGGTCATACTTCGTACAACCCCCCAGCTACTGAATGGACATCCCCAAACCATGCGAAAAGACGAAAATGCCATAATGAAACATTTTTGTTAGGGATTACGAAGGTTCAGAAGTTTAGCTCGGAACCGGTTCGAAAGTTAAGTTTCGAACCAAGCAGACACCCCCACTTACAAGATTTTTAACAGGTTCAGAGCTAAACTTCTGCACCAATTCAGAAGTTTAGGTCCGAACCTGTTAAAAATCCGCATGGGGTGTTTGGAAGCGCGTTTTCACGAGAGGGTATTTTGGGAATACTAAAGGGTCGGGGGTGTCCAGTGAGTAGAGGGGGGGTTGTACGAAGTATGGGCCCTAAAGTTTTCACAAATCGTCTATAAAAGCTAGCAAGCTCATGAAAGCTTCTTACCTCATTCACATTTTTAGGGGTGGGACAATCCATGATGGCCTTAACCTTTTCTTGGTCCACTTTTCCCCTTGTGATCTTACTCCCAAGAACACTATTTCACTTTTGCAAAATGTGAGTTTTTCAAGGTTGGCATACATGTGCTCTTTTCTCAAAGTTTCCTTACAGTCCTAAAATGAACAATGTGATCACCAAGGGTCACACTATAGATGAGGATATAATCAAAATATCCAAAATCTTGGTTTTCCTAGAAAGGTAAGGGACACCATTAAATTTAGTTTCTAATATTGTAACATTGATATGGATTTGGATCCTCTCTTAGTAAGATGTAGAGAAAGGAAAAATATTTTCTGCACAAATATCTACCATGAGTGGTCGTAATATTGATTAATTATATTAGAAAAGTTCTATTGGTTACACATATCTATTAGTTGTAATTAATGATCTAATCTGAGACATTAATTTTAATCTAACAGTTATAATTAAAAGTTCTCATTATTTTATATTAAACAAAGTTCTCACCCGATATGATCCCTATATAAATATATATATATATATATATATATATATATATATATATATATATATATATATACTATATTCTTAACATTCAATATAAAACCACAAATATAAGAAGAAAATAGTTAATTTGAAGAGAAATTTGTTGCTTCCATTCGCGGGTTTAAATTTTAGGAAAGCTTAGGACAAAGAGTACACATGCAATAACCAGAAGCACAAATACATAAATAAGAGATGACACAAAATAAGAAACTATTCCCTGACACCCATGTGATCCTCAATAATTTGTCAAATCAAACAAGGTATATCACCTTCATAGTCAATTGTCAATGAGAATGAACCCGTTTTGCTCCCATCTAAACATAACCTCAGTTTTGCTATGATAGAAGTTTGCTCCAGGGTCGTAGTAATACTGCACAAGAAGTCCAAATATCATTAGTTATTGTAGAATTAAACATTTCTCATTTGACTTCAATCAACATCATATCGAATAAAATTTTCTATTGATTATCCTCCCAAATGTATACCAAAAAAGGTACTTATTTTGGTTTTATTTGCTTAAACTAAAGAAGACACTACTAGAAAGTGCAAAAGTAAACTTTAATGACAGAAGAGTGTTTAAGTACACATTCAACATGACTTTCATCCATAATTTAGTTTTGGCATTCTAAGAAAAGTTAGAGTAGTGACAATTAAACACAAATAATATTTATGACCTTATAGTGAAAGCAAGGAAGAAGTCGCCACAAGTCCTTCGGATCGACTAAATCTAGAGAAAGTATTTTTAAGATGCACAAATTTGTACTAGTAAATGAAGATTTTCTACCAATTTATCTTGGTTTTAAATAAAAATTAGGACTTCATGTTCCTCTATCCTATTTACTCATATATTAGTTTATGAATCTTCAAATTCAAATCTATTTCAATTTTTTTAGTTTTATTACTTTTAAGGTATTTACCGAAAACATCTGAGTGATATGTTAAAATTGATCAAGACCACAACACAAAAAACAAACAAGAAGGTGGGAGAGTATTTGTATCAACATTTATTGAATAAAATGATTGATTACCCCGTTGATCTTGCCAGACTTCATGTGTCTTTCTTCAGCTACCCAACCTAGGAGCAGCCATTCATATCCAGGTGAAGTTTTGTCATGGAGAGTACACAACAATGCCTTCTTGGGACGGGTGTACCTGAGTCTTATTTTTTGTATGGTTCTTCTGGTAGCTTCGGAGAACACTTCATTTTCATTTCCGTTGATCCTTTCGGCTTCCCCACCATTATGTATCTCACTGTGCTGAGCCTCCATCAATGATTTCAAGGCTTCACAAGGATAACATAATCATTTCAAACAAATAACATAATCACTTATTAAACCAAAATGGAGATAACATAATCATTTCAAACAAATATTAAACCAAAATCATAAATATTTTTTAACATTTATTAATGTTTAAGTATCATTGGCCAGACATCTATGATCGCAAGTAGTCCCTAACATGAAATCCATCTAACATGAAGATATCCAACTAACATGAAAAGATTGGATGAACACACAACATAATTTTGATTGACAACAATCGGTAAAAGCTAAAAATTGAGGGTCATATGGCATCCAAAATTTTACAAATTATATTGAAGATATCCAACTAAAATGAAAAGATGGTAAAACTTAATAATTGAGGATCATATGACATCCAACTAACATGAAAAGATTGGATGAACACACAACATACTTTTGATTGACAGCAATCGGTAAAAGCAAAAAATTGAGGATCATATGGCATCCAAAATTTTACAAACTATATTGAAGATATCCAACTAGCATGAAAAGATGGTAAAAGGTAATAATTGAGAATCATATGGAATCCAACTAACATGAAGTTATCCCAATAACATGAAAAGATTGGATGAACACAATACATAATTTTGATTATCAACGATCGGTAAAAGTTAATAATTGAGGATCGTATGACATACAACTAACAAGAAGACATGCAACTAACATTAAAAGACTGGATGAACACACAACATAATTTTGATTAACAACAATCGGTAAAATTTAATAATTGAGGATCGTATGGCATCCAAAATTTAACAAATTTTATTGGAGATATCCAACTAACATGAAAACACGATACAATTGGTCCCATTTCAAAATTCAAAAACAATATTTCTGGAAAATCACATAATGAGACTGACTTACCCAATATTTTCCAAAAGTTTTGAGTTCATCTTGAAAAGTTTGTTCTTTTTGTTTAAACACGTAAAAAAATCCAAAACCTAAATCAAGTTTCAAATTTATTTGGAAAATAATGTTCAGATTCATATCACCAAAATTCACAATCAATCCATGTGCAGCCAGTAAAGATATTCACTTTGAGCAAGATTTAAACATGCAAACTATAGAAGTGAATTTGAATATAAGCATCAACAAACATTCAAGAAAAACCCTAACTCCTCAGTAGACATCTTCTTCGATTTCTCATACCCAAACCCTTATCACTCAGATTCTTTTTCCCTCTTTCTCTCTCTCTCTCTCTCTATCTATTTGTTTGTGTGAAAAAGGAAAATATTTTATAGGAGAATAATTGGATGTACCAATTAATGTGTTCTTACTGATCTGCCCTCACCCAATAATTTTAAACCCTTACCTAGCCGTCTTTCCACCTTGGGTAAATTGATGAAGTAGACACAACTGACAGGCTTACAAATCTTCGAGACCATTAATCAACGTTTTGCCTCCTTTTTTGTTGAAATAAATCATATTATAATTCACACATTAAATAAAAATATCATGATAAACACCCTCAAGGAGATTTTTTTGGTTCGAACCATTGTTGACTACCCACGAAGTAAAAGAAAGACTAACATTCATTGTGCTTATGAGTAAATTTTGCACAGGCCAATATCGAGTTTATCTTTTGCGAGAATCGAATTCGAGAGAATTAGGTCGGCCCCTGTGTCCCATTGTAGTTTATGCCACTAATACTTTCGAAGAGATTTAGAATTCATGGAATTTTGAGAGTGTTATAATAATATACGACGATGATTATTTCAACAACAACAAAGTTTAATGCATTATTATTTCCTTAGTCAAAAATAATAAATGCAAACATTAAAAATTTAATTACTAGTACTTCACGTAAAAAATTTCCCATTATGTTACCTGCTATTTATATAGTCCTTTCTTGGTTCAAACAATCACTGACTATTCATAGAGTATCCCAAAAATTTTAACAAAAGACTAATCTTTGTTCATACTTAGGAGCAAATTTTGCATTGACCAACACTAAATTTGTCACTACGGGAATCGAACCTAAGAGTACCAAGTCAATGTCTCGGGTCCAATAGTAGCTTCATGCCACTGAACTAACAGTGCCTTTTACAAAATACTACTACTTTTGAGTTGTCATAAAAATATAATTTTTGATTTTAAACTTTATTTTATTTTAAAATTTCTAAAGCACGTTTTAATTAAGTACATCTTTTTGTTTGAAAAAGTATACACAAATAAGTTGACATATTTTTAGGGGTTATCCTTATTTTTATTTTTTTAGGGAGTCGTATTTGTGTTATTTTAAGTAGAAATATGAAGTTTTTTAGATAAAAAGTATTATTCTAATATCCTAATTAATATGACTACTTAAAGCGAAATATCCTATATTACGACTTTTTCACCCGCAACGTTTTTGATTTCTTAAGAAAGTAGATTACTCAAATGTTTGCCCTCAAAAAATATGGTAATAATTACCAATAATAACATGAAAAAGTTTTGTCAAAAAAAAAACATGAAAAACTAAAAGAAAAATGATAAAGCAAATTATGTAATTGATGTAATTATTAGTCATTTATTTATTGGAGTTGTGAAATTTACATTTTATTTTAATTATTAAACAAATTACATTTCGAAAAGATAAAAAGATTCATGTCTTGTTATCATAAGGATAGCTTACCTGTTTAATCAAGGGAATCACAGTCGTTTGAAGAGTTATATCGATTGATTCCATGACAATAAGGCAAAGCAAACTAGAGAAGGTGAAGAAATATAAGACATCGCCAATGACTTCCATCTGACCCAACTTCTAACAACAATGTGTGCACCAGGTTTTGTCACGCCCATCTCTAGTAATGAAAGAAAATAATACATTAAATTAATTAAAAGAAACAAAAATAAAGGAAAAAAAACATGAGATTGGCATTGTATACGGTACCTGCTTGACTAGATTTAAGTCGCAATCGATCTAACACCCCTATAGCATCATAAAAATCATTTCAATCATCCACATATTTCTACAAACCGAACCTATCAACGGGAGAGGAAGATACTTTCTCAGATTTAGAGAAGAGAGATTCAACCTTGCTAGTGCTGTCAAAATGACTAATGAAACCATATATTTATAGTCATTCATGGTAATCCCAATATAAAAAAATGTCTATGTATGTATGTAGTTAGAATTTTAGACTAGATACATAGATCTTTTTAATTATATTTTATTAGAGGGAGTAAGTGTTAATTAGTTGTCTCTTTTGCACATTTCCATTTCATATTTATATACTTAATTTGAAGAGTGTGGTTGGATAAGAATAAGCACTTATGGTAAATATATATTATAGGAATATATTAAATATTTAACTTTTAACAAAAAAAATTTGGTTATAAAATTTTTTCAAAAGCATATATGTGCTACCTTTCATATCTTTCACTTTGATCATTTATCTTTTGCTGTCAAAATGACTAGTGTTACCATATATTTATAGTCATTCATGGTAATCTCAATATAAGAAAAAATGTCTATGTATGTAGTCAGGATTTTAGACTAGATACATAGACCTTTTTAGTTATATTTTATTAAAGGGAGTAAGTGTTAATTAGTTGTCTCTTTTGCACATTTCTATTTCATATTTATATACTTAATTTAAAGAGTGTGGTTGGATAAGAATAATCACTTTTGGTAAATATATATTATAGGAATATATTAAATATTTAAGTTTTAACAAAAAATATATGGTTATAAAAAATGTTCTAAAGCATATCCGGTTGCAAAAGCTAAAACCGGTTCAAAAATCGAAAAACGGTAATTAAAAATGGTTATGGATATAATTAATTTTATAACCGATTTTGCAAAATAATAACAGATTATATTAATAGAAGATTTGAGTAATAGAAGATTGAAAAATCTGATGCTCAAAATTAAGTAGTCGGTGTTCGACAATCACAAGCAACATCGACAAGACTCGAGTGTGTGTTTCTAGTAAAATAAAATGTATCCTCTAATTATAAAAATTTAAATCACTATGACGTATAATGTACTTTCATGATACACTTTTTGTTTGGTAAATTTCAAGGACGATTTTTTTTAAGGGGGTAGCAGTGTAATATGCTAGTATTTCTAGGTTCATGATATTTATGTGTACTAGGAGATTTAATTTCTTCAAACCTATATTTAGTCGATTATATAAGAAATCACTATAAGATACCGAGTGAAGAGGGATAGAATAAAATTTATTCATTGAAACAACAATGGGTTGTGACGCAATCATACCTAGAATAGGTATCATCCTGATGCGACTTTCAAGAGTTAGGAGCGGGTGTGTCGCCATGCATGAACCATTGACAACATGTAGTAGAGATGTGTCAGGAAGGTTTGTTTGCAAAGAGAAAAAAGTTTCATTTCTTTCGGCAATGATTTTGGAATTGTGGGTATTGCAGGCTTTGCTTTATCCTTTAGGCAAAGGTTTTCGACAAAGACAACAGTTTTTAAATTCTCTATAAAAAAGTATTTAAGTGTTGCAGGCAATGGCAACAATTTTGCCGAGATGCCAAATATTAAATCGGTTTCCATCCTCATCATCTACATTTCAAAAATATTATCTTAGATAATCAAAAACAAACAAAAAGAGAAATGGATTTTTAGAGGACAACTTCATCCATACGCGAATGATATGTTGATATTAATATGTTGTTCTTTTGCTTATGTGATTTTGTCTACTATATGAAAAGGATGTTGATACACCCCTCACATAATTGCGATTGCGAGCTTTGAAATATATTTAAATAAATATGGTAAGTTATCTTTTTATTATATTTTAATGTGTATTTTTGTAAATTTCACAAGATACAACTGTCGTCATTTTCAGCCCATGCATGTTGTCTATGCATGTTATTAGTCTTCATTTTCTCTGGCTGCCTTGTGTTCTAGAGTTTGGAATTTTGATCCCCTCTCTAGTGGCATTATTTTGTGTTCCTTGTTGGAACTAAGTACAAGTAATATTCATCTATTTATAAAATCTGTGTGATACTCAATTACTTGAAATATATGCTACAAATTTTCCTGCAGAAATAATCTTCAACAAATATCTGCAAAATTTCATGCGAATTTCATGAATATGAAAATTGTCTTCCCAATTTTAACTTTGTAGGTAAATAATCTTCATTAGCTACGAATTTTCCTATCATTTAATTCTGTAGGAAGTATGTCATTGTTTTCTAATTCTAAATTCCATTAGTAAGTAAAATTCGTAAAAAGTTCCCACACATAGTGCTCTCTCTATATTTTTTCAATCTCGTGTGCACTCTTATTTTCAAATAAACTTCCATCGATCGATTTTCAATTCAAGTAAATTTCTATTTCTCAACGCCACATTTTCTTCTCATGAAAGGTTCCCCAATTTTCACACTACTTGTTAGCGAGATAACGCCTAGGGTCTTTTCACTTGATCTTTCAAATTTATTCTCCTTTATGCTTTTGCTTCACTTTTTCATTTTCCCTTGATATTGTACTTGCTCTGTTACAAACAACAAAGTTCTTGTGAGTTTCGGATTCCTCTACAAGGTTTCATTTTTCATACAGTACTTCAGCTACTTTGGGTTTGGTCGCTCTCAACGAAGGCTGAATTAGGGTTCTAGAGGGGAATTTATTGAGCTGGTTAGAGTTTATGGATGGGGCTTGATATTTACGTCTTGTCTGGTATTGATTTTGGGATCGGGGGTTTATGAGCAGAAGAGATAATGTTTTACTCTCAGCTTATTTGGGCCACGAAAGGTCCACTTGGGGCTATATGGATAGCTGCATATTTAGAGGGGAAGCTCAGGAAGAATCTGTATTATGTTTTTCTCCCTCTTTTATTTTATTTTTGTAGATATTGTTGACTAAGATTGATTATGAGAATGAATCAGTGTTATGTTTTTCTCATTTTTTAAGAGGAAGTTGCTACACTTTTGATTCTATATGTTACTAGTAAAGAAACACATTCACAGGTTTTTTTTAAAATCATCAAAGTATAGTATAATATATACATATATATATATATATATATATATATATATATATATATATATATATATATATATATATAAGAGATGTGTTTTTAACGAACACAAAAACCTATGTGCATATCATCATAGATGTTTGGTTTAAGCTAGGTTCATCTATTTGCAACATCTTCCTTTGATGTTTTTTAAGGAACATAAAAACCTACGAACATATCATTATGTTACTACCGAAGAAACACATACACATATCATTACAGATGTACGCTTTTAGCAAAATTCAACTAATTTGCCACACCTTCCTTTGTTGTGTCTTTAAGGAACATAAAAACCTATGTGCATATCATCATAGATGTTTGGTTTAGGCCAGGTTCATCTATATTTGCAACATCTTCCTTTGATGTGTTTTTAAGGAACATAAAAACCTACGAACATATCATTATGTTACTACCGAAGAAACACATACACATATCATAACCGATGTTCGCTTTAAGCCATGTTCAACTATATTTGCAATATCATCCTTTAATAGATCTTCCTTTATGTCGAGGATAGAAGTGAAGAGTATGTTGCCTCCAAAAGTGAAGATAGTGCATGAGTCCCGGCAGGCGGTAAATGCATCACTCACTTAATTGAATTTAAAATATACATTAGTTAGAACAAAAAGAAAAAATTTAAAATAAATTATAGTTGACATTTTAAAGTAGGAATTGTGATTTCATAATTATAATTAGGTTTATATATTTGATCCCACCCTGTAAATATACCCATTTTCAATTTATTCCCCTGTAAAATTTTTTTTACGGTTACCCCCTGCAAATATAAACAGTTTTCGGTCACCCCCCTCTGTTAGATTATGTAGTGTATAATGGGTATAAACCATGTACGGTTACCCCCCTGCAAAATATAAAAAGTTTACGGTTACCCCCTGCAGGGGGTAACTAGAAACACTTATTATTTGCAAGGTTGACTTTAAAACTTTTTTTTACAGGGGGGTAAATGGAAAAATGGGATATTTGCAGGGGGGATTAAATATTTAAGCCTTATAATTATTAAACAAATTACATTTCGAAAAGATAAAAAGATTCATGTCTTGTTATCATCAGGATAGTTTACCTGTTTAATCAAGGGAATCACAAATGTTTTATATCGATTGATTCCATGACAATAAGGCAAAGCAAACTAGAAAAGGTGAAGAAATATAAGACATCGCCAATGACTTCCATTTGACCCAACTTGTAACAGCGATGTGTGCACTAGGTTTTGTCATGCCCAGCTCTAGTAATGAAACAAAATAGTATATTAAATTAAAAGAAACAAAAATATAGGAAAAAAAACATGAGACTGGCATTATATACGGTACCTGCTTGACTAGATTTAAGTCGCAATCGATCTATCACCCCTATAGCATCATAAAAATCATTTCAATCATCCCCCTATTTCTACAAACCGAAGTTAGCAATGGGAGAGAAAGATACTTTCACAGATTTAGAGAAGTGAGATTCAACCTTGCTAGTGCTGTCAAAATGACTAATGAAACCATATATTTATAGCCATTCATGGTATTCCCAATATAAAAAAAAATGTCTATGTACGTATGTAGTTAGAATTTTAGACTAGATACATAGACCTTTTTAATTATATTTTATTAGAGGGAGTAAGTGTTAAATAGTTGTCTCTTTTGCACATTTCCATTTCATATTTATATACTTAATTTGAAGAGTGTAGTTGGATAAGAATAAGCACTTATGGTAAATATATATCATAGGAATATATTAAAGATTAAAATTTTAACAAAAAAAATATGGTTATAAAAAAGGTTCTAAAGCATATCTGTGTCATCTTTAATATCTTTCACTTTAATCCTTTATCTTTTGCGGTCAAAATGACTAGTGAAATCATATATTTATAGCCATTCATGGTATTCCCAATATAAAAAAAAATGTCTATGTATGTATGTAGTTAGAATTTTAGACTAGATACATGGACCTTTTTCATTATATTTTATTTGAGGGAGTAAGTGTTAATTAGTTGTCTCTTTTGCACATTTCCATTTCATATTTATATACTTAATTTAAAGAGTGTGGTTGTATAAGAATAAGCACTTATGGTAAATATATATTATAGGAATATATTAAATATTTACTTTTAACAAAAAAAATATGGTTATAAAAAATGTTCTAAAGCATATATGTGTCATCTTTTATATCTTTCACTTTGATACTTTATCTTTTATATCCATGTCAAATTGGTCCTTTATCTTGTACATCAGAATTTTTTGAGTTTATGGAACATTAGTGTTTATGTATCACTTTCAGTGGTATGTTTTGATATTTGGTACGTCTGACACTTTTAACTAATTGGTGGATTGGATTGGCACTTTTAACATTAATGTAGTTTATGTTTAACTATGTTGGTCCATTGGATCGACACTTTTAACATTACACTAGTGCAGATTTGACATTTAGTATCGGTTGTTTTGCACATTTAGTATCGGTTGTGGAACCGATACTAAATCGACCGATACTAAATGTCCGATCATTTAGTATCGGTTTTTTACCCGATACTAAATGTACTACTAAGGTACTGTTAGGGTACATTTAGTATCGGTTGTACATAAACACCCGATACTAAATGTATTACTAAGGTACATTTAGTATCGGTGTTTCTGTATAACCGATACTAAATGTATTACTAAGGTACATTTAGTATCGGTGTTTCTGTATAACCGATACTAAATGTATTACTAAGGTACATTTAGTATCGGTTATACAGAAACACTGATACTAAATGTACCTAAGTAAGTACATTTAGTATCATTTTTTCTGTATAACCGATACTATATGTATTACTAAGGTACATTTAGTATCGGTGTTTCTGTATAACCGATACTATATGTATTACTAAGGTACATTTAGTATCGGTTATACAGAAACACTGATACTAAATGTACCTAAGTAAGTACATTTAGTATCGTTTTTTCTATATAACCGATACTAAATGTATTAATATTTTTTAATATTTTTTTTGTTTTTATCCATACCGACATATTATTAACCTGTTATATACAAAATTATTTCCAAACAACAGCACATAATAAATTCATAAAAATTCTTTCAAATTCCATTGGAATTAATATCTTACAATACAATTCATGAAACTTAAGATTTCTACAAGTTTCTTACACAAAATTCAACAAAATGTTTCTAACACAAACGTCAAACTAAGGTAAGGTAAGGTCCTAAGATGAACTACTTCCTTTGATTTATCATCTTCTATTCCACTCCTTTTTACTCTTGCCTCTACCAGAACTCTGAAAAAACATGCAAATCAACAAATCAAACATCAATCTCTGTCATGCATATTAATTAGTCTAAGAAATATGAAGAAAAGAAAATCTAAGAAGAAGAAGATTCACCTTAGATTGGGCTTCTCCTTGGAGCTGCAAGAAAGACAATCAAGATTAATTAATAATTAATAATAGAACCTGAAAAGTTTAGAATAAACAATAATCACTGCATAGGTTTATTGAATTACACAGATTTAAGAGCAACAAGAACAAAAACAACAGCAACAACAACCCTTGTTTGTTTTTCTTGTTCTTGTACTAATTAATATTATTGTGGAAGAATAATAAAGCATGTGTAGTATCTTTGTTTCAACAACAACAAATATGGACAATTACCAAGGTGATTTAACTGACATACTCAGTGCTAGTTCTACTGCTAATAGTGGTGGAGGAACATCAGCATCTGATCATCAACAACCTGCAGCAGCATTTTTTTTTTTTGACAATCACAGAAAATAATAAAGGATCAACAAGAGTATGAAGACCTACACAAGGGACAATCCATTAATGATGCTCAAAGACTGAGGACACACTTCTGTGAGCTGTTATTATTCATCCGCCTTGCATGCACAAAACACAATATAGATAATATAGATGGTTTCAGAAATGAATTTTAAAAGCCAGCATGTAATTCAAGTTAAACATTTAGATACAAAAGGAATCTTATAACTTACAAATAATTCAGGTTCTTGAGACCTCCCAAAGAACTAGGTATCTCACTGCTAAATGCATTGTTGGAGAGGTCGTCAAGTGTCTGAAGTTTTCCATCTTGCCTATCACAGAAGGAATCGGACCAGAAATGGCATTATTCTGAAGCAACATGCATATTCAGTTTGCAATCCAAATATTTGAAAAGGCATGTTACAATTCAGTTTAGGTATTTTTACAAACACTTGGCATGCTTTCTACACATATCAGAACTAAATCGCACTTTGCTCAGAACAAAAATTTGGAGTCGACAAATAGCAATAGGCAGCAACAAATTTCACAAAGCAATTGAGAAATCATGAATGTACAGAGTTGAGAATTTGAGAACGTCACTTTATGAGTAGTAGGGACTAGGGAAGAATGCGAGCAAATAGGTGTGGTGCGAGCGGGAGCGAACAAGGGAAGAAATAACCAGCAGAGCAAACTGAAAACACAGCGGAGCGAATTGAACGCAAACAAGGGACGGCAGAAGAAAACACATCGCTCATCTACTTGACTGTTAACAGATTTTGATTAGTCTCACAAGGCTAAAGTGTCATTTAACTTGGAATAGAAATTAATATAGTCAAAACAATAAGCACATATTTCCATATTCTAAATCAACACTGACTGAAATGCGTGTGACCATCATTAGATGTAATCTATCCTCTTTAACTGAGAAAATCATATCTAGATTAGAAACATGATGAGTTACATAATAACTGAAAAAGTATATATTACCCAAAAATAGATTGTGACTGAAGTAATAGTCCACCTGTTTCATTGCAACAAAACAAAACATTAAAAAATTTAATAATCAAATGTTAAAAAAACAAAGATATGCATGATATGCTTCATCAAAAGTAAGAGGTAAAAATTGAAATATGCTTAATCATTGATCCCAAAGATTCTAAAAGACTTCACTCCAAAAGAAGAGAACAACTAATTGCGCTCCTACTATTTGACACATTCAGAAATTCTGTTTTCATGTACCAAACCAACAACTTAAAAGAAAGCAGATT
The DNA here is from genome assembly GCA_963573325.1 of Astragalus glycyphyllos. Classification (NCBI taxonomy): domain Eukaryota; kingdom Viridiplantae; phylum Streptophyta; class Magnoliopsida; order Fabales; family Fabaceae; genus Astragalus; species Astragalus glycyphyllos. The sequence continues at coordinate 19,085,908 of OY754309.1, forward strand.
TATGTTATAACCAGTATTCACATAGGGATATAGTCTCCAATAAATCATCAACTATTAGAGCCTTAATATACAAGTATCACCTTATTCTTTTAGAGAGAAAGAAGCTGATTATTATGTCCATAACATAAAATATTTACCCATGGATGCACTTTAGGCCGAATAATAAATCTGGCAAGAATTTTAACTGAGGCAGCCTCAACACAAGACAAGAATTTTATACAGTCATAGTCCAACAAACTTAGCTCAGCAATTCAAGTTGCAAGTTTAGAGTCTGCAATGAAAATTACAAACAATTAATTTACACACTAAAAGCTTTTGACATGACAAATAAATAATCAATGAACATGTCATCTCACCTTTCGATTTTCAGAACAAATTCCAACAAACCTCCTGAAGTCCAACAATTAAATATACATAATTATTCCAATTAACTTTCTTTCAGGGGAATTAAATATTGATACTAAAAATTAAAAATATTATAAAAGAACAAATCTTCACCATAGAAAAGGGATTACAGTAGGGCTTCCAATTTGAAATTTTAGGAAGAGAGAGCGAATTGATGCATAACCTTCATTAACCAGGAAGAGAGAGCGAATTGATGCCAGCTTCCATCTTTATAACCTTCATTAACCTCAATAAACATTAGATCCATAAAAAATTGAAATCTACTCATTCAAAACAGAACATAAATTGAGATAGGATGATTTCTTCATACTTCCCACAAATTAACAAGCGATAAAAAGCAAACAAGCAGAACAATATTTGCAAAATAAAAAACAGTTGGGGAGAAAGAATTCTTACGATCCAATGAGCATGGAGGAAACACCGAGCAATTGATGCTTAGAATTAGCGAGAACGAGCACAGAGAAGGAGCACGAGCATGAAGAAGGAGAACGAGCACAGAGAATTAGCTGTCACACGAAAACACATTTTAGGTTAGAAGCTCTCGACAGAGTCGCAAAACTTAGGGTTTCAAGCGAGAGCGGAGAAAACGAAAACGAAAACGAAGGGAGAGGAAGAGAGAGCGAAGATGCTTACCACTCTCACAGTGATTTCTGGACAGAAGCTTGAAGATTCTGAACAATGTTTCTAAGATTTCTGAACAAGCAAGTTTCAAGTGACAGAAGTTTAAAGACGGATTCGCGTTACAGTGAGGAAGTGTATATCGTTTCAATGTGACGGATCCTTCGAAATAATTTGCGTTACAGTGAGGAAGAGAGGAGCAAGGGTTTGTGCGAGGAAGAGAATAGGATTCGCGTGAGGAAGGGTTTGTGTGAGGAAGAGAAGAGGATTCGCGTGAGGTTGTGTTTGTACGAGAAATTAAAATTGGGTTTCGACTTTTAGCATCGGGTCTTTTAACGGCCGATGCTAAATGTACTTGCTTTGGACATTTAGCATCGGTTGTTTAAATAACCGATGCTAAAAGTATAACGTGAACTCAAACTTTTGCTTGTAATTTCAAAAATGCCACCGGTTACACATTTAGCATCGGCTGTTCAAACAACCGATGCTAAATAGTGCTTTCTAAAGTCATTTTTGCACTAGTGTTAGTAGTATATTTTGATATATGTTTGACACTTTTGTGGTTTGGATTGAATTGAATTGGTGAATTTGAGTCTGAATTGAATTCGCAGGAAGTATTGCAAATAGAAATGGCAATGAAATGACTAATTTTTCAAAAATGCATTTTTTTGCGTATCGACGGATTTGCGACGACTTTTTTTTTGGATAATTACCGAATTTACGACGAAATTTTAAACATTTTGCGACGAAAATTTCGACAGTCATTAATGAAACTTTTAATAATTTGCGACGGATTTGCAACGACAAGATGTCAGAGTTTGCGACGACTTTGCCATGAGAATTTGCGACGACTTTTGCGACAACATTGCGACGGACACATTTGCTACAAAAAAGTCGTCGGAAACGTACTTTTGCGACGACTTCTCGTTCGTCAGAAAGGCCGTCGGAAACGTACTTTTGCGACGAGAAATGGTCGATTTGCGACGAATTTGGCCGTCGGAAATTGCTGATTTTCTTATAGTGACTCTGAATGTCTTTAATCACACCAAGGTCCCTTCGATTACTCGAATAACTCATGCAATACGCGGCCAAATTAAATGAAATGGACTCTAACTTGAATAAAATTTTGCAAGAAATCCAATGGAATAAAAATTAAGCTAAACAGAAAATGATATGAAGGATAAAATACCAAAGTGAGAAAAACAAAATATAAATGACCAAACTTTCACGGATATAAAAGATAAATGACCAAACTAAAAAATTTAATCAAAGATAAATGACTTTAACTGCTATTTAGCCTATTTAGTATTACTAAACCATAACAACCTAGTTTCACAAAGTTACTAAAATACAGGTTGCACATTTATTTAATCAAAAATGTCTAAAAGAGTTAAAATATTATTATTACGATTATTTCACAGATTTTATTTCTTTCTAAGGGATTAATTATTTCGTTTAAAAGTTATTACTAATTTTTTTCATCTTGTTTTTTGTGCCTATATATTTGTGTGTCAATTACTTTATGAAGCTATTTTTATCCTTTTTTGTTGAAATGAGTTTGTGAGAAAAGATTAGATATTATCGTGAATTCTAGTTAACAATATTTTTGTTATAAATATGCAAATCTCATACATAAATTCATTCATTATGAACTTACCCTTCCGTTGTCTCAATTAATAGTTTTGTAATAAGCAAAACTAAATAGAGTGGGTAGAAGAAATACCCCAACCCTTATACAGCTCAAGTTATCTAATCTGCAAACATTCCAGCTAAGAGGAGCACAAATCAGAATTGGTCAACGTGCACCAATATATTTGGCGGATGGTCTTTTGATTTTCGAGGCGTCTTGTCATTAGGGTCATTTAGGGTGGCTTCTCATTTCCAACGCATCATTATGGCTGTTTTATTACGTCGGAGACGTTTGGGGGATCATCGCTTAGTTTCTTCCTCCTTAGTCCAAATAGCCATATAATTGCCTTATTTGGATATTTTCTATCTTACCCCCTAGCTGCTCTGACACCCATCGGCTCCGAAATCTCCATCTATCGTCTTTGCATTTGTTGTAGCAGACTTGACCAAGTATATTTTCTTTTCATCTTGTTTGTCTTCCCCCTTAGACCCTTTATTCTAGGTCGCCTAGATGTCAGTCGTCCTTTAGTAGATGGGATTTTCATCTTTTTGGCGCGGCTCCCTCTTAGAAGGAGGGGGTTCCTTAACTTCAAACTTCTTCTAGGGTGTCGTGTGTCCCTTGAGTTCGAATTTCATTCATTCTAATGGAGGTGTTTGAGGGATCATTAATTATTGTTGCTGATTGAACTCCCTCCATGTAGGTTCAACTATGGTTGTGGGGAAGAGTCCTCAGCGGAAGGAGTCCTCACCTCGCGCCTTACGGGAGGATGAAGATTATGCGTGTTACTGGACGAATGCTTCTCAAGGCAATATTTCTGTTCATTTAGTATGGAGCGGGGAGAATCTTGTCGCCGATTTGGAAAATGATGGAAATCTTGGCTTTGAGTGGCTCGTCTGGGGAGAACTCCTCTTCTGTTGCTCTTCAACATGCTTGGAGTATGGCTTCGATTGTCCGCCTAGGTCTTTGTCTTAGTGAATTTATTTTTGTTTCAGCAAACTCTCAGTTTTTACAGACAAGATGTCATCGAAGTCGGCTTATCTTACTGTTTTCAAGAAAACACAAGGCTTGAAAGGTGGACCCTCCTCTGCTTCTCGGACCCCATACCATGACACTCCCATGCCGGTCAATTCGACTGTCATCCCTAAGTCTCCCGTTAATGTCCAAACACGCACGACCTTACCAAGGGCACTGTTGCTGCTACTGTTGATCCTTCTTCAGAAGCAGTGAGGTCAGACTGACGATCGAGTCAGGAAGAGTCGATCAGAGGGAAGTGATGGTCATAGTCTCCAGAGGAAGTCGAAGAAAAACAAGAAGAGTCACAAGGATAAAGTTCCTGAAGGTGTAGTGAGAGATGTAACATCCCAAAGTAATTATTCTAATTATTTTGATGATTGAGCAATTTAACTATTTATGCTTGCTTGATGAATGATAATTTTATGAAACTAATTTAATTTCTATTAAATTGGTGTGAAATGTGTGATAGTTACTAATAGAATTAGTTGATTGAAATGAGTCTCATTAGGAAATTGAGGATAGAGTAAGGGTATTTTAGGAATTGCAACACCCAAACACTCCTTTACTCCAACACAACACTAGCTGATTTCAACACACTCACTCTAATGACACACATTTATTTTCATTCCTCTCACTTTCATAACAGCAAAAAGAAAAGAAAGATATAGATAGAGAGAAGATAGAGAGAGTTGCGTGAGAAGAGAAGAAAAAAAGAAAGGAAAGAAAGAAAAGAAAGAAGATCGAAGGGAGAGGGAGATCATAATCAACCCTCTTGGATGTTGAGACTCTTGACTCTATTGAAACCATCACAAGCTATTCTCTTCTTCCCTTTTCATTCATTTTCAAAGAACCAGCCACCCTCATTGTTCCACCAATCCATTCTTGAGCTAGGAAGAATTTGAAGGAACCTTTGGCCTTGTATGTTTGAAATGGGACTTGATTGGGAGCCTAGAAGATCCTTTGGTGGGTTGTGGTGTCAAAGGTGAAGGATTGGGGTTTGGGTTTCAGTTTAAAAGGGTGGAGAAGCTTGTGGGTGCTTGAAACTCTCATTTTTACTTGTTGGAGTTTAATTTCAGCTTGTGAGGTGAGTTCTTTAACCTATGTTTTGTGATTTGATGATTCTTCTTTTTGAATGGTGTTATTCATAAATGCATGTGAAATTGGGGCAGTGAAGTAATAATAGGTTCATTGGGGGAAACCTTGTGTTGTTGTTGACATGGAATGGTAAATGATCAAATGTTTAAATGAACTCATGAAATGTATGGTTTGTATAGTTGTTTGGATGCTCGTAATTGCTCCAAAATATGCCTAAATTGTAGTTTAGAATCTGTTTTTATGTTGGAAATGAAATGGGACAGGTTTAGGTACCAAAGACATTGAAAAAGGAACATTTAAGTTCACTTACAGCAGCCAAAAGCGCTTCAAGCGCACGACCATGCGTCCAAGCGCATGAGTGACAGAACCAAACTGTCCAAAAGCTCTTCAAGCTCACAGCCATGCGTCCAAGCGCATCTAACAGTTTTAAAACTTATTTTCTCACTCTTTTGGGTACCAATGGTATTCCAAATCTCTCCCACTTCTATTCCCAACTTTCCCCAATGGCAAAATGACTTTAAACACTCCAAATTGATTATGTTGAGATGAATTATGATTATGCGAAAACCGATTGGAACAAATGATGTATTATTGAATGAATGAATGAGGTTTTATATTGCGATCGAACGTGTGAGAACATAATTATGAATATTAAAAAAACCCTATGGGGATGACGATCCCAAGAGGTTAAGTAACGTACTTGGAATGGGAGGTCATGTCTCCTGAGTTCAAGGCCCATACGCTTTATCTGAATTGAGTCATGGCTCATATGGTTACCCGGGTTTACTAGGATAGAGTCATGGCTCAGATTGTTTATTCGGATTGGGTTCTCCGCTGAAGCTGATGTCGTTCAGTCTTCTTATGGAGTACGTTACGACAAGTGAAAAGATGATAATAAGATTACGAGAGGTAATGGGTGAGGGGTCGCGAAAGAGCTCACTGAGATTTGTAATCTCATCGTTTATTGTTGAATGTTTTTCAGACTCACAGGTAAAGTTAAAGAATTCAACGGTGAGATCAAGGACCCAGATATATGAAGACCTTCCGCTCATGAAGATTAGCATTATCTTATGCTAAAGTTTATGTCTAGTTGTTATAGTCTAAGTTAGTAATGTATTAGGTTATGCACTTGTTTATTCGGATTAAGTACTATTGTGACTATTTCAGATGATTTTTATTAAATCTTTTTATTTTGATTGAACTTATTTCGTAAAACCTATCATCCTTAGTCGGTCTTTATTGTTAGTTGTCCGGTTTGACTTAATCCAAGTTATTTAAGTGCATCTCTGAAACGCTATAAGTAGTATTTCGGGTTTCTAATGTCGACTAGAGGCCTGGGATGTTACAAGAGACTTCAGCACGACCGATCTGGATACTTTGAAAAGGAATTTCTTTGCTCATCTACCGAAGATAGGCGAGTTGGGCACTTGGATGCTAAAGAAAGAAGCTGAGAGGAAGAAGGTAACACTTCTAATTTTGTATCTTGGTTGGAATCCGTCCTTTTGAAGGATTCTGATTTTGACTCGTGGGACTGTGATTCTGCTGAGTAAGTTATTTTGAAGAAGTAGCGAGATGAGGCCTTGTTGGTATAGGTGTGCAGCTTTTCGTGTTCTAACATCTGAGCGTGCTGCACTTCGCTCTTCAAATACTTTAGATGTACAACTTTGGGTGTTCAAACACCTGAGTGTGTTGTACTTCGCTCTTCAAGTACTTATAGTCGGCCATGGATGCTTCTAGTCACAAGTCTTGGGTATTCAAGTGTTGGAGGCCTGTTTCCCCTTGATGTCCTTACTCGTGATCGGTGTGGTAGGTGAGTTTACGCTCTCCTTTGGCTGTCCATTTCCCTTTTCACGCGTTGCTCTTGCCTGGTCGAATTTGGCTGTATCTTGAGGTGGACTATGGAGGCGACATCCTCTAAGCGTCCCAACGTGGGTTTTCCTATGATGCAATTGTAAACTAATGGGCACGAGAGGACTATTAAAGGAGTGTTGATGGTTTGAGTTACTTTGTTCCTTCACATTGGTGACCATTAGCTCTATGTACCCTAGTGTTTGGTTTTGGATCCATTGAAACCAGAGAGATCAGTTCCCTGATACGGTATGAGGTCCTTTCTGGAGAGACCAATAACTACCAGTAGATCTTCGAAGATGATGTCGGCTGAGCTTCCTTGGTCCATTTGCAATTACCACCTAAATAATTAGCGGGATTTGTTGGTTGGGTTTTCTATCCGGTAAGTCATTGTCGTCGAACTGTAGGGGAGGTCGGTTGCTAATTTCTTTTGTAGGAGTTAGGCTGCCTATGCTCATCATCTCTTCCCATTTCCCCTTAATTGTTTTCTTAGTTGCATCTCCTTCAAATGAGTACCCTCCAGAGATAACCATTGAGACCGGGTGGCTAGAGCTTTTGGTTCTTCATCATCTGGATTGGAGTCACTCTGTTTCTTCTTTGCAGCTTTTTCGTTGTCATTGGCTACCTCTTTGCCTTTCCCGGGGGATCTGGTGTGTGTTTGAGCCTCATGCTTTTTGACATCTAGGTGAATTTGCCCTTTCTGATGAGTTCTTCTATATCGTCTCTTAAATTAGAGCACTTATTAGTGTCATGACCGCTGTTTCTGTGATACCGGAATTATTTCTTCTTGTGTGTCCCTTTTCTTTCAGGGTAAGGATGAGGTGGTTTGATCCCTGGGTGAGCGATGGCGTCTCGATGTTACCGTCCTTGGAGGTGGGAATTGTTGATATAAAAATCTCTTTTATGTCTTGATGAAACAAACCTAAACTAAGGATTAAGTTTTCTAATTATGTGTGATCTAACATGTTTATCTAGTTCAAAGTACAGGCCCTAAAAATAGCAAAATAATCAACTACCTAAGAATCAACATGTACAAAAATCAAAGGTAGAAGTGATTTGAGAAGGTACAATTGAGAAGGTTTGACTTAAGGTCAACACAAGGTTTGACCAAAGTCAACAGGAGGTTTGACCAACTTAACAAGAGGTTGACCAAAAAGTCAATAGAAGGTTTGACCAAACCATCACAAATGCAAGACCAAAGATGAGAAGGTTCAACAATTGAGAAGGTTCAAGAACAGCAACCTACTCAATCTGGAAAACTTCAACAACTCTAGAACGTTCCTTCGCATTAATGAACTGAAGCATTAAATGAAGAATGTTGCATTTGAGAAGGTTTTAAATGCAAGATAGGAAATCAATGATTCTTCCAAGAGCATTAAAAGTTTGTTTGTTTTAGGAATAATCATTTGAGAAGGTTCATGAGCTGTCAAAAGCAAAAAGAAAGTACAAGTCAGAATGAGAAGGTTCAAATGTGCAGAGAAAGTACAATGTGCAGAATGAGAATGTTCAAAAGCTGCAAACTAAAGCAATTCTCATAATGACTACTCTACAAGGCTAGAACAGATTTCAAATGACTCTCTTCAACATTCTAACGGCTAGATTCAACATCTTGGGCTATTTAACTGTTGGGATTCGAAGATTACAAGTGTGAGATGTAGTTGGAACCTACTCAAAATTCAAGCTTCTTAAAGTAATCCAACCTTCTCATCCCACACTCAAAGCTTCTCAAGTTCAGATTCTGGGATCCATTTGCGTAGTGTATGATTGCTTGATACACTATATTGTAAACACTTAGTGTAATTTATCCTCAACATATTCATCATCCCAAAAACCCCAAAACCATTGTTTTAAATTGTGTGTTGTCAACATTCCATCAAACTACCTAGAGTGTGAGGTGAGTGTTTCTGTGAACGGAAAAGAGAGAAGACCTTTAGGAAACTAGGAGAGAGTTTCTTAGCTGGTAAAATACAGCTTGGTGAAGTTGTGCAAGAGTGCAGTTGTCTTTTGTGTAGTGATCACAAGAAAATGGTGGTTGTAAATATTTTGTGGTTGAGCAAAAACAAGTGTAATAGCCATTTGGAGAATAGTGGAAATACTCACTTGGAACTGAGGGGAGGACATAGCCTATGTGGATATCTTGTGTTGCAGGTTAAGTTTTGATGATGAAATAATCTAAGACAAAGTGACAAATGAAACTCCAAGGCACAACCAACTCAAGAAGTAAGTCCACGTCAAGGGCAGTCGCTAGCAAGTTGGGTCGTATCTTAGGAATGAAATGTAAACCGCTTTTGAGGACCGGCTCAAATCACTCAACACACTAGCACTCACACTATTAACCTAACATATGCCTTCATTTGATAAAAGCATGTTAAATAGGTTACGAACAAATTATAAAAAGAAAAATCGAATTTGGACTTGTTCCTTAAAGCCAACAATCGATTAGGTTTTAAAAGAACTTAGTTTTGGAAGAAAAGAATCGATTCTTGACTTGATTTCTAAGGCAAAGAATCGATTTTGAGCTTGTTGTTTGCAAGCACAAAATCGATTCACGACTTGTTAGTTTTAAAGTTAGCAATCGATTTATGGCTTGGGGTTTTAAAGAGAAAAATCGATTGCCTTCCTAATTTTGTGAAACTTCATTTTATAAAGCAAACAATCGATTGTCTACTTGTCTCATTAAAGCTCAAAATCGATTTAGGGCTTCTTCTTGGAATCACATAATCGATTATTGGCTCCTTGGCTCTAAAGGAAACAATCGATTCCTATCTTTCTATCCTTAAAGCACATAATCGATTTCAAACTATATTTTTATAAGCAATCAATCGATTTTCCACATATTAAAATAGTATTAAAAATTGTTCCAACGGTCATATTTTACAAAGTTTATAAATAGGACTTAGGGTTTCACAAATCAATAATAACCTACAAATCTAAAAAGCTGAATGCGAACTCTCTCACTGTCACAATCATTCTTCACGTTCGTCATCACTTTGAGTTGACCTCTCTCAAGGGTTAGGATGGGAATCTTCAAATTGTTGTATTCACCTTCTTAGAGGTATTTCTTATTTTATTGTAATTTGTTTAATACTATTATTGGTTTATACTAGAGAGTGGGCTATCTCTCTAGGGTTTTGATTGTAACAAGGGTGGGGTATCTCTTGTTGTAATTGTTGTTGAGGGCTCTTGCACAAGGTGGGGTATCCTAGGTGAAGAGCGCCTGAGTTTGTAAGGGTTTTAAAGCACCCGGTTGAAAGCTTTGATTTGATAGTGGAAAATATCACAAAGGGTTGTGAGGACTGGACGTAGATCACTGGAAGGTGACCGAACCAGTATAAATCTCGTGCGTGCTTTACTGTTTTACATTCTAATTCATTCATTTCATTAACATGCGCGAAAATTAATCTAAGTCGTTAAAAAGAGGAACTGTTTTTAAAAATCTCAATTCACCCCCCCCCCCTCTTGAGACTGAAGCCACTAGGTAACAAGTGGTATCAGAGCTAGACTCTCATTTAAAGGCCCTAGCAGCTTCAAGAGAAATGGCTTCAGGTTGGTCTTCGCAAGAGGGTGCATCTCTTACCCGTCCTTCGGGATTCAGCGGGAAAGATTATGCATATTGGAAAGAAAGAATGAGAATATTCATTGAAGGGGTTGATATAGATGTATGGGATGCTGTGGATAATGGACCCTATGTCCCCACGCACATGGTAAATGGTACTCTCAATGTCAAAGATAAAGCTGAATGGACTAATGATGATAAGAAATAGGTTCAACACAATCTCCGGGACAAAAACATCATTACTTCCACACTAAGCCCTGATGAGTTCGTCATGGTGTCGAATTGTAAAACTGCCCAAGAAATGTGGGACAATCTTCAAGTCACTCATGAAGGTACTAGTGAGGTAAAAAGGGCAAGAACAAACACTCTTATCCGAGAATATGTATTATTCACAATGAATCCAGGAAAAACCATACAAGAAATGCAAAAGAGGTTCACTCACATAGTGAATCAATTGGGTTCATTAGGAAAATCATTTTCTGCTGAAGACTTGATCAACAAAGTGCTAAGGTGTTTGAATAGAGAATGGCAACCGAAGGTAACTGCTATAGCTGAATCAAGGAATTTAGCTACCATGACACTCGCCACTCTTTTTGCCAAACTACAAGATCACGAACTAAAGCTCACTCGTCTGGCAGAGCATGAAGAAAAAGATAAGAAAAAGGAAAGCATGGCTTTAGAGGCTTCTAGTACAAGTCAACCTGATGACAGTGATGACTCAAAAAATGAAGATGATGAAGATGATGATAACATGGCTCTTATGGTTAGAAAGTTCAAAAAGTTCATGAGAAAGATAAGTTTTCCTAAGAAGAGTTTCCCTCCTAAAAAGTTCTCAAGCAAGGAAAACTCATCTAGTCCTCCAACTTGCTACGAATGTGGCAAACATGGTCACATTAAGATGGAGTGCCCAAGCTTACAGAAAAAGGTATCAAAATATGAGAAAAAAGGATTCAAAGAAAACAAAGGTAGAAAAGCCAACATAGCATGGGAAGACAACGACATGGACTCATCAGATGATTCAGAAAGTGAAGAAGCTCAAGTTTCTCTCATGGTCGACCATGACAGTGAAAGTCAAAACGAAAATGAGGTAGATTCTAACTCTGAAACTTCGCATAATGCATATGATGAATTACTTGAAGCATTTCTTGAATTGCATAATGATTCTTTGAAACTAGCTAATGCATTAAAACAATCTAAGAAAGCATTTGCTCATCTTCAAAATCAAGTTATCACCTTGACTAAGGAAAGACTAGAACATAGAAAAGAAAATTATTGACTTGGTTGTTTTAAAGCTAATTATGTATGTGATAAGTGTGCTGAATATGAAAATAAGATTCATGAGCTTGAATGGACAGTAGGAAAATTGTCTAATACTCAACATGTGCATTCTAGGTCTCGTAGAAACAATTTCATGAAAAGACATGTGCATCATAGATCTAAGTTCACTACAAATCCACTTAATAAATGCTATTATTGTGCTAAACCAGGACATACTGCGTTTGTTTCCATGGCTAGAGGTAGACAAGGTGTCAGAAAGGTAGACAAGAGATTTGGGTACCTCAAACCTTGTTTTAAACTCATTGCAGGTATGCTTCAAGGTACGGGGGTCAGATTGGTACCTTGACAGTGGATGCTAAAAGCACATGACTGGAGATATAACAAAGTTCTGAACTCTTACCCCCAAATCAAGTGGTCTGGTATTGATCACAACTTCTCAGCACCTAGAACACCTCAACAAAATGGAGTCGTTGAATGGTCATGACATCCCAAAATACTTTTGGGCTGATGCTGTAAGTACTGCTTGTTATGTGCATATCATCATAGATGTTTGGTTTAAGCCAAGTTCATCTATATTTGCAACATCTTCCTTTGATATGTTTTTAAGGAACATAAAAACCTTCGAACATATCATTATGTTACTACCGAAGAAACACATACACATATCATAACAGATGTTCGCTTTAAACCATTTTCAACTATATTTGCAATATCATCCTTTGATAGATCTTCCTTTATGTCGAGGATAGAAGTGAAGAGTATGTTGCCTCCAAAAGTGAAGATAGTGCACGAGTCCGGGCAGGTGGAAAATGCATCACTCACTTAATTGAAATTAAAATATACATTAGTTAGAACAAAATTAGTAAATTTATAAAATATAGTTGACAATTTAAAGTAGGAAACGTGATTTCATAATTATAATAATTAAACACATTACAAAAAGATAAAAAGATTCATGTCTTGTTATCATAAGGATAGTTTACCTGTTTAATCTAGGCAAAGCAAACTAGAGAAGGTGAAGAAATATAAGACATCACCAATGACTTCCATCTGACCCAACTTGTAACAACGATGTGTGCGTTAGGTTTTGTCACGCCCATCTCTAGTAATGAAACAAAATAGTATATTAAATAAAAAGAAAAAAAAATAAAGGAGAAAAACATGAGATTGGCATTATATACGGTACCTGGTTGACTAGATTTAAGTCGCAATCGATTTATCACCCCTATAGCATCATAAAAATCATTTCAATCATCCACGTATTTCTACAAACCGAAGTTAGCAACAGGAGAGGAAGGCACTCTCACAGATTTAGAGAAGTGAGATTCAACCTTGCTAGTGCGGTCAAAATGGCTAATGAAACCATATATAAAACTATAAAGCGAGGAGTCGCAAATCGTGTGCCACTCTAGGCACGTACGAAAACATTTTTTTTTAAGACATCACTTATTTGTTTTTTTATTTAAACATCATACAAATAATAAACGTGTGAAAAAAAGATTTACTGATTTGATTTTCTAATGCACCTCCCTCACACAAATAATAAATGTGTGAAAAAAAGATGTTGAAAGTTGAAGTAAACTAACAAAAAAACACATAGTTGTTTGTAAGGTTCAGAAAAGTTGAAAAAAATATTTTTAAAAAAGATATATTCATTTGATTTCATGCTTCACCTCCCTGATACAAATAATAAGCATCAGAAAGATATGTTGAAAGTTGAACAAAATAAGAGGGAAAAAAACATAGCTGGTTGTGAGATTAACAAAATTGCCAAAGAAGGTTGAAGAAAAATGATACATATATTTGTGGGTGGAGGCAGAGAGAAAGATAAGGGAGAAAGAAAGAAACCAAGCAAAAGATGCAAGCAGAGGTTCAACAATAGAACCTCGTTTTTATAGAAAGGATAAAAAAATTTTAAACACATAAATAAAATTAAATAAGAATATACTAATCATGTGGGAAAGTGACAAAAAAAGATGGCATCTGTGTCTTTAAAACAGAACAATGCGTGGCAAACATAACAACGTGTGTCCTAAAACATGTGCATTGTGTCCATTCATATGTGAAATCCAATTAAAATAGAGAAAAATCCAAATAAGTAAAGAAACACAAAAACAATGCAATTAGATATCTTAAAGTTCCATATAGCATTAACATATAATACAGCATATAAACAATGGTGCGTGATTGACATTTAAGCCCACAAAACACCACTATTTGTAGCTGCATTAACCTGCCACACAACAAAACTCCTAAGGACCTCATTAGCACTAAACAAAGTAAGGCCAAAAGAACAGTAATTCTTAAATATTTACATTTGTCTGCTACATGGTCCCATGTACAAAAGATAGCAAAAAAGTAACATATAAAGTTGAAAGCAACTTACGAAGCATAAAAGCCATCCATTGGCATACGTAGCTAGTTAAGCCAACGTAGACTTAGGAACATGCAGCTGGGGAAATCCTCGTTGACACCCAAACGAACTGGATCACCTGCCTTCAAACCCAAGCATTTGCATAGTAAGGACTACTCGCCTCCAAGATAAAATTCTGTCCACACTCTTTTCCTTCCACGACCAGTTGGGAAGTGAGTAGTTCGTTCAATCGCACAAATCCAAGCACAGTGCCACTCACCTATGACAGCAATAGTAATAAGAGTCGACGGATTAGAATTCTTAGAAAAAGAAGAATGCAGATGTTGGCATCAGTAAGACAATATATGAAATAAGTTAGTTATGTTCAAGCATAGCAATAACATAAACATAACAAAGCATGAGTTGTAAGTTAATAAAAAATGTATAAACTTACCAAACGGTTGAGATCAGCATTGGAAATTTTAGTCAGCACAGAATTCTTAAAGCATTCAGGAGGATGAGGAATCATAGCATTAATGCAAACCTCCTCCGGACAAAAAACAACAGGACATTCATCAGTGCCAAGTAAAAAAGTCTTTGCAGGCAATGAGGGAACAATGTCATAAAACCCCCTATGCATAACACGAATGTCAACCTGAGTAGTGGAAACAAAGGTTATCTGAACCCAACCACCAAATGCCAATCCATAGTACCTCCCCATGTTCTTCCATCCTTGAAAAAGATACATGTTACCTTTACGGACTCGAATGGTAACATGGAATTGATTCTTAGCATGATCAATCATTCTCAAGTAGGCAGGAAATGGATTATCAAAGTGTTCACTCAGCAAAGCTACAACACCAAATTCCTGCAAAAGAAAAAAAAGTGAACCAAATTTAAGGAAAAAATAAAAAAGAGAGAAATAACTAACAATTAAAATGGAAAAGGAAAACAACTAACTGCATTAGGGTCTAAGCCACAAATATATGACTTAAGCGTTGGCGAAACTTCAGTGACACAGGGATCCAAATCCATGACCAGTGGAGGCACAACATCTTGGGAAAATGCGAGTGTAGGGTCCTAGGAAGATATTAAATATAATGGGAAAAAGGAAAACAAAATAATTAATAAGACAAAACAAAACAAACAATTAATATGAGAATATAAAGAAAATGCAAAAAATTAACCTCATAAAAGGGACAAAAAAACATAACAAAGAAAATGACAAAGTACCTAATGCATGCACATAAACATTCTTCTTATACATGCATAGATTAGAATTCTAAAATTCTGAAGTAAGTAATCCCTCAAAACATTACTTGAGTCACATTGGGATCCAAATCCATCATCAAAGGAGTCACAACATCTTCGGAAAATGAAGGTATAGGACCCTATGAACACATTAAAATAATGGGAAAAAAGTAAAAGAATGAATTAATAAGAAAAAAGAGACAAAAAGAAAACAGAACAAATAATGTCAAGGAGACCAACTAATTAATATTAGGAAAGGCGGTAAAAAAACAGAACAATTTGATGATGTTGCTGAGCAAGAGTAGTTGGTGCTCAGCGAGAAAAGCAACAAAACAAACAAAATCAGAAAGAAGAACATAATGGATGCACATAAATATAGTTGAAAAAATGTGTAGAGTAATGATAACAGAGCACAGGAAATAACAACGAAGAACTTAACCCTCAAAACATTCTTGTTACACATGTATAAGACATAAAAGTAAATGCATGGAGTAATAACAGAAGAGTGAAACAGAGCAATAAATATGTAGATGCATACAATGGAAGAAACAAAATTTAAAAATGACAATAGCATGCAATAAGAGGAAAGATAGTGAAGTCAAAAGAGAAAACCAAGAAAACAAAGGCAAACAAAATACAATATAAAGAAACACAAAGAATTTTAAACGTGAATCAATGTGGACAATCCATGTAAAAAAAGAAACAAAGCAACCAGAAAATAGAAAGTAAGAAACAACATTTTAAGAAGAATGTTGGTATTGGAGAAAAACAAAAAATGGGAGAGTTTAACAAAATAACAACCAGGAAATTCAAAGGGGATGATCTAAAAAACAGAGAAAATGAGTTTTGTCATACCCTTTTTAAAAAGAATGCAATCAAAATAAACGATGGCTAGTAAAAAACTGTGAAAAATTAAACGTGGCCAAACCATAGAATAATTCCCTCACCTGACCCCACTACAAAATCTAATGACAACGGTGGCAAACCCACACGTTGACAACTAATAAAAAAACACTGTTAACATGCACAAACACATAATTGGTTACAAAATTAAAACGTAAATGAGAAAAAAAATGGAATACACAAAAAAACAAAACACATAAACCAAACAATTGGAAAGAACTATCATTACTAATGCTGACTTTGTTCTGTATTTACATACATAACATTTGTAAAATTTTAAACATGGAGGACACTACATCCAAAAAAAATTCTTATTTTCTATTATCATTGTTATTACAGGTAATAATCATTTACAATCTATCAGTGGAAGTTGAGGTTTTTTTGCCCCAATTGCATTTATCATGTGATGAATCATGAGAAAAGGAAGACTAATTTGTTTCTTGGTGATGAGATGGATTAGAATCATGAAATCACCAGTAGTGACATTCTCAAATGATCCAGCTCTAGGAAGAAGAGTGTGGGAATAGATATGGTGAAGTATCCTAACCATACTGTGAGATTTGGTGCTGTGATAGGGAGAGAAGGGTCTTTGAGAAGGGTGGCCTTATGTTCCTGAATAGAGATTCCTATTAAATTATACCAGGATTCTTCATACATCTGAGTTCCCTCATCTGGTATATTAAGGGCTTTTCCAAGAGAGACGGAGGAAATGGAAAATTCCCTATCACCAATCCATGAGGTGATCTTTGGAAGATCATATTGGATGGTGGCATTTGCATAAAACTCTCTCACCTTTTCTTTGTAGAATAAGTCATCCAAGGCTATGAACCTCTCCCATTTCTGTTGAGTGAGAAATGGGGTAATGTTCCAGCGACATTTTTCATTCTCCTCAGGTGAGTAAACTGTACCAGAGACAATAGCCTTTGAGCTCCATTTGGTTCTCTCTGGTTGCTTCCTTTTCTTCAAAGACTGACCCTTCTTACCACTTGTAGGCAAGTGAATTTCAATCTTCTTTCCATTATCTAATTTCTTCTTCTCTTCAACCTTCATAGCAACAGTTTTAGTAACTGGTTTAGAAGACTCAACCTTCTGTTCTGCAATAGTGGGTTGCTCTATACTCTGCGCAGGAGGGTTTTCTTCCTTTTCAAGATCAATTGGTGCCTCAGAAGAGATCCCAGATGTGTTTTTGAATGCGGAATGAAATCTAACACGCATTGAACCCCAACTAGGAGTATGCTTCATCTTTGCTGGATTGTTTTCAGAGGTTTGACGTCAACAATCTTTTGAGGTGGACCAACAAGAATGAAATTTGGAATGGTTTCGTGTGATTTAGAATCAGAATAAGACGAAACAGGTTCAATGTTTTTGGTTCTTACCATTTGAGGGATGAGTGTTTTTTGAGAGAGAGAAAGAGGAACGAAACGGTTTTGCACGTTTACGAGGAAGAAAGAGAGAAGTGAGATGTTTTATTCACTTCAAGACATTTACAAAGCCAATTATAGAACTCATTCTCCCAATTTCTTCCTTTTGCTTCCGATTATAATCTTTTGAGTTTTTTGTTAAGTTTCCCTCACAAGCATTGGATTTGTTAATGTGTGTGTGTAGCAGCTGGCACCACTATTAAAATAATTTGCTTGTAAAGACCAATTTTTTTTTGAAATGTCAGTTTTAAAATTTGTTCCTCTTAAACCGCTGTGAGCCGGTGAGCCATCGATTTTGTCCGGTTTGTGCGGTTTTTCCCCGGTTTCCCGGTTTTAAATCCGGTTCGCATGCCAAAAAGTTATATGGCTCAACCGAACCGTGAAAGAGGTCGGTCCATGGCTGAACCGGTCGAACCGACCGGTTCGGTCCGGTTCTCTGAAGCATGGCTTTGACCAAGAATGTTGAATTGGATTTTTAGACAAATTTATAGCACTGGTATTGTCACAGAATATTGGAATACCTGAGTAACTTAAAGAGAAGTCTTCAAGTTTATTCTTGATCCATAGAATTTGAGAGCAGCAACCAGCAGCTGAGACATATTCAGCTTCTGTAGTTGATAGGGCAATTGTACTTTGTTTTCTACATGACTATGAGATGAGTGATTCCCCAAGTAGTTGGCTGGGAGTTGCCATAGCTTTTGCATCACTCATTTTTTATTTCTCTTGAGAGATGAAAATACCCTTCTTAAGTTGTTTGATTTGTAAGCCAAGAAATTACCTCAGCTCACCCACTAAACTCATCTCAAACTCACTCATCATTAGATTTCCAAAGTCAGTGAATAGCTTTTCATTTGTGGCTCCAAAGATGATATCATCAACATAAATTTGAACAATTAAAAGGTCATCTTTGAGAGTTTTTCTAAAGAGAGTAACATCTATTTTTCCTCCTGAAAAACCATTTTTGAGAAGAAAGGTATTAAGTCTTTCATACCAAGCTCTAGGAGCTTGTTTGAGACCATAGAGAGCTTTAGTCTGTTTAAAAACATGGTTTGGATGTTTTTCATCAACAAATCTAGGAGGTTGTGTACATACACTTCCTCATTTAGAAAACCATTTAGAAAAGCACTCTTGACATCCATTTGAAAGAGTTTGAAATCTTTATGAGCAGCATAAGCAAGAAGTATTCTAGTGGCTTCTAATCTAGCAACAGGTGCAAATGTTTCATCATAATCAATACCTTCCTGTTGATTGTAGCCTTGAGCAACTAACCTTGCTTTGTTTCTGATGACTTTACCATTCTCATCCATTTTGATTGATGTTTTTGAGATGGGACTAAGTTCTATACCTCATTCTTCTCAAATTGAGCAAGCTTATCTTGCATTGCTTCCACCCAAGATTCATCAACAATTGCTTCATTTATATTCTTTGGTTCTATTGTTGAGATCCGAGCACATTGAGAAGCTTCTCTTCTGAATGAACTTCTGGTTCTCACTGGTTCAGAAGTTTCACCTATAATTTGCTCTTGAGGACAGTGAGTTTCTAATCTCCAGCTTCTAGGTAGCTCGGAGGCTTGAGTTGATTGGCTATTAGGGTTATCTAAAGGTTGAGAAGGGTTAGGTGTTGCTTCAGTTTCAGCTTTCTCACTTGTTTCATTACCCTTGTCACCTGTCTTATCTACATCAGTCTCATCATCTTCATTTCTATCTATTGAACTGTTAGTTTCAATAAACATAACATGCATGCTTTCTTCAACATCTTTAGTCCTAAGAGTAAACACTCTATATGCTTTTGATGTGAGACAATATCCTAAGAATAGTGCAGGGTCAGATTTAGCATCAAACTTTCCTAAATTATCCTTGTTGTTTAACACATAGCAATCACAGCCAAATACATGGAAATAAGAGATGATAGGCTTCTTTCCTTTCCAGAGTTCATATGGGGTTTTGTTCAAGGTTTTTCTAATTGTAGCTCTGTTCAAAATGTAGCAAGCAGTGTTCATTGATTCTGCCCAAAAGTATTTTTCAATCTTTGAATCATTGAGCAATGTTCTTGCCATTTCTTGCAAAGTTCTGTTTTTTCTTTCTACAACACCATTTTGCTGAGGAGTTCTTGGACAAGAGAAATTGTGAGATACACCATTCTCTTCAAGAAAGGTTTTGAATAAAGAATTTTCAAATTCTCCTCCATGGTCACTTCTTATTGCAATAATGTTAGAACCCTTCCCATTCTGAACTTTCTTAAAAAATGTTTTGAAGCTTTCAAAAGCCTCATCTTTGTGTTTTAGAAAAATCACCCATGTGAACCTAGAATAGTCATCAACTATAACAAAACCATATCTTTTTCCACTCAGGCTAGCATGCTATGTAAGACCGAAAAGATCCATGTGCAGAAGTTCCAAAGGTCTTTGAGTGGAGATCATGTTGATAGGTTTAAAAGATGATTTAACATGCTCCTTGAATGCATGCTTCACATGATTTATCCTTCTCATATTTGATCTTTAAAAATCCTCTGACTAAGTCAAGTTTGGATAATTTTGAAAGGGTTTTCATGCTAATGTGACCAAATCTCTTATGCCACATCCATTTGTCATCTTCTTTAGAAATTAAGCACATTTGATCTGGTAGATCATCAAGACATATGCTATAGAGGTT
Organism: Astragalus glycyphyllos; assembly: GCA_963573325.1. Lineage (NCBI taxonomy): Eukaryota > Viridiplantae > Streptophyta > Magnoliopsida > Fabales > Fabaceae > Astragalus > Astragalus glycyphyllos. Next base: position 19,105,931 of record OY754309.1, read on the forward strand.
ATTTGTTCTAGGACCAGTAAAAATTGTTTCTCCAGACTCTAGACTATTTATTCTACATACATCAGACTTAAAGATCACTTTATGTCCATAATCACATAACTGACTTACACTAAGTAAGTTATGTTTAAGTCCTTTCACAAATTGAACATTTTGAATCTGAGCAGAGTTTATTTAACCTACTGTACCTACTCCTTTGATGAAGCCTTTGTTATTGTTGCCAAACATGACTAGGTCCTCCATCAAAGCTCTCCATGGAGAGGAACTTATCCTTCTCCCATGTCATGTGCCTTGAGCATCCACTGTCTAGGAACCACAGTTTTCTTCTTGATGCTATGAGGCATGCCTGCATTAGATTTGGACAAAGATTTAGGTACCCATTTGTCTTTGGGTCCTTGAGGGTTAGTTTTCAAATTCATGGGATATTTTTGCTTGTTTCTACAAGCTGATACATGATGTCCAATTTGTTTGCAATTTAAGCACTTGATTCTAGATCTTCTATTTTTCTTTTTATATATTTGATCCTCTTCAAGGGGCTCAAACTCACTTGAGAAGCTTCCAGAATTTGTGGACAGATCATAAGCTCATTTTTTAAATTACTAACTTTTTTTCTAAGCATTGTATTTTCATTTTCAAGTTCCAAGTTAGATACATTTGGATTTTCTTGTGTTTTTAAGTTTAGAAGCTTGGTCTGTTCAGACAGTTTGAAATGAGATTTTTGTAAGGTATGAATTGTTTTTCCCATTCTTTCATTTTGTGTTTTTAGCTCCTCATTTTCCTTTTTCAAAACACATAACTGATCTTTAAAAAACATGCATTTTTGAGAAAGAATGTTTGACTCATAAAGCAAGCTATCAAAGGAGGATTCTACTTCTTTGCATAATTCACATTTAGGGAGTTCAGAATTATATACCTCTTCTTGTTCAGTTCCTGCCATGAGACATAGGTTTGCTGTTTCTTTTTCATGCTCACTTGATGATTCTTCTAAATAATCCCAAGTAGCCAATTAAGCTTTCTTCTTCGGTGAGAATCTTCTAGGGCTCTTCTTGTTTAACAGAGGGAAATCCTGCTTCATATGTCCAGGCTTTTTACATTCATAACAGGTAATTTTTGATTTGCTTCCTTCTCCTTTAAATGTGTCTCTTCTGAATTAAGGTTTTCCTCTTCTTTTGTTGTTAAGCCATCTATTAATTCTCTTAGAGATCAAGGCTAGTTCTTCTCCTTCTGTATCATCATCAGTTTATTGCTCTTCCTCATCCACTTAAGAAGATTTAAGTGCCAGTGATTTTCCTTTTTGAGGAGAAAAGTTGTCTTATTTCTGGGAAGCTTTTAGAGCAACTGTCTTCCTCTTTGGGTGTAATTCCTTCATGAGTTCTTGTTCATGGATTTTTAGTGAACCCAGCAGATGGTCAATTTCTAATGAAGACAGATCCTTTGCTTCTTCTATAGCAAACTTCTTTGGTCTCCTAGCTAGTGGAAGACACTTGAGAAGCTTGTTAACCTTCTCAGCATTTGGATAGATTTTTCCCAGAGCACTTAACCCATTCATGATTGTGCAGTCAATGAGTGTCACAAGGAAGGGGGGTTGGAATTGTGACCCTTTTAAAAATTAACCTGAAACAACATAAACAACTTCACAAGTATTGTTGGATATTGTGTGTGTAATTGCAAAGTGGAGAAGGGTGAGTGAGAACAGTCTTCTCAACTATGATAGTGAGTAGAGAAGAGTGAGATGAAAATCACTAGATCCTAACACAACAAGCTGAACTACGTACTCCGAAAAGAGAATCGCTAGACTAAAGCATGACTTGAGTATGGGTGAGAGATCTTCTTGACAAGGATGGGAAGAATTTGATTTCTCTCTCACCATATACTTCAGCAATGACTTGAGGCTGAAGTATATGTGTATCAACCATTGGTTAATCATTTATAGTCAATGGAGTGGTTTCCCAAGTAAATATAGCCTTTGAGAAGGGTGCTCAGAAAGAACAACAGCTTTATGCAGCACCTTCTGCAGAAGACAGCTTGCTCTACACTTTCTGCAACACTTTTTTGCAGAAGACAGCACACTACAGCTGTAATGAGAAGACAACACATTGCAGCTGTCGTGACTTTTCTCAACTTTGAGTCTTCTTAAGGCTATGCTTCTCAAGTTGACTCTTCTCATCATGACCCTTCTTATCTTGACCCTTCTTGTCATGATGCTTCTCAACTTGATTGTGATTCTTCTCATGTTTACTCTTCTTATGACTCTTCTCATGATGAATGTTCTCATCACGACTCTTCTCAGGATGATTCTTTTTATGATGACTTTTCTCATGATGAATGTTCTCATCACGACTCTTCTCATATTGACTCTTCTCGTGATGAGTTTTGTCATTTTAACCCTTCTTAACTAATGACCTTTCTATCAACCTTCTAATGGCTTCTTTGTATTGTCATTGCTTCAAGTCTTCTCAACACTTATGCTTCTTAAAAGCAAATTATCTTCTTGAGAGTAGCTAACATATCCTGTTCTTAAATTTCACTCATGAAGAAACATTAGTAGCATATGAAATCAGACAACTTAAGCTTCTCACATGTGAAGTTTGTTAACCATCAAAACTCAGTTGGGATTTTGCCTCACCAATCTCCCCCTTTTTGATGTTTGACAAACGCTTGAGAGATGGATTAAGTTTTCTGACTTTTTAAAAATTTTCTAAGGCATTAACAATTAACTCCCCCTGAGAATGTCCATATATGATTGATAATTAATTTGAACACATTCAGATGCCAAATAAGAACATGTATTTCATTCAACAAAAAAAAATCATTGATACGATTACTAGAATTGTGCTCTTAGTATAAGCCTAGAAAATAGAAACAAAAGAGAAGCATATACTTCTCAACAAAGTAGTGTCTATGAACACAGATTTGTCTAACCATATAGCACAAAGAAATCTATCTTTAACTCTAAACTTAATATGTTTTAAGCCCTAAACTTAATCAACTCTTCTCCCCCTTTTGGCACACATCAGGAAGGGTGAGGAAGATAGAGACATAAAGCTGCAGAAAGGCTTTGGAATATCTGGAAGTAGGGGAAAGGGACCAAACTCTGGAGTTAAAAGAGTTGTAGCAAGTGTGGTCATACCTTATTGGAAAATCCAGTTCTAATACTGCTCATTTCAAGCAGCTTGGGCTCTTTGACGTTGTTGAAGAATTGCTTGACCTTTTAGCACATTCCTTAACAATGTTTTAATCCTTCTCATCATCTTTTCCATTTTGGACATGCGAGATATAAGAGTCTTCAGGTTCAGTTGGGCTCTTATCCTTTGGTTCCCCAACAACCTTCTCATGAGCCAAACCAGAAGGTTGACCCATATTGAAGTGGGAGGAGTCAAGATACCCAAACATAGATGACATGTCAGATTGGTGAGACTTGGTGTTATGGAAAGGCATTTGTTTGCAACTAAGAGATGCTCTAAGTTACAGGAAGAGGAACTAGACACAGTTTGGATAGGTGATAGATCTTGTGCAGGTGCTGCGGCTAATGGTAGCATCTATGGTGAGAAGGGTGGAGCTGAAAAGGGTAGTGTTACGATTGGAGAGAAGGGTAGAAGAGATGTGATTTATTCATTGAACAGATATGGAAGTGGGGTTTGAATAAGTGGTGAGGAATTAGTTTTCTGGTAAAACTCCCCCTGAGGTGATGCTGGGATGGTTTGGGTCATTGGTTCAGGTATGACAACATCATCACAATGCTCTTCTTCAACAGAAGCATCCTTCTCTGCAACTACTTGAACCTTCATTGGTTCTTCTTCATTCTTCTATTCCTCATTTTCTTGAATGGGTTCTTCTATGGCGTCATTACCCATTCCTTCACAAGGAATGTCCAATGGTGTAATTTCTGGAAGCACCTTAGTCTTATCAAAACCATTCTCACCAGAACAATTGAGGTGGAGTTCCTCAGTCTTCTCTCCTATTCCTTTTTCACCAGCAACCTTCTCTGGTGTTTTGAATCCTTCTTCCTCAACAATTGCATTAGGAGATTTTTTTAGCCATTGGCATTAGATTGCCGGTGGCTCCCTGATCATTCATTTTCCAAATTCTCTTTTGTTTGGTCCTTATGTAAACCCTTAAAGGTACTGCTTTTATGAATTCGGAGGATATAGAGGAGGTTCTAGAGCTTTCTTGTTTATTAGTTAGGGTTTTCCCGTCATCAAAATCTTCTGATGGATCTTTCTCTATAGAGAGACCCTTCTCTTGAGGTATCCTTTCTTCCTCCGAAGCACTCTTCTCTACAGAGGCTTTCTTCTCAGCACTTTCTTCTTTGTCTTGAACCTTCTCAGGACCATGCTCTTGTTCTTCTTGACCCTTCTCAAGATCAATGTCCATCTGGTGACCTTTCTCTAGTTCATCATCGTTCCCTTGGACCTTCTGTGGGTCATTTCTCCTCTTGAGTTTCTTCTCCCTTGTTGCTTCAGCAAGCTTTTCTTCAATATTTCCTTCTCCAGACACATCAGACAACCTTCTTGTCTTCTATTACTTCTTCTTCTTTTCCTCTGCTGGTTTGGAAATCTCTATTCCCATGAGTCTGAGGTTCTTCACTATGGATGCCTTCTTTTCTATAGATCCTTCAACACGTGGAATGGAAACTTTGAAGTGGTTGAAGACTCTAGACAATGTCATTCCATATGGCAATGAAGTTGAAGCTCTACCAGCCCTAATAGCTTTGATTATATAATAGATCATAAGGAATGGAAGGCTAATGGGAATGTTTTTGAAGAGATTATATAGCAGAATAGAATCACCTATTGTGATTTTCTCAAATGAACCTACTCTAGGCAAAAGGATATAAGTACAGATGTAGTGCAAGATTCTAATGAGTTCTTTGAGGTTTGGTAAGTTCACAGGAAGATGGGGTCCTTGATAAGGGTGGTCTTGTATTCTTCAACTGTCGTACCAACCTTCTCATACAATGAGTCTTCATAAATCCTCACTCTTTCATCTTGTAGATTGAGAGCCTTCCCAAGAGTTTCTAAGGAAACCTCAATGTCAACATTATTGACAGAGGTTGCTATCCTTAGAGGCTCTTGCATGACAATGGCATTTTCATAGAACTCTCTTACTCTTTCTTTGTAGACCAAGTCTTCAAGAGTGATGAATTCAACCCATTTCATCTACATTTCTCAATGAGATAGGATGTGACATTTCATCTACATTTCTCAATGTCATCAAGATAGTAGATGGTTCCAGATACAATGGGTATTGAAACCCATTTTGATCTTTGTGCTTCCTTACACTTTCTACTAGCTTGACTCTTCTTAATGTCCTTTCTATGAAAAATGTCAACCTTCTTGCTCTTTTCATCAACCACTTTCTTCTTTTTCGTTTCACGTTTAAGCTTTGTTTTTGGCCGTGGAGATGGGAATTCCTTCTCTAAGTCAATTGTACTTTTCTTTGCATTGAAGATTCAGTGGTGGTTGTCTTATATGAAGTACCATACTTCACTCTCATTGAGAATTAGGGATTACCGCTGGGAGCGTGCTTAATCTTTGCAGGTCGTGACTTCAAAGGCAAAACAGAGGTGGGAACTAATGCAAGAGATGGTGAAGATATTACAGAGTTTGGGGAAGCCATATCTGGTTCCGAAGGTTGTGAATGAGATTTTGGTTCAGTAGGAGGAGGATCAAGATTCTTTGATCTTGCCATTGAATGTTTGGAGATTTCGAAATGAGATTTGAGAGGAAATGAGAGAGTGATGTTTTAATTACTTTAAAATGGTTATTTGACCAACAGTTGGAAGTGTTATACTCTAGGTTGTAACTGTTTGTTGAAGTTATTGATTTGGATGAGAGAGGGAACGAAAGAAGAGAGCCGTTGGGTAACGGCTAGGTGCCTATTTTTGTTTTTTTAAAAGAAACTAACTACAAAAGCAATAAACAAACAATAAAACACATGAAAAATCAACTAAGACATGTTTTTGATTTTTAAGGTCATATGCATCTGACGAACCGTCTCATCACTGAGAAGGTTGAGGGTTATGACCCTTCTCATCACTGAGAAGGTTGTTGGTCACGACCCTTCTCATCTGAAGGGGTTTCAATGATATGCAGCATGCTTTTAATGAAACTAAATACTCCTCCAGGAGGAGTTTAGTAAAAATATCAGCCAGTCAAAGTTTAGTATCCACAAAAACAGGTTCAATATATTTCTTTTGGACATGATCTCTAATGAAATGATGCTTAATATCAATGTGCTTTGTCCTATATTGTTTAATTGGATTTTTAGACAGATTTATAGCACTTGTATTATCACAAAATATTGGAGTACCTGAGTAACTTAAAAAGAAGTCATCAAGTTGGTTCTTGATCCATAAAATTTGAGAACAACAACCAGCAGCAAAGATATACTTAGCTTCTGTTGTTGAGAGGGAATTTGTGCTTTGCCTTCTGCATGACTACGAAATAAGTGATTCCCCATGTGGTTGAAATGAACAACTTGTGCTTTTATTTTCCAATTTGTATCCCGCATAGTCAGCATCACAATACCCTATAAACTCAAAATGTATTTTCTTTTTGTACCAAAGACCATGGTTAGGTGTTCCAATAAGATATCTGAAAATCCTTTTGAGAACTGTAAGGTGAGACTCTTTAGGAGTAGTTTGGAATCTAGCACATAGTCATACAGAGAAGACTATGTCTGGTCTACTTGCAGTGAGGTATAATAGGGAACCTATCATGCCTCTATACTCCTTTTCAGAAACAGACTTACCCTTCTCATCTTTTTCAATACTTGCAGAAGGGTGCATTAGAGTGGCTAAAAATTTGGCTCCACTCATCTTATACTTCTTAAGAAGGTCTCTGATATACTTCTCTTGAGAGATGAAGATACCCTTCTTAAGTTGCTTAATTTGCAAACCAAGGAAATACCTTAGTTCACCCATGAGACTCATTTCAAACTCAATATTCATTAATTTTCCAATGTCATTGCAAAGCTTTTCATTGGTTGCATCAAAGATGATGTCATCAAGATAAATTTGAACATTTAGTAATTCATCTTTGAGGGTTTTTCTAAAAGTGTAACATCTATAGTTCCTCATGAAAAACCATTTTTAATCAAAAAAGTACTAAGTCTCTCATACCATGCTCAATGAGCTTGTTTAATACCATAGAGAGCTTTAGTCAATTTGAAAACGTGATTAGGATATTTTTGATCAATAAAACCAGGAGGTTGGTGTATATACACCTCCTCATGTAGAAATCCATTTGGAAAAGCACTTTTGACATCATTTGAAAGAGTTTGAAATCATTGTGAGTAGCATAAGCAAGAAGTATTCTAATGGCTTCTAACCTGGCAACAGGAGCAAATGTTTCATCATTGTCAATATCTTCTTGTTGATTATGGCCTTAAGCAACTAGACTTGCATTGTTTCTGATAACCTTACCATTCTCATCCATAATGTTTCTAAAGACCCATTTTGTGCCAATAACAGATTGGTGCTTTAGAGATAGAACTAATCTTCATACCTCATTCTTCTCAAACTGAGCAAGCTCCTCTTGCATTGCTTCAACCCATGATTCATCAACAATTGCTTCATTTATATTCTTTGGTTCTATTGCTGAAATCAAGGTACTTTGAGAAGCTTCTCTTCTGAATGAACTTCTGGTTGTAACTGGTTCAGAAGTTTCTCCAATTATTTGCTATTGAGGATGATTAGTTACCAATCTCCAACTCCTTGGTAGCTCATAAACTTGAGTTGGTTGAGTTTGGGGGTTCTTTAGATGTTGAGAAGGGTCAAGTGTAGAATAAGATTCTGTTTTCTCATGAATTTCATTACCCTTCTCATCTGTCTTATCTACATCAATCTCATCATCTTCATTTCTATCTATTGAACTGTTAGTTTTAATAAACAAAATATGCATGCATTCTTCACATTCATATTCCTAAGATTACAAACTCTAGATGCTTTTGATGTGAGAGAATATTCAAAGAATAATGCAGGATCAGATTTAGCATCAAACTTTCCCAAGTTGTCTTTGTTATTTAAAACATAGCAACCACAGCCAAATTTATGGAAATAAGATATAATGGGCTTCTTTCCTTTCCAGAGATCATATTGGGTTAATCAGTGAGCAATGTTCTAGCCATTTCTTGCAATGTCCTATTTTTGTTTACTACACCATTCTGTTGAGGAGTTCTTGGACAAGAAAACTTGTGTGATACACCATTTTCTTCAAGAAAAGTTTTAAACATAGTATTTTCAAATTCTCCTCCATGGCCACTTCTAATTGCAACAATGTTAGAACCCTTTTCATTTTGAACTGCTTTCAAAAACCTCAACTTTGTGTTTCAGAAAAATAACCTATGTGAACCTTGAATAATAATCAACTATAACAAAGCCATATATTTTTCCACTTAGGCTAGCATGCTTGGTACGACCAAATAGATCCATACGCAGAAGTTTCAAAGGTTTCTGAGTGGAAATCATGTTGATAGGTTTAAAAGATAATTTGTCATGATTTCACATGATTTATCCTTCACATACTTAATCTTTGGAAGACCTCTGACTAATTCAAGTTTGGACAATTTTGAAAGGGTTTTCATGCTTATATGACCAAATCTCCTATGCCACATCCATTTGTCATCTTCTTTTGAAATAAGACACATTTAATAAGGTAAATCATCAAGACAAATGCTATAGAGATTATTTGTTCTATGACCAGTAAAAATAGTTTTTCTAGACTCTAAACTATTTATTTTGCATGCATCAGATTTAAAAATCATTTCATCTCCAGAATCACATAATTGACTCACAGTAATCAAGTAATGTTGTAATCCCTTAACAAATTGAACATTTTGAATCTGAGCAGAGTTTATTTTACCTACTATACCTACTCATTTGATGAAGTCTTTGTCATTATTACCAAACATGACAAGTCCTCCATCAAGGCTCTCCATGGAGGGAACTTATCCATCACCCCTGTCATGTGCCTTGAGTATTCACTCTGTCTAGGAACAACATTTTTCTGATTGATGTTAAGAGACACTCCTGTATCAAAAATCAATAATCTAGGTCCCCTTTGTTTTTGGGTCCTTGGTAGTTAGTTGACTTCCAAGTGGAAACCTTTTGCCTTTGGTTATAGTTTGAAATTTGTGTTCAAACTATTTGCAATATGAGCATTTGACTTTTTATATTTTACTCTTCATAAAGAAATCTTTCTTATGTGTTTTAGCCATCTCAAGGATGTTGTTGCTTACTTGAGAAGCTTCAAGATTTTCTACACAAATCATTAGCTCAGTAGTCAAGTCTCTAACTAGTTCTTTCAAAACACGGTTTTCCCTTTTTAAAATTAGAGTTATGGGAACTTATCTCATTTGTCATTTTCAACTTGAAAAGCTTATATTGGTCAGAATGCTTAAAATGATATTATTGCAAAGTATGAATGGTTTTAGCCATTTTTTCATTTTGAACTCTAAGTTCCTCATCTTCTTTCTTGGAGTCTCAAAACTGTTCTCTAAATATCATGCCTCTTTTTTGAGATAAACTATTTTAGTCATCTAATAAAATATGGAAATAAGATTAAATTTCTTAACAACTATCACATTTTGAAAGATTAGAATTTGATACCTCTTCTTGTTGAGGAATGGGAAGTCTTGTTCATGTGCTCAGAATACTTACACTCAAAGTAAGTGCATTTTGAGTTGCTTCCTTCTCCTTCAAATGTGCCCCTTACATAATGTGGTGATGTTTTTCCTTTACTTCTATTTGATGAAGAACTTTCTGAAAGGATGGAAATAGAATTTGGTTTGCTCATGACTTCTTCCAAGATCTTTTCCTCTCACACTGTTGAGTGTGCTCATCCTAGAGGCCGAGCTCAGATACCAATTGAAGTCAATGAGTGTCACAAGGAAGGGGCGTTGGAATTGTGACCCTTTTAAAAGTTAACCTGAAACGACATAAACAGCTTCACAAGTATTGTTAGACATTGTGTGTGTAATTGCAAAGTTGAGAAGGGTGAGTGAAAACAGTCTTCTCAACTATGACAGTGAGTAGAGAAGAGTGACATGAAACTGTGTTCTCAACTATGTTTCGGACTTGAGAAGGGTCAGTTAGTTCTTTCTTCTCAAAACAACTATCAATAAAGAGAATGAGATGATTTTCAAAATAACTTTTCCAAGGTAAGAGAAAGTGTTTAAAAATCTTATCTTAAGTGTGAAGTACTTAAGAATAGTTCTTTAAGTCTACCACTTTGAAAACTCTGAGAAGGGTTGTAAAAACAAGGTTTTTAAAAAAACTGCGTGTAGCTGAGAAGGGTCAGCAAAAGTTGTTTTATCAGTTTTCCAAAAACCTTCTCCAGATGGAGAGTTTTAAGCATAGTGTAAAACAACTTAGAAAAGCAGTAAATAACACAATGATGTATACTGGTTCACCCAAAACCCTGGGCTACATCCACTCCTCACACCCCGTGAGTATTTCCACTATTTTCCAAATAGTTATAACTTTACAACCAACCTAGGCTTAAAGTTCTCATGGTAGTTTTCTTAACACAGCTCTACCTACTAGGTATCTTCTAACACAGAAGCGACTGACTTCTCAAGCCCTACAACAACACATGCTACTTGAGAAGGTTTCTTGCAGGTTTCTCTTTAACCATAGCAACAACATGCTATTTGAGGAGACTTCTTACAGGTTTTACACTTTCTGGTTTAGGGGGTTTTATGGGATTACAAAAGCTTGGTTTAAATAAGGTAGATTCAACTGAATCCTAACACAACAAGCTAAACTACAAACTCAAAAAATATAATCCCTAGATTAAAGCACAACTAGTGTATGGGTGAGAGATCTACTTGAGAAGGATGGGAAGATTTTGATTTCTCTCTCACCAAGAACTTCAGCAATGATCTATGGTGGTATTTATAGCCATTGAGGCTGAAGTGAATGTTTATTAACCATTGGTTAATCATTTATAGTCGTTGGAATCGTTTCCCAAGTAAATATAGCGGTTGAGAAGGGTGCTCAGAAAGTACAAGAGCTTTATGTAGCACGTTCTGCAGAAGACAGCTTGCTCTGCACTTTCTGCGGCACTTTTCTGCAGAAGATAGCACACTACAGCTGTGTTCATGCCCGAACTCAAGAGAGAGAGAAAGATGTACCTCACGGTGATAGATGGCTTATTCGAGTTGGTGAGGTGTTCCATCCGAGGTAGATCTTCGTCCGAGATGGAGCTGTCCGAGGTGGATCTTCGTCCGAGGTGGAGCTGTCCGAGGTGGATCTTTGTCAGAGGTGGAGATGTCCGAGGTGGATCTTCAAGTGGCTGAGGCCAACCTTCAAGTGACTGAGGCCAACCTTCATGCGTCCGAGGCCAACCTCCAAATGGCTGAGGCCAACCTTTGAGTGGCTGAGGCCAACCTTCAAGCTTCTGAGGCCAACCTTCAAGCGTCTGTGGCTAACCTTCAAGCGTCTGAGGTCAACCTTTGAGCCAAGGTTGAGGTCAGCGGTGGTGGTACCTGCAAAGAGACTGACGCTCAAGTTAGTGAGGGAAGTCAAAATGAGCAAGAGTTAAGAGAGAATGAATTGTGTACCTTTTGTCTTGGGTAGAGGCCTATTTATAGGCGCTAAGATGGAGTAAGGAGTGCTTTGGTGCACAAAGAAGAGGTGAGATCTAAGCCGTTCAACTAGGCCGCGCGATCTCCACCGTTCTTGAGGCATGGCACACGGATTACCAATGATGTGAGTTCCTCAACGTGTTTGGACCACCAAGTTGGGCCCAAAATCTGGATTGGGCTTGAGCCCAGTCCGAAACAAGCTGTAATGAGAAGACAACACATTGCAGTTGTCATGACTCTTCTCAACTTTGAGTCTTCTCCAGTTGATGCTTCTCAAGTTCACTCTTCTCATCATGACCCTTCTGATCTTGACCCTTCTTGTCATGATGCTTCTCAACTTGATTGTGAATCTTCTCATGTTGACTCTTCTCAGGATTCTTCTCATGTTGACTCTTCTCATGATGACTCTTCTCGTGATGTATTCTTCTTATGATGACTTTTCTCATGATGAATGTTCTCATCACGACTCTTCTCATATTGACTCTTCTCATGATGATTTTTCTCTTGTTAACTCTTCTTAACTAATGACCTTTCTCGTCTCTTCCAAGGGTATTTTTCTTTGTATTTCTATCAACCTTCTTATGGCTTCTTCGTATTGTCATTGCTTCAAGTCTTCTCAACACTTATGCTTCTTAAAAGCATATTATATTCTTGAAAGTAGCTAACATATCCTGTTCTTAAATTTCACTCAAGAAGAAACATTAGTAGCATCTGAAATCAGATAACTTAAGCTTCTCACATGTGAAGATTGTTAACCATCAAACCTCAATTGGGATTTTGCCTCAACAGATTGTGGTGAATCTGCTGAACATTTCATCAATGGTCTCTTCTTCACTCATTTTGAACATTTCAAATTCATGGATGAGCAAGCCTTTCTTTGCTTCTTAAATTTGGTCAGTTCCTTCATGAGTAGTTTGCAGTGTATCCCATATTTCCTTAGCAGTTTCTTTTCCCACTATCTTGTCATATTCTTCTCTTCCCACAAGTTAAGTAATACTTGGCTTTAGCATATTGTAGTACGCGATGCTTCTCATCAGCAGTTCAATCAGCCTTTGGTTTGGGAATACAGCTGTTTGGTACAGGACCTGCTATAGTTGGAACATATGGACCATTTTCCACAATGTCCCATATGTCTAGGTACCCACGCCTTAGATGTGGGGTACCTGCGAGCACTCCGATGCCTAAGTCAGCAAGGGAAGTGGAGAGGTAAGAGTAGAATGAGAACGTACCTTGAAATGAGGGGTCGCATTCCTAATTATAGACGTGGTGTCGTAGCTGAGCCGTTGGATCCAAGTGACTGATCTGTGGCCGTTAGATGTGGGCGCTTGCCGATGGAGCCCCTTGTTGTGATACTTCGTAAGTACGGATTCGGGCCGGTCCCAAGTCTTGCGGGGTTTGGCCCAGTCCGGAACAGGATTTTTCTGTCTTCTCAACTATAAAATGGAGTTGAGAAGGGTCAGAAAGTTCTGCCTTCAATACTTAACTGTTTGATTTTAAGAGGCATCTAGACCAGTGATATTATTGTAATACATTTAGAAACAACTCATCAAGAAACTTTCTAAGCTATTATGAGTGTAGTGGAGATGTGAGAAGGTTTGAAAACTGTGTTTTATTTTGAAACATTTATCATCAGAGAAGGGTCAGAATATACCCTTCTCAGTTTTCATAGATCTTCTCCTGATGGAGAGTTTTCTCATGAAGTGTAAACTAATAGTTTGAAAGCAGTAAATAACACAGTGATTTATAGTACACCCAAAACCCTAGGCTACATCCACTCCCCACTTCCTTGTGATTATTTCCACTATTCTCCAAAATAGTTTACAACTTTTACACATCCCTAGGTTAAAAGAACTCTTGGTAGTTTTCTTCACACAGCTCTACCTACTGTGAAAAACCCTAATAGAATCCTTCTGATCTATTAGACTGCTTCTAACACAGAAGCACTCACTTCTCAAGTCCTACAGCAACACATGCCACTTGAGAAGGTTCCCTATAGTTTCACTGTTTAAGTGTTTGGGTTTATGGGATTTCTAGAGATTGGTTGATACAAATGGAGTATTCAGTAAGTACAACAACACAATACTTAACACATACTCAGAGATCAAGCAAATCCCTTCAGTTTTGTAGCAGCTGAGTATGGATGAGAGAAAACTTTGACACTTGAGAAGGTTGGATGTTAAGAACTCAATGCACTCTCATGAGGATCAATGGCGACCAGGAGCGTTTATTTGAAGATGGAATTATGTGTAATATTTTCTGGTCCAAAGATTAGAGTCGTCGGCAAAAGGCATGTAGCCGTTTATAGGCGTTGGGAGAAGCTGTCTGCATAATACAATTGTGTTTCTGCTTTTCTGCAGAAGACAGCTGTTTCCAGTTGTCATGACTCTTCTTTGCTTGACTCTTCTCACCTTATGACAGATGTTGAAGATGATGCTTCTCAACTTGATGCTTCTAGAGTTGATGCTTTAAATGAAGATACTTGTAGTATGACTTTATGACCTTTCTCATCTTGACTCTTCTCATCATGACCCTTCTGATGGTCATGACTCTTCTCAACTTGACTCTTCTCATCTGATGCTTCTCATCTCCTTTCTCATGGTTCTGTCATGAAGCTTCTTAGGTTGATCCTTCTTAGATACCCATCTCATGTTGCTACTGAAAGAGATGAAGCTTCTCATGATGATCTTTCTCAAGTTTACCATATGGACTTGATCTTTTGATCTTATCATAAGAAGGTTTCTTCTTTAAGAACATTGTGAGCAACATTCTTCTAAGTCTTCTCACATACAATGCTTCTCATAAGCATATACCTTCTTGAGATTTGCTTGGATATTTCTGTTCTTATTTGTCACTCAAGAAGAAACATTAGTAGCATATGAAATCAGATAACTTAAGCTTCTCACCATTTGAGGTTTGTTAATCATCAAAACTTAACTAGGGATTTTGCCTCAACAAACCAATGGGCTTTTGGAAAATCGAGAAATCCAAAGTATAAATATCCCCAGACCATTATCTGTATTGGAAGAATTTCTGCAGACCCCACAGATGACAATATCACAACTTCTTGAGGCTCAGAATGTAGGTTATAATATGCCTATTTATACCCCAGTAGTTTATTTCATTTTTTGCAATTTAAATTAATGCTCAAGTGATATGATTTGAGTCAACCTATAGGTGGTGCTACTATGAGTGTCAAAAATGCATGAAACAACTTAAAAAAGTCTCTTCCAAATTTTACTGTGAAAACTGCAAGAAAATTGGCACTCCATTGATTAAGTAATATCTCACATAATTAAACCCCCAATTTACATTATAGCTTTATATTTTTTATATTTGGTTATTTATTTTATCTATTATATTACTAGGTACAAGATTTACGAAACAGTTATGGATAACACAGGGTCAACCGTATTTGTCATGTTTGATCGTGTTGTTGAACTCTTTTTAGGGCAATCAGCCCAGCAATTGCTTGACGCAGGCGCCCAGATTGAGTCATTCCCAGCATTACTTGATACTTTTTTTTTGAAAAACAACTCCTTTTTAAAGTAACCATTACAGAGGGTAATTTGTATTAGAATTGGCAATCTTATACAGTTAGAAAAATGATATCCGACAATACTATCATTGCTGAATACAAGGAGAGATTCCCAACTGAGGTATCCTTTCAGAAAAGTTTCTAATGTCCTTCTCAATATGTCTATCTATTGGATACATGTTTTAGAATGCCTTTTAATTTTTCATTCAATGTTGTTGGGGCACGTAATTTAGCTTCTTCTGTTTTATTAAGGCTTATGATGTTCATATTAAAAATTTGCATATATTTTGATACATTTTATAATTTCAGGGACTTGATGCTACTTCCAATGTTGTTGAGATAGCTAATTCCCCTTCTTCTGTTTTTGTTTGAATGACAATGCCCATATATTAATCATTTCCATCTATTCTTATAGAATTTCTGTCCATTGACTTACCAACAATGTATTTAATGTTGGACTATATGATAACCTTAGAGGGGGGTGAATAAGGTTATATGCTAAAAATGAAATCTTTTTGGTTTTTGAGAATTAATGATGCTAGTTTAAATCGAATGCGGAAAAGAGGATTTAAACTACATCCAACAACTATGCAAGCTATAACAATTATAATGATAATGAATTCTAAGCGCGATAATATCAAATGCAATGACAGTTAACAATTATAAAGACAACGCAGAGTAAAGATAAGCGAAAGAAGTACACCGTGATTTTTACGAGGTTCAGGATAAAAAGCCCTACGTCATTAGCCTCCGCTTTCCAACCTTCGGACTTGATAATAACCACTATATGAGAAGAACTTCTTCAATGTCTAACAAGCAAGTAAATATCCTATAGCTATCACACCAATCTCAATTTTCCCCAAATTGAGAACCCAAGCTCCCTGCTAAGGATTTCGCAACAATTCAATCTCCTTGATTGAATTACCCAAGACAACTCTCAGGATTTCACCACAATCAAGTATAGATGTTTACAATTGAGAACTAGGATCCAATCACTCAAGCAATATAACAATGATGTAGTTGAGGGAGATGAGATTTGGAACCCTAGATGAAGAACGTGAACAATGAGTGTGACGGTAAGAGTTCGCGTTCTGTTCTTTTTAGATTTGTAGATTGTTCTTTTAATCGAGAAAACCCTAATCCTATTTATAGGGATTGTAAAAATATGACTGTTGAAACAATTTCTAACACTGTTTGGGTCAAGTGGAAAATCGATTCTTCCCTTTTTAATACCAAGTTGACAAATCGATTCTTTGCTTCCCAAAAGAAGTTGACAATCGATTTTGAACTTTCCAAAATGAGCCATCAATCGATTGTTTTCGTTCCAAAACAAATTCTTTTTAAAACCAATCTAACGCCAAAATCGATTTGTAGCTTTTTGAAACAAGGGTGAAATCGATTTGTGGCTTTAAAAACAAGATAAAAATTGATTGCTTGCTTACAAGAAGCAAGCCACGAATCGATTGCTAGCTTCGAGTGAATAGGCTAGAAATCGATTTTCCTCTTTAAAACCATAAAGTCATCAATCGATTGTTTTCTTTCCAAAACAAGTTCTTTTAAAAACAATCTGATATGGAAATCAATTTCTAGCTTGTTAAAACAAGGGCGAAATCGATTTCTTGCTTTAAAAACAATAGGAAATCGATTCTTTACTTCAAAAACAAGTTCTGTTAAAACACTAAGTCATGAATCTATTTTCTTTAAAAAACAACAATTCATTATTTTTGCCTAACCTATTAGGATGCTTTATATAAAAGATTTTTCGAAGCCTAGCTCAATTCTATTTTAACAAAATAGTTCTATTTTAAAAGATCATCTCTCAACTACAAAAGTCATAAAGCTTAAGTGACAGTATCTTACAAGTGTCCTATGCAAATCAATATAACACATAGGTCTTGAACGTTTGAGTAGCTTCTTCTCCGAGCTGCTACACTTTAAGATATCTTGTCAAGTGCTTTGGTTCATGCTCTGTGCTTTGGTTCAACTATAATCATTAGTAAACAGATTGTAATTTGTTATCATACAAAACAAAGAGTGTTTGACCTCGGTTCAACAAACTCCCCCTTTTTGATGATAACATATTACCTTATGCATAGGGAGGCGATAAACAAGAAACAACGGCATAAGTTCCCCCTAAGCATCAGCATCAAAAAAATAAACTAATCAAATAACATAGTGAGTGAAATAATCAAGCAGCAAGTCTTTCTCCCCCTTTGTTTTCATCAAAAAGGAGGGAAGACACAGAAGACAAATAGCACCTCAAAAATACATCACATAATCACATTACAGGCTGGCAAAATCATGCATACTGAGTGTTGGATGGGGTTCTTAGCAATGTTAATGGCACTAGTGTTATCACATAGGACTGGCACATTGTCATATAACAAACCAAAATCCTCCAAACATTGTTTCAACCACAGAACTTGTGCAACGCAATTTCCAACTGCCACATATTCGGCTTCAGCGGTTGACAAAGCAACACTGTTCTGTTTTTTACTAGACCAGGAAGTCAAACAAGGCTCTAAGAAATGACAGGTTCCACTAGTACTCTTCCTATCTAATGGACATCCAGAAAAATCAGCATCACAAAAACCAACTAAAGCAAACTGACTCGATTTCGGGTACTACAGTCCAAAATCTGTGGTTCCCTTAACATATCTAAGAATCCGTTTTACAGCTTTTAAATGTGATTATTCGGGACATGCTTGAAATCGAGCACACAAGAGCACAACAAACATAATATCAGGTCGAGAAGTAGTTTAATACAAGAGACTACCGATCATACATCGATACATCATTTCATTTACTGGTTGTCCTTACTCGTCCTTATCCAACTTTGTTGCAGTCGCCATGGGAGTACCAATCTCCTTTGCATCCCTCATGTCAATAGTTATAGTTAGTCCCATCGAACAGGGGTGGCCTATTGCTATCTCCTCTCTCCTCTTCTCACACTTCTTTTCTAATTTTCTTTTTTTTTCACTGGTTTTTCTCTCTTTCTATTAGGGTATGTTTGGATAGTTTGAAACGAGCGGAACGGAATCGAGTGGAGCGAAATAGAGTGGAATGGAAGAAAGTTTCCATTTCATTGTTTGGGTATTTTATGATGAAATAGAACAAAGTTTCCATTCCTTTGTTTGGAAAGTAGGCGGAATGGAATGAGATATAATTTTTTATTCCACTTTTACCTTATTTAATAATAAATAAATAGATAAGATTTTTTATTTTTAAAAATAAAAGAATTCAATTTGCAATTGAAAAGTGGTTTCACGTGAGACATATAAGGGAAAGACTACTATTTGTAATACTTAATACTAGGAGAATACCCGTGCATTGCACGGATTGTTATAAAAAAAATTATATTGTTTTATTATATATATATATATATATATATATGTATTTATTGTTTAAAAATTTGCAAATACATTTTCATATTTTATTATAGTGGTACCATATTTTTCATTATATTTTCAGGTTATTTATTTTTTATATAATTCTTTTAAAAATATGCGAATGTAATATAATTTAAATATCTGTATAAAAGTTTAGACAAATCTCTCGACAAAAATTTATTAGCTTAATACACAATTAATTTTTAACATATTTTGTTTGGGCCTCAGCCTCTCTAAGTTAATAATTTTTTTTCCACTTATATACAATAATATAAATAATGATTTTTTTCATTATATAAACCATTACTTATATTAAAAATATATAATTTTCAATAATCATATATATATATATATACATTAAACTAATTCGTCGATAAAAAAATTTGATCAAAACATAAAAAAAATCATTTAAGTAAATAATTAAAAATATAAATATGAATACATGTTCTTCTAAATACACGAATGAAAAAATAAAAATATTAGTAAGGTTTAATAAATTTAGTTTAATATGTTTGAAAATGTATCTAAAATGATTTAATATTTTTTAGTCAAGCCTCTCTTATTAATGTAAAATACATCTATTTTTTTGCATGAAAGATATATTATTATTAAAACATATATCTAAGTTGAAGATACATTTTTATATAGTACATAGCACTTAGTATTGTAGTTACCAACTTTTAATAGATATCACAAAGTTTTATGATTGGAATATTTGTTATTTATGGTGTATTTTAAATATATTTGAAGTATTTTTCTTAAGTTATAAATAGTATTTTTAAAGGGAAAATTATAATTAGTATGTAATGTTTTTATTGAACAATCTTAATATTTTACTTGAATATATTACTCATTACCAATAAAAATACAACTTATACTCATTATGCTCAGATAAAAAAGTGATACAAATTTTTTTAGTAAGGAAGTGAATTCTAAAACGTAATTGAAAATTTAACACATAACTCCATAAGATTCACTGACCGTTTTAACATTCCTCTCTACGCACTCTATATAGTCTCGGGTGACCACTCGTTTCTAATGTTCACTCGTACATCTCATTTTTTGTTCTACACTTTTTCGCCACAATCCCCCCACACACACACCACCTAAAATTTTCTCTTCTATAAATAGTTGTGTATTATTGTAATCGATTAAAACGATACATCTTCCACTTATATTTTACTAACTCATGAACTTATTGACAACAAAGGAGGGAATCATATTAATATCAAACTCTCCGCTTTAATTTCAATGTATAATACTTACACCAAAAAGAATTTCAAAGGCCCACTCATTATTTCTTAGTTCATTTTTTTATTTAATTAAAATTTAATCATATGCCAATTTGAGATATTGTGTAGGGATGATTACAATAAATAAAAACATAAATGTCTAATTAAGATTAAATTATATGCGCTGTCAAAAAAATAAAGATTAAATTATATGCTAATATGATATGTTGAAGTTATTTTATGTAATTACAATAAATATAAAAGTATACATTTATGTCTAAATTATAAATGAATATTTTAATACATAAAAATCTTGAAAAGCATTGTGGAGCCTCCTTTGGATATAAAAAGAAAACAAAACATTAGACTAAAATTTGAATACAAAATGGAACCTAAAGGAATTTGTATAGAATCTATTTTTTCACTCATATAGATCTTCTACAATTTCCTTTTCTTCGTTTTCTTTTCTTCGTTTTCTTGCATATGAGTTTATTATTCATTATCTGCAACTTGAAAAATTAAGGATTGTTTTGTGGGCTAACATATTCTTTTAACCCAAAGCGTATTAGAATTTCCTACGGCTCACCTTAACCTTCTCCTAATTTGCAACATAAAGTTAACAACCACATTTATAATAAGAAATGTATGAATAGAGGTGTTGACAAGGCTATGAAGATATATATAAGATGAAATATAAATAAAGATACTGATAATCAAGAGAGAAAAAATAGACAAATAAAGTTGGAAATGGGCACGTGTATATTTGAAGAAGGAAGAACTACTTTGTTTATGTTGTAGCCAATAAGAAGCAACTTAAAAGAAGAGGTAGAGAGAATGAATTTGGTTTGTCTTGGGAACAACTATTTATATATGATGAGGAATAGCAAGTGAATTACAAATAGAAAAACTGTCATAGTGACAATGAAGGAAATAATTATGTGGAGAAGAGGAAGTGAAAATCATAAAGACAATATTAATGGAAAAAAGCAAGAGGTATAAAAAATTTGGGGAGTCGATCATTCATCAAAATTTGTAGGATAACCAAATTGCATTCCATATAACCTATAAAATTAAAAGTAGTGATTCACAATTTTCTAATAATTAGGACGTATTGTTAACCAAACCAATTTAAACGTATGATATACTTTAGTTGAATGAATGGAATATAATAATTGTTTTTTTACAAAAGAATATAAGAAGTTGAGCACCATAAACATCTCCTTTTTAGGTTACAACCATAAAAGTCTCTTAAAGTATTAAGTCATTAAAACTAAACTAAAATATATATAAAATAATGTTGTTTTTCAAATATATATATATATATATATAATATATTTATATATAAGTCATAAGGCTGAAAGTGAGTGAAAGAAATAGTTCTAATCTATTACTAAAAATTTAAAGGAATCAATAATAAAAACATCTAGAAATATATGATGAATTAGAACTATATACCTCTTCCACTCATATTATACTAACTCATGAATTTATTTGCAACTAAAGGAATAATCCATAATAATAATAATAATAAACTCTTCTCTTTAAATGCATATATGTTACAAAAATAGGAATTTAAAAGACCCACTAATTTTTTTTATTTCAAATAAATTTAGATTAAATTTATGATTAATAAGAGATATTAAGTAGGGATTGTAACTATTAACAAAAATGCAAATATGCTGCATAAAGATTAAATTCTATAATAATATAGTAGGCCAAATTTGATTTATATAATTGGAATAAATATAAAATTATATATTTTTTACATATTAAATATAAGTTAAAGTATCATTTGCTATCATATTATACGTTGATATGTTGGTAATATTTTAAAGTTTTTTTTCATTGTATAAGTAAAAGTAAAGCTTACGTTTTTTTAATTTAATTTTGGTTTAAATGTATTAATTTGTATTAATAACTATTTTTTAAATGAGAAAATATACAATATACGTAAAGAACAAAAGTGCAGGGTTTTTTTTGACTGAGGTCCATTAAGTTCATAAAACTGTTTGATAATTGCTCATGGGTTAGTTGGCTTTTAATTTGTATATTTGTATAGTTTCATTATAAATGCTCAATAGGTTGATAGAAAGTTAAAAATCAACAAATAAATAAAGGGAGGTAAGATAAAAAACAAATATAAATTTAAATACTCAAGATTCATTGTGGAGGCTCCATAGGGATTTGTTTTACATATATAGATAGATAGATAGATGGATAAGTGAACGAATAATTTGTAATACTATTGCCAGGATCACGTCAAAAAATATTTGCACTACTTTAATATTTAAAATTCTGTTGCATTCGTTTACTACTAGTAATAATTCACCGCAAAAATTTAAAATGAAGTAACTTTAAAAATTCACGTCAAGGAACTGTAACTCAGTTTGGTAATTGAATCATTATGTAAAAAACAAGTTCGTTTTTGTAATCTATCAAAAAAACAAGTTCGTTTTTATAATCTGTCAAAAAAAATTGATTTTATAAAGTTGAGGCAAATGATTCGGTTTTGGTTTTTCAGTCTGGTTATAAATAGTTGACACGATTAGTAGTGATGAAGAGAGGTTGCGGATGATGTCTTGTTAATAGAGTGACAGAATTGTACTTTAGTAATTAAAAAGTTAAGCTAACAACCATTCCATATTTCCATCCTTTACCCCCAAATTGCGGGGGAGCAAAAATGAGGGTAAGTGGAGGTATAGGGTGGAATGCATTCCATCCGATTCCGTTCCATTTCATCGATTTTTTAGTTATCCAAACAATGGAACATAACTTTATTCCTTTCCAGTAACAATACGTTTATAAAAAAAGGTAGTCAAACACATTCTTAACTATCAAATCCCTTTTTACTGCAATATTATAAATTCTTCAAAAATATGTTCAACTATTAACAGTAACAATACGTTTATAAAAAAAGGTAGTCAAATTAAAAAGACAACAGAAACAGATACATTTTGCATTTCATTGAATTTAAAATAATAATAAATTAATAGTGAGTATAGAGAGCAACCTCAACTCCTGCCCTTTTTCTTTGAACTGTCTCGCTCCCACTTTATGAACAGTTTGCTCAAGTGAATTAGAACTCTGATGCTGAATTGTAATCCTTTTTTATGATAGTATGTCAGTTTTGTGTGTGTTTTTGTGTGTCGCTGTTCATATGTATTTATAGTGAAATATGTGTGGTGTAGGTGAGGTGCAAAATAGAGGATTGTAGCCATTGGACACAAGGCGGCAGAGGGTACATGCTAAAATGGGAAAACAACAAAGGAGCAAGAAGAAAGAGCATTGGCCTAATTCTCAAAAACACTGTATCTGTTTGGGCGCATACTCCCTCTTTTTTTGTTTTACTTTTTGTTTTTTTTGTCTCTAAGTGTAACTAATTTTTGTATCTAACTTTTCATTTTATTTTTATAAAACTTGGACATATATATATATATATATATGACTATTTTTTTCATCTATTTTTTTGTAACTAACAATAAACAATAATAATAAACGCAACTAATAGTAACAAAAGTGATGACCATAATAATGACGCAAAACTGCTAATGACCAGCAAATGACGCGTAATAAAATTGACTCTTTGTTGACAAACGATAGTTTTTTTATTGAAAACGAGTAAAATATTCTTTTCTTCTTTTTTATTAGTCTAACGGACAAATTTAGGGTATAACAGTATAATTTGGGAGGGCGTGCAAAGTTAAAATTAAACGCTGCAATTAGTGGCTGATCTAGGATCTAGGGTTGGGGGGTCAAACTTTTTTAAAATTACGCATTAAAAATATAACTCTACCATATTTAATTAAATAAATTTCACAACTCGTAATTATCCTCTATGGACATGGGATGGAGAGGAATTGACGTGAGTGATTGTGAGTGGGTGTAGTGTGGTCTGAGTGCATAATTAAGGGTTTGTATTTTTATGTTGTATAACAAGAAAGTTAGACCACATTAATTAATTTGTTCCAACAATATTAAGGTAATAGATTAATAAGTTTAGCATCTAATAAGATATTTATTTCATTCACTCACTACAACATTTAGACCCTATGGCAACGCCTAAAATTGCAACGTCAAAAAAACCGTTGCCTTAGCATACAATGGCAACGGTTTTTTGAAGCCGTTGCCGATTCATTTTTTTTTTTTAAAATGGCAACAGCTGAAACCCGTTCCCATAAGGTCAATCGCAACGGTTTTTTGCTTAAGCTTTAGCCAACGGTCCAGAAACGTTGCCTTAGGAAGAATTATTGAAAAAAATTTGGGCGCTATTTATTTAGCGCGTTTTCTGATTCCCAATTTTTTGGGGCCAAACCATAAAAATTTCAAACAAAAAAAAAACTTAAACCAAAAAACAAAAACCAAAAAAACAAAACTCACGCAAAACCCTCACACGCAAAACTCTCACACTCAAAACTCTCTGTTCTTAGTTCCAGAACAAAGAACTCACGCAAGAAGAAAACCCTCATCTCCCTCACTCAAAACTCTCACGCAAGAAGAAAACCCTCTCCATCGTTCCAGAAATCAAGCTATCAACGATTTCAACAAATTCAAGTTTAAGGTGCGTTTCTCTCTCTCTCTCTCTCCTGGTTTACCTCTATGGTTTGTTATTGAATCGTTTTTACTGTTCATCGTTTTGGGGGTTTGACTAAATCTTTCTTCTTGTTCAATTTATGGTTTTGATCTATCTTCTTTATCATCAATTTAGGGTTTTTTTTTTTTTTTGGGTTTGGGGGTTTTGTACGTTTAGGATTTGGGAGTTCCAACTTAGCTTCAACTTCCAGCCTTATTTGGAACTCATTAGAGAATATATAATTAAGAATAACAAAAGCCAATTAAGATGTAAATATTTCTTGGCTTTTTACCCCAAGAGAGGCAAAACATATCAGGAAATGATCATGTTGTTCCCAAAAAATAAGACCAAATAGGCAAGACAAGACCCATTATGAAACCTCATTGGTTTGAATTAGAAAAGCAAGAAAGTTGTAAAGCTAAGAAAGCATGATAATTAGAACAAGACAAGCCAGTCCCCAAGTCAAAGATGAGCTAAGATTATATATATGTTGTAATGTAGAGTACTAGAAGGATGTATTAACCAATATTAACCAATAACAAAGAGTAGTAGACATATATATTATATATTATATAATAATATAATTATATAATAAAATGACAGAGTTGAAGTCATTTCTGAGAGAGATCATACAAATAAAG
Organism: Astragalus glycyphyllos; assembly: GCA_963573325.1. NCBI lineage: Eukaryota > Viridiplantae > Streptophyta > Magnoliopsida > Fabales > Fabaceae > Astragalus > Astragalus glycyphyllos. The sequence continues at coordinate 19,130,884 of OY754309.1, forward strand.
TGTTACTTTCTTCTCACTATCCCTTTCTTGTATTTGACTACACTAGAGCTCCCTGAAAGAGTGGAACTAAGTAGACATAAAAAGGATAGAGTAATAAATAGTGTTTTAAAAGCAATAGATATATTGTCTTCTGAATTCTGATTACTTAAGAAGTTGCAATGCAATAAGGCTCCCAAAACAGAAATGACCTTCTACAATCCTTGCAACTCTTCAAATTATGAACCAAATAATCAGCATTTTTCCCTCTAAGAACGAAAAGCTGCTGCTTCTCATTTGAGACCCGATTCATATCTCCAGACACAATAATTTAATTGCCATTATTCTTCTTCATGGCATAGTCATTATTCACTAAAGTTGTAGTGCTTAAAGGTATTGTTAAAATCAGAACAGAATCATTCAATACTGATAACTTAGTTGAAAATACTGATAAGTGTTGGTTAGGTTCCACAATACTGATAACCGACTTCTTGAATTTCATCCACAGGAGATCAATCATCCTGGAGTAAGGGGATTGTGGGCTGAGCTTGTGAGCAACAGAGGTAATTTTCCTCTTTCTTTTTCAATTGTGGACATAAACATAGGCTCACTTTGGGTTGCTTCATCAAGAGAGAATGAATTGAACTGGGTATTTGAAGATGTAGTTGTACTAAAAGTGACCTAAGAACATGTTACAATCATTTCTCTATGATAGTGAAGTGCACAAGGCTCTTTACTTTTTTTTTTTGACAAAAGCTCTTTACTTTTTTTAAACTAGTAATAATGTGCAGTTTTTTTAAACTAGTAATGTGTTCTCTGTGCTGGCTTCAAAACATATTTTGCTACGTCATTTATTTATTAATAGTCACTAATCGTTAGTAAATAGAAAAGCTATAAGTTATTTCTTAACAGTCATTTATTTCCTAACAGTTATTTTTATTTTTGCTCTTTATACTTAAAGCATGATGAGAGCCAAACCCTTAGTTATTTTTATTATGTACTTGTTAACAGTTAGGAAGTCTTCAACCTTCTTATTTGTTACTATTCTAATAAACTCGATGGATAAAGAGTGGATGAAATCAGCAAGAGATAGCCCAGACTACATTCTTGGTGTTGGGTTTTTTTTAAATTATGCATACACCATAGGAAAACCCCAAGGAAAAGAGATTATATGCCCTTGTATTGATTGTCACAATGCTTTTTGGAAGACAAGGGAAGTTGTATTTAATCATTTGGTATATTTCGGATTTGAAAGAGGATATGATGTCTGGATTCGTCATGGTGAAAAGCGTAAACCCCAATCGCCTCGACGGTGGCACAAATGAAGAAGATGAAGAAATTGATGATGTTGATGGACTACTTTATGAAAGATTCAGAGATGTTGCACACGAAGAATGTGGAGTTAATAAAGGCCTTAGTGAAGGCGCTAGAAAGTTCTATGGTCTTTTAGAAGAAGCAAAACAAGAGTTATACCCGGGTTGCAAAAACTTCTCTAAATTATCATTCACCATTCGACTATATTTGTTGAAGTGTCTTTATGGTTGGAGCAATGCATCATTCAATGCTCTCTTAGAGCTTTTGAGAGAAGCTATGCCTCAGTTGAATATTCCGGAAACATTCAATAAAACCAGAGGCATGATAAGGGACCTAGGTCTTGATTATAAAAAGATCGATGCTTGTCCTAATGATTGCATATTATATTGGAAAGATCATGAGAATGACACTTCCTGCTCTGTTTGCGGTTTTCCACGGTGGGTTGTCAATGCCGAAGGAGATTATCAAGTTGAGGAAAACAATAAAGCTCATAAAGTTCCTAATAAAGTTTTGAGACACTTTCCCTTGATTCCTCGACTTCAAAGGTTATTCATGTGCTCAAAGACAACTGACTCATTAAGGTGGCATGAAGAAGAGCGTTCTAAAGATGGGAAGCTGAGGCATCCAGCTTATGGAGAGGCATGGAAAGATTTTGATAAGCGCCATTCTGATTTTACTGCTGATTCTCGTAACATAAGACTTGGGTTGGCTAGTGACGGATTTAATCCTTTTAAATCCATGAATCTGTCTCATAGTACTTGGGCCATCATATTGATACCATATAATTTCCCACCTTGGTGGTGCATGAAGGCTGAGTATTCTATGTTGTCTTTACTAATTCCTTGACCACTTTCACCCGGGAACAACATTGATGTGTACCTCCAACCATTGATTGAAGAGTTGAAGGTGTTGTGGGAGGTAGGAGTAGAAACATATGATGCCTCACTAAATCAATCTTTTCAAATGAGAGCGGCATTGTTGTGGACTATTAGCGACTTTCCCGGGCTCGCTATGTTGAGTGGGTGGAGTACTAAAGGGAAATTAGCATGTCCATGTTGTAATTATGATACTAATTCCACATATTTGAAGCATAGTCGAAAGGTGTGTTACATGGGTCACCGTGTATTTTTGCCTATGGATCATAAATATAGATCGAATACAAGGGCTTTTAATGGGACTACAGAATATGGATCTCCACCGGCTTTGTTAGAAGGAGAAGATATCTTAGAGTTGTTGGTAAACTTTGAAAATGTCTTTGGTAAGACTCAAAAAAGGCGTAATGATGGTCCATGGAAGAAAAGATCCATTTTTTTTGAATTACCATATTGGAAGCACAATTTGTTACGGCATAACCTTGATGTGATGCAGATAGAGAAAAATATATTTGATAACATCATTGGCACCTTGCTGGATATTCCGGGTAAGACAAGAGATCATGAAAAAGCTCGTTTTGACTTGCAAGAAATGGGCATTAGGAAGAAACTTCACCCTAAAGAGACAAATCAAGGTAAAAAAGTTATGTTTGCAAAAGCATGTTTCTCCATGACACCGAATGAGAAGACTACTTTTTGTGGTGTCTTAGAGAAAGCAAAAATGCCTGATGGTTGTGTATCAAACATTTCAAGATGTGTTCAACTTGCTGAAAGAAAAATTATTGGCTACAAGGGTCATGATGCACATTTCATCTTGCATTACTTGCTTCAAGTAGCTGTAAGAAGCACAATGTCAGACCAAGTCGCCCATCCTTTAATTCGCCTCTCTTCATTCTTTCGTTGTTTATGTCAAAAAGTTATTGAGGTGGGGGATCTAGATATCTTGGAATCAGAAATTGCAGAAACACTTTGCCAATTGGAGACGATTCTCCCCCCTTGTTTCTTTGATGTTATGGTTCATTTGCCTATACATCTAGTGAATGAGGTAAGATTGGGAGGCCCGGTTCAATTTAGGTGGATGTATTTTCAAGAAAGATATTTAGGTAAATTGAAGAGCTATGTACGTTATAAGAGTCGTCCTGAAGGTTCTATTGCCGAGGGATACTTGGTTGAAGAATGCTTGACACTATGCTCACGATATTTGCATAATGGTGTTGAAACAAGGCATAAAAGAATGACAAGGAATAATGATAGATGTGATCCGAGTGAACATGAAAGCTCAGACTCTTATCCGGGCATAGGTCATCCTATTGGAGGAAAGAAAAAGGGAGGAGCCATTTCTTTGGATTCCAAGTCATGGAATCAAATCCATCGCTACATCCTATTCAATTGCGACGAAGTTGAAGAGTTCATTAGGTAAATAAATTTACTTGTAGGTTTTAGTTACATGAAAGAGTTGCTTTACAATTATTCTAACAACGATTTTTAAATTTTAGGGAGCATGAAAATGAAACGACAAATATCAATAAAAGAAAGAGGTGGAACCAAGCAAAGAGTCAAGGGCAAGATTTTGTTGAATGGTTCAAAACTCGTGCTTTAAGGGATGATGTTTCTGACCAACTTAAGAAGCTGTCTAGAGGACCAAATAGAGTTGCACGGCGTTTTTCTGGCTATGTCATTAATGGTTATAGGTTTCACACCAAACAACGCGATGCAAGACGTAAAACCCAAAGTAGTGGTGTGACGTTGGTGTCCGTAACCCAAAGTTTTGCAAGCACTAAAGATAAAAATCCTACAACAAATTTAATAAATTACTATGGATCAATCATTGAAATAATTGAAGTAGACTATTATGGTCATTTCAAATCTGTGTTATTTAGATGTGATTGGTTTGAAGTTTAAGACGACAAGTACGGGTTGACTTGTGTTTACTTCAGCAAGAGATGTTCTATTGATGACCCATTTGTGTTAGCTTCACAAGTCCATCAATGCTTCTACATTCAAGATCCTATTGATGTGAATAGGAACTATGTTATGAAGACTTTTCCGAGAGTCTTTTTTAATATGAAAGATGAGTCTTATTCAAATGCCCAACATTTGTATCAAAGAGAGTTGTCAGATCATGCGGTAAATCTAGCTACGAGTGATGACAACTGTGAAGTTGAATTGGCTCGGAGTGACATACCACCAACCATTATTGAAAAGTCTCTGCTTGTTTCAAATGAAATGGATGTTGAAGATTATTCTGATTTTGATGACACTTTGTTTGACTACATGGATTAGTTTATTTTTCATTTCATAATCTATTATTGTTAATATAAGGTGATATTGGAATCTATGCATTGATTATTATAATTTCTCATAAATTTTTTCACTCACATGTGTGTTTAGATATTAATATATGTTGTGTTTCAATGATGCAGGTAGTGTTTTCTTTAATTTCATTCCAAGAACATCTCCATTCATGTTACAAACTACAAAGAGTGTAAGAAAATGGACAAGGACAATGATTTTGATCTTGAACAACTTAAAGCTAAATCAAGTATGGAGTTGCTTCAAAAGTATAAAATCAAGGTAGAAAATGAGAAAGGTTCAAAAAGAAGAAATGGAAGCAATTCAAATCAAGGAAAAAATCAGCATATTGGAAGCACTCAACAGCAGCCTATTTGCCTCGTAAGAAGTTAATATATAAAGTATGAATGTATGAATCTGTCCTCTATAAAGTATGAATGTATGAATCTGTCCTCTAACCTATATGACATAGTTAATATATAGTAATGTATGGAACATTCTATTTACAATGAATCAGTCCTCTATAAAGTATGAATGTATGAATCTGTCCTATTTACAATGAAAGCATGAATTTGTTTGAATCTGTCCTGAATGTTTGAATCTTTCCTATTTTCCAGTCCCAAACAATAGGCATTGATGAAGGAAGTATCCAAAAGGGCCTTGGTAAATCCACAAATAAGACCCAATCATTGACTATCGGAGGAGTTCCGATCCTAGTAAGAGGATCAACGGGGTCAACAGAAGCTCAAAACGAAAGGCAAGAGAACATGAAATCTTCCTTGAACATTAAAGCGGCAACCCAAGCAATAAAGACCATTGAAGTTTCTCACCAAAAAGACATTGCTAAATCCCCAAGTAAGGCCCAATCATCAACCAATCAAGGAGTTTCAATCCAAGTAACAGGGTCCAAAAAAATGCAAGAAAAAAATGCTAGATGCTATGAACCTTTCATTGAACAATAGAGTTGCCACTAATATTGTTCAATCTGAACTCCCTATGAAGAGGCAGCTAAGGTCTACTGCTGGTGGAAATCATAGTCAAGAAAAAATGCTAGATGCTATGAAGCCTTCATTGATCAATAGAGCTGCCACTAATAATGTTCACTCTGAACTCCCTATGAAGAGGCAGCTAAGGTCTACCGCTGGTGGAAATCAAAGTCAAGGAACAACGATTGAAGAACAATCCTTGAAAAAAAAAAGTACATCCCAAAGTGTCCATCAATGTCAATTGGTGAATTTATTGAAAAAAATCAGCAACCACACCAAGTGGAGGAATCAGAAGATGAAAGTGATCAAGAACAAGCAATTGAGGGGGATATCAACTATGGAAGTGAGGAAGTTGGGGAATTTAATGAAAATACAAGTAAAGGTATACCAATTTCTGTATTGACTCGTATTTTTACTAATGGCTATGTGTAGGTATCTTTTTACTCTTATTTTTACTAATTTCTGTATTGACTCATTTGTGTTTTAATTAGGGGAAGCATCTAAAAGAACTCGAGGGAAAACATTATGTGTGAAAGTTCATACACGTTCAGCTAATGATAGAGAAGAGATTAACTTGAATGAACTAGGACAACCCATTGGGCCAAATGCAAGCATACTTTCCCAATTCAGTAACTTTTTGGGAACCATTGCAAGGAGTTCAGATTTGTGTCCTCTTATTTACACCAATTGGAAGGCTGTACCGGATAAAGATAAAAATATATGGGCTTATGTCAATGTAATATAACTTATCTAGTTCTATTTGTATGTCTAGTTTACTTTAATAAATTAGAGCTTTCTAATTAAGCTTCTCTTTTGTAGGAAAAATACAATGTACCTGAGAAAGGAAAGAAGGTCGTGTATACTGTTATAGATGAGGCATGGAGGCGATATAAGTGTACTATTAGAAAGAAGCATTTTACCAAATATAAAACCTTGCGTGAGCGGTTGAAAAATCGTCCTGATGACATACCGGAGGAACACTTTAAAGCATTGATGGTATATTGGAGCCTTCCGCCCGTTCAAGTAAGAAATAGTGATATTTCTGTTTTTACTTGCATTCATTTCTCAAATTTACTAAATTGCAATGTCCATTACTTAGGAAACATGCCAGCAAAATGCTCAAAACATAGCTCAACAAAAATGCAGACATCGAGCTGGTCCTGTAAGCTTTGCTCGCATAAGGGAAACAATGGTAAATAAATAATTCAGATTTTCATGTTTTCTCCTAGTAAATCAATAGTTCAACTTATTTCATGTTTCCTTCTAGTAAATCAAAAATTCAGATTTTGACTTGTTTCTACTTTCTACAAGTGGTTCTGTTTTAGACCTTACCTTTACTACTGTGTTAATGAGCTTATAATCTTGGTAGTGTGCAAATAGTGAAGATGGAGAGCCTCCTACTCAAGTTGAGTTGTTCATCGAAACACGCCAAAATAAGAAAGGAAATCAATCAAACGAAGAAACAAATGATACAATTGTAAGTTTTAATTAATGAATTTATCATTTCAAATATAATAATGTATATCTTTAACTGTGATTGCTTTTTAAATATGCTATAGACAAAACTTCAAAACTTGGTGAGTTCTGGGCAATCGTCTTCGGAAGCTTTTCAAAATGTGTTTGGTAAAGAAAAACCGGGGAGACAGCGCCTCCATGGAAGAGCGGTAACAGCTACTATGTTGAAGAGAAATGAAGAAGTTGCAGAAATGAAGAGAGCACATGCAAATGAGATGGAACAACTAAGAGAAGAACATGCCAATAAGATGAATGAACTTGAAGAGAAAGTACAAGAGAAACTACAAGAGAATCAGAAAGCGATGGAGGGCAAGTTTCAACTTCTAGTAAGGACCGTATTAGATCAAAATAACTCAGGGTTGAATTTGGAGGCTTTGGCAGCTTTGTTTTCAACTCTGCCCGATGCTACTAGTGCTCCACGTTCTTCAACATCAACACATGCCCCGGAAGCTCATAGAGCAAGAGTCACTTTATTGATATCTCCTTTGTTTGTTTTTAAACTTTGATTGCTAAGTTTGTCTTTCTGAGAAAGTGTTGGGTCTAAAAATACATATTGTGGTCTGATGTTGAAATCTGCATACTTTGATATTGACATCTCACTAGCTGTCTTTGTATCTAATACTTTTACTGCTACTCTTCATAACTATGCTGTGTTTGTCATTGGTAGGAGATTATAACTTCTTTGTTTAAAAATTTATGGACAGAATAATGATGTTAGATGAGGAGAAAATCTGTTACAGTTTTTAGGACGTGTTTTGTTTCACTATTGAATAATGTTATAAGTTGTTTGATTACAGAGTAGCTTGATAACAGAGTTGTACTCCCATAACCCTATTAGCTTGTGGTTGTGGTTTACTATATGTGCTTCTGTTTTCTATAACTCCCATAATCCTATTAGCAGACTTTAGTTGATTGATAACAGAGTTGTATTTTACCTAACTATATATAGTGGTAGCTGAACTGAGCAATTCAATGTTTGATTGTTTTTGTATTGAAAAAAATGGTTGATTGTTTTTGTATTGAAAAAAATGGTTGAGAAACATCCTGGCAATTATGAGTACTTCTGCCATGCTAGAACAGTTGAGTTAAGATCGAATATTGTATATTGCATTAATCGAATACTGTTACTTTTGTAGGAAAATAATGAAGGTGTAGATGTTGGTCTTGATGGCTTGGATGATGAACAGTTTGAAGACATGTGTTGAAGACTTGACAAGTTTTATTTTGGAAATGGAACATATTGCAATATAACTTTTGCAAAGTTTTATTTTGTACTTTTGCACTGTTGTTTAAGATACATTAATTATGTTTTTTTGCAATATAATGATACATTATGTATGTTAAATTGTTACAATTAAGGAAACATTAATTAGGTACAACTTTAATTTTTCCCTTCAAATGTAATGATTAAGAAGTTTGGATGATGAATACTATCGTTTATATTGCGTTTGTAAAATAAACAGGGAACGGTTTTTCTGTGTTGCCAATTACAGCAATGGTTATCCAGTGTTTGCCAGTAATGGCAACGGTTTCTACGTGTTGCCATACACAGCAACGGTTTTTAAGTGGCAGTGGCAGCGGTTTTCAATTTTCGTTGCCTTTGGTGACAAATAACCGTTGCCTATATCAAAGGCAACGCCGGCAAGAACAACGGTTTTAAAGCGTTGCCATAGGGTCTTGGCAAAGGTTTTTGGGCTTTATGGAACGCTTTTCGGACGTTGCCATAGGGTCTAAATGTTGTAGTGACTATTGGGCGATAGGACTCACACTTGACCTAGTCAATATTAAGGTAATAGATTAATAAGTTTAGCGTCTAACAAGTGTGAGTCTCGACTTATTTGTACCAAAAAATATCCAACTTGGTCCCTCAATGTGTATCTCGCTGTCAATTTAGCCCCTCATTCGAGAAAAATACAAAAAGGTCCCCCAATGTGTATTCCGTCCTTCACGTTCATCCCTAACGTTAATCTGTATCGTTAACACCGTCAAATTGGTTGATGTGGCACATTTAGTGCCACATTGATCTGCTTATGAGGCGTTTTAATGTTACGTGGCTTTTTAAAAATTTCTTTATAATAAATAACAAAATTAAACAATAGAAACACTACAACAGATTTAGGGATGGGCAGCATTCTTTTTAGCCATGGGCAGCGTTTCTGAGCGCTGCTAAATTTGGCGCTGGTGATTCCTCCCCAAAAATGGGCAGCATTTGAGAAGCGCTGCTCATTAATAGCCATAGGCAGCGTTTGAAGGGAGAAGCGCTGCTCATTCACCTAGCGCATTTAGCAATGGGAAGCGTTTGGTAAGGGGAAGCGCTGCCATTGTTAAACGCGCTAGGTGAATGAGCAGCGCTTGGTGGGAGAAGCGCTGCTCATTTACCTAGAGCGTTTACCAAGCGCTGCCCATTGCTAGGTGAATGAGCAGCGCTTCTCCCACCAAGCGCTGCCCATTGTTTAATTATTTTTTTCCTTTTTTTTCTTTTTTTTTGTATTTTCCTTTTTACATTTGATAAATTCCTGGTCATATACAACCAATTAATACCAATCCAATCCATTATATACTAACAACATATATATATATATAAACTAGTTATATATCCAAATGCACCAATATGATCACAAACCAAAACAAAGTAGCTAACAAGTTATTATATGCATGTATCCAAAACTGAGCAACTTACAATATTAACAAATTAATATGTATCCAAATCAAACTCTCTAACAATATGTATCCAAAACTAGCAAGCTACTTACAATATGTATCTAAATTAAAACAAGTTAGCAACTTACATATGCATGCACCAATTCATATGCATGTATCCAAAACTAGCAAGCTACTTACAATATGTATCTAAATTAAAACAAGTTAGCAACTTACATTTGCATGAACCAATTCATATATATGAATGTATCCAAATAAAACTCTGACAATTTACAACATTACAATCTATCTAAAATCAAAAGAATTGCGAGACATAATGGCACCACTCTCCTCTAAGCTCATCAAGCTGTGCAGTAGAGTATGTCTTCCACCGACAATCGGGAAAATACTGAAATTATATAATTAAATAAAATTAGAATTGAAATATATGGTTAAATCAAAATAAGAAATAGTTCTGTAAAGATACCTGTCTGGGGATAACCATTTGGTTGTGGGTAATAATTTCCTTCATAAATCTCATTACGTAATACCCACAATCATTGTTATTTGGTTGTTTCGGACACTACAAAACAAAAGATTAGTTAATTGTTAAATTTAATTTAATACATTTTTTTTGACAACAATAATGTAAATAAATATATGAGAAGATTGATTACAAACTTACCTCTATTGGCACCCATTTTGTTTGTGATTGTTCCAATCCCCAATATTCCTTCAAACAACTGAACACAATTGGATATAACTATATTATTAAAAATACATATAGTTAACTTGAGGTCTTTCATCGATACAAGGTTCATAATATTTGAAGAGTAACCCTCTGGAACTTTAACTTCATGACGAAACTTACAAAACACGGTCTTCTCCTTTTTAGATAAAGTATGAGTTGCCGGAGGTAGATATGTACGTGTACCCTTCTTTATCGTACCCAATTCTGGTCTCAACCCCATACTAAGCAAGTCTAACCTCGAGTTGATGGTATCTTTAGTCTTTCTTGGCATATTGAGTAAGGTACCGATGACACTTTCAAAGACATTTTTTTCAACATGCATCACATCAATGAAGTGCCTTACATATAACGACTTCCAGTATGGCAACTCAAAGAAAATTGACTTTTTCTTCCACCCCCGTTTGGCAAGCTCTCCTGCAAAAGGCTTCCCAAATTTAATGTTCAAACCTCTCACCTTTTCAAATAGTTGTTCACCCATCAAAGCCATGGGAGCTTTACGGGTTTCGATATTCCCATTGAATGCCTTTTTCAACAGTCGATACAGATGAGTAGATGGAAAAAACCTACGATGACCACAGTAGATATTCTTCCTACCATGTTCCAACCACATCCAATCAGTGTTATCTTCACATATTGGGCACGCACACTGACCTTTGTTACTGTACCCAGATAGATTGCCGTATGCTGGAAAGTCATTAATTGTGCCAAAAATCATAGCCCTCAGGGTGAAAGTTTCTTCTCTGAACCCATCATACACCTCTACTCCAGTCTCCCACATTAGCTTCAAGTCTTCAATTAACGGAGCCAAGTATACATCAATATCATTTCCCGGTTGCTTGGGCCCAGAAATTAACAAAGACAACATCATATATTTGCGTTTCATGCAAAGCCATGGAGGTAAGTTATATATCGCCAAAATCACGGGCCATGTACTGTGGGAGCTACTCTGAATGCCGTGCGGATTAAATCCATCAGCAGACAATGCAAGTCGTAGGTTTCTTGGATCCAGCCCAAAATCAGGATAATCAATATCAATTTTCTTCCATTGCGGAGAATCCGCTGGGTGTCGTAGCATGCCATCTTTAATCCTTTCATCATCATGCCATGTCAAGTGTTTTGCATCTTCCGAACTATGGTACATGCGCCTAAATCGAGGAATTATGGGAAAATACCAGAACACCTTTTCTGGAGCAGATTCTTTCTTTTTATATCGCGATGCATTACATTTAGGACACGACTTTAACGATGCATGTTCATTCCGAAATAAAATGCAATCATTGGGACAAGCATGTATCTTCTCATAGTTCAACCCAATGGACCCTAACATTTGTTTTGCATCATAAGTCTGAGAAGCGAGCACATTATCCTTCGGCAACATTTCTTTCAACAGTGCGAGTAATTCCGTAAAGCTCTTATCCGTCCATCCGTGGCAACTTGTCATGTTATACAACTTTATCACAGCCAATAGTTTTGTGAATTCAGTACAACCTGAATACAACAGTGTCTCCGCATCCGTTATCAATTTCTCAAACATTTGAGGACAGTCATTAAGATCGTCTTCAACAGCCTTTGCCATCTCTTCATATTCGCCCCCTTCAAATGTACGTCTTTCGGTGTCAACCGGTGCACATCTCTCAGTAATATTACCCATATTTGAAGATTCACCTCTTTCCTCACCATGCATTGTCCAACAAGTGTAACTTTGATCTATTCCGTAACCCTTTAAATGTCCTGCCAACTCCTCTGCATTAACTGATTTTACATAACAACAACTCAAACAAGGACACTTCATGTTTACTAGAAGTCCCTAAACGTTCAACAGCACACTTCACAAAATAATCCACTCCAGCAACATATTCCTTGAACAGACGATTGGCAGACATCCACTCTCTATCCATAATTTCCCAGTATTTATTTATAATAAAATCCTGATAAGAGAACTTAAAAACCTATTATAGGTGACAAACAAAAAACAATTTGCATATTTAGGCATATTCGATTTTACTTTGCTAGTTTCATTCACCACACATATACAAGTTTGCATAACTTATATTCTTGTTCAAGTATAAAATATATAATATAAAAAAGGTGATCTATTTCTAAAAAATAGTAATAGAAGAGTTTGCATAACTTATATTTGATAGGTATCAATCTTAGGTATCAAGAATACAAAGCCTACATATCAATGCAATATCTATGAAGAAATAAATCATCATGGTTCAATCAAAACAGTTATTAGCAATTGATTTTTAGAATCATTGTTGTTGCCAAGACTAAACTTCATGACAAGTTAGGTATCAATCTTTCATTTCAAGCACAACTAAAAGAAAAGGAACACATAAAATAAATAAGAGAGGCAATTTCAGTTTTAAATAAATAAATAGTCACTCTAGTTTTAAACAACAAAAGTACCTGAACAAGTGGAAGCAACAATGAACTCCAACCTAGGTGAACCACGCACTAGCAAATGAACTGAACTCTCGAACAACGAATGCAAAGCTCCAACAAAACGAACTCTCAAAACCTAACAACAATTCACATATTCAGCAACAATCCTCAATTTCTCATGTTTAGAAATACATCACAAGTATCCCTTAACCTAGAACAACATTCAATTAACATGCATTTCACTAAATATCTCAAATTTATAAATGCAACACAAGAATACCTTAACCTAGAGCAACATTAAATTAACAAGCATTTCATTTGGGCATTTCATTTGGACATTTCAACAAACACTACACCTACATTTCCCCTCAAGTTTAGAAACACTTTACCCTTTCAAAGAACCAATCAACAAGCATCAAGTTTGATTCATCTAACCTAAGGTTTCAATGCCATTAAAATAACTAGAACCACAAGCAATCCTAATTATCTCAAATTTATAAAATCACTTAACCTTGAGCAACATTAAACTAAAAAGCATTTCATTTGGACATTTCAACAAACACTACACCTACATTTTCCCCCATGTTTAGAAACACCATTTCAAAGAACCAATCATCAAGCATCAACTTTCAATCATCTAACTTAAGGTACCAATGCCATTAAATATCTCAAATTTATAAAATCCCTTAACCTAGAGCAACATTAAATTAACAAGCATTTCATTTGGACATTTCAACAAACACTACACCTACATTTTCCCTCATATTTAGAAACACCATTACAAAGAACCAATCATCAAGCATTAAATTTCAATCATCTAACCTAAGTTACCAATGCCATTAAATAATTAGAACAACATGTAATAATACTAACCTTAGTGAAAGATAAACGAAAATGGGGAAGAAATGAGCTTCCAAGTACGAACCGAAATCCTTTGCGAAAATGGAGAAGTATGGAAGAGAAACGAAAATGGCAAGAAATGAGCTTTGGAGAAATGAAAATGAGAGCCACGAGGGAGAGTGAAAACGAAAATGAGGGTGAGAACAAAAATGGTGAGCTAGAGTGTGAGAGTGAGCGCGAGAAAGAAGAGAGAAAGAGACGTTGTGCGTGATACTCGTTGAGAAGAGGAAAATAACGAAATAAAAAAAAGAGCAATGGCCAGCATTTTAGCAAGAAGCGCTACCCATTGCCTAGCGCTTTTTAACAATAGCCAGTGCTTCCTATATAGGCGCTACCTATTGGCCTTGCGCGTTTAAGCAATAGCCAGCGCTTCAGTATAAACGCTACCTTTGGCCTTGCACTTTTTTGCAATAGCCAGCGCTTCCAATACAGGTGCTACCTATTGGCCTTGCGCGTTTAAGAAATAGCCAGCGCTTCAGTATAAGCGCTACCTTTGGCCTTGCTCTTTTTTACAATAGCCAGCGCTTCCAATACAGGCGCTACCTATTGGCCTTGCGCGTTTAAGCAATATCCAGCTCTTCAGTATAAGCGCTACCTTTGGCCTTGCGCTTTTTTGCAATAGCCAGTGCTTCCAAATATAGGCGCTACCTATTGGCCTTGCGCGTTTAAGCAATACCCAGCGCTTTCAATAAAAACGCTGCCTATCCCTTTGACCGTTTCGCCTTACCTAGCGTTTTTTATTAAACGCTGCTTAAGGTAGCGCCTTTTTTTCCTAATTTTGGCGTAGTGAAAGTCACCACCTCCCCTCTTCCTCTTCCTCTGTTTGCGCATTAACCTCTCTTCCTCTTCCTCTTCACAGTAACCTCTCTTCTCCTTAACCTCCCTAACCTTCCTTCACACCACAGCCCATCCATAACCGTGGTGGAATTCTAATCATCTTGTTGTGGCAAAATTCCTTGAAACAATTTTCATGAAAACAACCCATTTTGACAATTGGTTTAGTTATCTGATCCATTAGGGATCTAATGTTTTTTTGAGTGATCTAAAGTGCAGGGAACAAATCAATCATATCTCAAGAAAGTAATCTACTATCAAAGAGCATTATTCAAAGAAGGCTTCGAGGATGGATCAGAAATGAAAACAAACGAAAGACGGTGGTGTTAGTTGGCAAGCAGACCGTCCCTCTGTGAGAAAGCCTCACTAGATCAAGTAGACACAAATGTTTGTCCTAACAAGAAAGGAATGATGATCAAAAAGAAGACACTGAGATAATGCTAGGTCAATTGCTTCTCAAACATGAGAAGAGATGTTCTTCACTAAGGAAGAAGCCTTTCAAGCATATCCTCAAGACAAGAGATTCAATGATCAATGCAAGATGTACTTCATAAGTAAGTTCAGCAGAGAAACTCTATCTAGTAAGAAGACACTCATCAGAATCCTATAAAGCAACCATAAGAATCTTCTTATAACTTAGTTGTTTCTGCCAAAGACTTCTCACAATGAGAAGATGAAATCCTTCACATATGATGTTAAAGAAAAAGGACTCTTAAACGACAGTTGAGAAAAATCACTGTGATATCACTGCTACAGGTACGAATTTATTACCTAACATAACTTATTCCCAATGTTGACATAGGCATCGGAGTGTGTGCAGGTACCACCTCCCTCGTCAAATCAACGCAAGCCCAAACAACAAAGAAATCAACTAGCTACTTCGGCAACTACATTCAGCGAGTAATTCAGAGTGAGCTAGCTACTCTGAATTGGTGAGCACTTCGATCTCAACACTGCCGAAGCCTGCAGCTAGTTCAATTCATTAGCGACTGATAACTCTAATTTATATAGAGTATTTATATGTTCTATACTTAAATCAATGTGAGTTTCTAAGTGATATTGTTGTTAAAGTAAATGATATGTGTTGTTTAGAGTAAAAGAGGGTTACGATTTGACTTGTGATCATTTGGTACTTTTGGTGCCCCATGTTGTATTTTGATGTGTTTGTTCAATGCTCCATCACTGGATGCACTTGCATCGGATGCTCCTGCATACAAAACAGACTACAATGCTTAAAGATTTATGCCCCAATACTCAATGCCCCTACATTGTGGCAGATTGAAATGCTCCCGCATTATGAATGGGAAATTACTCCAACCTTAGTAAACCCAACCATGAAGAAACCTCATCATAGGACCTTTTCTCTTTAATAAAGCAAATGTCCAATCTACTTTTTGGGGCACATGGATTTAAAAGAGATCAACTTCTCCAAGGAAACCCAACCATGAAGACACCTCATTCAAAGGAGCCACCTTTTAGGGACACTTGTCAGTTCACTATAGGACCTCTTTTCTTTAATAAAGCAAAGGTCAAATCTACTTTTGAGGCACTTGGATTCAAGTGAGACCAACTTCTTCTCCAAGTAAACTTAACCTTCAAGAAAGCTCACTCATGAAGTCTATAAATACTCTTCATCTCCTCATTCACAAGTAGACCAGAATTTACTCACCTATATCATATTAAAGCTGGTTTCATTGGAAGAGGAAGAACTTGACAACTTCTTCCTTCACCTTCGTGCAACTGCATGCTGTGCAAGGAATGCTCCTTGCACAGTGCAAATAGAAGCGATGCACCAACATTACGGGGCTGATTTATGCAAAGGGAACTAAACCATGTATCTTCTACTCTATTTCTTTTCCTTTGTGTTTTTCAGTAATATGAACATCTTATTTACATCAGTTTGTATTTCCTTAGTAATGTTAAGCATGAGCTAATCTTTCTTATAGTTTGTATGCCATAAACTTTGTAATGATCCTTTAACTAGTTTTATGTTATATATTGATGTATGCAATTTAGTTCTTGCATGATAACTCTTTCGTATTCATCTTTAGAATTGGCCAACTAAAAGTGAATGTAAATCATAAATACAGACATGGCTTATGATTAGAACTCAAGAACTAATATGGATAAGTGTTTAATAAAGGAAACTTTGTTAATTCCATGCTAAAACCTAGACATAGGATAGCATAGTCCATAGGGTGATACTGTGGGTACTTCATATACATGGGTGAACTTATTTAGAATCTTAGACATAAGAGCTTATAATGAAACCCTTACGAAAGTGACTGAAAAGCACAATTCCAATGCAACAGCATCCAGTGCACCTGCATCACATATAACATAATCAGGTTAAAAGTGATTTACTTGCTTGTTTATTTTCTGTTTGTTTACATTCTTGCATTCCTACCATATTGTTTATTGGTTACCTTTCACTAGTGAACTATTGATTTTAAACTTGTAAATTAATCCAATCCCTGTGGGAACGATACTCTACTTTCACTTTATTACTTGTTGCGACTGTGTATACTTGCAAATCACTTTTTCGCACACCAACGACCACAGTGGAAGCTACATCCCAAGCACTTTGAACTCAGTCGAAACATTCGCAATGCCTCCGAAGCTTCAAACCCAGCCTTGTTGGGACACAGTCAGGGCGACCCCTCGCTTCCGCTCCCAAGTTACTATCCCACCTCTATGCGAACAAACACCCTCGCTACTCCAGGCTCTGTGCAAGGCGAAGCACCCTCGCAAACGGCACCTTCAGGAGAGCCCTTGGTTCCCATTTCGACCCAAGTCGTACAAAACCTTATCACCTTGCTCAGCAACCAAGCTAGAAGCCTCGCCGATCGAGATGTAACAAGGGCCAAAATAGCCCTTGACCTCGGGAGGAGCCGGTTTCGATTCCTGAAGTGACTAAGTTACATGAGAGGGGGGGGGGTTGAATTGTGTACACTTCTTAATTTGTGAAACCTGAAACCTTCTCAACAATTTGTTCTCAAGCTTAAATTGGAGTTGAGAATGTTAAGGTTAGTTTTAAAAACTAGAAGCACGTATAACCCTTTCAAATATGAAGACTAATAATGATTGTAAGATAAATTTAGACTATGCAAGAGAAGTCGTTTTCAAACAGAGATGAGTAGGTTTGAAGATCAAGTATTAGTTTGAAAACTGTCTTGAGAAGGTTGATGAAATTAACCTTCTCTTGGTTTTAAAAAAAATCTCAAATGCAAAGTAGTTTAAACAACAGTATGGAAAGCAGTTTAAAGAACACAGAGGAGTTATAGAGGTTCCCCCATTGTAGGCTACGTCCTCTCCTCACTTCCAAGTGAGTATATCCACTATTCTCCAAATAGCTATCACACTTGCTTTTGCTCAACCACAAAAGTCTTACAACCACCACCACTTTCTTTTGATCACCACACAAAAGACAAGTGGACTCTTGCACAACTTCACCAAGTTGTATTTTACCTACTAAGAAACTCTCTCCTAGTTTGCAAAAGGTCTCTCTTTTATGTTCACATCAACATTCACCTCACAATCTTGGTAGTTTGATGGAATGTTCACAACACACAATTTACAACAATGGTTTTTGGGTTTTCGCGATGATGAATAGCTTGAGGATAAACTACACTAAGTCTTTACAATATAGTGTATCAAGCAATCACATACTCAGCAAATGGATCCCAAAATCTGAACTTGAGATGCTTTAAGTGTGGGATGAGAAGGTTGGATTACTTTGAGAAACTTGAGCTTTGAATAGGTTCCAGTTACATCTCACACTTGTAATCTTCGAATCCCAGCAGTTAAATAGCCTAGGATGTTGAATCTAGCCGTTGGAAGGTTGAAGAGAGCCGTTTGAAATCAGTTCTAGCCTTGTAGAGTAGTCATGATAAGAGTTGCTTAAGTTTGTAGGTTTTGAACCTTCTCATTCTACACGTTGTACTTTCTCTGCACATTCAGAACCATCTCATTCTGACTTGTACTTTCTTTCTGCTTTTGAAAGCTCATGAACCTTCTCAAATGATTATTCCTCAAACTAACAAACTTTTAATGCTCATGGAAGAATCATTGATTTCCTCTCTTGCATTTAAAACCTTCTCAACACATTCAATGCAACATTCTTCATTTAATGCTTCAGTTCATTATTGAGAACGAATGCTCTTGAGTTGTTGATGTTTTCCAGATTGTGTAGGTTGCTGTTCTGGAACCTTCTCATCGTGAACCTTCCCAACTGTTGAACCTTCTCATTTACGAACCTTCTCTTCTTTGGTCTTGCATTTGTGAAGGCTTGGTCAAACCTTCTGTTGACATTTTGGTCAACCTACGGTTAAGTTGGTCAAACCTTCTGCTGACTTTGGTCAAACCTTCTTGTGGACCTTAATTCAAACCTTCTTAATTGTACCTTCTCATATCAATTCTACCTTTGATTTTTGTACATGTTGATTCTTAGGTAGTTGATTATTTTGCTATTTTTTGGGCATGTACTTTTGTTGTGGTAAAAGGATGTGCAAGTATACACAGTCTAAAACAAGTAATATACTGATAAGTAGAGATCGTACCCACAGGGATTGGATTAATTTTAAAGAGTTTAAAATTGTAGTAATGCTAGTGATAAAAGGAAATGAAAAATAAAATAAAGTTGATGTGAGGATGGTGTATGCAAACAGAATGTAAATTAAAGCATGTAAATGATGTTGTGTTTCAATTGAGAGAGAGATGGTTGAAATACTCTTCCCTGAGTAAATTCACTTTGAAAGCATTATGTTACATATGATGCTCATGCAATCATTGCTCCTGCAATGATTGCACCTGCAATCATTACTTCTGCAATGATTGCACCTGCAATGGATGCTGTAATAAAATGACTCGTGCATTTCTGCAACTATCTTCAGGGTTTCGTTATAAGTTTTATGTCTAAGCCCTAAAATAAGTTCACCCTAGTCTTTTAAACCCTTGGAGATTCACCCTATGGACTATGCTATCTTATGTCTAAGTCTTAGCATGGTTTTAACAACGTTTCCTCTTCTTAAAACACTTATCCATATTAGTTCTTGAGTTCAAATCACAAACCATTTCTGTATTTATGACCCTACTTATTCTAAGTGATCAATCTCAAAATAAGTTTGAAAGAATTATAGCACAAGAACTAAATTGCTAGAACATCAATATAACATAATAACTAATCAAAGCTTCATTATAAAGTTAAAGTATTCCAACCAAAGAGAGATTAGTTCATGCTGAACATAAGTAGGCACATATAAACAGAATGAGACATGTTTATAAGAAGGAAAATACAAAGGAAATAAGATGAGATAAGAATTACACACATGATGATCCTTTGCATTTTCTACCTAGCTTATGTTGAGGAGAACACCTCTCAACAATGGAAAACAGCAACTAGAACTCCACGAGAAGAGAAGAAAGAAGTTGTCACTTTCTTTCCTTCCTTTCAAGCTTTGTTGAGTACATCTAACTCTAAAAATATAATGAAACTATCTACTAAACTATGGAGATGGAGAGAATATGATAACTAGTGATGATCTTCAAATGGAGAAGGGGGGATGTATTTATAGGCTACCAAGAGTGAGTTTGCTTTGGTTACCAAGCTGAACTATGGTTACTTTTCCATTTGTCTTCAAAAAGTAAGATCGGAAGTCCCACCAACTATGAAGAGTGGTCCAATGATGTGTGGACAAGTGTACTTAAAAAGTTACAACTTGTTGTCCAAGGGGTTTGAACTTGACGCTGCAACCATCCACTTGCACAACTTGCACTTGCAACTTGACATGCTGACATCATCATCATAGTGCAGGAGCATTCACTAGTCCAGATTTGACATTTAGTATCGGTTGTTTTGCACATTTAGTATCGGTTGTGGAACCGATACTAAATCGACTGATACTAAATGTCCGATCATTTAGTATTGGTTTTTTACCCGATACTAAATGTACTACTAAGGTACTGTTAGGGTACATTTAGTATCGGTTGTACATAAACACACGATACTATATGTATTACTAAGGTACATTTAGTATCGGTGTTTCTGTATAACCGATACTAAATGTATTACTAAAGGTACATTTAGTATCGGTTATACAGAAACACTGATACTAAATGTACTCAAGTAAGTACATTTAGTATCGTTGTTTCTGTATAATCGATACTATATGTATTACTAAGGACATTTAGTATCGGTGTTTCTGTATAACCGATACTAAATGTATTACTAAAGGTACATTTAGTATCGGTTAGACAGAAACACCGATACTAAATGTACTTAAGTAAGTACATTTAGTATCGTTGTTTCTGTATAACCGATACTATATGTATTACTAAGGTACATTTAGTATCGGTGTTTCTGTATAACCGATACTAAATGTATTACTAAAGGTACATTCAGTATCGGTTATACAGAAACACTGATACTAAATGTACCTAAGTAAGTACATTTAGTATCGGTTTTTATGTATAACCGATACTAAATGTATTAATATTTTTTAATATTTTTTTTGTTTTTATCCATACCGACATATTATTAACCTATTATATACAGCGATAATTCCAGTCATCAACACATAATAAATATATCTTACAAAATTACAATTGTTCAAAGGATCTCTTTCCTAACATACTTTAAATTCCATTAAACATAATCTCTTACAAAATAACAATTGTTCAAAATGTGGTATTCTTTTGCTCAAAATAACTTAATTGGTTGGAAATAGCGTATCCTTTTGCTCTGTACGTATCTTGACAAAGAATTCCGCCCAAAGCTGACGAATCTCTTTAATTTCCTCTTCGGTGTATGCCTGGGTGTTATCAAATACCTACAAGTTTAAAAGTGACTCAAAATTCAGAACATTCTGTGGATGAAAAGTCAGTACCCTAATCATAAACAAACACATATCCATGTCAATAATAACACAACATTAACAACTCAATAATAATTTTTGTCTAGAGTAACTTATAAGCATTACATTACTTCATACTATAATGACACTATTAGTACCAAATTACTTGAGGAGTTGAATGATTAATATCCAAACAAACACTTCCAAGGAAATTTTTTAGCAGAAAAAGGTAGTAAATGCATCTTTTTGTGATTTCTCAACTTAAAAAATGAATAGATCCACCGAGTCAACTTGCCCTCAAAACTGGTGACCCAGGTATAGAAGTTTTTAAGGAACCTAGTTAATACCCAAATAGAGGAGAAAAAACTCTAGTAATTAGATCCATCTGATAACTTCCCAATCATTAATAAAGTATCCTCTTACCTATACATAAGACCGATAAAATTAACTGAGTATGGCATCAACTCAAAGACTCAAGCAAATAACACTTTTCAACTGAAAAAAATAACACACATAATTGTCAAGCTTTATGGTTTAAACTCAAAATTATTATGAGACAAATGAGTAATGACTAACATGAGCAGACTCAAAGTGCCTATGCAAACAGATTACTAAACTTCAATGTAGGTGCCACACATTTAAAAAGTCCAACTCTACTTGAACTCAACTGGACACAATATCCATGTAAATATTATAAAAGTTTATCAATTAAAAGTAAAAAACTAACATAAATTTTATTAAACTACTTAGGACACACTGCAAAGAAGTTTTATAAAAGAAGTTTTATATTGACAGGGATAATACCTTCTCCCAATTATCAACAATACCGGCAGTTAAAATGGTCAGCATAAACTTCATCACATAATAGCCGCAATGATAACCATTCGTTTGTATTGGCATCTACACAAATGAATTAACAAAGTTAACCAAAAAACAATATAATATATATATATATATATATATATATATATATATATATCATATATGAATTCACTCAAAATTAAATCAACCCAATATTTAAACTACTTACTATAGGGTACAACCACTTGCGGCCGATGTAGAATCCCTTTTCACACCTCTAATAACAACATAAATATAAATTAGGTATAAAATTTCAACCCAAAGTTCAAATACTACAATATAAAGCATGATAAACAATTAAAAACTTACTTGCTAAACATGTCTTTGATTGTTTTGCCTGGTTGGCGACTGTAGGAACACATCCAGACCACAGTATTTTGCTTCGGGAGTAGGACAACTAGTTGCCAATGATTGCTGCAACATTGATAAACATAAAATTCAGCAACATGCAGTGATACAAAGACTGATAATTAAACAGTTCTGTCAAAATTGCACAACCAAAAAGACACGATGGATCAATTACTAATTCATGTACCTATGGCAAAATGGAGCCAGATATATTTCCTTATTGGTAGTAGTCAGTGTCTGTTGAATATATTCAGAAACATCCTGTTTGGTAATGTGACCAGCTTTCAAGTTCATCTTATGTGGACACAGAAATCCATACTGATCATCAGCTTTTTCAACAACTTGGCGATACAGATATCTATTAATGGCACGTAAGAAAAACTATCAAATTGACTAATATTAGAAACACGAGAAATTTACATAATCAAATAAACCTTACTACTTACGTGCACCATATGTTCAAGTGGGCCAACTCAAGCCACCCTTTACCAGAAACCATTTCGTTGATCGCTTTTACTCTAATAAAGCACATATATTTTTCATGCTCCAACTCTATCTTGGCATGTCTATCATCATCATAAGCAATCAAAAGTATCTTTTTCAACCAATCAATTTTCTCCTCCTCCCCCTCCTCCTTCCCCTCCTATTCCTTCTCCTCCTTCACATTAGATGGTGAGCAGCTCCCCTTAGATCCAACAGTGGTCATGGGAATGGGAACTTGAACAGCCGCATTTTGACATAATCCTCCACATGTTTGAGGCCTCTGAATAATTAAAAATACGATCTCAATCAATCTGTTTACAGTGAAAAATATACTATATAATTCATAAACATATACCTCTGCCAAAATCTTCTTAAGTCGTTCTTCCACCATCCCATCCATATTATCCATCACTTGATTCATGAACTCCTCTTTATTGAATCCTGAAGAACGATGCACACGTCTAAAGTATTTCTTTAGCCCGACACCTTTTCCTGCTGCGCGACAACGACTGGGATGCTCGGGTGTTCCAATGGCAGCGGTCAAAATATCATTCTTTCCTTGCGGAACGAAAGATCCTTGGCTGCTCATAACAGTAAGTTCGTCCTACAACAAAAACATGTTCACGTGTTAGAATCGACGGTAATGTGTTCTAGTTTCATTTTCCAAAATATGTCATTTTGTCAATCAACATCCAAAAAGTTTGTAACTGATGTTGCATACATGAAAGAATTGAACCCAACAAAAATATTTTACTTACAATCTTAGATGCAACTGCTGCTGACTCCTCAGATACAAAAGATCCAGACTTGTTTTTACGGCCAGCCTTCCATAGCTCATGTCGCTCTGGAGATGTAGGCTCAATCTCCAAATCAAGATCACCAGACTCCTCCTTGCCTTTTTTTATTATTTCTTCCTTCAAATTCTCCTTCAACTTTGTATAACCGCCTGGCCCCATTGTGTGTTTGTATATATATTTTTTTTGAGTATTCTTGGAAGATTCTCTCTTAGCCTGTTACAAAGAACAAACACCACCACATATAGAACAAATCCATAATATTGTTTAAGAAACTAAAATATTTGTGGTTAAAACAATACTACAAACTCCGGAGTAGTGCGACTTTTAACATATGCAGCCCATGTCTCGGTAGATATGGCGCTATACTTGTGACATGGAGTAGTTTGACCGTCCGCATCCCCGTTGCCAAAGACATATTCATTGTTGAGTCTTGTCTTGAACTGTTTCCAGCAACCACCGATATGAGACATCCAGAACTTGTGGAATTCCTCATTTTCGGGAACATGAAATGTTTGCTTAACATCATCCCAAGCAATCCTTTTTGTTTCGCCATCAACTTGCTCCCAGGAAAAGGGCAATATGCTTATTTTTGTTCGAGCAACCACCCCTAAATAGTTCTTGAATTTGTTAGCATATGGACCAATAATTTTGCCTTTACTATCAACAGCCACTCTATATTTTTCACCAGTTGGGAGCCGATTAGTGAACTTTTGTAATGATGTCGGATGTCTAGTTTTCTTTCTTGGAGGGTCGGCACTGGGATCATCAGTGATATCTGTTTGAACAAAGGAAACAAAATATATTAATCAATTGCAACGTGCCATTCAATAGAAATATGCAGAACAATTATGCAAATATGGGTCACTCACTCTTTACTCTTTATGACATTGACTCTTTGAACAGAATATATTAATCAATTGCAACTTGTGTTTTATTATTGAAAGTATCTGCTATACAGAACACAACTCTGTTTTATGGATTTCAGTTTTTAATGGTCACCTTCTACACAATTGCATTAAACAATATAGTGGTTTCTTCTAACACTTTGAAAAATAACAAGAAACAAATTAAGCCACTAAAAACAAATCTAACATAAACAAGAAACAAATCTAACAAAAACAAAAACCACTAAAAACAAATCTTGCAACCTCAAAAATCTGAGAGTAATAACAAAATTTCATTCAATCAACAACTACCATAAAGTCACAACCATCATTGTCATTAAAGTTCAACAATACAATTTCATAGATTCCAAAAAAAAAGAACAAATCAAAACTCATTCGTATAAAATCCCTTCATTATGATCATTGCGAGCGGCATGTTCATCGTCAACTTCATTGTCATCAACTAAAGTAGGCACTTGTGTTAACAAACAAGGTGTTTCAGAAATTGCAAGACTTGAATCTTCATAACTTCCTATTTTTCCTTGTAGGACCACTGACCACTTCCTGTTAGAAGGATCTTTCACATAGAATACTTGTTTTGCTTGGTCAGCCATGATGAAAGGTTCCTCATTATAACTTACCTTGTCAAGGTCCACTAGTGTAATTCCCATTTCGTCGGTATGCACACTATTTTTGCTAGTGTTAACCCACTTGCATTTAAAAAGTGGCACTTTAAATTTACGGTAATCAAGTTCCCAAATCTCATCAATGACACCAATGTAAGCAATGGATGCGAGTATGGGATTAGCATCCTTTGAACTAGAGAAGTGCATTGAGGAAGCCATGACCATAACCCCACTATTTTGCGTGGTACTCACCTCATCTTTCGACTTTGTGTAAAAGGTATAGTTATTTATGTCGTACCCGCTCCAACACACGACATTAAAGCAAGGGTCATGTGCTAACCATCTCAAAGTCTCAGAGGCACTTGGATCTTTCTTAATTTGTGATTTAAACCAATCTATGAATGTGTTGTTATGCTCGTTCAATAATTGATAGTTATTCATTCGATGGTTTTTGGCCTTTACTATCTTTTTAGGATCAGACAAGTAAGGTATAACTTCCTCTGTGTTATTCAAAACATACAAATGTGCATGAAGCACTCCAGCCCGACCCATGATCTTACTGGAACATCCATGTGTACCTTTACCTTGGCATCTCCCTGCATAACGAGACTTTGGTAGTCCTACAGATTTCGCTTCTGACAAGTAGTCTGAACAAAACTCAATAGCTTCTTCTGTGAAATACCTTTCGACAATGGATGCTTCAGGACGATATTGGTTCTTCACATACCCTTTCAAGATCTTCATGTATCGCTCGACTGGGTACATCCACCTTAAATAAACAGGGCCGCATAATCTAATCTCCATAACTAGATGAACAATTAAATGAACCATGATATCAAAGAACGAGAGAGGAAAAAACATCTCCAACTGACACAAGATAATAGCAGCCTCATTTTCCAACTCGTCCAATTTTTCGGGGTCGATGACTTTAGCACATATACTATTGAAGAATAGACATAATGTAGTTATGGTATGTCGGACATCTTTCTGCAAGATGCCACGAATCGCCACAGGCAGTAGTTGTTGCATCAAGACGTGGCAGTCATGCGACTTCAAGCCAACTAATTTGAGATCTTTCATTGAAACCAGTCGCTTTACATTTGAAGAGTAACCATGTGGCACTTTGATTCCCCGTAGACATTCGCAAAAGCTCATTTTCTCTTTTTTTGACAAGGTATAACATGCTGGAGGCAAATATGTGCCTTTGCCTCTTTCCACTGGATGTAATTGTTCTCTTATGCCCATCTCACGCAAATCTAAACGAGAATTTATACCATCCGTTGTCCCTTGAATGTTGAGAAGAGTCCCGATGACACTATCACAAACGTTTTTCTCGATGTGCATGACATCAAGACAATGCCTTACATCAAGATTGGACCAATACGGAAGATCAAAGAACACCGATCTCTTCTTTCACTTGCTTTTCTCGTTGGACTGCTTCTGCTTTTTACTGAATACAACTTTGATGTCCTTAACCACTTGATAAACTTCTTCACCGGTCAACGCAATCGATACAATGTCATTTTCTTGGCACCCATTAAAAGCTTTTTTCAACTTACGATATCTGTGATTAGGTTTGAGAAATTTTCGATGCCCAAGGTAAACCGTCTTCCTTCCATGTTTCAGTTGATGGTGGCACGTTCCTTCTGCACAAATAGGACAACCTTTATGCCCCTTGACACTATACCCAGACAAGTTTCCGTATGCTGGAAAGTCATTGATCGTGCAAAATAACATGGCTCGCAGCTTGAAAGTTTCACTGGAATACCCGTCAAACACATCCACACCTTCATCCCACATTGTCCTCAAGTCTTCAATCAATGGACTAAGGTAAACGTCTATGTCATTACCTGGTTGTTTCGGACCAGAAATCATCATGGATAACATCACATATTTGCGCTTCATGCACAACCATGGAGATAGGTTGTAAATTACAAGGAGAACAGGCCACGAGCTATGATTCGTACTTAAGTTACCATATGGATTCATACCATCTGAAGCAAGTGCGAGCCTAAGATTTCTTGACTCAACGCCAATATCCGGATACAAATTATCAACTTTCTTCCATCGCAAAGAATCGACCGGATGGCGAATCTGTCCGTCGCATTTCCTCTCATCTGCATGCCATCTAATGCTCTTCGCGTCATTTGCATTAGCAAACAAGCGTTTGAACCTAGGTATTATTGGAAGATACCACAAAACCTTCGCAGGGGAACCCTTTGTGCTGTTGTCTTCAAAACTAGATTCACCTGACTTCACTTTGTAGCGCAACCAATTGCACGTAGGGCACTTATGAAAATTCTCAAAGTCTTTCCGATACAATATGCAGTCAATGGGACATGCATGTATTTTCTTATACTCCACACCCATCGGACACAGAATCTTCTTAGCATCATACGTACGTTTTGGCAGTGTTACCTATGGGAAGCATGTCTTCCAACAGCTCAAGCAATTCAGTGAATCCCTTATCAGTCCACCCATGTATCGCCTTCAGATTGATCAATTTTAACGAAGCAGACAATCGTGTGTATTTTGTGCAACCAAAATACAGAGGTTGATCTTTGTCTTTGCACAAAGTATCATATTCGTGCGCTCGCTTAAAAGATTCATGACCAATGTCACGTATCATGTCCTCCATTCGATCATCCATATCTTCATCGGTTTTCTCACTTTTGGACACAGTTGGATTGCCGGTTGATTCACCATGCCATATCCATGAGGTATAACTGGGTAAGATCCCATAAACAAAGAGATGGTCTCGTATTACACCTACTGGTTGTGGGGCCCGATTCACACAATTACAACAAGGGCAGGAATACGTTACTTCAGATTCGGGAACATCAGTTTCGGGAACATCAATTTCGGGAACATCAGTTTTGCGAAGATTTACTTGAGCAAAATGTATAAACTCTTCGACTCCTTTCGCATACTCATCACTTAGACGATTACTTTGCATCCAACTACGATCCATGACTATATGCTCCAAAATAATAGACCAAGAATTAATTGTTAAAACAAAATCCAAAAATCACATCAAACCAATTAGAAGACCATCAAACCTCTCCAGGCATACTGATGAGGTTTATCAAACATTAGCAAATAAAATATGAAACCCACCACTAAAAAATCAATTCAAATAGCAAATAAAACCAAAAGGTAAAACACATTTGATAACACACCCAATTAATGAAGAACATAAAAGCGAGGCATTACAATGCCAATTGATTTAGTTAGATGCCATTGTGATCTTTCCTTTATTCTATTTTCCAGCTCATGACAAAAGGAGTACAATTGGAAAAACTAAGCAAACACCATTATTGGCATGTCCACAACAGCAAGAATCCTATAAGATAACATAAGTCAATATCATAGCTCAAAGAAACACAAAGAGGAAAGGTAGCTTACCAGATAACTTTGAAGTTTATAGGCTCCCCATTCTTGCATCACTTGAGTTCAAGTCTTCATAAGATAGGAGAGAAATCTAAATTTTACATCACAAGCAACTATGATCAGGGTTATAATAGCATTCCATTTTCCTATTTCTTAAGTAAAACTAGAATTTTCAGTTTTGTTTTAGTTTATTACTTTATGTGTTTACTAAAGTGCATTTATGCCTAAAATTTTTG
Organism: Astragalus glycyphyllos; assembly: GCA_963573325.1. NCBI lineage: Eukaryota > Viridiplantae > Streptophyta > Magnoliopsida > Fabales > Fabaceae > Astragalus > Astragalus glycyphyllos. The sequence goes on from OY754309.1 coordinate 19,159,828, forward strand.
ACCCGTAACTCCGGGTTATGGATCTGCCATCGACTCGAAAGAATATTACATTGATCAAAACACAGCTAACTAGCAGTGAAAACTAATTTCATGAAAACTAACTACTAATTAAACAACTACTAATATGACATGTTTGAAAAGCAATTGTGTATAACCTAACATAAAGAGAATCATACATAAAGAAGCAATACTAGCAGTGAATGAGACCTGAAAATCCATAAAGCACATGCGTTTAATTGAGGAAATCAGAGAGAGTCACAACAAAACAGAGTAGGTATACGTATACGCCTCTAGTTTAACACTTTCAGTGTTCCAAATTCCAACAAAACAGACTCAATCCTTGGGCCAACCCATAAATTTCAACTTCAACTTACCATGAAACCAAGTCTCAGGCTTATCCATGATAGGTAACTTCAACTTCCCCACAAAAATTTAAAATTCATAATAACAATTTTCTAATTAAACGTATGTGCTTTAATTTCCCCACAAAAATTTAAAATCCATAAGACAATCATACATAAAGACAATACATAAAGAAGCGATACCAGCAATTGCGTCCTTACTAGCAGCAAACAATTACTCAAGTCTTCAAGCAATTGCACATTTTGTGTGTAACCTAACAACAACAACAACAAACACTGATTTACCAAGAAACAAAGAAGCAATACTGAAGGTTTCACGCAAACAACAATAACAAACACTGAGAAACAAACACGAAATCAAAACAAACTTGACATCATCAAAATTAACCCTTTGAAAATGAAACAAACTTAGGGTTTCAAGTAGAGAAAACGAACTTAGGGTTTCAAGCAGTGAAAATGAAAACAAAGGGAGAGAAAGAGAGAGCCAAGATACTTACCATTTGAAGATTCTGAACTAACTGAGTTTGAAGAGAAAACGAAAACAAAGGGAGTGAACGAAAACGAAAACTCAGAACGAACTGAAGGAAGTGAACGAACTAGCAATGATGTGTTTGTGAGGACGGCGACGGAGACGGGAAGGGAGGACGGCGACGGCAAGGGAGGACGGCGACGACGAGGGAGGGTGAATGCGTGAGAGGCTGAGAGGCTGAGAACGAAACTGAGAAGTGAGAACGAAAGAATAGATAGGGAGAGACTGAGAACGCGTGAATTGAAAAAATAAAGTGGGACCTTTAGCATCGGTTGTTATGAACAACCGATGCTAAATGTCTGACGCAGGTAATTTTGCATGGGTTGATTAAACAACCGATGCTAAATGTAGGTGGGAAAAACGAAAACTTGCACTTATTTGCAAAATTACCACCGGTTCAACATTTAGCATCGGCTTTTCAAACAACCGATGCTAAATGGTGCTTTCTAATTTCTTTTTTCCACTAGTGATTCTGTGTTGTGATCATTGTCGGTGCAATTATTGCTAGTGCAATGCTTCTGTCTTCAGTAAATCTGCTTATTGCTGGTGCATTGTCATCTGGGCATATTGCAGGTGCAATGGTTGTTAGCATCATTGTAGGTGCAATGTGTCTGCTCTCTACTGAACTTCTGTTTCCTGTATTGCAGGTGCAATGATTGCTGCAGCAATTGAACAAACACATAAAATGCCACAAATCATGAAAATCAATGATGATGAGTTCCTAAATTAAAGATGTTGTTTTTCTTCTGTTTTCCTTTATTTGAAATTATATAATTACTGAGTTCTTTACAATAATTTAGATTTGAAAGCGTATATAACTCTATATAAAATTGAGTTATCACACCCCCAAACTTAAACCATTGCTTGTCCTCAAGTAATGACTTAAGAAAAATTGAAAAATTCTTGGTTTTAATTCTTAGAAGATCAGATCAGCTAAGCCCTTTTAAAACATATTTTCAGTGAGTGCATTCTTTTGAAATTCATTTCGTTTGCGTCCCACAAAGCTTGTAAACCAAGAGTTCTTCAAACATCCAAAGTTATTGTAGCTCTTTTATGTGAGTGTGTGACTTCAATGAACTTCAGATTGGTCCCTAACTAATTTTGAAAAGTCCATTTAGCTTTTGGGTAGAAAAGTTTACTTTTGATCAAAACTACAAGATTTTTCAAAACTGAGAATAGACTAACAATTTCTTTAAGTATTGGGGGGGCTTCAACGCACAACAAAGGGTCTTTTGCAACCAAATCAATTTGTGTCAGTGTTTTCTACAATTTTTGGTGGTTCCCTATTGCAGGAGCAATGTAAGTGTTTTGAATTGCAGGAGCAATCATTGCAGATGCAATGAGTGCTATGAGATTTTGTTGCTCCAGCTTCTAACTTTGAAGTGTGTAGCTACATTGTCCTCCTCGCTGTTCCCCTTTTTGCATATTTTATTTCTTTTTCTTTTTTTATTTGACTTCTTTTTTTTTATGCAATTTTTGGAACGTATACAGCTCATATGATTAGAATCAATGTAGCTTTTTACATGATGGTGTATAGGTTTGTAACCTTTTGCACTGACTTTCCTAAAAATTGATTTACTTAGCCTTAGTTTTCATTGTTGCACCCCCAAACTTATTTCTTTATGCTATTCCAAATTTTTAGTAAAAATTTAGCATTTGATCTTGGTTCACTATACTACCCTTGGCATCCACTTATTTTCTAGTTAATCAGGTTCTTTTCTTAGGTTCAGTGAGATAAGTGTTGAAGCAAAAATAATTTTGATCATTATCTAAACCTAGGTTTCAATACTTAGTGTTTCACAAAGAAATTGGTTTCTTGAAAATGCACTTGTTCTTTTTCACAAAATAGAGTTTCAGCTGATCATGCTTCTCAAAATGTTACCAAGAAATTGTTTTCAAAAACTTATTTGCAAATCTACTAACTATCACATAAAAACAAACATAAACTACTATAAATAAACATGCATACTAAGCATAACAGCATATGTTCACAAAATACAGTTAGTCTCCTCCCCCCAACTTAAGGATCAGCAGTGTCCTCACTGCAAAAAGATAATGGGAGAGGAGAGGTCATAGCTGCATAGTAAAAGTTAACATAAAATACTTAAAACGTGTTCGCAAAAGATAACAGCATAGTTAAAAAGGAACTTTTTACTGCTTAGGAGCTCCACTCCTTAGCCTGTTGCTTGCCCTCACTGGTGCACCCTTTGCCTTCTTCTGCTTCTTTTTCTTTGGCTCATAAGATTTGGATGCTCCTACATCCATTGCTGGTGCATCAGCCTCTGTTGCTTCAGCTACAACAGTTGGTTGTTGAGTTGGTTCTTTAGCAGCAACTTTTTCTTGCTTGATCTTTGCCATTTCCTCCTCTCTGAGTGCAGTCAAGGTCTGTCTTACCAGCTGTGTTGCAGCTTCTGCTTCTGCAGGATCAACTGCAGGTTTTGCTCCTGCATCAGTTGCCTTGAATGTTGCAGATGCATCTTTCTCCATTGCAGGTGCATCAGCCTGTTTCTTCATTGCATCTGCATCTTTCTGGATTTCAGATATCTCAGCTGGCCCCCTCATTGCAGCTGCATCTCCTGCTTGTTGCATTGCAGGTGCATCAGTTGCAGCAGCATCTGATGCCTTCTCTTCAGTTGTCTTTTGACTTGGTTCTTTCTGGGATTCCTCCTCCTTTTCTTCTTCAGTGTCTCCTTCTTCACCTTCCTCTTCTTCACCTTCCTCTCGTTCTGGTTCGTCTTGTCCCTGAATTTCATCCAATTTTCTTTTTGTACCTGCATGTTCAATGTTAGTAATAGAAGTAGCAGTTTCTGCTACCATGACAACAGTTTCCGCAGTTGTGGATTGAGTGGCAGGTTGCTCTGCGACATATGGTAGGATTATTGGTTGTTGTTCAGGTTGCTCTTGGTGGTGATTTTTCAATTGGTGAGGTTCTTTGTTTTGGTGAGGGCGATTTGGTAGTGGTGAATTGTGGAGGGCTGGTGTCTTTTGGTGATGTTTGGGTTGTGGTGGTGGCCTTTGATGTGGATGCCTGTTTTGTCCTGTATTTCTTTTGTGGGGCTTTCTCCAATATCACCTCTTCTTCTGTTTCTTCCTCACTTTGTGTTTCTGAATCCTCCTCCTCTTCATTCTTCTCTGTGTCTCTTACTGCCCTTCTGTCTTCCTCCCCCTCACTTGTATCCAACAGGTCCTCAGATTCCAAGACTGCTTCTTCTTCTTCCACTACTTTCTTCTTTCCCTTAGCCTTTAGCTGTTGTTTTTGCTTCTTTACTCCCTTACCTCTTTTTGGTTGCTCTTCTTCTTTTTCTTCTGATTCCTCTTCTTCTTTCAACAGCCAATCAGGAAAAACTGGTGTTGATAGATTGAATTGTCCATTGGTCAGATGCTGGAACATCACACTCTGCCATATCACTTGTTCTTTCTGAAATTTCCACACAGCTCGTTGCTGGAGCATGAATTGCTCCTGCAATGAACTGCTAGTGCCTTCCCTGTGTACTTTAGTTCTTTCCTTGAAGTTTGCAGCAAAGGGACCAGGGGGAAACTTTCTTGACTCACTGCTGTCTATTGTAACTTCAGCCTTGATGCATAATTTGGGGATTAAGCATGGGAAAAATAGATAACACCAGCCTCTTTGTTTTTGTATGTTAAAATGTTGCTGGGAATTATTCTCCCTATGTCTATATTCTGCTCAGTTAAAATAGAATCAACAGCTACCATTCTTTCTTTCTTAATGGTGGAGGGTTGTTATGTGGGAAAAAGTGCACATGCAATGAACAAGTGCCATGCTTGTGCTTCAGGTTTGACGTACTTACTCTTCATGGTATACTTAGTGGCAGTACATTTCTCCCAAACACTATCAGATTCAGCGATTCTAGACCTTATTCTGTTCATCTCTTTCTTATCAATGTTATCTAACCTCTTTTCAATTTCAGTTCCATTATAACCCAATAGATACACATCAGTGATTGTAATGGAATCAAAAGCTACTCTTTTTCCTCTAACATTGGAGTAATAGAGTGGCTTACCAGACTTTGATTCCGCAATTCCAGCATAAAATTCACGAACAATGGGGATGCAGTAGGAATCTCTGTGTTTGGTGAATGATTCCCACCCCAAGGTGTTGACAGTTGAGGTGAAAGCTGGTGAGGCATCACTGGTTTTGAATCCTCTTTCTGGCAATTATTCCAATCCCTATAATTTTAGTCCTGCCTTGCTGATTTATGCAGGAGAAATAGCAGTGGTAGTTTTCTTTGCGATTTGGGTCGATTCTCCTGCATCACCAGATGATTTCCCTGAAGTTTTGAGTGCTGATTGCTTCTTCACCATTTTTGATTTGTTGGAGCTTTGGAAATTTTGGTGTTTTGGAGAAGATGAAAATGGTTTTGTGGTTTTGAGAGGTTATGCAAGAGTGAATGATCTGAGAGAGAGAGTAACGGTAACAATTGCTGATCGTGAATGATCGTGGGTGGTTTTAATTGGAGTGGGAGGTTATGTGTAGTGGGAGGTTAGGTTAAGTGAGTGGGTTTTGATTTGACATTTAATTTGACAATTAAGTGTGATGGCTAAACATGCAGAAGGACGCATGGAGGTTTAGGTGGCATAAACTGTTTATGGGTTAAGTTAAGAACTGTTCAAGTTGAGAAGAGAATGCCTCAGTGAAATTGCTGGAATGTTGTACGTGCAATTAATTCCCATCCATTGCAGGTGCAATTACTCTTTGCGAAGCTGGTGCAATGGATGCTCTCCTTATTGCTGGTGCAATGGATGCTCCTGCAATTCATCTCCTGCAAAAATTTGAAAACAAACTAAAACACATAATTAAGTTAGTAAATCAAAAATTCATGGGTTGCCTCCCAGAAAGCGCTTGATTTAAGAGTCCTTCAGCCTGACTATCTCCTTTTTGGTCCTAAGGATCTTAGAGATGGGTGGTGATTTTGTTTATTACCACATGATCAGCATGGTACATCTTTACTCTTTGTCCATTCACCTTGAAAGTGGTGTTGGATTTTTCATCAAATAAGTCTACTGTGCCATGAGGGTAAACCTTTAGTAGCATGAATGGTCCTGACCATCTTGATTTGAGCAATCCAGGGAATAGTTTGAGCCTGGAGTTGTAGAGTAACACCAAACTACCTTCAATCAGTTCCCTTATTTGAATTTTCCTGTCATGCCATACTTTTGTCTTGGCTTTGTAGATCTCTGCATTCGCATAGGCAAAGTGCCTGATTTCCTCAAGTTCATTGAGCTGTAGTAGTCTTGACTTTCCTTCTTGGTCATAATTGAGGTTGAGCAATATGACTTGTATGGAGACATTCCTCAAGTTCCTTTTTGATTGCCCAATATGACTTGTGTTCCATTTCCACAGGTAGATGGCATGCGTTCCCATAAACTAACCTGTATGGAGACATTCCCAGGGGTGTCTTGAATGCAGTTCTGTATGCCCACAAGGCATCATCTAAGTGCAATGACCATTCTTTCCTTGTGGGTCCAACCATTTTCTCAAGTATCCTTTTGATTTCACTGTTGGATAATTCTGCTTGTCCACTGGTTTGTGGATGGTAAGCAGTTGCCACTTTATGCTTCACTCCATACTTGGCCAAAAGACTTTCAATAAGTTTATTGCAAAAGTGTGACCCTTCATCACTGATAATTGCCCTTGGAGTACCAAATCTAGTAAATATGTTTCTTTGCAGAAACTTACTTACTGATCTAGCATCATTGTTTGGCAATGCCACAGCTTCTACCCATTTAGAAACATAGTCTACAACTACCAAGATGTACAAGTTGCCAAAGAATGGGGGAAATGGTCCTATGAAGTACATTCCCCAAACATCAAAGAGTTCAACCTCTAAGATATTGGTGAGTGGCATTTCATGTCTATTAGAGATATTCCCAGCCCTTTTACATCTATCACAGTTCTTGACCAATTGATATGCATCTTTGAATAATGAAGGCCAATAGTAACCTGATTGTAGCACTTTAGCAGCAGTTCTTGTGCTGCCAAAATGTCCCCCATATGGTGCTGCATGACATTGCAGGAGCACTGCTTGTTATTCATCTTCTGGTATGCATCTTCTGATGATCTGATCTGGACATTCTTTGAAAAGGAAAGGGTCATCCCAATAGTATTTTTTTACTATATGGAAGAACCTTTTCCTCTGTTGGTAGGTCATGTTGATAGGTACAATTTTGCTTGCAAGATAATTCACAATGTCAGCAAACCAGGGTGTTTCAGTCCCCATTGCTGCTGCAATTGTTGCTTCTTCCATTGCTGGTGCAATGGATGCACCTGCATCCTGTGTTGTTGCAGAAATTGCCAACAGCTTCTCATCTGGAAAACTTTCTTTTATTTCTCCCCAGTGGTACCTGCACTTTCATTCTCATGTCTAGACAAGTGGTCAGCAACTTGGTTCTCCACCCTCTTTTTGTCATGAATTTCAAGATCAAATTCTTGAAGGAGGAGAACCCATCTAATTAGCCTAGGCTTTGCATCTTTCTTTGAAATAAGGTACGTAATGGCAGAATGTTCTGTGTAAACTATTACCTTAGTGCCAACTAAGTAAGACCTAAATTTTCTCAAATGCAAAGACTACAGCTAATAGTTTTTTTCCAGTCATAGTGTAATTAATTTGAGCTTCTATGAGTGTCTTAGTAGCATAATAAATTGAATGAAAAACTTTGTCATACCTTTGCCCTAGGACTGCTTCTACTGCAAAGTCACTAGCATCACACATCAACTCAAATAGCTTGCTCCAATCTGGTGTGACTATAACTGGTGCTGTCACCAATGCTTTCTTCAATGTTTGAAATGCTTCCAAGCAAGATTCATCAAAATGAAATGGCACATCATGCTGCAAAAGTTGGCATAATGTCTTTGAGATCTTTGAGAAATCCTTAATGAATCTTCTGTAGAAGCCTGCATGTCCTAAAAAGCTTTTGACACCCTTCACAGTAGTTGGAGGAGGTAATTTTTCAATCACCTCAATTTTTGCTGTCAACTTCAAGGCCTTTGTTTGAAACTCTGTGGCCTAGAACAATACCCTCTTGGGCCATGAAATGACATTTTTCCCAATTTAAAACTAGATTAGTTTCTTCACATCTATTGAGGATTTCTTCCAAATTGGAAAGACATAATTGAAATGTCTCCCCAAACACTGAGAATTCATCCATAAACACTTCCATTGAGTGTTCAATGAATTCTGAGAATATTGCCATCATGCACCTTTGGAATGTTGCTGGAGCATTACATAGTCCAAATGGCATCCTTCTAAAAGCAAAGGTGCCATAAGGACATGTAAATGTTGTTTTTTCTTGATCTTTAGGGACAATAGCTATCTGGTTATAGCCTGAGTACCCATTTAAGAAACAGTAGAATTCCTTACCTGCTAGCCTGTCCAACATCTGATCAATGAAAGGTAGTGGAAAATGGTCCTTCTTGGTTGCCTTGTTAAGTTTCCTGTAATCCATGCATATTCTCCACCCAATGACTGTTCTTATTGGTATCAACTCATTCTTTTCGTTGGCCACTACTGTCTCTCCAACCTTCTTTGGTATACATTGCACAGGACTTACCCAAGCACTATCTGAAATTGGGTAGATTATGCTAGCATCTAGCCATTTGATTATCTCCTTTTTTACCACCTCCTTCATAACTGGATTCAATCTCCTCTGACTTTCAATGCTGTTTTTGAAATTTTCATCCAAAACTATTCTGTGCATGCAAATGGACGGACTGATTCCTTTAATGTCTGACATTTGCCAGTCAATTGCCTTTTTATGCTTTCTCAGGGTAGTAATAAGATCATGCTCTTGCTTTTGTGTTAAGTCAGAAGCAATGATCACTGGCAAAGTATTATTTTCCCCTAGGAAAGCATATTTAAGATGCTTAGGTAATTCTTTGAGCTCTAATTGAGGAGGTGTCTCAATTGAAGGAATATTTCTTTTGAGCTTTGAATTCTCAAGCTCCAATGATTCATATTTTCTTGCCCAAACTTCCTTCATAGTGACTTCTTCTTTTATAATTTCACTCTTCAGTTCATCCCCTGGTTCTGGTGTTGCTCCTGCATCTGTTGCTTCTGCAATAGATGCTAGTGCATTTGTCAGATGATTCTGCTTCTGAGTAAAATGTTGCCGTATTGCTTGATCCAAGGAGACGATGAGAGAACATTCTTCAACATCTTCATTTGGGAATTTGAGAGCATTCATGATGTTGAATTTGACTTCTTGATCATTTACTCTCATGGTCAACTCTCCTTGTTGCACATCAATGAGTGTTCTGCCAGTGGCCAGTGTAACACCCCGGAAATAATTTAATTAAAATAGTTGATTGAATTATTAAAATAATTTGGAGGCGGGATATAGATAAATTAAAAGGTTAATATTTTATATGCGTAGGAGGTGAAACGAGTAAAGGAGGTGGTGACGTAGAGAGCCCAGTGTTTACTGAGCCCTCAACTTAAACCCTGGGGGTTTAAGCCAAACCCTCATTCGCAGCAAGCAAAAGAAAAACGAAAGTGAGAGTGAGAGAGAGAGCACGCGGCGCAAAGAGGGAGAGAAGAGGAGGGTTTCGCGAAGAATTTCAAAAGGAGATCGTTCGTGTTGCTGTGGTTTTGTTCGTGTCTCGTTCGTCGTGTTCCGGAGCTTACGTTATTCGAGGTAAGGGTGGGCTTAACCTTGATAATGGGTTGATGATACTTATGTGTGGGTAGTCTAGGGTCTTGTTGAATTGTTCGTGTTGTTGCATATCGTGTTTTCGTTGAGATTGGTGCTTTGATGATTATTGCACGTTATTGTGATTTGTTTCGTTATTTGTTGTTGCGTGATTGTTGTATCACGATGATGGTGTTGTTATTGTTCGTGTTTTTGTTGTTGCTGTGCGTGGTTGATTGTTGTTGTCGCGTTGTCGAATTGTCGTTTTTGTTGTGGTGGTTGCGGTGTCGTTGCCGTTAGGGTTTGGTGTTTGGCAATTTAGCGATTCTGGACACAGGTTCGGTTTTTCTAAAACTGGCGCTGTTTGGTTGATCCAAAAATTATGAGGTTGATTGTTTTTGAAAATAGACTTAACGCCGGTCGTTTTGGCACTGATTTCGTTAAATTCGGAGTTGTATAGCTCGAGTTATAGGCGATACAAGTTAGGTTAAAATTCTGGAAACGATTTGGGTATAGATTCGGTATTTCGGTGACTGGGAACGTTTTATTGACCGAAAAATTATGTGGTTTATTTTTCTGGAAAATAGACTTAATGCTTGTTAATTTGGAACTGGTTTGGTTGCGTTTAGAGTTGTGTAGCTCGAGATATGAATTCCACAAGTTAGAGTAAGATTCTGGAAACAATCTGGACACAGGGTCAGTGTTTTGGTTACCACGTTTTCAAAAGATCTCCTTTTCGAACGAATCCAATTTCTTTGAAAACTAGACAAAATTTGCCCCAGTTTATGCACAAGTTTCATGAAATTTGATTGAGTTTTGGTCACTTTGGAATTGCTTGAATTTGAAGGACAGAAACTGTCCTCTTTTGCAACGAGCCTGTGTGCTTTTCGAAAACTGTACCTATTGGACACTCTCCTTCAAAAACTGAACTTAGGGATGATAACCAGACCCATAGGGCTTTCCAACAAGTATTTATTTGTTGAAATCAGATGTCGTTTGCTATTTTAATTAATTCGCTGAAGTAGGTACGATGTGCCTAGGCGCTGTGCGCCAGTCTTGTGCGTGGTGTGCGTGCGTTATGTCTGCGTTGTGGAACCGTCTGGTGTTAATATTTCAGGTGCGGTGCTGGTATGCTCAGGAGAGTTTAGTGGTAGCTGTGATGCTACAACTTGGTGCTATTTTTGGTGAAATCATTTGTTTTGATTCTGGTGATATAGTATTTATTTTAAATACTTGTTATGGTGAGTTGGTGCATAATCATGGTGTCGCATTGTCATATGCATGTTTTGGTGATATAGGCTCTGCCTCTGGTGTTTATTGGTGATATGCCCGTCGTGGCTCATTTTGGTGATCGGTACCGCATGCATATGCCCACTGGAGGGGTTGCATATCATCCCATTGTCTATGAATGTTATAATTTTGGTGGTTCACTGTCAAATGGATTTTTCCTTTGGTATCTGGTGCTGTGATATGGTGTAATTGTATTGTGTTGCTGTAGTTACCTGATGCTAGCATATTTTTATCATCTGCTTATTACCTCTGTTAGACTCACCCCTTCTGCTTGGAATGTTGCTCTCATGCGGCAACGCTGCAGGTGATCGCTAGTGCTCGTGGAGGAATTGCTAGGTTTTGCTTCCTCTCTCGTTTGGGTCTGTGTCAGCTCTGATATGTAGCACCGGGGAGTCGTTAGTTATCGTTTTGAACTATTATTTTAGTTATTGGAAATTGTTTTAATTAATTTTGGAGATGTCTTTAATTGTTAATTCTGGAGATGTTTTAAACTGGTTAATATTTCCGCTGCTTGGTGATTTCTTTTATATAAATTATTTTGGAGATTTCTTTTTTGGAATAAATGGTGTTTTTTTTTTTAAAATGGTGAAAAATGTAGCGCCCTTCGAGGTGACTCTGATAATTGTCTATTTAGTTGTAATAGTAAAAAGGGGGGTGTTACAGCCAGGAATGGTCTCCCCAAAATAACTGGTACCTCCTTATCTGCATCAAAATCAAGAATAACAAAATATGCAGAAAACACAAATTTGTCAATTTTGATTAAAACATCTTCTATGATCCCCTCAGGGTGAATATGGATTTGTGTTCTATAGGTCTTGCAATTCCAATACCTAATTGAGTGAATATGGATTTAGGAGGAGGAGAAGGGTATTCTGGTACTAACCTGGGTGGTGTTGATATGTTCCCTGATGTGGTAGCTTTTGATGCTCCTGAATTTGCTGTTTCTGCCTCAGTTGCATCAGCATCTATTGCTCCTGTATTGGATGCACCAGCATCAGATGTACCAGCATCAGAAACACTCTTTTCTTTTCTATTTTTTTTTTCTGTTTTTTCATTTTTTTCATTTTTTTCTTTTTCTTCCTTTTCTACACTTTCTGTTGCATAAGGTTCTGAGAGATCTTTCCCACTTCTCAGAGAAATGGCTTTGCATTGCTCCTTTCCATGCTTTTGTGAGGTTGATGCTTCTATGGTTGATGGTAGTGAACCATTTGGCCTCTGATATAGTGCTGTAGCTAGTTGCCCCACTTGATTTTCCAAGTTTTTCAGTGAAGCATCATGAGCTTGTCTTGCAGTTTTGGTTTCACTGATAAATGCATCAGTTTTGCTCATGTATGCTTTGAACATTGCTTCCAAGGAGTTATCATTTGCAATTGGAGAAGCCTTCTGATAATTTTGATAGTTGTGGGATTGGAAACCTGGTGGAGCTGATGGTGCTGCAGCATTGGTTGATGGTGCATTATTGTTGCTCCACTTGAAGTTTGGATGATTTCTCCAACCTGGATTGTAAGTGTTAGAATATGGATTGTTGTTTTTGTTATATCCCACATAGTTAACAGATACAGGGTTGCTTGGACATTATTCATATAAGTGACAACCTCCACAGTAGACACAACTTGTGGAACCTGGAGGTGCTTATTCTATTGCAGCAGCAGTATCTGGCATTGCTCCAGCAATGGATGCTGGTGCATTGTTGTTGTTGAGGTTCTTTATCATGTTTGTGAGTGATGCCACTTGAGCTGCTAATGCTGAAACTTCACTGTGGGCCAACTGTAGCTATTGGTAGCCATTTTTTCAATTAATTCAGCAGCTTCATTGTATGACAAGTTTAGTAGCACTCCCCCAGATGATGCATCTAACATGACTCTGGTTTGGGGTTCCAAACCATTGTAGAATGTCTCCATTTGTATTATGACTGGAATACCATGATGAAGACATTTTCTAAAGAGTTCCTTCCATTTTTCCCATGCTTCAAACAGTGATTCACCTTCTTTTTGTCTAAAGGCAGTAATTTCATTTGTCACCCTGGCATTTTTACTTGGTGGAAAATATTTTGCAAGAAATTTTTCAGCTAATTCATTCCACTCAGTGATAGAGTTAGGCTCTAGTGAATTTAACCATGCCTTTGCTTTATCCTTGAGGGAATATGGAAAAAGTTGTAGCCTAAAAGCATTTTCTGAAACACTAGGGATGATAAAATTGCTACAAATTTCTAAAAATTTCCTTAGATGTAAATGAGGATCCTCTTGTGGAGAACCACTAAACTAGCCTACTGTTTGAAGCATTTGAAACGTCATAGGTTTGAATTCAAAATGTGGTGCATCAATTTGAGGTCTGACTATGCTTGTTTGCATGTTTGTTTGATCAAACACAGCATAGTCCCTCATTGGTCTGTCCCTGTCATTTATCATACCTATTGGACCCATATTAATGAACTGGTTTCTGTAATTGTTCTCTAGATCACCATGAATAGATCCTCTGCCTCTTCCTGAACCTCTGCCAGAACCATGATGAGAGCCTACTGCTCCTAGATCAGACATTGTTTGTCTACCTGCTTGTCTTTGAATCCTAAGCAACCTTCTGAATCTCCTTTCTATTTCAGGATCTAACTGGAATTCTGGTGTGTTAGATCTGGGCATATGCAGTAGTAACTACTGCTGGTGCAATGGTTGTAGGTGCAACACTTTGCTGCTGCAATATCTTTTATACCACAAGGAACAAACAACCAGAGTAAAATTGATCACTAAACTACTACTAAATTAAACACTAAAAAATTAATGGCAATCCCTGGCAACGGCGCCAAAAACTTGTTGTGGTAAAAGGATGTGCAAGCACACACAATCTAAAACAAGTAATATACTGATAAGTAGAGATCGTACCCGCAGGTATTGGATTAATTTTAAAGAGTTTAAAATTGTAGTAATGCTAGTGATAAAAGGAAATGAAAAATAAAATTAAAGTTGATGTTAGGATGGTGTATGCAAACAGAATGTAAATTAAAGCAAGTAAAAGATGTTGTGTTTCAATTGAGAGAGAGATGGTTGAAATACTCTTTCCTGAGTAAATTCACTTTGAAAGCATTATGTTACATATGATGCTCATGCAATCATTGCTTCTGCAATGATTGCACCTGCAATGGATGCTTTAATAATATGACTTGTGCATTTTTGCAACTATCTTCAGGGTTTCGTTATAAGTCTTATGTCTAAGCCGTAAATAAGTTCACCCTTGTCTTTTAAACCCTTACAGATTCACCCTATGGACTATGCTATCTTATGTCTAAGTCATAGCATGGTTTTAACAAAGTTTCCTCTTATTAAAACACTTATCCATATTAGTTCTTGAGTTCAAATCACAAACCATTTCTGTATTTATGACCCTACTTATTCTAATTGATCAATCTCAAAATAAGTTTGACAGAATTATAGCACCAGAACTAAATTGCTAGAACATCAATATAACATAATAACTAATCAAAGCTTCATTACAAAGTTAAAGTATTCCAACCAAAGAGAGATTAGTTCATGCTGAACATAAGTAGGCACATATAAACAGTATAATACATGTTTATAAGAAGGAAAATACAAAGGAAAGGAGATGAGATAAGAATTACACACATGAAGATCCTTTGCATTTTCTACCTAGCTTATGTTGAGGAGAACACCTCTCAACAATCGAAAACAACAACTAGAACTCCACAAGAAGAGAAGGAAGAAGTTGTCACTTTCTTTCCTTCCTTCCAAGCTTTGTTGAGTACATCTAACTCTAAAAATATAATGAAACTATCTACTAAACTATGGAGATGGAGAGAATATGATAACTAGTGATGATCTTCAAATGGAAAAGGGGGGATGTATTTATAGGCTTCCAAAAGTGAGTTTGCCTTGGTTACCAACCTGAACTATGGTTACTTTTCCATTTGTCTTCAAAAAGTAAGATTGGAAGTCCCACCAACTATGAAGAGTGGTCCAATGATGTATGGACAAGTGTACTTAAAAAGTTACAACTTGTTGTCCAAGGGGTCTGAACTTGACGCTGCAACCATCCACTTGAACAACTTGCACTTGCAACTTGACATGCTGACATCATCACCATAGTGCAGGAGCATTCTGTGTTGTGGTCATTGCTGGTGCAATGCTTCTGTCTTCAGTAGATATGCTTATTGCTGGTGCATTGTCATCTGGGCATATTGCAGGTGCAATGGTGGTTAGCATCATTGTAGGTGCAATGTGTCTGCTCTCTACTGAACTTCTGTTTCCTGTATTGCAGGTGCAATGGTTGCCTGACCTATTGGAGGTGCAATGATTGCTGCAACAATTGAACAAACACATAAAATGCCACAAATCATGAAAATCAATGATGATGAGTTCCTAAATTAAAGATCCTGTTTTTCTTCTGTTTTCCTTTATGTGAAGTTATCTTATTACTGAGTTCTTTACAATAATTTAGATTTGAAAGCGTATATAACTCTATATAAAAAAGAGTTATCAACTTTGCACTAGATAAACATGTTAGATCACACATAATCAGAAAACTTAATCCTTGGCTTAAGTTTGTTTCATCAAAACATAAAAGAGATTTTTGTAACAACAATTTCCCCTTTTTGGTGATGACAAACTTAAATAAGTTTTACGTTTTATGTTTTTCATTGAAAGGCATTCTGAACATGTTATCAAAATTCTCATTGATTCTTTAAGGCATACATCATGAGCAACATTGCTTGATAATTATCACTACAAACAAAATTAGAAATTGCAGAAAATTAAAAACATGTTTATGTGACATTTCACAAGTACATAGCAAAATATCCTAGAATTAACGAGGATGTCACAAAAAGCCCAAAATAGACTAAAATACTAAGTAGCAAAAACTTAATACCTATTCTCCCCCTTTTGTCAACAACAAAAAGAAGGTAGATAAGAAGTTAGGATGCTACTTAGTTGGAGAAGAGTCATCAGAAGAGTTGGAGGAGGTTGGTGGTTCATGGATGTCTTCAAAAGGCTGTGGTGGAGGGAATTCGGGTGGAGTGAGTTCAGGCATTATGGAGGGGATCACATTCATCATTATCCATTCCTGGTAGGCATAGTTCCTCTGGGCTTCAACTCTGCCTTCCATCTGCAGAATCCTAGTACTCTTGAGAAGGTTGTTCTGCTGGGCTCCCATCATTTGCTTCTCATGCTGAGCCCACGTCTTCTTCATAACAGCCATGACATCTTTCTTATCTCCCGAATTGGAGGATTCATGCTTGTCTGCTGATGGTTTGCTGCAACGTGGAGTTTTCCCAGAAGAAGAAAGTGGAGCATTCGGAGTTTGATTGAAGGATCCAATGGATCCAAATTGAGGGGGCAAATCTGAGGGCAGATTAGAAGGACCAGAAGCTTCAGGCATTCTGGGTACAGATGAATCATATACAGGTGTTTTCAAAAACCAGTTTATCTTCTCAGAAGCCAATGTATTTCTAGTTTTGGTTGGAGATGGTTGAGGATGGTCTCTCCATTGTAAAATTGGATTGACAAAACGGCCAGTTGAGCCATGAACTTCAGTGACAGGGGTGGATGGTGGAATATTTGGTTGCACAGTAGTGTTGAGTATTTCTGTTTGTGTAATTGAGGCAAGTACTTCAGACTGAGTTTGTTGATCTTGAGAAGGAGCTACTGGAGAAACTTGTTCTGCAATTACTGGTGGAGTTGTTGGAGAGGTTCATGTCTCCAACAAACTTGTTCTCTTTCAATTTCTTGAACTTTCTCATGCACTGCTTGAGAGAGTGGAGGGTCTTGTGGCAGCAAATTTATATCAATCTCCCCCTAAGTTTGATCCACATTTATGTCATCTTGGGTCCCATGAGATGATTCATATGGGACCAAAGGTGTCTCTGTCATTTTTCACTAACCTTGACAGTGGAGGGTCCACATTCATGTCTCTCTCTTCACCAACCACTTGATCATTTTGTTTAGAAGCTTCAGCATTAGTCATATCAAATTCATGAGAAGGTTTATCTGCAACAGGCATTTGAGAAGGTTGCTCTTGAGTGACTTCCATATTTTCCTTAGTGGGACTTTCCTCAAGAGAGTCAGCAACTTTCTCATCAGAAGATGGTTCCATTTGGTTATCTTCATGGGGAGATTCATACTCAAATACCTCTATCCAGTCATAAGCATGTTCATCTTCCATGAAAGGGGATAGGAGGTGAATTAGGAGCTTGATTTGGCTCTTGAGCAGGTTCAAACGTCGGTTCTTGAGTGAGTACAGGGCTAGGTTTTCTAGTAGGTTCTGGAGATGGTTCTTTAGTGGGTTCAGGGTTTGGTTGTTTTCCTGGAGATGGTTCATGAGTAGGTTCAGGGATAGGATCTTTGGTAGGTCTAGAGGCAGGTTCAGGAGCGTGTCTGTGAATGGGTTCATTTTGTTAAGTAGGTTTATCAGATGGTTTGGTGACTTGAGTAGGTTCTCGAGAAGGTTCTATAACCTCACCAGTTTGTTCTATGTGTAGGCTAGAAGGTTTCAAACCCATCTGTTTGACACTCTTGGACCAGAACACTGTTTTATCCCTATTGAATGTCTCATTTTCAAGAGAAATGTCATGTCTTCTAAAGACATTGGTTAAGAACATGCCATAGGGTAGTGAGGATGTTTTCCTAAGGGTTTGGACAATTATCATGTAATTAAAGATGACATAAGGTAGGTTGATGACATACTTTTGTAGAGATGGTAGACAATGAGGAGGTGAGCGGTCTTGATTTTCTCAAAACTCCCTGCTCTAGGCACCAAGGAATGTACAACCATGTTGTGCATGATTCTTGCGTTGTCATTGAGAAATGAGGAGATGAGATTAGCCTTAGGATCCTTCATATAACTTCCTTCAGAACTTCTTCCTTTGTAGTGTTTGCCTTTTCATACCAATCTTCACCATATATGGATGCACCATAAGATGGGATATCCAAAGCATTAGCCATCGTCCTTGGAGTAACAACCAGAGTAGTTCCTTTTACCTTGGTTGTAAAGCTTTGTTTGTTGTTGCTAACGTTCATGCAACCATAGAGAGTTTGAGTTCATCTATGAGATAGACTCTTCCTATTAGAATGCCTCTTCCTTCCCATTTCTCAAGTTCGTAAACTTGAGAAGGTTGAATTTCTTCCAAATGTTCGTCGTTCTTAGTGGTTTCCTCCACTAATTTCCTTTTTGACTTGCTTCTGATGGGGAGTTTAGCAATTCTGGGTTTCATGGTTGAAGGTTCATCAATGGGAGAAGGTTTCCTTTTGGCAATGGTTGGCGCAGTGAGGTTGGAAATGGTGACCTCATAATAACCATCTTGAACAACGAGGGGTTCACTTTCTTTTGCACTAGGACCCGTAATGGGTTCTCACGCACTAGCAATGATCCTTGATGATCCGCGAGATGGTGTTAATGATGATTTTGACTTATAAATCTTTGTTTCTTATTGAGAGGGAATCATGGGTGAAGATACAATAGGTTGTTTTTCGGGAACACGAGGTTGATTTGAAGATTGAGGACTTGGGGATTTATTCACATTGGGGCAGGCCTTTAGCGTCGATCAAATTGGGGTTTAGCGTCGGTTACAACCGCTGCGAAATTTACTTCTGTCGGCTCCAAAACTGCCACTAAATATGGCGCCACTAGACCGAACATCGTCAGTTTCTGCAACCGTCGGAAGTCCATTTAGTGTCAGTTACAACCGACGGTGAATGTGAAAGTTGACTGGCATTATTTCTACTTTAGCGTCAATTACAACCGACGGTAAATGTGAAAGTGGACAACTTGATTTCTACTTTAGCGTCAGTTCCAACCGACAGTATATCAGAAAGTTGATTGTCATTTTTTTTTACTTTAGTGGCGGTTTGAATTGCAAGGAAGCATTGTTTATTAGTATTTATTTTAGTAGTAGGTTGGAACCGCCGATATGCTTATTTGGTTTCGACAGCCGCTATTTTTTTAAAAAAAAAACCTGTTTTTATCAATCGTTAATTTATTAGTTTATTTTGTTTTAGGAATTCAACATTACTTTAAACTACATAATAATGAAAATATAATGTTATTAAAAGATACACAAGATGCTTGGTCATGAATAATAATAACATAACAAGGTTGGCTATAGTTCTTAGATGATGATGAGGAGTGACCATCGATAACTCTATTTTATATAGAGTTATTTACCCATCTAAACCTAATTAATTGCTTCGTTCCAAGTAAAAATAAATAATAAATATAGTTATATAAATAAGATAACAACATTCAAAGTTTGAAGAAGGGTTAGGTTTATGTTTAAGCATTTTGCATATATGTTGGTATTTTGATATGTTTGTTCAGTGCAGCTGCATGTGATGCTGCTGCACTAGAATACAGCAATGCACCTGCATTGAAAACAGACTACAATGCTTGAAGAATTTCTAGACCATTAAAATGCACCAGCATTCAATTGATGACTTCATGCTTAGTCATAAGGGCACATGCAACTTGCAAATTTCGGCGCCTACCATAACAGCTAGGCAAGCTCAAGATGCTTCCATCAAAAATCTAGAGAATCAAGTGGGGGCAATTAGCAACAGCTCTGTATCAAAGACTAAATGGTTCACTACCATCCAATACAGAAGCTACAACCTCACAAAGGCAAGGTAAGGAACACATGAAAGCTATTCCCATGAGAAATGGGAAAGACCTTTCAGAACCATATGAGATGGAAGGTGAAGGTAAGGAAGAAAATGAAAAAAATAAGAAAAACAGAAAAAAAAAATTCATAGAATGCTGAAGCATCCAATGCTCTTGCATCTAAATCTGCTCATATACCACCAAGGTTAGTTCCAGAATACCCTCCTCCTCCATATCCACATAGATAGAAAAAAGCTCATGAGGAGAAGCAATTTAGTAAATTTCTTGAGGTATTAAAACAATTACACATCAATGTTCCCTTAGTTGAAGCACTTCAACAAATGCCAAATTAGGAAAAATTCATGAAAGATGTGCTTACCAAAAGAAAATGATTAGGGGATTTTGAAACAGTTGCTATGTAAAAAGAATGCAGTTTACTTATGCAAAATAAAATTCCTAGGAAGTTGAAGGATCCTGGCAGCTTTACAATTCCATTTTCAATTGGAAAATTTTATACTGGTCGTGGATTATGTGATTTAGGTGCAAGTACCAACTTAATGCCTAAATCCATATTTACACAACTTGGAATTGGAAATGCCATGCCTACAACTGTGACACTTCAATTAGCAGATAGATCAATAGCATATCCTGAAGGAATTATAGAAGATATTTTGGTCAAGATTGACAAATTTGTGTTCCTTGCAGATTTTGTTATTCTTGATTTTGATGCAGATAAAGAAGTGCCAGTCATCCTTGGAAGACCATTCTTGGCAACTGGAAAAACACTCATTGATGTGCAAAAAGGTGAACTAACCATGAGAGTGTATGATCAAGAGGTGAAATTCAATGTTATGAATGCTCTCAAATATCCTACTGAAGATATGGAAGAATGTTCATCCATAATCTCTCTAGATCAGCTGGTGCAGAAGCAATTCCACAAACAGTATGATCATATGAGCAGTGCACTTGCACCTGATGCAGTTGCATTGCCAGATGAAGAAATTCTGGAAAATGAAATTCTGCCAACGGAAAATTCAGTGAAAGAGGTATGGGCGAGAACATATGAATCTCTTAATCTTGAAGATCCTAACCTCAAGAAGAACCTACCCTCAATAGAGCAACCTCCCAAACTTGAATTGAAAGAATAGCCTCAACATCTCAAACTTGAGAAATCAATGGAAGTATTCATGGATGATTTCTCAGTATTTGGAGAGACATTTCAGCTTTGTTAATCAAACTTAGAAGAAGTTCTCAACAGATGTGAGGAAACAAATTTGGTGTGCTTGGCCACAAGGTATCAAAGAAAGGCCATGAAGTGGATAAAGCCAACATTGAAGTAATTGAGAAACAGCCTCCTCCAACAACTATCAAAGGTATCAAAAGCTTTTTAGGCCACGCAGGCTTTTATAGAAGGTTTATCAAAGATTTCTCAAAAATATCCAAGCCATTGTGTATACTCTTACAACATGATGCACCCTTGAACTTTGATGAATCTTGCATGGAGGCATTCCAGAAACTAAAAAAGGCATTGGTGACAGCACTAGTGATTGTTACACCTGACGGGAGCAGACCATTTGAATTAACGTGTGATGCTATTGATTTTGCTGTAGGAGCTGACCTAGGGCAAAGGTATGATAAAATCTTTCATTCTATATATTATGCTAGCAAAACAATAATTGATGCTCAATTAAACTATACCGTTACTAAAAAAGAATTATTAGAAGTGGTATTTGCATTTGATAAAGTTAGATCCTACTTGGTTGGCACCAAAGTAATAGTCTATACAGATCATTCTGCCATCAAGTATTTAATTTCAAAAAAAGATGCAAAACCAAGGCTAATAAGATGGGTTCTCCTCCTTCAAGAGTTTGATCTTGAAATTTGTGATAAAAAGGGGGTGGAGAACCAAGATACTGATCATTTATCTAGACTCGAAAGTGAAGGAACAGGTACGAAGGAAGGAGAAATCAAGGAAATCTTCCCTGAAGAAAAGCTGTTAGGAGTTACCTTGACAGCAACCAATGCCCTGCATCTAATGCAGCTGAACCATGGTTTGCTGACTTAGTAAACTTCCTTGTCAGTAAAGTAGTACCAGTAAACATGATTTATCAACAAAGAAGAAGATTCTTCCATATAGTCAAACAATACTATTGGAATGATCCCTTTCTTTACAAAATGCGCCCAGATCAATTAATGAGGAAATGCATTCCTGAAGAAGAACAGCATTCAGTGCTTCCGCACTGCCATGCTGCACCATATGGAGGACATTTTAGGAGCACCAAAACAGCAGCTAAGGTATTACAATCAGCTTATTATTGGCCTACTTTATCTAGAGATGCATATCTTATGGTCAATACTTGTGATAAATATTTCTGAAAAACATGAAATGCCAAGAGTCAATATTTTAGAAATTGAACTTTTTGATGTATGAGAAATGCATTTCATGGGACCTTTTCCACCCTCTTTTGGCAATTTATATATCTTAGTAGCTGTGGATTATGTGTCCAAATGGGTAGAAGTAGTAGCATTACCGAATAGTGATGCCAAATCTGTAAGCAAATTCCTTCAAAGAAATATTTTCACTAGATTTGGCACCCCAAGAGCAATTATCAATGATGAAGGTTCACATTTTTTGTAACAAACTTATTGAAAACCTTCTTGCTAAATATGGGATAAAACATAAAATTGCTACAGCCTATCACCCTCAAACAAGTGGACAAGCTGAATTATCTAATAGGGAAATTAAAAGAATGCTAGAAAAAATGGTGAATCCCACAAGGAAGGATTCGTCTATGCATTTAGATGAAGCCTTGTGGGCATAAAGAACAGCATTTAAAACACCATTAGGTATGTCTCCCTATAGGTTAGTTTATGGCAAGACATGTCATTTACTTGTGGAGTTGGAAAACAAATCCTATTGGGCTATCAAAAAGCTCAACTTTAACCTCAACAAAGCAGGTGCACAAAGGCTTTTGGAACTTAATGAATTAGAAGAAATTAGGCAATTCTCTTATGATAATGCTGAAATCTATAAAGCAAAAACTAAGACTTGGCATGACCAAAGAATCCAAAGAAGAGAACTTAGGGAAGGAGGAATGGTCCTATTATACAATTCTAGGTTGAAATTGTTCCCTGGAAAGCTTAAATCAAGATGGTCAGGACCATTTAAACTAGTCAAAGTGTATCCCCATGGTGCAGTTGATTTGTTTGATGAAGCTTCAAATACTACTTTCAATGTAAATAATCAAAGAGTCAAAATGTATTTTGGTGAACATGTGGTGAGGGATAAAGTCACCACTCATTTTCAAAATCTCTAATTCCTAGAGGTAGTCAGGCTGAAAGACTCTTAAATCAAGCGCTTGTGGGAGGCAACCCATGATATTGAAATATTAATTATGTTATTTTGTTCAATGTTATGTTTTGAAGTGTTTTGTAGGAACACAGGTTGAGAGAACCTTTAGTGCAGCTGCGCCGCATGCACCAGCACTACCCAAATACTAGTGCTCCTGCATCAACTCAGCAACACTCTTGGGTGAAAATTTTTAACTGCCAGCGCATCAAGGCGTAATGAGTGGATTAAGGTTAAAAGGGTGTGCTGTCTTGCCTAGGTGCACACGTGTCAATGTGCATGTTACCCCATTTGGCCATAACTGTCATATTAGCCATCAAATCAAAACCCACTCACACTTAAACACCCACTAACCTATAACTCCCAATTCAATTAACCGTCCCATTACCCAAGAGTTACCGTTTTCTCACAATAAATTTCTCTCTCAAATCAGCAAAAATTTCCCAAAGCTATCCATTCCAAAGCCTTTGCATCATCTTCAACCTCTCACCCAAACTCTAAAATTTTCTACAAATCAATTCAAAAATGGCACATAAACAAGCTGCTTCCAAGGGTTCAGGAAAGACTGCAAGCAATGCAGGAGCAACGAGCAAGCACGTATTGAAGAAAACAACCAGTGCTCCTACATTTGTGACAACTGAAAACGCTCATCTCTAGCAAAAGGAGCTGCTTCAAGAACGTGGCTATAATCTCACAGGCAAACCCTTCATTTGTGTCTACTGTGGCTAATCTTCAATGGGACACATTTGTGCAACACAGAGACTTGTTTGTGTAACAAGTGGTGAGGGAGTTCTATGCTGGAATCCCTGATTCTAAGTCTAGGATAGAAGAAGAAGATGCTGAGTGGGAAAAATTCACCAACACAGAATTCAAAATGAAAAGTAGATATATGATTCAGGAACTAGGAAATTGGCACTTATTCATTGATGCTTCAATTCTCCCTACTTCAAACACATACACTTTGTCTAAAGAAAGGTTGATCCTCATGTATACAATCTTGACTGAAAACAATGTTGATATAGAGAGAGTTATTGCTAGAGAAATCCTAAGTTGCAATAATAAAAACAAGGGATTTCTATTTTTTTCCATGCCTTATCACTGAATTATGCATTAAAGCTGGTGTAAAAATTGATAGCAATGAGGTAAGGAAGTCTCCCCCTGGTCCATTGTCTACTGAATTTAAGGATAAGACCAAATCTGCCAAGGAACCCACCAGTTTAGTGCAGAAGCACTTCATGCAGAAGCAGCAAGCAGTTTGGAAATTTAAACAAGAACAGCATGACTGGCTGCAATTAAGGTTTCAGGAGAAGTCCAGTGTGGATACATGTGTGGAAACTCCTATGTTTCCCACATGGGTCTTTCAGGCAGCTGGTAGGGAGGAGGAAGAAATTGATGAAGAGTAGGAAGTTGAACAAGAAGTAAGACAAAAAAGAAAGAGGGTGACTAAGAAACAAGAGAAGGGGGATAAGAAAATGCATGAGGAAGAGCCAGAAATACAGAGTAAGGACCATCACCACCACCTCAGACCACCCAACAAGACTCACAAATAGATACAACAACCAAAGAACCATCCCCACCAATTCCTGAAATTGATGAACAACCAAAATCACCACCACCCTCCACCCAAACAGAACCTACAATTGAAACAGCCACCATAGAACCATCTCCTACACCATCTGATACTGAAAACCAACCTAAATCACCACATCTCACATGTGGCCCCATTCTCTTGCCAGCTAACATTACTTCTGATGTTGTAAAAGAAAAATTGCAGGTTATTCCAAAAAGAACCAGAGGCTGAAGGAGAAAAGCCAAGCTCTGAAGTTGATCCAACAGATGAAAATCCTCAACAGATGTCAACTGATGCACCAGCATTTGATGCAGGTGCATCCCTACAGAATCCAACTGTCACACTTGCAGAACCTGATGCTACATGAAGGTTGTCTTGGAACAACTTGCTGCCAATAGAAGTGAAGAAATGATGGCCAAACAGCCATTATTTGTAGGTACAGTCAAGATTGCTGCTGAGGATCCCAAGACTGTCATTGAGGAGCAACCTGAAAAAACAACTGCTGAGAAGACTATTGCTGAGAAACCAGATGCAGGAAGACTTAAATCTGATGCACCCAGTACAGCTGCACCTGATGTAGGTGCATCCAAAGCTGCAGAGTCTAAAAGGAAGAAGTAGAAAGTGAAGCATGCCCCTGTGAGCTCAAGTTTAAGGCTCAAGAGTGGAGCAACAAAACAGTAAACTTTTGAATGTTGTTAATTACTATGGCTTAAACGTTAGTACTTTGGTTAATTATATTTTGAACTATCATACTAGTGAACTAACCCCTCTCCCCATTTTTGAACAATCTTTTGAACTTCAAATAGCAGTGAGGACACTGCTCAACTTTAAGTTGGGGGGAGCAGCAATATATAATCTGTGTGTTTTAAATATGTGTTTGTGTTGTCGTCAAACTCTTAGGTCCTAGCCGTGGTGTCGTATCTTGCCTTCCAAGTAACACCCACCTTGCCTCGGCCGTATGGTGGCTCGGCTGTCCTGGCCCCACTTCAGGTAATAGTTCAGGTATCCGAGCCACCAAGGACTTGCCACTCTATAGGATGGGGTAATTACTTTCCCTCGGCTTGGGTCATTGGTCCTCGGGCATAGTCCTCCCTTGGGGGGTTCTCTCCCATTTAATGCTCCCCGAGGACCTTCTTGGGTTCACTCTCTCTGGAAAAAATACCTTTTTGCCCCTTGTCGTATGGCTTGCCTTCACACCATATTCCCACTTTTCTTCTCTCAATCCTCGTCCTACGACCTATTTATTTTTGGGTGTTAACAAGTGCCCTCCTTTTTGTGTTGTCGTGCGGCCGGCGTGGCCATCTAACCGATCGCGTCTACGGTTCTTGAAAGTTTTGAGGCTTTGAAGGAGGTTTTTGGCCCGGCCGGGGGTCTTCCCATCTCCCAAGATTGGTTCACCTTGAACGCTAGAGTGACCGAGACTAGGGGGTGGGCTAGGCCTACCGAAGAGTACCGCGCCTGGTTTGATTGCCTCAAATCCTCCAAGAAGGATGCCTGGAGTCAATGGGGGCCTGAATGACATGATCTCCCTCGCGTTGTCTTACGTTCCCTATGATTTCAATGTTCTGTTCCCCCTCCTGGGCTTCTGGTCTTCCAACCTTAATGCGTTCGTATTCCATTGGGGCATGTTAACCCCCACTGTCCTGGAAGTTTCTCCCATTACCGATCTGCCGGCGCACGGCCACAGTATTAATCTCGCCAAACTGCCCAAGAACGTGCATCTTGGTCATGTCCACGAGCGTCACCTGTACTCCAAGTTTCTTGCCGCGAATGCTAAAACCAGTGGGGAGGTTACTGACACGGAACATACGGCGTTCCTCACGTACTTCTTCTGCCGCTTCTTTTATGGCACTGCTTCGGCCAGTGTTGTTCAGGAATTGCAACCCTTCGTCGCCACGATGTGCTATAGTGGTGAGGTTTTTGCTTGGGCTCCCTACTTCCTCGGCGAGCTCTATAGGGGCATTAGGGACGTTCTGGATCAGATCAGGGACGGAGACCATGTCTCCAAACTACAGGGACCCCTGTGGTTCCTTCAACTGTGGTCCAAGCTCTATTTTTCTCACATTTTGCCTGCTAGTCTCGACATCCCCAGGTCGCCGACGCCTCAATTTTTGGGGCCTCAACTTTGGGAAACGCCTGATCATGACATGAGTTCAGCCCAGTTTGTGGAGGCCCTCCTGCGGATGTCTCTTGGTGACGTGGTATGGTCTCGTGTTCTTGACAAAAACTTTGGCCCACATTGGATTTTTCACCCCCAGAGGAACTAGTCTCAGTTGAAGCTCTCGGCTCGTATTACTGCTCGTGACAATTGGCTTTCAGCCATGGTTGCGAGGGACTTGCCGATCGGTTACCTTGCTACCTCCTGGTTTAGTAAGGTCCTTGCGGAGTACTACTATCCAAACTTTTTGTGCCGCCAGTTTTGCCTCCTACAACATATTCCCTTACCTTACCAAGCCTTGGCTAATCCTGCTCGTCGCACGGGTTTGTCCGAGTCCCAAGTCTGCAAGTTGCTTGATGACAACCAGCATAAGCTCACGGAGCGCATCTGGGCGCACTTCGAGGTGTGTGTGGGGGAGAACTACTCATTCACCAACTGGTGGCCTGGTGTCAAGGAGCTTGCCTACCCTCACAAGGTCGAAGAGTGGTTATCCCGATGCCTCGGTCGCCTCGGAACTACTCCCTCCAAGGCCCTTGCTAGTACCAGTGCTACTCCTTCCAGAACACCTATGGCTACATCCTCTGCTCGTCACCCTGTAACCCGCTCTCGGCCATCTATTGGTATGTTTTCGATCTTGCTTCAGTCTTTATTTCATCTGTGTTTCAATTGTTGTCCCAATTTCCTTGTTTTTGTCAGATTCTCACCTAGGGAGACAAGATGAGGTCCGAGCAAGAACCCCCTCGGCTACGAGGACTGGTGTGACAATGGGGGGCGTCTCCCCTCTTGCAAAAAGGCATAAGGTATAATATCGTTCCCCTTTCCTCTCACCTTTACCTCTAGCATCTCCTTTCCCTAATGGAAATTTCTTCTCGCAGGCTTCCACTTCTGCTCGGAGCTCCCCTCTCCCTTCAACTCCCAACTCAGCTCTTGGGGCCAAGGTGGCTCAATTCTTCATTTCTCGGGGTAAATCTCAAGCACCTTCCCCTTCGGAGATGGAGCTGCAGAGATTGGAGGATGCCCTTCAAGGGGAAGTTGTTACCGATCCTACCCAACTGGTTGATTTGAGATCGCTCGCCTTTTGTCTAGCTTTTGTGGAAGGTTTGCAGGAGTCTAGGCGGCGGGAGTTGAAGGATATTGGTTATGGTCTACCAGAAGTCTCCAGGAAATACTCGGCGGCCAAGGTGCTTAGGGATGGTGCACAGCAAGCAATGGACCGCCTGAGTGCCCTGCAGGCAGAGCAAAGGACTTGATTGGCTGCCTACGATGAGAAGGAAGCGGAGCATCTATCCGTGATAAATTAGAACTGGATGGTTGAGAACAGGAATGAAACGATTGAAGGCATAATGTCGGATCTCCAGCGGGAGTTGCAGCTTCTGCTTCCCCAGCGAGACGAGGCTGCCAGCAAACTTGCTAAGATCTTGGAAAATCAAATGCCTTTGTATGATCAGGCTAAGCCCCTCGCTGGCCAAGTTAAAGATTTTGAGGCTCAGAAGGAGGGTTTCCTCTATGATTTTGAGGCTGGCCAAGGCAACTTGCAGTTTGCAGTCTCTTCTTGGGGGAGGCTGCGTGCTCGTCTGTGTTGCTGAAACCTCTGTGGCTGCCACTTCAGGTCCGGTGATCACCCAGCAAGCATCTGCCCTTGTGGAGGAAGAAGACTCGGCCGCCGAGAACTGAGGGTGTCTCAGTGATTTTACCTTTATTTCTTGCTTCCGTTTTTTCACTAGGTCGCCGGTGTGTGGTGAGCCATTCTGACAATTTCTTTTTTCTTTTGCTGTACTTTCCCAAAGAGTAGGATAATATGCTTTGATTTGCCAGTTATTTTCGTTTCAAATTCTTCTCCGTCTAGAGTGATTAGACGATATGCTCCACTGTGATATACTTCGCTAACAATGTAGGGCGCGTCCCAATTCGGGACCACTTAGTGGAAAAATGGCCTTCCATACGAGGTCACCTTCAATAAACTTCTTTGGTTTAACGTGTCTGTTGTATGCTCGGGCCATCTTGGTTTTATTCTTTTCTATGCCGCTGAAGGCAGCCAGCCTGTCATCATCCACCGACTCCAGCTCCATCAACATGGCTTGCTGGTACTCATCCATACTGAGGGACTGCTGCCGTACCACTCTCAACGAGGCTACACTAATCTCCAGTAGTAGCACGACGTCCTGCCCATAAACTAAACGATAGGGGGTCACCCCCGTGGCCGTTGACTTAGAATTTCTCATACCCCATAGGACCTCATTGAGGGTCTCATGCCACCGCCAGGGCTTATCCTCTATGTTCTTCTTGATAAGTTCAATGATAATCTTATTGGTGGCCTTTGCTTGTCCGTTAGCTTGGGCATAATAAGGGGTACGAATGTCTCATTTTAGTGCCGTATTCCTGGGCAAAGGCCACCACTTGTTCTCCGGTGAACATTGTACTTTGATCGGCCGTGATGGTCTCAGGGATTCCATACCTGAAAATGACCTAGTTTTCTATGAACCTCATCACTGCGACCTGATCAACATTTCCTA
This sequence comes from Astragalus glycyphyllos, assembly GCA_963573325.1. Lineage (NCBI taxonomy): Eukaryota > Viridiplantae > Streptophyta > Magnoliopsida > Fabales > Fabaceae > Astragalus > Astragalus glycyphyllos. The sequence continues at coordinate 19,188,843 of OY754309.1, forward strand.
ACGGCATGGCTTCCACCCATTTAGTGAAGTAATCGGTGGCTACAATAATGAAGTTGTGCCCTTTTGAACTCGGAGGGTATATCTTGCCAATTAATTCCATGGCCCATCCTCTAAATGGGCAAAGTTTGACAATAGGGTGGAGTTCATCTGCCGGCACCCTTTAGATTGGTCAGTGTAGCTGAAAAGCCTCCCATCCCTTGGCAAACTGGAAGCAATCGACCGTGATCGTCGGCCAATAGTGCCCATTCCGATAGATGAGCTACTTCATGATGGGGCTAGACCTATGGGCACCACAGACTTCCGCATGGATCTGTGCCATTACCATATAAGCGTCCTTCATCTTGAGGCACTTTAACAGTACCCCATTGGTACTTGTTTTGTATAGGTCGTCCCCTATCAAGATATACTTCAATGCCCTTGGTTTGACCTTGAAGTCGGTGTCATCCTGGGTCGGCAAGATCCTCCTGGGTGAGGGCCACGACACTTTATTGCAGCACCTCGACCACTCACTCCTTGCATCCCAAGGCTTGTTGGGACAAGTCATTTGCTTCCTGGTTCTCATTCCTTGGGACGTACAGGATGACGACATCGGCAAACAAGTTCAGTAAGTTGTGCGCCGAGGCCCTCAGCTCTTTGAGCTTAGCGTTGTGACACTAGTATTCCCCAGTGATTTGTTTGATCCCCAGTTGGGAATCACCCCTTATTTCCACACAGTGAGCCTTCATGCCGGCAAAGATGTCAAGTCCCATAATCAGAGCCTCATATTCGGCCTGATTGTTGGAGGCTTGGTCCCCTATCCGGCACCTAAACCTCCATGTTTAGCCACAAGGGCTGGTGACGACTATACCCACTTCGGCCCTCGTCCGAGTACTAGACCCGTCGAACATGAGGACCCAGGGCTTATGGCCCAAGTAGTTGACAGCTTCGGCCGGAGCATCGTGTGTCTCTACACATGGATGCTGAGCAAAGAAGTCTGTCAGGGCCTGGTCTTTCACAACTCTAAAAGGTACAAAAGTTAAAGCGAACGCGTTTAGCTTAATGGCCCACTTAACGAGTCTCCCTTGCTAGACAGGCCCATTAAGAAAATATCGAATAATGTCAACCTTGCATACAACTAAAACGTCCTTAGGCAGGAGATAATATTCAAGTTTAGTACAAGCATTAAACAAGGATAAACAAAGTTTCTCAATGGCGAGTATCTAGTCTCGGCGTCATTGAGTATCCTACTGAGATAATATATAGCTCGCTCAGGGCCACTATCATCATCTTGAGCTAACAAGTAGCCGATAGCTTGGTCTTCGGCCGCAATGTATAGCTTCAGAGGTCTCCCAGGCCGTGGAGGTACCAGGACAGGGGGGTTTGTCAAGGCAGGCTTGATTTGGTCGAAGGCCTCCTATTGCTTAGTTCCCCAGATCATTTCTTCGTCATTCTTCATTCGTAGCACCGGCAAGAAGGCTTTAAACTTTCCTGCCGAGTTGGCGATGAATCTCCTTAGGAAGTTGATCTTGCCTAGCAAACTCTGCAGCTCTTTCTTTGTTCTAGCGGGTCTTGCCTCTAGGATAGCTCGAGCTTTGTTCTTGTCCACTTCAATGCCCTGATTATGCACAAGAAATCCCAGGAAGTTACCTGCAGACACGCCAAAGGCACACTTAGTAGGATTCATCTTAAGATTGTGGAGTCTCATCCGCTTTAGAGCTTGTTCGAGATCCGGCAGGTGGGCTTCGAAGCTCTTGGACCTGACCACCACATCATCAATGTATACTTCCATGTTTTTGCCAATAAGGTCATGGAAGATGGCATTTATTGCCCTTTGGTACGTTGCCCCAGCATTTTGAGGCCAAAAGGCATTACGAGCTACTCATAGATCCCTAGGCCGCCTGGACACCTGAAGGCAGTCTTATGGGTGTCAGCCTCGGCCACATAAATCTGGTTGAAACCAGAATAGCCTTTCATAAAAGTCAAGATGGCATTGTTCGCCGAGGCATCGACAAGCATATCGGCCACAGGCATACCGTACTCATCTTTCGGAGTGGCCAAGTTCAGGTTTCTATAATCAATACAGACCCTGACCTGGCCATTCTTTTTGATCACAGGGAATATGTTAGACAGTCATTCTACGTACCTGGGACTTCTGATGAACCCTGACTTTAAGAGTCTTTCCACTTCGGCTTTGATCTGGTGCATTAGCTGTGGGTTGAACCTCCTCGGTGGTTGCCTGTGGGGTTTGCAACCTTCCTTGATGTGTAACCTATGCTCCACCAAGGCTCAATCAACGCCTGGCATCCCATGTAGTCCCATGCAATGCATTCACGATAGTCACGTATCAAGGCTACCATCTGATCATGTTGCTGCGGTTGGAGTTTACCACTTACTTTAGTCATTCTAGGCTCACTCTCAGTTCCCAAATTCACTTCAACCAATGGGTCTTGCGCTTCGAAGGTAGTCATCTATCTCTGGATAGGCTCTATGTAGGGGGGTTCGGCCGACATCTCGTTGCCAAGGTCATCCGAAGCCTCCTCCGAGTCTTCGTCCTCTCCGTGTACAGAACCAAACATAGCCTTTTCAATGCTAGACTCTATCTGAAATAGGTGCAATCGGTCCAGCAGGCTCTGTACCTCCGAAGGAAGACTAACCATTATTCTCGTTATCAGGCCGTGAGTCGGCCAACATCTTGAATTCAAAACCCTTCTTGGTCCAGTCACATGACTCAATACCGCCCTCTTCGTAGCCCCCTGGTATGGAGATTAGGCGCAGGTAAGGGGAGTAGAACACTGCTTCAAACATCTTTATTTCTACTGGAAAAGGATTGGGATCAGCTTCCACTATCTCCACCTTGTCTTCCACCCATCTCATGAGTTTCTGGTGCAAAGTGGAGGGAAGACATTCACTAGTGTGGATCCAATCTCTCCCCAGGATCACCATCTATGAGGGTTTCCCTTCAATGACGAAGAATGCCGACGGAGTTACCTTCGACCCAACCGTCACATCGACCACCAGTACTCCTAACGCATGAGAGGGGTGGCCCGTGAAACTAGTCATGGTCATGGTAGTGGGAATGAGATCTTCGGCGTTTTTTCCTAGCCTTTCATAGTCGACAGTGGCATGATGTTCAGCACGGCACCACCATCCACATAGACCCTATTGAACAACTTCCCATTGAGGTGGGCTTTAATGTACAATGGCTTCAGGTGTCTAGTCATATCTGCAGTTGCCTTTTCAAACAGCATGCCTTCTATGATTGGCCCCTCGGCTTCTGTCAAGGTGGCTCTAGGGCAGCTGTCTCGGGAGATTGCTCAGGTCTTGTGTCCTCGACTGGCTTTGGGAACACCTGTTCCAACGCCATAGCAACAGATGCTGCGGGGATGGTCTAGGTATTCCCATCTCAGTAGAGGTGACCATCTGGAGGGTCACTTTCATCTTGTTGAACGCCCTAGACCTCTGCTGCCTCCTTTTCCGCGAGCGAGATCTGGAGGCCACTTTTGGGGATGACATCTCAACGGCCGCCTGAGTCATCCACTAATCCTGCGGCACATCCGCAGGAGGTTTGACCGTCCTGGTGGCTCTTAATTCTGGGTCATTGAGGACTGTGATATCAACCGAGGTTGAGCTCTGGGTTTCGGTGACTTGGGCCACTCTTCTTTCCACTTTGGGGCGAGTTTCCCCAACTGGGACTGGCAGGGTGGCTTGCTCGATGGAACCATCGGTGGGCCTACCGTGCCTCCCATGTGGGATGGCTTGGAGTCTTTCCCTTCAGGTCCCCCGTCTTGGGCACCTGTCTGTCGGGGTTGAGCTTGGACAAATGCAACTCTGTAAGCTTGTGGACAAGCCTCCCTGGCTTAGGAAGCCTCTTTTGAGGTTTCTGGGGTTGACTCGGCTCCCTATCGGCAATTCTTCTTGTAGCAGGGCCCTTCGTTCTGCAACTGTGGATCCCCGTGGGGGTGAGCCCAAATGGCTAAACACGGATGTTTCCCTCTCCTGGGAAATTTCTCCCTTTCCCTCGCTCCCTTTCCCACACGTACTTCTTCCTCCCTTTCCCTCGGTCGCTCCCTGAGAAGGAGACCATGTTGACATTCATGCTGGGAAAAGGGTCAGTGTCGACAATCATCTCTAATGCTCCTTTGTTAGCCGTTTTAAATCTCCCATTCCTAATGGCCTCCTGAATGGCTCTGCGGAAGATAATACAATTCGAAGTGGCCGTCAAGGAGGGATCTTATGGCCGTCAAGGAGCTTGATCTGTTTGTCCTTGAGGAGGTAGTCAAAGATTTGGTCAGCCTTAGAGATGTCAAAGGAATATTCAACCCTTTCTCGTCTTTCTCTTTACGTTTAGCAGGCTTTCCCCTTAACTATCTCGGCCACCAAGATGTCTGCCGTGTAGTCGACTGACTCATCATAGTCCAAATCCTTGGCTGCATCCACCACTGATACCAACTGTGGCTCTCTTCCTTTCCCTCTCTTGTACGTACTGTTCCACTTGAACTGCCCGGGAAGACAAACCACTGAGGTCGCTGCAAGCTTGTCCCACAAGCTTTTCCTTCAATTGAGGGTGCATTCCAGAGATAGCCATGGAAGTAAGCTGGAATTCTGGGAAAGGCACCGAGCACTTTCCGGCCATCTTTCTGAATCTCTCAATGAAATCGGTCACCCTGCGGTGGTACCCGAGGTGGAGCATCTATCCATGGCTGCCCAAGTACTACTTGGGCTAGGTTAGCAAGGCCAGTTCCTGGTACAGGTCCCTGCGCGCCTCGGAGTGGTGGAACTTGATTCCAAGGCTGCTCCACCGGGGCGACATTCATTTGTGTCTGCGAATAGGAACCCGCCAGGTAGGTATTGAGTGCACTGGGGTACGGCTGACTAGTAGGTAGACTTGCCAAGCCAGGTGGGTTCTGGACCCATGACTGCTGACTCGAGCAAAACCACTATTCTTCCCAATCCCTGATTTCGGGCGAAGGCTTTCCCCCTTGCGTAAGCCGGGTAGTTAACCGCGGTAGAACATCCATAAGATGATCCTTGCGGCAGACCCACCAGGTGTGCTGCCTCGGGAGGCCTCCTTGCCATTTGCACTTGTCCCTGCTGAAGAGAAGCCGTGTTAGTGCCATTCGCCAAAATCTACCCCCCAGTGTTGGCAGTGGCAAAAGTACTTGGCTGAGGAATCATAGGATTAGGACTTACCTGATGAGAGTACGCCTGCTGAGTCCTAGTCATGCTCCCACTCGGTGGACACTAATGCATGCCTCCTATAGGGTTATAGGAGGACGCCTGCTGAGGTCAAACAGGAATGGTGTATGGCGGGGCCTGATTCGGTCCTCCCAAAGAAGAAGGTTGTCCTCCTTGTGATTGGCCGGAGACAACATAGTTCATGGTGCTACTGGCTTGCGCAACACGTCTTTGCTCCACTTCCTTGGCCTGTTGCACTTCATTGTGCACCACAGGTTTCACTATGTCAGCCAATTGATGGGGCAATTGACACATGATGTCATGTATCCCCATATCGATTTGATGCCGGATAAACAATGTGGTTAGACTCAGCGCTAACCGTGAGGGGAGTTGCCTCCGAAACACTTGTTGGCTCAGTGTTTCTCGTTTTCGGGGCAGTTACCTTCTTTGATGCCGATGCGGGCTCCATACTTAGGCCCTTAACGAATTAGAGTAACTGCCCACGATCCCATTTGCACGGTTAGTGGGGTGAGTGCTCAATACTCCGAGTTTTCCGGCCTCACTCTTCCATTTGAACTTCAACCATTCCCACGTTCTTTCTACGTGCCGTATCTTGCCTTCCAAGTAACACCCACTTTGCCTCGGCCGTATGGTGGCTCGGCTGTCCTGGCCCCACTTTAGGTAATGGTTCAAGTATCCGAGCCACTAAGGCCTTGGCAATCTATATGATGGGGTAATGACTTTCCCTCGGCTTGGCTCATTGGTCCTCGGGCATAGTCCTCCCTCGGGGGTTCTCTCCCAATTAATACGCCCTGAGGACCTTCTAGGGTTCACTGTCTCCGGCAAAAATACCTCTTTTCCCCTTGTCGTATGGCTTGCCTTCACACCAACACCATATTCCCTCTTTTCTTCTCTCAATCCTCGGCCTAGGACCTATTTATTTTTGGGTGTTAACAGTTTGTTTATGTGTTTTTCTTAAAATATATATGTTTTATAGATATCTTTACATATATAAATATGTGTTAGAGTTTGATGTACTCAACTAAGTTTAAAATATATAACTGTTTTTAAATGTGTAAATTTTGAAGCATTATCAGCTTAAAGTCTTAAACAACAAAAACAAATGCACCTCTTTTAACTGATTTTTAATAATGAAAGAATCCTTGTTTTTACAAATGACCAATTTTTTTATAGCCTCTACACATCAAAACCGAGTTTTAGAAAAGAACTTTGCTATTTGAAAAGCAATCTGATGCAAAGAGGAATTTTTAGTAAACCAAGGTCAATGCTAAATTTTTACTAAAATTTTAGAATAGCATAAAGAATTAAGTTTGGGGGTGTTTCAATGAATATTAAGGCTGAGTATGAAGAATTTAGAAAAGTCAATGCCATAGGTTATCAAATGTACTACAATTTGCCAAATTATTGTAAATAGCTATATTTGCCTGAGTCATAAACTGTACCCGTTCCAATGCAGGAGCACTCCGTGCACCTGCACTACAGAAAGTTGATGCACCTGCACTTAGTGCACTTGCATCAAGAAAAACCACCAAAAATACGAAATAGTGCAATGACTCAACAGTTTTGAAATGCTCAATTCAAAGCCCTTTGTTGTGCTTAGAACCCTCCAATACTTAAGGAAGTTGTTAGACTCGTCTATCTTTTGAAAAATCTTTAGCATGACCAAACGTGAACTAATTTTTTTCAAAAGCTAAACGCACCTTTTTACTTAGTTTTGGAACTGATCTAGACTCACTGGGGAACACACTCACAAAAATGAGCTGTAATAGCTTTGGATGTTTTGAAAACAAAGGCATTAGCTGATCTGTTCTTCTTAATTATACAAGTCTTGTTTGTCATTTTTTTTTGTCATTACTTGAAACCAAGCAATGGTTTAAGTTTGGGGCTGTGATAACTCTATTTTATTATATAGAGTTATTTAAGCATCTAAACCTAATTAATTGCTTAGTTCTAAGTAAAAATAAATAATAAATATAGTTATATAAATAAATAACAACATTCAAAGTTTGAAGAAGGGTTAGGTTTTTGTTTAAGCATTTTGCATATATTTTGGTATTTTGATATGTTTGTTCAATGCACCTGCATGTGATGCTCCTGCAGCAGAATACAACAACGCACCGGCATTGAAAACAGACTACAATGCACCAGCACTCCATTGATGACATCATGCTTAGTCATAAAGACACATGCAACTTGCAAATTTCGGCGCCTACCATAGAAAGATAACTTTGAAGAGTCACTCACCTAGGGACACATGTTCATCCATTAGTGGACCTCCATTCTCGGTTGAGTGATGGATTTGAATTACTTTATGGGCTGACATGACAAAAAGCAACCCTACCTTCACCATCAAGTAAACTTGGTCACCAAGGAAGATCACTTTTAAAGCCTATATAAAGACCTTCAGTTCTCATTTGTAATACATTCCATTACACTTCCATTCCATACCATAGACTAGTTTAAATTTTCGTTTTTATTCTTTTGTAAGAAGGCAAAAAAAGAATTGACAACTTCTTTCTTTACATCTACACAATTAAGTAGTGCTAGCTGAATGCAGTGAAGTTATTGCACCTGCATTGCTTGGAGATTTCATGCAAAGGAACTTCAACCCGTGTAACTTTTACTTTGTTGTTTTCTTTTGTTGTGATTTCAGTTATATGAATATGATCCATTCAGGTTATATATGCCTTGCAATGTCTAGCATGAGCTAAACTCTTTTGGTTGGGATGTTTTAAACCTTATAATGATCTTTTAAATAGGTTATTGTGTTCATAAGTAATGTGTGCATTTTAGTTCTTATTTTATACTTCTTTCAACACTTATTTTGAGGTTGATCACATAGAATAAGTAGAGTTATAAATACAGATTTGGTTTATAACTTGTACTCAAGAACTAATATGGGTAAGAGTTTTAATTAAGGTAACTTTCTTAAAACCATGCTAAGACCTAGACATAGGATAGCATAGTCCATAGGGTGATAATGTGGGTACTTCAAATACATGAGTGAAGTTGTTTAGCATCTTAGACATAAGAGCTTGTAATGAAACTCTGAAGACAGTGACTAAAAAGCACATTTCTAATGCAACAGCATTCAGTGCACCTGCATCACATATAAACACAAAACTACTAAAAGTGACTTATTTGGTAAAGAACATCCCAACTATCATTCTCCACTGATTTCAACTTATTTTATAAACCTAATTACATCCTATTTTCACACCACTCTCCATTGTTTATCGCAGAAACAAATGATAATAATCTATTCATTGCAGGATATTCATCGCAGAAACAAATGATAAAAAGAAACCTGTTCATCTTAGAAACCTGTTCATCGCAGAAACTAATTGATGGAAATCTAACTCTTTATTATCCTTCAGTAGAAACAATTGATAACAAAGAAACCTATTCATTGCAGCCAATAGAAAAATAAGAACAAAACAAACCTATTCATCGACCAACAAGATTTCCAAAAGCCCTTTCAGGAATAGAAACCTCAAGAAAGAGAAACCAAACAAACAGACAAGCTAGGACCAAAGGGAACCAACCTCAAGAAAAGGAAGTAAGAGCCGCTGGGCGGAGCAGCAAGTCCCGTGTGGTGGTGGCGGAGCAGCAAACTTGACAATTGCGGAGCAGCAGTTTAATGTTTGAAATAAATTTGGAGAATCTATTTGGGGAATCAATTTAGAGAAATTTTGCGAGAAACAAAATGTCAAAGTATAAAGTTTGCGGGAAAGGCTAGTTTTGGAATCCCGTCGGTCTGTGCTAGTTCCCGTCGATTATAAACCAACAGTAAATCCTGGTTATAAAAAGATGAAACAATTCTCTAGCTTCAGTTTTAGGCACGTGACGCCAATTAAGTGACGTGAAAGTCCTTTTTTCTTGTAGTTCTCACCATTTTTGTAGAGAGATGTTTCGTGAGTTTTGCGAATGGAGAAGAAGAAGTGTAATGGTGTTGGGAAGTGGAAGTTAGATGTGTTTTGTAACGCCCTAAAATAATTTAATTATTTATTTAATTGAATTATTTAAGGCTTACAATAATTTATTAAGTTAAATTAATAATCCGGTATTTTAATTTATTCAGGAGGTGTTATGAGTAATTAATGGAGTGGGAATAGGAGGCCCATGATCCATTAGCTAGGCCCAAGAGTCTAATTATCTAGTCTAGGGGTTATGAGATGGTGCTCATTTGAAACAAATCAAAGAAAGAAAGAAAGAAGTGAGATAGAGAGAGAGAGAGAGAGAAAACGCGAAGAAAGAGGGAGAGGAGGAGAAGAAGAGCTCGCAATTTTCAAGGAGAAAGGAAGAGGAGCTTGCTTGCTTGCTTTTGCTTTGGGGTTTTGTGGAGAGTGCTTGTCTTCACCAAAATTCAAGGTAAGGGTGGGTTTTTCTTCATTTATAATGGGATTGTATGATGGTTATTATGTGGGGTTTTAGGATTTAAGTTGTTGTCAATTAATTGATTTGGTGATTGAATGAGTGATGATGTTGTTGATTTCATTTTGATGAAATTTGGTATGCTTGGTGTTTTGTTGGAATAATTGACGAAATTAATGTTGCTTGTAAGGTGTTTGATGAAATGATTCAATGATTTTGAATGTAAATATATGGTGCTTGTATGGTGTTTGATGATATGCTTGAAAGAGTCATGAACAATGATGTTGAAATTTGGTGGTGGAGTGTTGGGTGTCTCGGTGTTATGCCTGTGTTGTGCTGGCGCAGTGTGCTGCCAGTGTTGCCTGTGTGCTGGCGCAGTGTGCTGCCAGTGTTGCCTGTGTGCTGGCGCAGTGTGCTGCCAGTATTGCCTGTGTGCTGGCGCAGTGTGCTGCCAGTGTTGCCTGTGTGCTGGCGCAGTGTGCTGCCAGTGTTGCCTGTGTGCTGGCGCAGGGTTGCCCAGTGTTGCCCAGTGGCGCCAGTGCTGCCTGCCAGTGTTGCCTGTGTGCTGGCGCAGTGTTGCCCAGTGGCGCCAGTGCTGCCTGCCAGTGTTGCCTGTGTGCTGGCGCAGTGTGCTGCCAGTGTTGCCTGTGTTGTGCTGGCGCAGTGTGCTGCCAGTGTTGCCTGTGTGCTGGCGCAGTGTTGCCCAGTGTTGCCCGTGTGCTGTGTGCAGTGTTGCCCAGTGTTGCCTGTGTGCTGTGTGCAGTGTTGCCCAGTGTTGCCTGTGTGCTGTGTGCAGTGTTGCCCAGTGTTGCCTGTGTGCTGTGTGCAGTGTTGCCCAGTGTTGCCTGTGTGCTGTGTGCAGTGTTGCCCAGTGTTGCCTGTGTGATGTGTGCAGTATTGCCCAGTGTTGCCTGTGTGCTGTGTGCAGTGTTGCCTGTGTGCTGCGGGGCGCCAACTCCGGTGACTGTCCCGTGTCTTGGACTTATAAAGTAGTCTATATTTTTGGTGTTGGTGTGTCCGGCGAGTTTGGTGTTAGCCATAGAGCTATGATTGGTGATGTACTTGGTGAATTTAAATACGGTGACAGGTGATGAATCTAATGATTACTGGTGATGTTGTATTACACATATAATACTATGATTGTGGATTGTTGTTGGTGCATTGTTCATGGAGTCGCATACTTCATATGCATTTACCGGTGATGTAGGCTTCGGCCTTATGATTAATTATAGGTGATGATGCCCGAATGGCAATTATTGGTGATGATGGTACCACATGCATATGCCCGTTGGTGTGGGTTGCACCTCATGCATATACTCATGCAATTGGTGATGTTCCTTGATGCTTATGAATTGATGTTGTATAATGATGTTGTATGTTCGTAGTGTTGTGAGGCGGTGTTTATGGTTGCCTTTATTCTAACATATTGCTTATCATACATGCTATTATATTTGTTAGAGACTCACCCCTTCTGCTTTATATGTTGCTTCTTATGTCGGCAACGTGCAGGTGATCCCGAGTGAAGGTTCTACTACCTTCCTTAGTCTGGTCTGTGTCGTTTGCTCTGATACGTAGCACCTGGGGGGGGGGGGGGGGGCGATCATTAGTTTTGTTGTTGTTTTATCTGTTGATTTCAAACTATTTATTTGGGATGTATGAATTATATTATGAGAGTTGTCTTTATTCCGCTGCGATGGTGATTATAATAACTGTGGTGTAGTCGAACAGGTGTTTTGAGGGTTCGTCCCGATCGATGTGCTATGTATCACATTTCTCTATTTTGATGAATTTTAAATATGGTTATTTGTTGTATGGTGTAAATGTAGCACTCCCTTGTGGGTGTATCGAAAAGGTTTTTGAAAACTCTGATTTTTATATTACTTTGGACGTGTTAGAAAGGGGGTGTTACATAAGTGGTATCAGAGCAAGTTGGTCTGTCCGACCAAGTGTCCGGTCGTGGTGTCTCTTAGTTCTAATTATATCTTATGGTGTAGTGTTTAGCTGAGATGGCGGGAAGGAATGATGCTGCTCTGGCCGCTGCTTTGGAAGCTATGGCTCAAGCTGTGGAGAATCAGCAAGGTGCTGAGGGTGCTGGGGCTCGTAGTTTGGCTACCTTTCAGAGGGAGAACCCGCCTACCTTCAAAGGCAGGTATGATCCCGATGGAGCTCTAGCTTGGTTGAAGGAGATTGAAAGAATCTTCCGTGTGATGGATTGCACTCCCGTGCAGAAGGTTCGCTATGGCACTCATATGTTGGCTGAGGAAGCTGATGATTGGTGGTTGGAGGCTATGCAAAGATTGGAGAATGCCGGTGAGGAAATCACTTGGGATGTTTTCAAGAGGGAGTTCATGAGGAAGTACTATCCGGAGGATGTCCGTGGTAAGAAGGAGATTGAGTTCCTTGAGCTGAAGCAAGGGAACAAGTCGGTGGCTGAGTACGCTGCTAAGTTCACCGAATTGGCTAAGTTCTATCCGCATTATAGTGAGGCTACTGCTGAATTTTCTAAGTGCGTTAAGTTTGAGAATGGGTTGAGGCCTGACATTAAGAAGGCGATTGGATATCAGAAGATCCGTGTGTTCTCTGAGTTGGTGGACAACTGTAGGATCTTTGAGGAGGATAGTAATGCTCACTACAAGATCATGAAAGATAAGGGGAGTCATTCTCAACACCGTGGTAAGCCATATGAGGTTCCTGCTGGGAAGGGTAAACAGAAAGTTGCTGCCGGCAAGAAGCCTAGTGGGGGAGATGCTTCTGCGGGCATTGTGTGTTTCAAATGTGGTAGGTCTGGTCACAAGAGCATTGATTGCAAAGCTGAGACAAAGAGGTGTTACCGCTGTGGCAAAAAGGGTCATGTGGTGGCCGATTGTGATCGTAAGGATGTGGTCTGCTACAATTGTGGAGAGGTGGGACACATTAGCACTAAGTGTACCAAGCCAAAGAAGGAAAAGTCTAGTGGAAAGGTGTTTGCTATTGCGGGGTCTGAGACGACCAATGAGATTAGAGGTACGTGTTTCATTAATGGTACTCCTCTACTTGCTATTGTTGATACCGGTGCTACGCATTCTTTTATTGCTGCTGTGTGTGTTGAAAAGTTGAATCTTGCATTGTCTTCTATGATGAGAGAGATGGTTATCGATACTCCAGCTAAGGGTTCGGTGACTACTTCTCTTGTGTGTTCTAAGTGTCTTTTGTCGATTTTCGGCCGAGATTTTGTTGTTGATTTGATTTGTCTGCCATTGGAAGGGATGGATATTATCTTAGGAATGGACTGGTTAGTGGATAACCATGTTCATATTAATTGTTTTAGCAAGTCTGTGAGTTTCTCTTCTCCCGTAGGGGAGGAAACTGTTTTGTTGCCTGCTGGTCAGCTGCGGAAGGTAATGAAGGGAGAAGTTCAGTTGTTTTCGCTGACGGCGTCATTATCTGTTGAGAATCAAGCTAAGGTTGATGAGTTGCCGGTGGTGCGGGAATTTCCTGAGGTTTTCCCTGATGAGATTCCGGATGTACCACCAGAGAGGGAGGTTGAATTTGCTATTGATCTCGTACCTGGTACTAGACCTGTTTCTATGGCACCTTACAGGATGTCAGCATCTGAATTGTCTGAATTGAAGAAGCAACTTGAGGATCTACTTGAAAAGAAGTTTGTAAGACCAAGTGTGTCGCCGTGGGGAGCTCCGGTGTTACTAGTGAAGAAGAAGGATGGGAGTATGAGGCTCTGCGTTGATTATAGGCAATTGAATAATGTGACGATTAAAAACAAGTATCCGCTTCCAAGGATAGATGACTTGATGGATCAATTGGTGGGTGCTCAGGTGTTTAGTAAGATTGACTTGAGGTCGGGTTACCATCAGATTAAGGTGAAGGATGAGGATATTCAGAAGACGGCTTTTAGGACTCGTTATGGGCATTATGAGTATTCGGTGATGCCTTTTGGTGTGACTAATGCGCCGGGAGTATTTATGGAATACATGAACCGTATTTTTCATGATTACCTGGATCGGTTTGTGGTGGTGTTCATTGACGACATTCTAGTTTACTCTAAATCGGAAGAAGAGCATGCCGAGCATTTGAGGTTGGTATTAGAGATCTTGAGGGACAGGAAGTTGTATGCAAAGCTGTCTAAGTGTGAATTCTGGTTGAAAGAAGTGAGTTTTCTTGGTCACGTGATTTCTGGTAAGGGAATTGCGGTGGATCCGTCTAAGGTTGATGCCGTGTTGAAATGGGAGGCTCCGAAGTCGGTTACTGAGATTAGAAGTTTTCTGGGGCTAGCTGGTTATTACAGAAGGTTTATTGAAGGCTTTTCTAAGTTGGCACTTCCGTTGACTCAGTTGACTTGTAAAGGGAAGGCGTTTGTTTGGGACGCTCGTTGTGAGGAAAGTTTCAATGAATTGAAGAAGAGATTGACGACGTCTCCTATTCTGACGTTGCCCAATCCGGGAGAGCCTTTTGTGGTGTACTGTGATGCCTCTAAGATGGGTTTAGGAGGTGTGCTTATGCAAAATGGTAAGGTAGTTGCTTATGCGTCGAGGCAGTTGAGGACTCATGAGAAGAACTACCCTACGCATGATTTAGAGCTTGCTGCAGTTGTGTTTGCATTGAAAATGTGGAGGCATTATCTTTATGGTTCTAGATTTGAAGTGTTTAGTGATCATAAAGGCTTGCAATATCTGTTTGATCAAAAGGAGTTGAATATGAGGCAAAGGAGGTGGTTGGAATTGTTAAAAGATTATGATTTCAGTTTGAATTATCATCTGGGGAAGGCTAATGTTGTAGCCGATGTTTTGAGTCGGAAGGCTTTGCATATGTCAGCAATGATGGTTAAAGAACTTGAATTGATTGAGCAGTTCAGAGATATGAGCCTGGTTTGCGAAGTGACACCTCAGAGTATTAGATTGGGATTGTTGAAGATTAATAATGAATTTCTGGCTAGCATTAGAGAAGCTCAGAAGTTGGATGTTAAGCTGGTGGATTTGATGAGTGAAGCCGGTCAGGCTGAGGATAATGATTTTAAGCTAGATGCGCAAGGTGTGTTGAGGTACCGTGATAGAATTAGTATTCCTGATGATGTGGAGATAAAGAAAGCGATTCTTGAAGAGAGTCATAGGAGTAAGTTGAGTATTCATCCGGGGGCTACAAAAATGTATCAAGACTTGAAGAGGCTGTTCTGGTGGCCTGGGATGAAGTGTGATGTGGCTCAGTGTGTGTATGCATGCTTGACTTGTCAGAAGTCGAAGGTTAAACATCAGAAGCCTGCAGGGTTGATGCAACCGTTAGAGATTCCGGAATGGAAATGGGATAGTATTTCAATGGATTTTGTGACGGGACTGCCTAGTACTGTGAGAGGGCAAGATGCCATCTGGGTGATTGTTGATAGGTTGACGAAGTCTGCTCACTTTGTACCGATTAGTATTACTTATCCGGTTCCAAAGTTAGCTGGGATTTATATCCAAAAGATTGTGAAGCAGCATGGTGTTCCTCTGTGTATTGTGTCAGATAGAGATCCTAGATTCACTTCTGAGTTTTGGAAAAGTTTGCAAGAAGCATTGGGATCTAAGTTGAGATTAAGCTCAGCGTATCATCCGCAGACTGATGGTCAGATAGAGAGGACTATTCAATCCTTAGAGGATTTGTTGAGGGATTGTGTTCTTGAGCAAGGAGGTTCGTGGGATACTCATCTTCCATTGATAGAGTTTACCTATAACAATAGCTACCATTCTAGTATTGGGATGGCACCTTTTGAAGCATTGTATGGTCGGAGATGTAGGACTCCTTTGTGTTGGCATGAATCTGGGGAGAGTGTGGTACTTGGACCTGAGATTGTTCGCGAGACCACTGAGAAAGTGAAGTTGATTCGTGAGAAGATGAAAGCTTCGCAAAGTAGACAAAAGAGTTATCATGATAAGCGGAGGAAGGATTTGGAATTTCAAGCTGGTGATCATGTGTTCCTGAGGGTCACCCCTATGACCGGTGTTGGGCGTGCTTTGAAGTCTAAGAAGTTGACCCCTCGTTTTATTGGCCCGTATCAGATTTCGGAGAGAGTTGGGAATGTTGCCTATCGGGTGGCCTTGCCACCTAACCTTTCGAACTTGCATGACGTGTTTCATGTGTCGCAGCTTCGGAAGTATGTCCCCGATCCATCTCATGTGATTCACATGGACGATGTGCAGGTGAGAGATAATCTCACTATGGAGACGATACCGGTGCGGATTGAAGACCGTGAAGTGAAGATCTTAAGGGGCAAGGAGATAAATTTGGTGAAAGTAGTTTGGTTGGGAGCTGCTGGTGAAAGCATGACGTGGGAATTGGAGAGTAAGATGCGGGAATCCTACCCAGAGCTGTTTGATTCAGGTAAAATTTCGAGGACGAAATATTCTAAGTGGGGGAGAGTTGTAACGCCCTAAAATAATTTAATTATTTATTTAATTGAATTATTTAAGGCTTACAATAATTTATTAAGTTAAATTAATAATCCGGTATTTTAATTTATTCAGGAGGTGTTATGAGTAATTAATGGAGTGGGAATAGGAGGCCCATGATCCATTAGCTAGGCCCAAGAGTCTAATTATCTAGTCTAGGGGTTATGAGATGGTGCTCATTTGAAACAAATCAAAGAAAGAAAGAAAGAAGTGAGATAGAGAGAGAGAGAGAGAAAACGCGAAGAAAGAGGGAGAGGAGGAGAAGAAGAGCTCGCAATTTTCAAGGAGAAAGGAAGAGGAGCTTGCTTGCTTGCTTTTGCTTTGGGGTTTTGTGGAGAGTGCTTGTCTTCACCAAAATTCAAGGTAAGGGTGGGTTTTTCTTCATTTATAATGGGATTGTATGATGGTTATTATGTGGGGTTTTAGGATTTAAGTTGTTGTCAATTAATTGATTTGGTGATTGAATGAGTGATGATGTTGTTGATTTCATTTTGATGAAATTTGGTATGCTTGGTGTTTTGTTGGAATAATTGACGAAATTAATGTTGCTTGTAAGGTGTTTGATGAAATGATTCAATGATTTTGAATGTAAATATATGGTGCTTGTATGGTGTTTGATGATATGCTTGAAAGAGTCATGAACAATGATGTTGAAATTTGGTGGTGGAGTGTTGGGTGTCTCGGTGTTATGCCTGTGTTGTGCTGGCGCAGTGTGCTGCCAGTGTTGCCTGTGTGCTGGCGCAGTGTGCTGCCAGTGTTGCCTGTGTGCTGGCGCAGTGTTGCCCAGTGTTGCCCGTGCAGTGTTGCCCAGTGTTGCCTGTGTGCTGTGTGCAGTGTTGCCCAGTGTTGCCTGTGTTGCCTGTGTGCTGTGTGCAGTGTTGCCCAGTGTTGCCTGTGTGCTGTGTGCAGTGTTGCCCAGTGTTGCCTGTGTGCTGTGTGCAGTGTTGCCCAGTGTTGCCTGTGTGCTGTGTGCAGTGTTGCCCAGTGTTGCCTGTGTGCTGCGGGGCGCCAACTCCGGTGACTGTCCCGTGTCTTGGACTTATAAAGTAGTCTATATTTTTGGTGTTGGTGTGTCCGGCGAGTTTGGTGTTAGCCATAGAGCTATGATTGGTGATGTACTTGGTGAATTTAAATACGGTGACAGGTGATGGGTCTATGACCACTTATGGTGATGGTGAATTTAATGACGGTGATGAACCTAATGATTACTGGTGATGTTGTATTACACATATAATACTATGATTGTGGATTGTTGTTGGTGCATTGTTCATGGAGTCGCATACTTCATATGCATTTACCGGTGATGTAGGCTTCGGCCTTATGATTAATTATAGGTGATGATGCCCGAATGGCAATTATTGGTGATGATGGTACCACATGCATATGCCCGTTGGTGTGGGTTGCACCTCATGCATATACTCATGCAATTGGTGATGTTCCTTGATGCTTATGAATTGATGTTGTATAATGATGTTGTATGTTCTTAGTGTTGTGAGGCGGTGTTTATGGTTGCCTTTACTCTAACATATTGCTTATCATACATGCTATTATATTTGTTAGAGACTCACCCCTTCTTCTTTATATGTTGCTTCTTATGTCGGCAACGTGCAGGTGATCCCGAGTGACGGTTCTTCTACCTTTCTTAGTCTGGTCTGTGTCGTTTGCTCTGATACGTAGCACCTGGGGGGGGGGGGCGATCATTAGTTTTGTTGTTGTTTTATCTGTTGATTTCAAACTATTTATTTGGGATGTATGAATTATATTATGAGACTTGTCTTTATTCCGCTGCGATGGTGATTATAATAACTGTGGTGTAGTCGAACAGGTGTTTTGAGGGTTCGTCCCGATCGATGTGCTATGTATCACATTTCTCTATTTTGATGAATTTTAAATATGGTTATTTGTTGTATGGTGTAAATGTAGCACTCCCTTGTGGGTGTATCGAAAAGGTTTTTGAAAACTTTGATTTTTATATTACTTTGGACGTGTTAGAAAGGGGGTGTTACATGTTTTGTTAGTAAAGGATATAGCCGTTGAGACTTGATGGACGAGACAGTTAAGATGGGACATTTGGTAGTTTTTTCTTTTTTCAATGAAAAACTGCACACATGTGTTTCCTAGGAGATCCTTAAGTTACTCCTACCTTCTCATGACTTTATCCTATAGTCAACCTTCTTATTGCTTGACAAGGTTGGGGTTTTCACATTTTTCCTATTTCAAGGACATTCTACGATATGTAAAGCCTTTTTAATAAAATTAAAACTTTCTTCTAATAAAGGCATGGTAAAAATATCAGCTAATTATGCTTGTTATCAAATAAAAATTAATTCGACATCCTTTTTCAGAACATGATCACGAATAAAATGGTGTTTAATTTCAATATGCTTTGATCTTGAATGATGGATGGGATTTTTTGATAAATTGCTAGCACTAGTGTTATCACAATAAATGGGAATACAAGAGTACCTTACTGAGAAGTCCTCCAATTGATTGTTGATCCATAGGACTTGAGAGAAACATCCAGCAGCAGATATATACTCTGCTTCAGTTGTTGAAAGTGCAATTGTATTTTGCTTTCTACAAGACCAAGAAATTAAAGATTCTCCCAATATTTGACATGTGCCACTAGTACTCCTTCTGTTAATCTTATCACCAGCATAATCAGCATCATAGTATGCAATTAGATTAAAATGAGTATTTTTCTTGTACCACAAGCGAGTGCTTGTAGTTCCACACAGGTATCTGAAAATTCTGTTCACAGCAATAAGATGAGACTCTTTTGGAGAAACTTGAAATCTAGCACATAGGCCAACTGAAAATACAATATCTGGTCTATTAGCAGTTAGGTACAATAATGACCCTACCACACCTCTATATTCTTTCTCAGATATTGATTTTCCCTCTTCATCCTTCTCAATTTACATGGAAGGATGCATCGGGGTTTCTATGGCTTTAGCCCCATCAACTTGCTTTATTTGTAAACCACGAAAGAATCTTAAGTCACCCATCATACTCATTTCATGTGATTTCAAAAATCTTTGCATAACTTTTCATTTGTTGATCCAAAAATAATATCATCTACATATATTTGCACAATCAACAAACCCTTTTCAAGAGATTTTTTAATTAGAGTAGTGTCAGTTTTTCCTCTTGAAAAGTTGTTCTTGATCAAGAAGCTATGAGCCTTTCTACCAAGCTCTAGAGGCTTGCTTGAGCCCATAAAGAGCTTTAGTAAGTTTGAAAACATGGTTGGGTTTCTTCTAATCAACAAAACTAGGAGGTTGATTCACATAAACTTCCTCATTTAAAAAGCCATTTAGAAAAGCACTTTTCACATCCGTTTGAAATAATCTGAAACATTTGTGAGCAACGAATGCAAGTAAAATTCTAATTACTTCCAACCTTGCTACTATAGCAAAGGTATCATCATAGTCAATATCTTCCGGTTGGTTCCTTGAGCAACAAGTCTTGCCCTGTTTCTCACCACCTTACCATTTTCATCTAATTTCTTTCTGAATACCCACTTGGTTCCATGCTTCATTCTTTTCAAATTGAGTAAGTTCCTCAGTCATAGCTTCAATCCATGAATCTTCTTGTATGGCCTCATTGATGGTTTTTGGCCTAATGTCAGAGATGAGTGCCATTTCAGCAGTTTTGTCTCTGAATGATGTTCTTGTTCTAGCAAGATCTGAAGTGCTACCAATGATTTGATCTTGAGGATGGTGAACTACCATTCTCCAACTTCTTGGCAATTGAGAAGGATGGTCAGAAGCTTGAGTAGCTTCATTTCATCGTTGAGAAGGTTGAGGAGAAGCTTTTGTTTAATCCTTCTCAAGTCTATTTTCATTTACTTGACCATCTTCATTAACATCATCAACATCAATCACTTCATTTGCACTGTTAGTTTCACTAAAAATGACATGCATGGTTTCTTCTACAGTTTGAGTCCTATGATTATACACTCTATAAGCCTTAGATGTTGTTGAATAACCAAGAAAAATTTCTGTCAGATTTTGAATAAAATTTTCCCAAATTGTCTTTGTTGTTTAAGATAAAGCAAGTACATCAAAAGACACGAAAATAGGCAATGTTTGGCTTTCTATTTTTCCAAATTTCATAGAGGGTTTTTTGAATAGTTTTCCTAATAGACACTCTATTTAAAATGTAACTTGCGGTGTTTACAGCTTCAGCCCAGAAATATTTTTCAAACTTTGAATCATTTAAAATAGTCATTGCCATTTCTTGCAAGGTTCTATTTTTCCTCCCTACAACACCATTTTGTTGTGTTGTTCTAGGGCATGAGAAGTTGTGAGAAATTCCATTTTCATCAAAAAAGTTTTGAAAGATATGTTTTCAAATTCTCCCCCATGATCACTTCTTACAAAAACAACAGTTGTTCCTTTTTCATTTTGAACTCTTTTGAGAAAGACTTTAAAGGATTCAAAAGCTTCATCTTTATTTTTCAAAAACAACACCTAAGTAAATCTAGATAAGTCATCAACAATCGCAAAACCATATCTCTTTCCACTAAGGCTAGCAATTTTAGTAGGGCCAATTAAGTCAATGTGAAGCAGCTCAAGTGGTTTTTGAGATGTGATCATATTTTTAGATTTAAAACTTGATTTGACATGTTTTCCATGAACACATGCTTTCACACACTTTATCTTTTTCAAAATTTATTTTCGGCAGCCCTCTAACTAGTTCCTTTTTGGAAAGCCTTGAGAAGGTTTGCATGCTTGTGTGACCCGCTCTTCTATGCCAAATTCACTTGTAATTTTCAGAAGACAAAAGGCATGTTTCTTAAGACAGTTCATCAAGAGATAGGCTATATAGATTTTTATTTCTAGATACAGTGAATAAAACTTTTCCAGAAGAGATTTCTTTAATAAAACATTTATCAAACTTAAATGAAACTTTATGAAGCTTGCATTACTATTCTTGTAATTTGTTGATGCTACTTTGATTCTTTAATTGTTGAGAATGGCATGCATTGGATTGATCTAATTTGCTTCTAGCATGTCGACTTGTAGGAAACCCGTTCTCTCAACAAACTCAAGTGCACCCATTAGTAGAACACCATTCTGAATACTTAACATTTAGTTCATAAGGTTTGTTGTCATTAAAACCACATATCAAAAAGGATTTGAACTCAACAAAACATTCTTTATTTAAGAAGAAGAAGAGTTACTTATAGTACCTATACCTTTGACGCAAGCTTTGTCATCATTGCCAAAGAAACATAGCCTCCATCTATTCTCTCCATAGAGAGAAATTTATCCTTTTCTCCTGTCATGTGTGATCAGCGGTCGTACGCGGGTCAAAATAAATAAGAGATATAAAATATAATAACAAGGTAAGTAACCTTGGTCGTCTCACAAGGATCTCTAAGATTAAGACTACCAACAACAAGAACGAAATTAACAATATATAGGGGGGTTTGATTTGGAAAAGTTTATGTTTGATAGGAGCAATTGGCGAAAGACAATCAATTCACCGGTTTCAGGGTGTGCTTCTCAGATTTATCATAGGTTCTAAAAAGTAACGTCTCTAAGGATTTTCAATTCCAGATTGATATAAACTAACTAGAACAAGCGTTAATTAGTTTAAAAGAATTCACACAGTTTCGGGCAAGCGCCGAAACAGTGGGTTCAATCGGTCACGAAAGTGGACAAGCGCCGTTCAAAGCATAACCAATATGGATCTGTACCTGAGTTCGTGAGGTGATGAACGCTTAGGATGCCAGACCTTACTTGCTTGCTATGCTGGTTAGGCCCTTACGCCGAGAATAAGAGGGCGGGTGTACCTGCAATGACATTCCAACGCCCAAGTCAAGGGAGAACGAGCAGAGTAATGTTACTAGTGAATTGTGTGTGTACCTGACAAATGACGCAATAACTCCTTATATAGGGTTAGGGAATCACAGATGACCGTAGGATCACTGTACGGGCCGATCAGGGCCGTTAATCTGGGTTCCTGCTCTCTTGCCCACGACTTATGGGCCATTCCAATGATCAAGCGCTGGATTGGGCTTCGGCCCACTCTAGAACAGTTGCCCCCAAGCCAAGATCGTTCTTTGGGACGGGCGCAGGCTTAGTATCTGGCCGTTTTCCCTGCTCCTCCAAGAAAGTACGAGGTTGATTGGTCGAGCATTCGAGTTGTTACTGATCTTGCACTGATCATAAGACACTAGGCATCTGACATGAAGCGACGTCTCACGTCCCCCTAGGAGTCATTGATTATGTTTCGAAACTCGAAACGGCGACGCCTTGCCATGAAGACGGTTTGGTTCTCAAGGCGCGTGTAAGCGAAAGGTCACGTCGTTTCGCTTGCCTGCTCCCTAAACCCTATAAATACGTTGCTCCCTCTTCTCCAGTTTTCACTCTTTATTTCCTACATCTCTTAAAGCGAGGATAAATTTCTCCGAAAGCGACCACGATTTGTTGTGATTCTGGCTAGGTGTCTCCCCGTGCACGACTTCCCTCTTAGACGGTTCGTGACTTCTGCTCGTTTGATACTATTCATCAAGGAGTATACTACTTTGAGTCCGAACTTCTCTACTACTCCAGGTATGAGCTTTATCATTGTTGCTCGTTCTATTTTCTGTGTTTCTTTCTTTTTAGGGCGAGGAGGGGCTGTCAGGCCCGAGGTCGACCTTGTCGCCCCATCTGCGAATCATCATTCTAGGTGATCCTGACTTTCCCTCTCCTTGCAAGGTAGGGTGCTGGCGCGGACAAAAAAAACTGCTAGGATTTCTGGTGGCCCTTCTGTTCATATGGCCGAGCGTGCTGCTCGTTCCGTGGATACTAACTTGAGCAAACTTCCTTCTTCCGATACTCTTTCCTCTTCAACCGATGTTTCATTATCCACCTCTTCTGGTCGTTCCACCTCTACCAACGATTCTGAGGCCGTTCACTCACCCCAAGCCGATTTGCTACAAGAAAACGATAGGAATGCAAACCCAGAACCTCCCCCTGCTCCTGTCAACGAGGTGCTACCAGAAGAACATGACTGGGGTGGTGTAATTGACGACGACCGTTCCTGGATTTCATCCGCTATCCTCGTGCAATCCTTCGTTTTTGCGCCTGGTGATGAACTGCTACCCTTTTTTACCAAGCAGCTTGGATATGGCAACCAAGAATGGAGGGCTGAGGGCGTTCCTGCTGGAGAGCATGCGACAACAATTCCCACAACTTTAAAGTTTGTGATATTTACCAACACTCTTAGAGACTTAAAACTGCGTCCTCTGTTTACTTTCTTACAAAGGCGCGTTTTATGATATCTTGGGGTCGCCCCTTCTCAACTTCACTTCAACGCTTGGGCGCTCATAAAATCCTTTGAGATGGTGCTGGCCGCTCTAGATCGGGACATCAACTTCTGCCTTTTCTTTACTCTGTTTGATGTTAGCCGCACTGTTGAGGTGAAGAGCGAGCCTAGGCGTTGGGAGCAGGTTTCACTGAAAAATCGTAAAGGCGCTCCGAAATTATTCGAACCCTTTTGCGAATCTGCTAAGACTTGGAGGCATGCTTTCCTCTGGAACGTCCCAGTTAATGACTGGGCTCGTGAATTGGTTGGGTCGTTAGACGCCCAAGGAGGTGTTGCTTCTATGAAATTTCCGCTGTCTTGGGCTTATTCTCATTACAATCGCGACACCATCAACTACAGGACTCATCGAAGACTTGGAGAGTACGACCTAGAAAGTGTTAGGATTTTGGAAAACCTGGCAAGCTGGATGTCCGAGGGAATTTTTCGTTGCAATAAATTGGCTCGTGCTAAGACCATCGAACATGCAAAGCACAAACTTGGTGTGATTGGTTTGCCCGTTATTTACTTTAGTCGCTTCTTTTTGTTTCTTTTTGCTTTTTTCTTTGGTTCTAACTATTCCTTATTTCTTTTGCAGCTGAAATGTCAGGCATTGGTTTCGAATCTTTTCTCAAGAAGACCAAGTCCAAAAAAGGCAAACGGGTCACCTTTGCCCCCTCTCCTTCTCGCACCATAAATCTGGAGGGCGGTCAAATGTCTCCCACTCCAGACCGTGGAACGAGCTCAGGATCAAAAAAGAGGGACCGATCACAAAACACTGCTGGGACCAACACGGTTGAGATTGATCTCGATCCCCCAAATCCAAAAAGAAACAAAGAGGTTTAGAGGAGGTCGTCCCTTCACTTGGACGATCTCAATGAAGCAGATTTCGATCGTTTTCGTGAAAATCCTCTTCTCTTCGTGTCCGATGTTGCCAAGGCTGCTTCTTTGAAACATGCTCGTTACAAAGCTGAGGAGGCTGAACGTCAAGCAGGTATGCGTCTCATTCACCGTAATTTGTGGTTGGAGGGCGGCCTCATAGATAAAACTGATAAGTATAACTGTGCTCTTGATCGAATCACAGAGTTGAGGGCAGAGCTGGAATCCACCAAGGAAAAGCTCAAGGAAGCTGAGGCCGCCCTTCAACCAACAAAGGACGCTCTTGGTACGGTCACCACTGAATGGGATGCGGCCGTAAATGCCAAAGTTGGTGCGGAGACCTAATCGGCCACCGAAACTGCCAAAGTAACTGAGCTGTCTTCTAAGGTAGAATGACTGGAAGGGCAGGTCAATGGCTTGAAAGAGGACCTCAAGAACATGGAGTCTGATCGTGACAAGGCTGTGGCCAAGTTGGAGACTTTGGAATCATCCACCCTTGCGATCGCGAAAGAGCGGTTTGATGAGGTCGTTGCCCAGATCCAATACTGTTATCCAACTCTTGAGGTCACCCCTGAGATTGTGAATAACGATCACTTTCTAAGGAACGGTTAGATTGTTCGACCTGCTGAAGAGGACGAAACTGGGAATGTGGTGCTGGAGGAAACGGTCATTTATAGGCGTCCTGAATGATTGTTTTTGAATGTATTTTTAACTTTGAATGTATTTTACGGCTTTCGGTGACCTTGTGGTCGCCCTTTCGTTGTAATGATTACTTTACGATGCCCGGCCTTCTCTGGGAAACTTTTTAATGTTTGAACTTTGTGTGTTTCCCTTCTAGTCGTCCAGTCCTTTTACTTAACTTTTTCTAAGTTAATTTCGTTTAATTTTCAATTTTCTTTCGACTTGGCTGAGTTCTGCATGATAGCCCATAAACAGCTTACCAAGTTTCTATTTTAGTTTTAGCTCGTTTACATGGGTGCGACCAACACTCTTTTGATCGCTTCATCTTTATTTATACTTAAAATTCATTTAAGTAATTTTTTCCCCTATTCAACAGTTTATCAAACTCAGTTCGAATTTAACTCACTCTAGGGTCGTTCGCTATTGGATCGATCAATGTTGACAAATAAAATCATAACACAGTTGTAAGAAATTCCTCGTCATTTGATTGACGGACGGGCGGGCCTCAATTAAAAACCCCGTAGGGAAAAAGAGTGTCCCGCCCATTCTTCTTTTCATTAATCATTCGAATGGTAACATGATATTCTTTCATAATTACAAGGTATCAGGTAAAATAGCTTCTATGATTCATAGCATTCCAAGTGTTCGAGATCGTTCCTCCACTCATGGTTTGGAGGATGTAAGCTCCTTTACCCGTTTTTGTAGCGACCTTATACAGGCCTTCCCATATGGGGGCAAGCTTGCCCTGACCAGCATTCTTCTGGCCGATATCTGCCTTCCTTAGGATGAGCTGCCCTACTTCAAAGGTTCTTGGGACGACCTTGGCGTTGTGTCTTGTTGCCATACTTTGTTTAATCAACGCCTCTCTGAGAGCTGCTTTATTTCGAAGTTCTTCCACCAGATCTAACTCCTCTCTAATAGCTTCCTCGTTTTCGAACGGTTGTTTAGGATTGGTCGTCCTCTAGTTTAGTTCTCCCATTTCCACAAGACTGAGTGTGTCCGTTCCGTAGACCATTTTAAAGGGGGATTCTCCCGTGGTTGAATGAGGGGTCATTCTGTACGCCCACAGCACCGAAGGGAGCTCTTCTGGCCATCTTCCCTTTGCTTCGTCTAGTCTCCTTTTCAATCCTCGCAGGATGACCCTGTTGGCTGATTCTGCCTGCCCGTTGGTTTGTGGGTGCTCTACGGATGTGAAATGCTGTTTTACTCCTAACTCGATCAAGGTATCTTGGAAGTTCTTATCAGTGAATTCTGTGCCGTTGTTTGACACAACTACTTCTGGGATTCCAAATCGTTCTAGGATATTCTTTTTAAAGAACTTAAGGCAATTTCTCGAAGTGATTGTGGCCAATGGCTGAGCCTCAATCCACTTGGTGAAATAATCAACAGCTACAATCAGGAATTTGAGGGGCAAGGGTGAACGGTCCCAGCAAATCGATCCCCCACCATGCAAACGGCCAAGGGGCGGTCATGCTGTTGAGCTCTGTTGGAGGGGCAACATGAACATCTGCGTGCCTCTGGCACTTGTCACATTTTCTGACCAACTCCTTTGCATCAGCTTCCATTGTAGGCCAGTAGTAACCTACCCTTAAAGCTTTTTTGGCCAATGCTCGTGAGCCCATGTGGTTCCCACAAATGCCCTCATGAATTTCCCTTAATACATAGTCTGCTTCTGTTGGGAGAAGGCACTTGAGCAAGGGCATAGTAAAACCTCTTCTATAGAGTTTCTCGTTTATGATTGAGTAGGAGGAAGCTCGTTTTCGAACGAGCGCTGCTTCTTTAGGATTCTCAGGTTCTTCCCCGTCCCTTATATACTTAAAAATGGGATCGATCCATGTTGGTGTTAAATCAACTTCGCATATGTCCGGCCCAAGGACGGTCTCCAAATTCACACTGGGTTGTGATAGTACCTTCCGTATGACACTTCTGCGGTTGCCAGGGTTCTTAGTGCTTGCTAGCTTAGATAGTATGTCCACCCTAGTATTTTCTGTTCTGGGAACGTGCTTGACCTCAGCATATTCAAATTTCTGTAACAACTCTCTAACCCTTGTCAAGTACCTCTAGAGGATCTCATCCTTGGCACAAAAAACTTCTTTAATTAGGGAGATTGCTAACAGAGAGTCTGAGTGTAGCTCTACCCTTCTCACATTAAACTCTAGGCAGAGCAGTAGTCCCGCCACGCATGCCTCGTATTCAGCTTGATTGTTTGAAGTGGAGAACGTGAAGGCCAATGAGACTTCAATGGTGGTCCCTTCATTGCTCTCAAGGATCAAGCCTGCCCCACTGCCCTTATTATTGACAGGTACAGATATAAGGTCTCTCCAGGCTCCAGAGTGGTCAGAATTGGAGTTTCTGCCATGCCGTTTTGAGCTGTTCAAGAGCTTGGTCGCACTCGGGCGTCCATTCAAATGTGGTCTCTTTTTTCAACAGTTTGAATAAGGGCAGGGATTTGTTTGCTGCCTTTGCAATGAAACGAGAGAGGGCGGCCACCATAAAGTTGAGTTTCTGAATTTCTTTTTTGGTCGTAAGCGACCTCATCTCAGTTACTGCCCGGCACTTATCTGGATTGGCCTCTATTCCTCTCTCTGTGAGATAGAATCCAAAGAGTTTGCCGGCCCTTACTCCAAAGGTGCATTTCTCCGAATTGAATCTTAATGAACTTTTCCGGGCTTCTTTGAACACTTCTCTTAGCTCATCCACATGGGAAGAGTCTTGCCTACTTTTAATAATCATGTCGTCCAAGTAGACTTCCACCATTTTTCCTATTTGATGTTGAAAAACATGATTCATCATTCGCTGGTAGGTCGCCCCAGCGTTCTTGACACCAAACGGCAAAACTCGATAACAGAAGTTTCCTCTGTCCGTCATAAAGGCTGTCTTTTCCTGATCAGGTGGATGCATGGCAATTTGGTTGTACCCAGAATAAGCGTCCAGAAATGACAAAATCTTGTACCCGCTGGCACTGTCCAGCAAACGATCAACACTTGGAACGGGGAATGTGTCTTTAGGACATGCTCAATTGAGTTCAGTATAGTCCACACACACTCTCCACTTGCTGTTCGCTTTTTTCACCAAGACTACATTGGACAACCACGTCAGGTATTTTATCTCTTTAATGAATCCTGCTTCGACCAGCTCTTCATCAGCCTTGACTGCTGCTCGCGCCTTTTCCTCCTTTTGAACTCTTCTTCGTTGAACGACCCATTTCTCCCCTGGATCTACTGCTAAGTGATGACAAGCTACTTCAGGTGGAATCTCGGGAATATCTACAGCAGTACTCCAAGCAAACAAGTCTGCATGTTCCTTTAAACATTGAACGAGCTGATCTTGAACTTCGGGAGGGAGGTCACTCCCTATCTTGATCGTTCTCCCTGGGTCGCTCCCCAGCTGAACATGGAAAAACTCCCCATCTGGTTCAGGTCGTTTAATCCTCTTTTTAAGCTCTTTGGTTAGGAGGTCGTCACCTTCTTCTTCATCACTATCTGGATCATAACGAGTATCTAAATCAGCCACGTTCACGTGCTCGCCGCCTTTCATTGCTTCTTCTATTTCTTTTGCAACCTTCTTGCCTTTTTCTTTCAATCCCAAAAGGAAAGCTCTCGTTGCGGATAACAGGTCTGCTGTGAGAGTAGCGACTTCCATAGCCTTGGTGTAAAATTTCATCTTCAGATGTACAGTGGATGGGACAGCTTCTAGACGAGCCAGGGTTGGTCCCCCAATGATGCACTGATAAACGAACTTGCATGGTAGCACTATGAAGTCTGTTCTGACCGTTCGACAGAGGGGTTTCTTAATCGTATCATCCCCGAAGGTGACCATCAACTCTATCCGTCCTATAGGGGTTGTGGATGCTCCATTAAATCCAGTTAACACAGTGCCTCTGTATGGTGTTAGATCGTCTTTTGATATCTTCAGCACATCCAAAAGGTCTTCGAAAATTACATCAAACAATATTCGCCTAACTTCCATGTTCGCCATTACAGCAACTACAACAAGTGGTACCTCGTAGTTGGGCGTTCCATCGACGAGATCCTCATCTCCAAAGGAAATGGGTGGTCGCTTGGAAGGGGGTCTTGGAGCGGACGTAGAGGCAATGCTCATGATCTCGTCTCATCTTCTTTTGATCGATCTGTTGGTTGAGGGCCGCCATACAATTATTGGTGTCATGCCCGTTACTTTTATAATACCCGCAGTACTTCTTCGATGGGCGCTGCCCGTCCTTGAGAACGAGGGGTTCTGATGGTTTGATATCTCTAAATTCTGGGTTCGCGCATTCCGCCAGTATGTTCGCATATGAGGTATTCAACTTGGTGCGCTCAGAAAACCTCTTTACTTTGTGATCCTTCCCTGTTCTAACATATTCTTCTTCCGTCCTTTCAGCTCTCTGCTCGCGGTCGCTGATTCATGCCCGCCTCAGCAGCTTCAATAGCAATAGTTCTTTCTTCGTAATTCATGAATCTTTGCAACCGTCGAAGGAACGTTTCCAAGTCTCTGGGGAGATGGAGGCCTACTTCCACCTCAAAACGACTTCCCCTAAGGAGACCCGTTCTTAAGAAAAGTAACCTCTGATTGTCGTCTAGGTTCCTGACTTGGTCGACTTCTCGATTGAACCTCCTCAGGGTAGCGCGCTCCATGGCCGCGCCTCTTGTTATCAGAATATTCCTTTGACTGATAGGTGTATCGCTCGTTTGACCGGCTACGCGAATGGGTGGGCGACCTGGTTGACCCATAAGAAGATCCTTGGTGCGAAGATTCCTCAGGCAAGTAGGTGTGGTCAGTGGTGGATGGAGTCATTCTCGGTGCTGTGAGTCCTCCTCCTCGTCCCCTCCTTCGGGGCGGAGATCTATGTACCATCTGCCTTCGCGGAGGCGACCGGTGAACTCTTGGGTTTGGACGTGGAACGGATACGTAGTCTTCGCGACACCGCTGCTCGGGAGCTGTATTCGCTCGTCTTGAAGTGACTTCATCTTCCAGCTGGGTCAAGCGGTCATTATTGCGATTCAGAGTTTGATTGCGGTCATGTAATAGCTCTCGTAGTTCCTGGACCAGATCCGCAGGAAGTGCCACTGTGACCTGTTGTGCTGCATTCGACTGAGGGATGGCACTGGTACCCGCCTCACCTGCCACAGCCCCTTCCAGTATTGGTGGCGGTCGAGAGGGAATCTCGGCCACACTTTGCAGGCGGGTAACCTTCGGTCGGCCTCGAGTTGCCTTCGGAGGCATTTGAAAAGTTCGTGGGATAGCGCGCGGGCTCCTACTGTGGTCACCAATTGAACTGTACCTGAGTTCGTGAGGTGATGAATGCTCAATATGCCAGACCTTAATTGCTTGCTCTGCTGATCGTGCCCTTACACCAAGAATAAGAGGGCGGGTGTACCTGCAATGACACTCCAATGCCCAAGTCAGGGAGAACGAGCAGAGTAATGTTACTAGTGAATAGTGTGTGTACCTGACAAATGACGCAATAACTCCTTATATAGGGTCAGGGAATCACGGATGACCGTAGGATCACTGTACGGACCGATCAGGGCCGTTGATCTGGGTTCCTACTCTCTTGCCCACGATTTAAGGGCCATTCCAATGATCAAGCGCTGGATTGGGCTTCGGCCCACTCCAGAACAAATATCATAACAGAATTCATGTCAATCCGCTATCAATTTCTATTCGAATTAAAAAAATTAAGCATCCCAATAGCTCGAAATAATCAAAAGTTATGAAACAAGATTGTATACAAGCAAGCGCGTACACAAACGAATCACGTTTTGCAAAGACAGAATTCAAATAATTCAAGCGAAATAAGAATAACTGATAATGCAACACTTAAGAACGAAAGCGAAATTGATAGAGACAAATTAGAAACTAAGACGAAATATCATAAACAATGAATTGACTTCGGGTTTTAGGCTTCCATGGAGGTTACGCTACCAAATCTTCAAAATTGTATAATAATGCGTAACAGAGTCAAAACGGCTCTGAAATAGTGTATTTAACTAGGACAAAATGAAAACCCTAATCCACTAACTGGGTTCTTGGATGAATGCCCGATAAAAATAGTAAATTGGCCCGTAAACCCTTTTTACATTAAACTACTTCAGTATTTCGCAGTTTTGGCTTTCAAGACTTCAGAACTGGGTTTCGAGGTCAACATAACAGTTGTAGCTTTGTTCCTTAGCTTTCCAACGCATACTCTCACGCCTCAATCGGATAACAACAGCCAAAGTTATGGCCTGCAGAGTAGACAGGGGTCAATGTGCAATAAAAACTAGAATTAATCAATAAATTACTATATTGCTCAAATAAGACCCAAAGTCTAGAAACACGCTAAGACTTAAATATTAGGCACAAAGTACAATTAAAAATACCAAATGAAAAGATATAAATAATGCATTAAAATACCCTGATCAATGTGCCTCGAACATCCACTGTCTAAGAACCACAACATTTTCTTGAATGCTAAGAGGCATTCTTGTTTTAGAGGTTAGCAAAGTTTTAGGTACCCAGAGTTTCTTGGGTCCTTCTTGGTTAGTTTTCTTCCAATAGAAGTTTCTCTTAGCTTTGGAACATACAGAAATATCACGACCAAACATTTTACAGTATGTCAACTTTAATCTTGTTTTTCTAGATTTTGAGATAGGTCTAGGACTTGGTTCAACGTGTCTTTCTAAGGGTTTTTCAAAAGTAGTTTTAACAGACATGACTAGTTCTTCATTTAGAAACAAGATTTTGTTCTTGACAAAGTTGTTTTGTTTTTCAACTTCTGAACTAGCAAGGTTTGATTTTTGAACTAGCCGTTCTTTCAAAAGTTGGTGTTTTTCACAAATTCTAGCTAGTGTGTACTGAAGAGTATGAATTTTATTTAAAAGAAAATCATTTGGTTTTTGAAGTTCCTCATTTTCTCATTGTGCATCATAGAGTTGGTTTTTGAACATGCCACACTTTTGAGGTAAAGTATTTGAATCAGTTAAAATATTTTCAAAAGCATCCTCAGTTTCTTTGCATGACACACAAGAAGGTGGTTTAAAAGTGATTACCTCTTCTTGATCAGAATCTGCCATCATGCATGAGTTGGTTGGATCTTTATTTGACTCTAGATCAATGCTTTGATGAGTTGAGAAGGTTCCTCTATATGTGCCATGAGTCATAGATAGGTTGTCTCTACTTTTTCTGAATTTGATCCTTTAGAGTCATCCCAAATAGCTAGTAGAGCCTTCTTCTTAGTATTGAATCTTCTGTTGCCTCCTTTCAACTCTGGACATTAATTTTTGAAATGTCCATGGCTTTCTATTGTTCTTTTTGAAAGCCCGTCTTCTTAATCTTTTGGAGATTAGAGCTAATTCATCTTCTTCATCAGTATCATCTCATCTTCACTTTCTCGATGTGACTCATTTTGTGCTTTGAGAGCCACCGTATGAGAAGGTTGAGGAGATTTTTGACTAGCTTTGAATGCAATTGTTTTTGACTTTTTGGGATGAAGTTCATCCATAATTTCTTGCTCATGCACTTTTAGAGATCCCAGTAGATCTTCAATTTTGAGGGTTGACAGATCTTTTGCTTCTGTTATAGCTGTCACCTTAGGTCTCCACACTTTAGGCAAGCATCTCAGAAGCTTTCTTACTTTGGATTGATTTGTATAAGTGTTTCCAAGAGAGTGTAGATCATTTGGTATGGTTGTGAATCTGCTAAACATTTCTGAGATCGTTTCTTGCTCTTACATTTTGAATGTTTCAAATTGATGGATGAGAAGGTTGATATTTGTTTCCTTGACTTGATCAGTTCCTTCATAAGCAGACTTCAATGTATCCCAGATTTCTTTGGCAGTTGTTTTTCCAGCTATTTTGTCATACTCAGTTCTCCCTAATGCACATGTTAGATAAAATTTAGTCTTAGAGTTTAGAAGTACCATGCGCTTGTCATCAGTTGTCCAATTTTCTCTGGTTTTTGGAAGAGTGGTTCCATCATCAAAAGTTGTTGTTGGAACAAATGGTCCGTTTTCAGCAATTCCCCAGAGATCGGTGTCTTGAGATTCTACGAACAATCTCATTTGATCTTTCTAGTAATAGGAGTGTTCACAAGAAAATCCTGGAGGTCTATTTGCAGAAGCTCCTTCAGGGAGACACATGACAAAGTTTGGATTGCTCCTTCAGAATCTTTCCTCTCACACTGTGAAGTGTGCTCAACTCCTAGAGGTGAGCTGTGATGCCAATTGAACTGACTAAGTTACACAAGTGGGGGGGTTGAACTGTGTACCGTTTTTAATTTCTCAAACCTGAAACCTTCTCAGCAATTTGTTCTCAAGCTTAACTTGGAGATGAGAAGGTGAAGGTTAGTTGTAAAAACAACAATCACGTATAACCCTTTAAAAGATGAAGGAAATAGTATGGAAAGAAGTTTAAAGAACACGAAGGAGTTATAGAGGTTCGCCCAATATAGGCTGCTACCAAGTGGCTTCAGTCTCAAGAGGGGGGTGAATTGAGATTTTTGAAAACAGTTTCCCTTTTTTACGACTTAGATTAATTTTCGTGCAGGTTAATGAAATGAATGAATTAGAACGTAAAACAGTAAAGCACACACGAGATTTATACTGGTTTGGTCACCTCCCAGCGACCTACGTCCCGTCCTCACAACCCTTTGTGAGATTTTCCACTATCAAATCAAAGCTTTCAACCGGGTGCTTTAAAACCCCTACAGACTCAGGCGCTCTTCTCCTAGGATACCCCACCTTGTGCAAGAGCCCTCAACAACAATTACAACAAGAGATACCCCACCCTTGTTACAATCAAAACCCTAGAGAGATACGTCACTCTCTAGTATAAAACAATAACAGTATTAAAAAAATTATAATGAAATAAGAAATACCTCTAAAAGGTGAATACAACAACTTGAAGATTCCCAACCTAACCCTTGAAATATATCAGCTCAAAGTGATGAAGAACGTGAAGAATGAGTGTGACAGTGAGAGAGTTCGCGTTCTGCTTTTTAGATTTGTAAGTTATTATTGATTTGTGAAACACTAAGTCCTATTTATAGACTTTGTAAAAATATGACCGTTGCAATAATTTTTAATACTATTTTAATAAGTGGAAAATCGATTGATTGCTTAAAAAAATATAGTTTGAAATCTATTATGTGATTTAAGGAAAGAAAGATAGGAATCGATTGTTTGCTTAGAGCCAAGGAGGAAAGAATTGATTATGTCCTTCCAAGAAGAAGCCCTAAATCGATTTTGAGCCTTAATGAGACAAGTAGACAATCGATTGTTTTGCTTTATAAAATGAAGTTTCACAAAATTAGGAAAGCAATTGATTTTTCTCTTTAAAACCACAAGCCATAAATCGATTGCTAACTTTAAAACTAACAAGTCATGAATCGATTTTGGGCTTGCAAACAACAAGCTCAAAATCGATTCTTTGCTTTAGAAATCAAGTCAAGAATCGATTCTTTTCTTCCAAAACTAAGTTCTTTTAAAACGTAATCAATTGTTGGCTTTAGGGAACATGTCCAAATTCGATTTTGCTTTTTATAATTTGTGCCTAACTTATTAAACATGCTTTTAATAAATGAAGGCATATGTTAGGTTAATAGTGTGAGTGCTAGTGTGTTGAGTCATTTTAGCCGATCCTCGAAAGCGGTTTACATTTCATTCCTAAGACACGACCCAACTTCCTAGCGACTACCCTTGACATGAACTTACTTCTTGAGTTGGTTGTGCCTTGGAGTTCCATTTGTCACTTTGTCTTAGATAATCATCATCAAAACTTAACCTGCAACACAAGATATCCACATTCTCCCCCTTTTTGATGATGATGAAATTTCAATTTATCTAAGCTGGGAGGTTAGTTCATCAAGCAGAACAATGCACTAATATTAAAGAGACTCCCCCTTACTTGATGCTCCCCCTATCTAAATGCAAAGTGGCAATCATATATTTCTCCCCCTTTTTGTCATGATCAAAAGGGTAAGTGTGAGATAAAGTTTGCGAGTTGAAAGAGCACAGCTAAGAAAAAATACAAATAGACTATTACAATCGAAGACATAACACAAAAAAAAATTACTTAAAATTCATTTAAATTCTTTTTGAAACACTTAAACAACTCATATGTCATTCAAATAGATGATGAATCAATGATTCCTAGTTCTCTTCGAATGTAAAAGAAATTTCTTTTTGCAATGATTTTGTGAAAATGTCAGCTAGCTGTTTTGACGACTCAACGAACTCAATCACACAACCGTGTTAAACGGGGTTCTTTGTAAGATTAATTGCGCTTGTGTTGTCGCATTTAATCGGAATATAATATAAATCCATACCATAGTCAAGAAGTTGTTGCTTCATCCAAAGGATTTGTGCGCAGCAACTTCCTGCTGCAACATATTCTGCTTCAGCAGTTGACAGTGCGACACTAACTTGTTTCTTACTATGCCATGAAACTAATGCACTATCTAAGATGTGACATGTTCCACTAGTACTGCTTTTCCTATCTAGTCTACAACCTGCAAAATCAGAGTCGAAATATCCGACCACTTCAAGAAAGAGTGGATTTACTGGCCATAACTTTCCGGCGGATTTATATCCGCCAGAACATTTTCGGCGGATTTAAGGGCTTTCCGGCGGATTTTGTCCCACGGTACATTTCCGGCGGATTTAAGGGAATTTCCGGCGGATTTGTATTCTACGGTAAATTTTTGGCTGATTTTGAACAAATTCCGGAGGATATATTCGGCCAAATTTTTTTTTAAAAAAAAATCTGCCGGTAACGTAATTTCCGGCGGATTTGCGGGAAAAGCGGGAAAATCAAATTTTGAAATCCGTCCGAAACTACAGAGAATTCGCCGGAAATGTTTCGGCCCAACCAATCCGCCGGAAATCCGCCTGTCCGCCGAAAAGTCCCATCTGCCGGAAATCCGCATATCCACCGGAAAGTCCCGTAACCGACAAAATCCGTCGGAACCCCGTTTTCGAGGGATCAGTTATCCGCCGGTACCACACATTTTTGGCGGATTTCAAATTTTTGAATCCGCCGCAAAAACCCATTTTCGCCGGATTTTTCATTTAGCTGTTACACTCCCTCTTCTTCTATATAATACACGATTTCTTCTCTTCATTTCACAACTTCTTCACTTCTTCACATCTGAAAATTTCCTCTTCTTCTCTCTACAAAATCTCTTCCTCTCTTTGACAGATTTCTTCCATCTAAGGTATGTTTATAACATGATTTAATAGTTTTAGTTTTGTTTTGGAGTTGTCCTCTATTTTCTGTTCAAAGGAGTTCGGAATAGCATCAAGCCAGAGTCTTCTCTTCACTACCGGTTAGATATCGAAATTGTTAGTTGTTATATTTGATATTATTATTAGTTAGAATTTCTTCAATAGTTAAATATAAAATTTTATAATATATCAGTTAATATTAGTTAATAAATAAATACAAAATAAAATTATGTATTTTTAATTTATTTTTAATTTTTGTTTAATAATTTTAAATAAATAAATAATAAATAAATACGAAAAAAATTAAAATTAATGTATTTATTAATATACTGTTATTAATTTATATTTTTAATTTCTGTTAGTATATTTATTTTCTTTTAATACGAAATAAAAAGAAAAAGAAATTTTAATTTTTGTAAATATTTTTTATATAAATGCGAAATGTTATTAATTTCTGTTTTTTTATACTATATTTATATAAAAAATTTAAAATAAATAATAAATAAAAACAAACAAAAAATAAAATTAATGTATTTATTAATTTACACTTTAATTTCTGTTAATTTTTTTAATTTCCGTTAGTATTTTAATTTCTGATAATACGAATTATTATTGATTTCTGTTTTTTATTAATTTTTAGATAAAAACGAAATATTATATTTATGTTATTAAAACGTATATCAATATATATGTATTATTCACTGAATATATCAATATTTTTTTATAAAGGAATATTTAATACTTTATTTCATTTACATATATTTACATATAATAATTACACTTAATTTATTAGTAACAAAAAATTGGATAGTTTGTTTAAAACATAGAAATTTATAGTTATTATTTAGTAAAATTGGTATTTGTTAGAGTTATTAATATATAATAAAACAAGATGTATTATAATATTGTTAATATAATGTTATTATAATTATTTTGTTTTTTTAAAATCGATATTAATATATCAATCTATAAAAAAGTATAGTTTGTTTAAAACCTAGTAATTTATTTAATGTTTACATTGTTAGTGTATGTATATGTGCACGTATATGTAAATATAAAGTAGATAACGTTAATTTTTATTGAACTATAGTACGTAGTTCCCGAAAACATGGATCGTAGTTGGATGTATGATCGGTTGTTTCCTGGATGAGCTGGTTTAAAGCAGCGTTTTGTACAAGGAGTAAAAGTGTTTATTTTTTGTGCTAAGCAGTATGAAGAATTTGTGCGACAAGGCGGAATTAAATGTCTGTGCTTGAAATGTTCATTTCAGTTTATAAAAAATGATGATGAAGTCAGACTTGATTTGTACATTAATAGGTTTAGGCCAAATTATTTTATATGGAGTCGTCACGGTGAAGTAGTACTAGGCGTAGCTGTTCGTGCAGTTAATGTTCCGGTTGAAGTAGTAGCTCCCACAACAAATAATTATCCAGCGGCTACGACGTCTGGAGGAGAAATTATTCAACCGTTAGAAGTTTATCAGGGAATGATATCTGATGCGGTTGGAGTAAATTTGGATTTTGAAGAGCCAGAATATGATGCCGAAGAAGTTCCAAATGAGGAAGCTCAAAGATTTTACATGTATTTGAGTGAGACAAATAATCCATTATTTAAAGGATCTAAAGACTCTAAATTATCAATATGTGTTCGGTTGTTGGGTCTTAAGTCTCAGTTTAATGTTGCTGAGTTGTGCATGGAATATATGACCAAAATGATGTTGGATGCAACTCCCATTAGAGGACTTTTGCCGCAGAGTTATTATGATGCTAAAAGGTTGGTATCGAAGCTTGGATTGATTGTTGTGTCTCTGGTTGCATGCTCTATTATAACAACGAGTTTGGCATAAATGATGGAGAGTTGTCGGAATGCAAGATTTGTGGAGAGCCACGCTATCGTGCGAGCAGGAAAGGGATGAGTAGAGGCAAACTGGTTCCACGAAAAGCAATGTTCTATTTAACGCTCATACCAAGACTACAGATGATGTTTACTTCACTGGAGACCGCGGGTAAAATGACGTGGCACCATCAAAATAGAAACAATTCTGGTGAATTACGTCACCCATCTGACGGTGAGGCTTGGAAGCATTTTGATCGTGTTCATCCAGATTTTGCCAGTGATCCACGAAATGTTTGGCTTGGTTTTTGCTCTGATGGATTCACCCCATATATTCAAGCCTCGGCAACACCGTACTCTTGTTGGCCCGTTAATGTTACCCCGTACAACCTTCCTCCAGAAATGTGTATGTCTAAACCATACATGTGTTTAAATGCAATTATTCCAGGGCCAAGTAATCCAACAGCGGGTATTGATATATATTTACAACCTTTGATTGATGATCTAAAAAAACTGTAGAATGGTGTTTTAACTTATGATGCAGCACACAAACAAAATTTTGTGATGAGGGCGGCTTTGATGCGGACCATTAATGACTTCCCTGCATATGGAATGTTGTCTGGTTGGGGGTTACATGGTAAGATGGCATGTCTGATTTGCATGATTGACACAAAGGCTTTTACTCTTAAATACGGAGGAAAGACTTCGTGGTTTGACTCGCACCGTAAGTTCTTACATATGGATCACCCATTTTCGAAAGCAGAAGTATGCATTTATCAAGGGAAATGTTGAAACAGCTGGACCTCCTCGTATTTTGACACCGGAGAAAGTTTGGGACAGTGTTAAGGATATTCCTCCAGTGGAAGTTGTAGCGGGTGTTGTTTCTCGTCCAGAAGGCTATGGACAATGGCACAATTGGACAAAAAAAAGTATTTTTTGGGAACTTCCCTATTGGAAAGATAATCTATTGAGACACAATCTCGATGTGATGCATATAAAGAAGAATTTCTTTGACAACATATTTAACACTGTCATGAACGTGAAAGGTAAAACGAAACATAATGAGAAAGCTAGGAGGGACATTGATCATTATTGTAGACGAAAGGATTTGTTGTTGGTTGAGCAAGGTACTAGGACATTGAAACCTAAAGCCAATTATACTTAATCTACTGAACAAACGAAAGCAGTTTATCGGTGGGTAAAAGAGTTGAAAATGCCAGATGGTTATTCTTCCAATTTATCTAGATGTGCAGATGTGGATAATGGGAGGTTGCATGGGATGAAGAGCCATGATTGTCATGTATTCATGGAGTGTTTACTTCCCATCGCTTTTAGTTCATTCCCGACACACGTTTTGAATCCGCTCATTGAAATTAGTCAATACTTTAAGAATTTGTGTTCTGCAACGCTAAAAGTTGATGATCTTTCAAAAATGGAACAAGACATCCCACTTATCTTATGCAAGTTGGAGAGAGTATTTCCGTCTGGTTTCTTTGATTCTATGGAGCATCTACCGGTGCATCTCGCATATGAAGCTATACTTGGCGGACTTGTCCAATACCGATGGATGTATCCGTTTGAAAGGTCAGTTTATTATCATAATCGATCTAGCAAAGAAAGAAATTTATGTTTATTATATTAATTAACATATCGTTTTCTCTAGGTTCATGGGTGATTCCAAAAGATTGGTGAAAAATAAAGCTAGAGTTGAAGGATCAGTATGTGCTTCTTACTTACACCGTTAAACAACCCATTTTTGTTCTTATTATTTCAAGAGTGAATTTGCTCCAAGAAGTAGTCGAAATGAAATGGATATTGTTTTTCCTAGACATCATTTAGCTTTGTCTGTCTTTTGTCTACCTGGTCGTCCATCTGGGAAGGAGTCAATTCACTGGCTAACCGAAGAAGAGTTAAATTCAGCACATGTTCATGTGTTGATAAACTGTTTTGAGGTGCAACCATTCATTGAGTATGTATTCCCAAATGTGCATTAATAACTATCAATCTTAATTAGATACTAATTAATGTTGAGGGTTGTGTAACAATTAATTATCTATTTTTAATTAGGGAATTCTTGTCATCAGAGGGAGTAAGTGAAGATCAATCTTCTTCTCATATTAATGCACATTTTCCAATGTGGTTTAGGCAACGTGTTTATGCCCTCCTACCAACTCCTGCCAACCAACACTTGAGGAACTTATCCGACGGTCCTCGAAGATGTGTTAGAGAATGGCACACATACTTTGTGAATGGTTACAAAATTCACACCAATGAATGGACACAGGGCAGAGAAACAATCAATAGTGGTGTTTGCATGAAGGGTGTCACTGAAGGAGGTGAAGATGATTTATATGCCAAGAGGTTGCATTGAGACAAATGATGACACAGTGGAAGATGTGCCATATCAAATGGATGAGATGTCTAATGTAAATGAAGTGATTCAAGTTGAACCCATTACTCGTTTATGTGATGAGCCAAACACCGGCGACGAAGTTGATGATGAAGAAGATGCTAATGAAGATGCAGCAGAGCACGTTGGTCCATCAAGAATTCACTCCTCTGTTGATGATGATTATGAGAATGAATGGGATTCCAATTAGTACTTAATTTATGCATGCTTAATTTGTTTAGTATGGATTTAATTATATATGGATATGAATATGAATTTGTGTTTATTTAATAATAATTAGTACTTAAATAGTAGTTTATTTTTTTGGTGGTATTTAAATTAAACAAGTCTCCTTTTTTAAAATTTAAATGTATATTTCTAGATATATACAGTCATGGCTCACTCAGGATCCGGATTTGATCATGATGACACACATGTTCCTCCACCTGCCACGGATGTTGGCAGCAGTAGTCGTAGGAGCAAGACTTCTACTCGCCTTGGGCGTCTTGTACAACCCACTCGTGTTGTTGTTCCTGGTGGCAGATATGTGCCTCGACCTGAGTCAGATGGAGCTTCTTCTAGTGTACAGGAGCTAGTGATTCCTGATGGTACCGAGGGCTTAGCCCCAATACATGTTGATGCTGATGGGATACGCACATTTCACATTGACGAGGAGGTGGTGAGGTATACGCCTGATGGTCTTATCATTTTGGAGACTGTTGGTGACTCGTAAGTATATTATTTATTAATTTATTTTCTTGTCTTTTAATTTTATATAACTTTGGTGTAAGAAAATTCATCTCTTTTAATATTGTACAGGTTTCTTCCTTCAATATGTTAAAAGGATTTTTAGTAAGTTTTAGTTCTACAGAATGGTTTTTAATTATTTTATTAACTTGATTAACTTGTTTTTATATATTTACAAACATAATTGTATATTTTTAAAATAGGAAAAATGTACATGGTTACCGGAGGAGCAACAAGAAGTTGAGAGAGTGTTCCATAAGAGGTGGTCTCATCGCTATTTTGAATTACTGAGGACGGCACGGTTAAGGAATGAGAAGCCGCCTTATATGGGAGATTCAACTTGGGATGAGCTGAGAGAGTATTGGGCGACACCAGAATTTCGAGCTTATTGTGATAAAGCCAAGAAAAATAAGGCTACTGATAAAGGTCGCTACACACACACAGGTGGAAGTGTTAATGCTGCAACCCATCATAGGAGTTTGCTAAATTTCTTACATTATTACTTGATTAATTAATTATTATTTAACAAGTCATTTTCATGTGTATTAATTAATAACACTATCTATATAGGACGCGATGCATCAAAGGCCAGTTACTTTGCCTGAGTTGTATTGCTATCTTCATGTACGGGAGGACACTGGTGAGTTTATTACTGATCAGGCGAGGGAGATTCAGGTAAAACTAATTTTACAATTATATATATTTATGTTTATCTTAAAATTATCATTATTTTATTAATAGTTATTCATTTCTTGGTTGTGTTATTTTTTCAGGAGAACTTCGAGGCGGGGATTATTGAGTACCGTGAGACTCAGGAGCAGACTAGTGAGAGCACAGAAGTTGATCCTGTGGAGGAGGCTAGAGCGGCTCGTGATATTTGGGAGAGAGCACTTGGTCCACGAAAGAGTAATCGTCTAGTAGGATCTGGTGGTATTGGACCGTCTGCTTTCAGAACAAACGTTATTCCGAGTCTGTCAAGTTCTGGATCAGTTGGGAGTACTGGCCGCTCATATGTTCCTAGTACTAGGGATTTGACTGTTGTGACTGAATTGACCCAGCAATTGAGCCAGGCCCATCGTGAGTTTGCCGAGCGGCAGGAGCAAAATGAACGGGAAGTGCAGGAGCTTCGAGAGCGGACTAGGTTAGCTGAAGCGCGCATGGAGGAGCAGGCTAAGTTAAATGCGGAGCAGGCTAGGCTAAACGAGGAGCGCTATAATCAATTGTTAAGTCAATTGTCTCAGCAGCACTCGAGGCCATCATCATCACATATGGGGCCATCCTACCCGCCACAGCAGCATTATGGCGGTGCATTTCAGCCATGGTCTCAGTGCCCCCAGCAGTATCCACAGCCCCGCACTATTCACCCCAGCAGCAGCCATACCAGCTGTATCCACCCTAGCAGGTTCAGTACTCCCAACAGCCATTCAACTCAAGTATTGATCTGAATATCGATCATATTAGTGCTTTTCTTGCATCAGATGACACCACAGGTGGCAGCTATTATCGTAGCGATGATTCAGACCAGCTCCCACCCGAGCCCCCACCCCAGTAGCATTCACTTGTGTTATTTTAATGTTTGGATATTTAAGTTTTAATTTGTATTGGTTATGAATATTTGTGTACTTTGTTGGGATGTTTAGGTTTTCACTTGTTTGGATATTTAAGCTATCAATTAAATTATATCGTTTTCAAACCGGTTATTGATTTTGATTCGTATATTTAATTTGTTATTTTAAATTAATTATTAATTTTTATTTTACAATAAAAATAAAGTTTCATAATATTTTTAATATTTAATATTTTTATTAATAATTTTTTTTTAAAAATATATTATTAAATTTTTTAAATTTAATTCGTATATTTAATATTTAATTTATTAATTTAATGTAATAAAATATATTATTAAATTTTTAATTGAAAAAATTTGTATATGTAATATTTTTATTAATAATTTTTAAAAAATATATTATTAGTTAATAAATAAAAAATATTTATTAATAAATATTTTATTAAATAAATTTGTGGCTTATTTTTTTTTAATAAAACTTTCCGGCAGATTTGTGTGCTATTCCGGCGGATTTGTATTTTTTTTTAAAAAAAAATTAATTTCCGGCGGTTTATTTATATTTCCGGCAGATTTTCATTTATTTTAAAAAAAAATTATTTTCCGGCGAATTATTTGTATTTCTGGCGGATTTTCCTTTTTTAAAAAAAAAAAGATTTCCGACGGATTTTATGTATTTCCGGGGGATTTTTGAATTTTGAATTTTTTTGGTGTTGATTTTTCCGGCGGATTTTTGGTAATTTCCGGGAGCATTTGCGGCGGATTTTCCGCCGGAAATTTCCGGGGGACTAAAATCCACCGGAAAGCGTTTCCTACCAGCGTTTTACCGGCGTCAAAAATCCTCCGCAAAGTCCAAATTTTCGGCCGATTTTGGTAATTCCCGGCGGATTTTGGGCGCCGGAAATACCCACTTTTCTTGTAGTGGACAAGACTACCCCCTTGGGATACCACAGACCAACATTTTGTGTTCCTACGAGATATCTCATGATTCTCTTGACTGCTACTAGATGTGACTCTTTTGGATTTGCTTGATATCTAGCACACATGCAAACACTAAACATGATATCTGATCTACTAGCAGTTAAATAGAGAAGTGAGCCAATCATACCTCGATATTTGCTTAATTCTACCAGTTTACCTTCTTCATCCTTGTCTAGGTAGCATGAGGTGCTCATCGAAGTGGTAATTTCTTTTGCCTTATCCATTTCAAATCTCTTGAGGAACTCTTTGCAATATTTTGTTTGAGAGATGAAGACGTCGTTCTTGGTTTGTTTTATTTGAAGCCCGAGAAAGAAGTTGAGTTCTCCCATCATCGACATTTCAAACTCATTCTGCATAATACTAGAAAATTCTTTGCAAAGAACAATTCATTAGAAGCACCGAATATAATATCATCCACATAGATTTGTACAAGTAAAATGTCATTTTTGACTTCTTTATAAATAGGCAAAAATTCACTCGGGGTCCTTTAAGTTATTTATTTGTAACAAGTAGGTCCTTTATATTTTTTTCGTACCAACTTAGTCCTTTAAGTTTGATAACGTCTAAACCGTTAGTCCCTTCTAGAATTTCTGTTACAAAAAAGCACAGTTGGCATAAACGGCGCTGACGTGGCTTAACGGATGCATACGTGGCAGCACAAGTCATTATTTTTATTATTTATTTAAATAATCTTTAATTAACTTTATTAAAAATAAAAAAACTGAAAAATGATGTCATCATCTGTTCCTACTCCAATCAATTTTTCCAGATCTGAACAAAAATCAAACCCAGATAATTTCTCTAAACCAATCTCTATTTTCTGATATGGTACTCAAATCCAAGGGGATAAGTTTGAAGAAAGTAAACCCAATACACCTGGGTTTCGATTTTCTGAAGGTTTCGATCATCCTCTTCCAAAATTATTCCATCTGGGTTTTGATTTTCTGAAGGTTTAATCTGGGTTTCGTTTTTTTCTTCTGATAGCTTCAATATGGGTTTTGTTTAAAAGTTCAGTTTGGGTTTCTAAACCTTTAGAACTGAAAGCCTCGTTTTCAATCTGGGTTCCTTTTCCCGATAATTTCAATCTGGGTTTTATTTAGTTTTCTAAACCCCTAAAAATCAATTAAATTTGCCATTCAAACTAAAAGCTTTCCAGTTCCACTTGAATTGATGAATTGAAT
Organism: Astragalus glycyphyllos; assembly: GCA_963573325.1. Lineage (NCBI taxonomy): Eukaryota > Viridiplantae > Streptophyta > Magnoliopsida > Fabales > Fabaceae > Astragalus > Astragalus glycyphyllos. The sequence continues at coordinate 19,233,565 of OY754309.1, forward strand.
CAATCTGGAAAAGCAACAAAGGAATTCAATTTCAATTCACCTAATAATGAGAGTTATTATTAATTATAGAGTACTTGTATATGGACGATATTACTATCTTCTTCACTTTAATTAAAACCCAACATACTCTATGAATCAAAAGGTAAGAGAGATAGAGAACGAAAGAGAAACATGAAGCATAAACCTTGAAACGAATTTGTGTTCAACGGTGTAAGGAAGAAGATGAACTAAATAAAATTAAATAAAAATAACTTGGATAATGATTCATCAAGTCTGTTCTGCCACCTAGGACTCTGTTACCGCCACATCACCTCTCTTACTGCCATATCATCATTTTTGTAACAGAAAATGGAATAAGGATTAACGGTGTAAATGTTTTAAAACTTAAAGGACTGAGTTTGAAAACATGATCTGATTTTTCATAATTTTCAAAGCCAGGTGGTTGTTCAACATACACTTCTTCTAGAGTAAAGCCATTTAAAAACGCACTTTTGACATCCATTTGATATAATTTAAAATCCATAATTGATGCAAATGCAAGGAGCATGCGAATAGCCTCTAATCTAGCTATGGGTGCATATGTTTCATCATAGTCTATTATTCCTTCTTCTTGATTATAACCCTTAGCTACTAATCTAGCTTTGTTTCTAACAATTATGCCCGACTCATCTAGTTTGTTTCTAAACACCCATTTTGTGCCTATTATTTGATGATTGTCAGGTCTAGGGACAAGATCCCACACTTCACTTCTTTCAAACTGATTTAACTCTTCTTGCATAGCAATAGTCCAGTGTTCATCTTCTATAGCCTCATCTAGATTTCTAGGTTCAATTTGAGATACAAAAGCTATATGATTACATGCACTTCTAAGAGAGTTTCGAGCAGTTACCCCTTTTGATACATCACCGATAATATTTTCAAGTGAGTGGTGCCTTGAATTTCTCCATTTCTTTGGTAACTCACTACTTGAATCTTCTTCATTTCTTTGTTGAGGAGTAGATTCAGTCTCCTTCTCTTTATTCTCATTTTTCTTCTCTTCATCTAGTTGTATTGCTTCAAGCTCATCTTCAACATCATCAATAACCTTTCCCAACCTTTTGGGGTTAGATTCTTCAAATGTAACATGTACAGATTCCTCAATTACTTTATTTCTTTTATAGAAGATTCTAAATGCTTTATAGATAAAGAGTAACCGAGAAAAACATTTGCATCCAAAACTGTGTAAATGTAAAATGCTTGGTTTTTTCCCTTTGTAAAGTTCATAAGGGATTTTCTTTAAAATAGGCCTAATAAAAACTCTATTCATAACATAACATAACAAGCGGTACTTAAAGCATCAGCCCAAAAGTATTTTGGGATGTCATGATCATTCAGCATTGTTCTGGCAAGCTCTTCCAAGGATCGATTTTTCCTCTCAACGACTCCATTTTGTTGAGGAGTTCTAGGTGCTGAGAAGTTGTGATCAATACCAAATTCTTCACAGAAATTTTCAAACATTTGATTCTCAAATTCTCCACCGTGACTGGTTCGGATGGAGACAATTTTTAGCTCTTTCTCGTTTTGAATGCTACGAGCAAGTTTGTTAAAAACTCCAAATGCATCGCTTTTATTTGAAATGAATAGTGTCCAGGTGTACCTTGAATAGTCATCTACTATGACGAGTGCATAGTAATTTCCACCAAAGTTTTTCGTCCGTGAGGGACCATATAAATCCATGTGTAAAAACTGCAATGGTTTGTTAGTAGACACAATATTCTTTGATTTAAAAGATACTTTGACCTGTTTACCTTTTTGGTATGCATCACATAATTTATCCTTATCAAACTTGATTTTAGGAAGACCACTAACTAGTTCCTTAGTGACTAGTTTGTTAAGATGATCCATATGAATATGAGTTGCTCTACGATGCCATAGCCAAGAGTTTTCTTCCTTACAAATGAGACAACATGCATTATGAGATGAAACATCATCAAGATTAATCATGTATATATTTTCTACTCTGTTTCCTATCATTCTAACTTGTTTGCTCTTTTTATCATCAATGATGCATGCTCCTGAATCAAATATTACCCTATTTCCTTTATCACATAATTGGCTAATACTTAGTAAGTTATGTTTAAGACCTTCTACATAAAGCACATTATCAATAACAGTAGATAAATCTTTACCAACTTTACCTTCACCAAGGATTCTTCCTCTATTGTTATCACCGTAAGTCACATGACTGCTTGATCTGGTGGTAAGAGTTAAGAACTTTGTTATATCTCCAGTCATGTGCTTTGAGAATTTGCTGTCAAGGTACCAATCAGACCCCCGTACCTTGAAGCATACCTGCAATGAGTTTAAAACAAGGTTTTAGGTACCCAAATCTCTTTGGGTCCTTGTGGGTTAGTACTTGGTAGGGTCCTTTTTGGAACCCACACCTTTTTCACAACTTGTCTACCTCTAGCCAAGCATGTTGCACCCAAGAGCATTTGGATGAGATGGTAGGTGAGCCACGCCTGGGGGATCCGGTGGAAGATTAATTAGGTATCAAGACGCCTCTTTGATGGTGAAGTCGGGAGCAGACCCCAGGTTGGGTTGTACCTGCCAAAACACTCCAACACTCAAGTCAGGGAGTAGAAGTCAAAGCGACGCTGGCCTGCCGTTGGATTAAGCGAGTCGATCTGAGCCGTTGATATCAGCCTTAGCGCATTTCGTGTAGTGGCTCGAGCGGAGCGTGGATCATGGGGCAATCTTGGTCCAGTAAGAGCATTGGGCCATTGGCCCAGTCCGGAACAGTTGCCCCCAAGCCGAAGTCGCCCGAAGGGGATGATTCGGCCTTGATACTGTTGCCCCCAGCCTCCAAAGTTTGGGCGCGAGCTTAGAAATTGGATGGTCGCTTCTCGAACGAGTGGTTGCCCAGTTGGTCAGTCGCGTGCGAACCTTCACATGCCTTCTTGGAGTCTGTGAAATGATTGATTGATTTGAGTGATGTGACATTTGGGTTCTTCGAGGAGCTGCCTAATTATGACGAGTCGTCATTACTCCTCCTTCAGGAACAATATCTCCCTCAGCCTGCTGAATCTGCTTGAACTCGGTGTCACCTTGGTGTGCTGTTCGAGAATCGACCGACTCTGGAGAAGGTTGGGGTTGAGGTGGGATCTCAGCAACGCTCTGCATATGCGGAGGTTGGTAGGTGGACGAACGTCCATGCGGCGCCATTAATGCTAGTGAGTGGAGAATATGAGGTGGTAGAGTGCCAGGGCTCCCACTATGGTCGCCACTGAACCATACCTGGGGGATCCAGTGGAAGATCGATCAAGTATCAGGTTGCCTGTTTGATGGTGAAGCCGGGAGTAGAGTGCAGGTCAGGTTGTACCTGCAAAGACACTCCAATCACCCAAGTTAGGGAGTAGAAGCCAAAGCGAGGTAGGTAATGATGGGAAAAAGTATACCTGTTAGTGGGGAGTTGACCCGTATTTATAGAGCCAAGCGACGCTGGCCTGCTGTTGGATTAAGCGAGTCGATCTGAGTCGTTGAGATCAGCCTCAATGCATTTCGCCCAGCAACACAGATCGTGGGCCGTTCTTGGTCTTGTAGGAGGATTGGGCCGTCGGCCTAGTCCGGAACAATAGGGGTCTACTCCAGCTTAATTTATTGTACATTGTCCTTAAAAGATAACGGCCTCAGTGTGACTTTTGGTTTGCCGTTTACCCATTTATTCCTAAAAATAAATTCCTTCATGTGATTCCTTAGCCAATTAACCATTTTTCTAATTGATTAACGGTCTCTATGTGGCTATGTGAATATATTCCCCACGCCTCTACTGAATATGTTCTTTGACTGCTGACTCTCTCCCTCTTCGTATCTTCCTTCTTTGTTCTCGACGGCACCACCGTGGTGGTTTTGGCATGTGCAACGGTTTTGACCACGTCTCTTCGGTGAATAGTGTGTTGATCCACGAGAGTGTATCTCCATAATATAGATTATAAGACTGTTAGTTTTGACTGTTCCTACCAATCACTACAACAGAAAAGGCCATTAATAGCATTTTTTGCCAATGGTAGCGCTTTTGGGCACTCCTAAAGCTGGTTCTCCTGTTGCCACTCCCCCAATAGTAGCGCACAAAAAAGCGCTACTAATGGTTAGGCATGAGTAGCGGTTCTTAGTAAAAAGTACTACTTATGCTCTTAGCGCGTTTTTGGCATAATGAGCGGTTTTTACTAAAAAGTGTTACTTATGTTCTTAGCGCTTTTCGGGCATATATAAGAAGCGCTTTTTAGTAAAAAGAACTACTTATAGTCTTAGCGCATTTTGAGCATAAGGAGCGCTTTTTACTAAAAAGCACTACTCCTTCCTATTCATTAGTAGCGCTTTTTAGTAAAAGTGCTACACATTCCTAGTTTTTTTTTTAAATTTTCTTTTTGTTTTTGTATATTGTCTATTAATTTTATTACATTACTTTACAAAACAACATATTAATGCATAATTGAAAGAGCCACTAATAACAACCAAACAACCAACAACCAATTCCAAATCAAATTCCGACTAACAACCAATATTCCAACCAAATAAAATCCAATATATCAACATATTCAAATCATGTATGTATCAAAACATACTTACAACAAACACAACAACAAAAATTACATCATATCCAATATGATGTACCAAAAACATCATATCCAAAATTACATCAATTTCAGCGTTGGTGAATACCGGCAACATGACAACACCACTCTCTCTCGAGTTCAGTAAGTCGCTCATTTGAGTATTCAGCTCCGAATCTAGAAAAATGTTAAAAAAAATAAAATGAAATAAACTTATAATTAAGTAGGTAAATGCTAGTAATTATTATATCAATATATCAACTAGATACCAAATTACTTGTGAAAAAAACTAGATATCAAATTATTACATACTTTCTTTGGAATTTCCATTTGGTTAAGAGTGATGATATCCTTTATAAACATCACGACATAGTACCCGCAATCATCGTTGTTTTGTTGTTTGGGACACTATAAAACAAAAGATTAGTTAATGATTAACTTTAATAAATTACATGCGTAAGAATATTGATTATAAACTTACTTTTATTGGTATCCATTTTGTATACTTTCAGCAGAAGGTTCTAGTATCACTCAATCCAGAATATGTCATGAAAGAGCTTAACAAAATATCGTATAACTATATTAATCGAAATACATATATAATTTAAACAATGAAATATGCAAGGGATCTAAATACATGTACACCTATTGAATATCCCCATTATCTTCGGGCAGTTGTTGTAATGACCAAGCAATGAATCGAAATAGAGTATCGTATCTCTTTTAGGATCAATCGCCAACAACACCCAATGATTCCTACAAAAATTTTTAATAATGAAATGACAAATATTTCACAAACACGTGTTATATACGGTTGATATATAATTTAAATTTCTCACCCTTAGTTAATCGGTGCCAAAAACATGGTATCAAAGCTTGTATTTTGTGCTAGTGCCAAGTATTCATCGATACAACTTTTAACTGCATGCATGTTTCTTTCCATAAGATCTTTTGCATCTTTTAGACTGGGATTTGCACGAAGAATAACAGTACTTTATAGGCACAAGAACATAAATCTTTGCGTCTGCTCCTTAGGGACCAATATCTCATGATACGAGTACATTTAATTAAAATGTATATAAATTAAATTAATGAAATAATAATAATAATAACACAAATACTAATATGAAATAATAAGATACATACGTACCTGAGATATATTTTAACAGTAGTCGCCGATGCCCACTTGTGGTCATATACCACTTGGAGTTCCTCACGATTGATTGACACCGTTTGCTCAATTCTCAAAATTTCTTTATCCATCCATGCGTCTATTGCGTCTGTCATATTTAACGCGTGGATTTTTAAACATGTGATGAATTCATTGGAAGAACTACTAGCTTGTTGCTTTGATACTTTGGCTTTGCCAGCAATAGAAGGTGAAAGTTGGGATTCAATTCCATTCCTGCTAGCTATCTACCGCGACACTTTTGTTACTTTGATAGGTATCTTTAATTTGGTTCATATGTCGATACTACAATGTTATCTTATTGTCAGGGTTAGGAGTACCCTAAATTGATCACATGTAATCAATACAATTCTGTTTGCCTGGTCAGAAAAAGTTTTGTCCTGGGGGAAAGCGTATTTGTTTATATATATATATATATATATATATATATATATATATATATATATATATATATATATATATATATATCACAAAGTAGCTCACAAGCATAATACATAGATTATCATAATTCATAAAGCAGTCCAAGCCTTCCAATATTATATGTGATGCAAAATATATCGAGGATTAGTTAGATTTAAGAATTTGTTGTGATATTAAAGTTTTAAAACTTGAAAGATACCACGACCTTTGAATACATTGAAAAGATAAACACGACGGGAAATAAAATCTATAATGGGGCACAACAAGCAAGGAAACAAAAACAGTTGAAACAAAAAAGTATGGGAAAAGTACTGTTCTAGTAAAAGACATATATGATTTGATGATCAGACTCAATGACTACAAAGACAGCTCCACATGGTAAGGTTTTGGAAGGGTTAGAATATGGTTTCTCATTAATTTTTAAGCAAAAAACCAAAAATCATGCTTGGCAGTTTCTTGCAAAACAACAGATTCAAACTACGTGTGCAATTCATAGTCTTTCAAATGCTCCAAAACGTTCCAATAGATGATGTCAAATTGGAGTTACAGTAATCCTAACAGAAGAAGATGGAATTACTTGAGCTTGTGGGTTCCATGCAACTTCCTCGATTAGTAGGTTATCAATGTCTTTTTGGAAACTATCAAACTTTTCCTTCCAAAATCTTTGTACTAGTCGACAAAACGTTCTTGTTATTAAAAAGTTGTATGTTTTTTGTTGGGCAATTTGTTGATTTCATGGCGGAGCTTCGTTTCTATTTGTCGGGTGAAATACAATATCAATATTGTGATGAAACAGTATTAAATCTTATTTTATTCGTTAAAACCTAAAAAACACTTCCTTAAAATAAACTAACGTATGAAAATATATAGGTTACAAGTATCTTTGAACATGGTCTCTTTATATAATAATATTAATATGTGTAGATGCATGTGATCACCTATATATGGTCCCTTATTTTATTTAGAATCCAGAAATTATATAAAGAAGTTGATGTATTGATTAGTTTACAGAACTATATAATTTCAGATTTTAAAGGTATGTGTGATTTTTGGGTTAGTGGAAAAGAAAAATTACAAAGGGGTGTGTTTATTTGCTGTATTCATATGATTTTTTTAACAACAAAGTTGTATATAAAGTGTATGAAGGAACACAAAAACCTGTGTATAATATATCATAATCCCACAACCAGGGATTGGGACAAAGAACCAGAAATCAAGCAACCAACACAATCATATATCCAAACACTGAATCCGGCTCAACCCCTAAGGGACCAATAGACCCATAGTATCAGTTGCTCCTATCCTCTGGAAATGCACTCCAAAGGGTCCACACATTGTTCATAAAACTGACTATGAGTGGACGTAATTAACCTTAGCTAATTAATTAAGCACCGGTTCCACGAATACAATTTTACCGAAAATAAGGTCTCCAAAAAGGTCAACAGTCTTATTAGGAAAAACAACTTCATTTTGACAATCCCAAATCACCCAGAAAACAGAGTGCTAAATCGTTAATATCTCGCTTCTACCTTTTCTAAGACTAATTCCATAATATAGAACAGAGAAAAAAGTGAGGAGATGATGCGAAAGCACCACCACCAAACCAAGCCATTTGAACGCAACATACAACTCACACCTTAGAAATAGGTGAGCCTCTGACTCCATGGGATACCTCCAACAGCCCAAGAGTTAGGTGGTGCTTCTTCATTTTTGTCATCCCCAGTGTTTTCTAAGTAAGGGAAAATGGGTGTTGATAATGTGACCAATCGGCAAGAGGTGCAATCGGCAAAACTGTTATCAAATATGGAGGGTGCTAAGCGGAATATAGTTCTTCCTGAGGCATGATTTTTAAAGAAACCAAAAAGGGTGTTCTCATCTCATTGGAAACATTCTCGTCGCCGTTCCTTTGCAGATCATTTAGGTGGGATGGTACTGGGCCCGGAAGGCTCCGTTTCCTAGAACAACTTGTCATGTGGGTCATCGTGCTTCTTAAAACTTGTCTAAAAACTCTATTTTCTCCTTCTCAATCTTCGAGATCATTCCCAAAAAGATTAGCAGAACCCATAGTAATTTCTCCTATTCATGCTGGTCATACACACATGGTCTTTAATTTGGTTGAAGGGGGTATTTAGGAGGTACTAAGTCAGGTAGCTCAGAAACAACAAAATTTTCTGTCATTTTATGGGATCTCAACCTTGTTGACTTACCTTTATTAGGGTGGAGGTTCACTTGGGTCCAACTAATGGGATGACGATGAGTAGACTTGACAGAATCCTAGTTTCAGAAGAGTGGGGGAATGTATCTTTATGGGCGTTGCCAATGTATGTCTCAGACCTTTTCTCACTTTATCTTAAGTATGCTTCGTTAAATTAGGGACCAAAACCTTTCCGTTACAATAATTTCTGACTTAATCATAAAAGGGATCTTGGATGTGGTCTCAAAGAGATAGACTTCTTCAGAGTTCTCGAGCTGGATGGGGGTGATCCTTAAAGAAAAGTTGAAGGTCCTCAAGTTCGATTTTAAAAAGTGTAATAAGATGGTCCTTGGGAGGGTAGACTTTCAAATTGAAATGTTAATTGAGGAGATTGTGGTGGCTGATCTGAAACGGGAATCAAGGGGTCTATCTGTGGAAGAATAGGCTCTCCAACAGTCCAATTTCGACCACATGTGGAAACTTCTCAAAAGCAAAGAGAGTATGGCTTTTCAGCACTCTAGGTCGCAGTGGTTAAAGGAAGGGGATGTGAATTTAGCCTACTTCAATGCCTCTATAAAGGCCCGAAGGCGGAAAAATTTGGTTTCAGTGCTGAGTATGGATGACCGTTGGTTCGAAGGGGTGTTAGGTGTTAGAAGTGAAGTGGTAAGATACTTCTCTGATCATTAATCTAGGGACTTTTGGGATCGTCCTCTTCTGGATGGAGTGGACTTTGGGGTGGTCTCCCCTTCCCAGAATGAAGGGTTGACTGCTACATTCTCGGATGATGAGATTGAGTATTTTGTCCACTCATGTGATGGGAATAAGAGTCTGGGGTTGGATGATTTTAATTTCTTATTTTTGAAAGCCTACTAGGAGTTGATAAATGGTGAAGTTGGGGCCTTTTTAGGAATATTCATGCGAATGCTAGGCTCCTTGGGGTTCACTTCATAATTTCTCACTTTGGTTCCAAAGGTGGATTCCCCGATGGCGCTGGGAGATTATAGGTCGATTTCTCTTTTCGGTTGCTTGCATAAGCTGTTTATCAAAGTGTTGGCAACTCGGCTTGAGAAGGTCATGGAGAACATAGTGGCTGAAAACCAATCAGTCTTAATCCGTGGGAGACATGTTGCTGATGGGGTGGTGGTGGTTAATGAGTTGCTGGACTATGCGAAGAAAGTTGGGAGAGAGTGTATGATTTTTAAAGTGGACTTCGAGAAGACATATGACTCAATGGACTGGAGTGAACTATATGTTGGGAAGGTTTGGTTTTTGTTTAAAAGGGAGAGAATGGATCCAAGCGTGTATGTTTACCGAAAGTCTCTCGGTTCTAGACAATGGTTCCACAATGGAGGAGATAAATATCTACCGGTGTCTCAAACGAGAAGACTCGCTTGCTCCTTTCCTATTTCTTTGTGTTCTAGAGGATCTTGGGGGTCTTGTTCGGACGGTAGTGGAAAGGAATTTGGTTGCTGCTTTCAGGTTAGGTAGTCCTCTGGTGAAGATTCCTCATTCTAGTATGCGGATGATACCCTCTTGATTGGGGAGGCTACTGTAGAAAATAGTTGGATGATGAAGTCAGTACCGAGGAGCTTTGAATTTGCTTCTGACTCAAAATAAAATTTTGGAAGAGTTGCTTTATGATAGTGAATGTCTCAGCACCATTCTTAGAAATGGAAGCGGGATTCCTTCACTGTTGGACTAGTGCCCTTCTTTTTAAGTATATTAGTTTACTAGTGGGTGTGAGCCCGAGGCGTTAGTTAACAAGATTTGATCATTTCAATTGAGTTAATATTTCATTTCATCAAGACCTCCCTGTGGCAAGTTTCGTAAATAAGAAACCAACGTAAATATTACATGTTGTTAATATAATTTTACCACTGATAAAATGTATTTGGTGACGATTAAAAAAGTCAAAAGAAAAAAATATTCTAAAGTTGTGAAATTTATTTCTTAATAACTTGAAAGATTTATTGTAATTGAATTATGTCAAAGTCTATTTATATAAAGAATATGACGTTACCGTGCGTATGCACAGGTATACTTCTAGTTTGATTTATATAGTTCTATAAGAGTTTGTTGATGTTTCTTCTCACTCAATCCTATGTGCTATTAATATAATGTTTGCCTTTAAAAAAATAACAAGAACTGATTTCATTTGATAGTTTAATTTTCATTTCAAAGACCTCCCCATAACAAATTTCGTAAATAAAAAGCCAACACACACATACATATATGTGTGTGTGTGTGAGTGTACATTTTTTAATAGCAAAGATTTATTTATGAATATATAGAAATAGTAGGGGTACTTCAGCTCATTACAGAAAAATGAACAAAGAAGAGGGATCTCATAGACGGACCACCTCCGAATAGTACAACACTAGGGGAGGGCACAACAAGAAAAGCCTAGTTTAGCTACCAATATTAGCGACCAAACCAAATCCGTCGGAAATTTTTTGCGTCTGCGACGGAAATTGCTGTCGGAAATCGTCGATTTTCTTCTAGTGGGGGATCCTCTCAATTGAAGATTTCACTGGATTTTCTACAGTTCCAATCCTCACCCTTAAAATGCCCCAATACCCCTTTTTTTATCAGTAGCTATGTCACATGATTAGCACTACCTAGGCATAAAATCACCCAAGAGCAGCCCCACACAATTCCTATATGATATATGTAGGATTTTTTGACCTACCCTATTTTACTTGATTTACTTTTTCCAGTGTTCATCACAATCATGCCAGCAAAGAAGCATTGTGACACATCTCCTGAATATATAGAACCTAGCCCTTTGTTCCCTCACCATTCCACTGCATCTCTTCCTGAAGGATTTCAATTGTCCACAAATATGGTCATTGCTGAAGCTAATGACTTCTTTGCTCTTCATCTTAGTGTATATATATAGTTGTTCCTTTGTTGTGTTGATGTTGTTGCTTATTATAAAATCTGAAGTGTTGATGTTGCCAGCGGTTGTAAGGGTTACTTTGTATTGGTGAAATTGAAGGACAATTGAATAAGAAGAAGATGTAATTGTTTTCTAACTAAGCTTAATTTGAGCTTAATGCACTTCTACTTATATATAGTAAAGTTCCATTTGGTTAGCTATATATAAAAAAAGGAGAAGAAGAAAAGTGGCTGAGAGGAATTAAGTGAATTGTTGGAGACGTGGAGATTCCAACAAATTTGGTGGTCATGGTGAAAATATGTCTGTATGTGGTGAATTTGAAGGGTACGTGACGAGTGCTATTCTGGGTTACAGTGCATGTGTTGTACGTACACATATAAATCAAATATGTTGGTATCCTTGTTAATGTTTGTTTTTCTTTAGTACTATTTATTTCTCTGTCTGTTTGTTTACGGGGAAAAAATTGGTTGCCATTTGTCTATCAACTATTTTTTCCTACTTCTACAAAAAAATGTCTATCAACTATAAATTAATCATCTGGTTAAAAGTCAAGTTTCGTCTTTCAAATTTCACGAAGTTCAATTTAGTTTAGTCCTTCCGTTAACCTATGTTAGCTCATAATATTAAAGATACAGACATCAGTTTTCACTAGAATGACTAAATTGTCTGACACCCATTACCCATTAATTTGGAGAACTAAATTAATTAATACTGTTTTTTTTTCCTTCAAAAAATTGACTTGCAACGGTCAAATCATCCTCTTCCTACTACTACTCCCTCTATGCGCCTAGATGAAGAACATGGATGGTGGTTCTCGTATTAGCTCATCAAGGGATGTGGAGAAATCTACCTCTCAAGCATCCTCCTCAAGTTCTTCCAAGGTAGATAGTAGAAGTAGTCCTATTCCATTTTGTAGTTGTAGGAGGGAGTGTTTATTTTGTATTTCTAGGACTGATCTCAAATCAAATCGTCCTTTCTTTACTCGGCCAATTTTGAAAGTAATGGGTCTTTAATTTGTTGTAAAACTTCTCGTTTGGTGGAAACTGTGTGTAACTTACTTTTTTATCAGGAAAAAGAAAAAATTGCAACTATTTTTTTTGGTATGATGAAGTTCCTGTTATATTTTGTTAACAGCTACTAATGGCGGTGGTGGTGGTGGAAGATGAAATCAAAGTAGAATTTATGGGCAGGTGAATGACTTAATGGGTGAAGAAAAAGATGCAGCACTTTAAGGTTGAGCAAAAGAAAAATATATGAAGAAATCATCTCTAAGGTTATGGCTAATATTAAGGTCTGTTTGATTTGCCAACATGTTAGTGCTGGACTAGACAATACAGTATTGGACAGAACAGTACTGGACAACATGTTGTACAGTACACTGTTTGGTGAACACTGGACAATACAAGCAAAAAAAAAGTAAACTTTACTATAATTCTCTTTATAAGGTATTGTTGTCGTTAAACTCTTAGGTCATAGTCGTGGTATCGGCCAGAGGTTTGGACAGTCTTTGATTCCTTTTTTCTTCAAGCAATTGCGTCGAGGAGGGAACTTTGCTCCTCAACTATGGGTTTCCTGACTCCTCTAGAAAGGGTCAGGCAAGGTGAGAAGGGACGCGAGTGTTGGATTACTACGGCTAATGCATAAAAATAAAGTAAAGGGAAAAATGCGATAAAGAAGATAAATGAAATAAACGTAGAGTTTGATTTGATTGATGTGTGTCTTTACATTTCATTCTAAAGCTATATATATACACAGGCCCTCGTCGGCCACTAAACAAGCCAACATTTGCCTGCCGTTGGATTGATCTAAGATCAACGGCTCTCATCGCTTCATAGGCCCTCAACGAAACGGAGTAACTGCCCACGATCCCACTAGCACGGTTAGTGGGGTGACTGCTCGTTGCTCCGAGTTTTCCGGCCTTGTTCTTCCATTTGAACTTCAACCATTCCCACGTTCTTTCTACATGCCGTATCTTGCCTTCCAAGTAACACCCACCTTGCCTAGGCAATATGGTGGCTCGGCTGTCCTTGCCCCACCTTAGGTAATGGTTCAGGTATCCGAGCCACCAAGGCCTTGGCACTCTATAGGATGGGGTAATTACTTTCCCTCGGCTTGGCTCATTGGTCCTTGGGCATAGTCCTCCCTCGGGGGTTCTCTCCCATTTAATGCGCCCCGAGGACCTTCTTGGGTTCACTCTCTGGCAAAAATACCTTTTTGCCCCTTGTCGTATGGCTTGCCTTCACACCATATTCCCACTTTTCTTCTCTCAATCCTCGGCCTACGACCTATTTATTTTTGGGTGTTAACAATTGCCCCCCTTTTTGTGCTGTCGTGCGGCCTTGAGGACGTGATTGACGGTACGAAAACCCTTGAAATGATTTGAAGTAACGGTTAGAGGGGACATAACCGCGGCTACGTGACACTTGACGTTTCACACGAATCAAAGCGGCTGCGCGGTGGTTTTCAAGGAGACGCCGGTTGAGGTTTCTCGTGAGGTTATAAATAGCCCTCATCATTACCCCTGCACGGTTATTTCTTCCTTCAAAAACTCGTTGCATTCGCCTCACCTGCCTCTTTCCTCAGATCACCCTTCCATCAACCTTTCATCATCCCTCTTTTTATGAACCAAACTCTTTTCCGCTCTGCTGCCACTTCCCCCTCCGTCTGACATGCCCCATCCTCCGGCATACAGGTTTCAGGTCATGACTACGGTGGTGACGGCGCTGCCTTGAGTTTTCCATTATTCCTCGAGATCATCCCCTGGGATGTTCTAGTTGCTGGTGCTGGGAGGAGAATCGTTCCAACTGCCACTTCCCGGGCTTGCAAGGGTTTTGGTGCATTGATACTTACCTCTGGCGTCTCTGGTGGCCTGCCCATCCCACCGGGTTGGTTTACGATGGCAGAGAGCGGGGGAATGGGTCAAAGCTACCGACGAATCTCTCCGATGGTTAAAGCGTCATCGCATCCTTCCGATGGGCGCAAGGAAATGGCGGTGCATCCGACTCCTTCAAGAGGGAATCCTTTACCGGTTCTGGCTTTCATGTTGTATTTCAAGGTTTGTCCATGGACAGCAGTCTCACGCGGTCTCCTGGCGATCTAGGGAAGACCTCAGCAATTCTTCTTCCGGCTAGCTCACAAACGAGCACCAGCGTTATACTTGGTACTCTAGTGTCTTATTAAGAGAGGGTGGTTTTGTAACGGGGAACTAAAGATGTTTTTTTTCGTTTTGTTAACACCAGGCCGCCGGTGTGTGGCGAGCCATTCTGACAATATTTTGTGTCGCAGTTAAATCCACCATTCAGTTCCCTGCATACTTTCCCGTAGAGTAGGATAATAGGCTTTGAGGTATTTGCCATTTATTTTCGTTTCAAATTCTTCTCTGTCTAGAGTGATTAGACGATATGCTCCACCGTGATATACTTCGCTAACAATGTAGGGTCCGTCCCAATTTGGGGACCACTTGCCAAACTGGGGTCTTTCCTCCCTAGTGGCAAAATGGCCTTCCATACGAGGTCACCTTCAACAAACTTCTTTTGTTTAACGTGTCTGTTGTATGCTTGGGCCATCTTGGCTTTATTCATTTCTATCCTGCTGAGGGCAGCCAGCCTGTCATCATCCACCAAGTCCAGCTCCATCAACATGGCTTGCTGGTACTCATCCATATTAAGGGAGTGCTGCCGTGCCACTCTCTACGAGGCTACACTAATCTCTAGTGGTAGCACGGCGTCCTGCCCATAAACTAAATGACAGGGGGTCACCCCCGTGACCGGAGACTTAGAATTTCTCATAGCCCACAGGACCTCATTGAGGGTCTCATGCCACCGCCGGGGCTTATCCTCTATGTTCTTCTTGATGAGTTCAATGATGATCTTATTAGTGGCCTCTGCTTGTCCGTTGGCTTGGGCATAATAAGGGGACGAATGTCTCATTTTAATGCCGTAGTCCTGGGCAAAGGTCACCACTCGTTCTCCGGGGAACATTGTACCTTGATTAGCCATGATGGTCTCAGGGATTCGATACCTGAAAATGATCTGATTTTCTATGAATATGATCACTGCGGCCTGATCAACGTTTCCTAACGGCATGGCTTCCACCCATTTAGTGAAGTAATCGGTGGCTACAATAATGAAGTTGTGCCCTTTTGAACTTGGAGGGTATATCTTGCCATGGCCCATCCTCTGAATGGCCAAGGTTTGACAATAGGATGGAGCTCATCTGCACCCTTTGGATTTGTCCGTGTAGCTGACAAGCCTCGCATCACTTGGCTAACTGGAAGCAGTCAGCCGTAATTGACGGCCAATAGTACCCATGCCGATAGATGAGCCACTTCATGATGGGGCCAGACCTATGGGTACCACAGACTCCTGCATGGATCTGTGCCATTACCATATAAGTGTCCTTCATCTTGAGGCTCTTTAACAGTACCCCATTGGTACTTCTTTTGTATAGGTCGTCCCCTATCAAGATATACTTCAATGCCCTTTGCTTGACCTTGAAGTCGGCGTCAGCCGTCGGGCTACGGAGGTACCTCGTCAGCACCTTGATCCAAGTGTCGGCGGTATCCTCCTGGGTGAGGGTCACGGCACTTTGTTGCAGAACCTCGACCACTCGCTCCTTGAATCCCGAGGCTTGCTGGGCCAAGTCATTTGCTTCCTGGTTCTCATTCCTGGGGACGTACAGGATGACGACATCGGCAAACAACTTTAGTAAGTTGTGCGTCGAGGCCCTCAGCTCTTTGATCACCAGTTGGGAGTCACCCCTTATTTCCACGTAGTGAGCCTTCATGCCGGCCAAGATGTCAAGTCCCATAATCTGAGCCTCATATTCAGCCTGATTGTTGGAGGCTTGGTTCCCTATCCGGCACATGAACCTCCATGTTTGGCCACACGGGCTGGTGACGACTATACCCACTTCGGCCGGAGCATCGCGTGTCTCTGCACATGGATGCTGAGCCAAGATGTCTGCCAGGGCCTGGCCTTTCACAGCTCTCAAAGGTACATAAGTTAAAGCGAACGCGTTCAGCTTAATGGCCAACTTAACGAGTCTCCCTTGCAAGACAGGCCTATTAAGAAGATATCGAATAATGTCAACCTTGCATACAACTAAAACTTCCTTAGGCAGGAGATAGTATTCATGTTTAGTACAAGCATTAAACAAAGATAAACAAAGTTTCTCAATGGGCGAGTATCTAATCTCGGCGTCATTGAGTATCCTACTGAGATAATATATAGCACGCTCAGCGCCACTATCATGATCTTGAGCTAACAAGCAGCCGATAGCTTGGTCTTCGGCCGCAATGTATAGCTTCAGAGGTCTCCCAGGCTGCGGAGGTACCAGGACAGGGGGGTTGGTCAAGGCAGCCTTGACTTGGTCGAAGGCCTCTTGTTGCTTAGTTCCCCAGATCATTTCTTCGCCATTCTTCATTCGTAGCAACAGCGAGAAGGCTTTAAGCTTTCCTGCCGAGTTGGCAATGAATCTCCTTAGGAAGTTGATCTTGCCTACCAAACTCTGCAGCTCTTTCTTTGTCCTAGGGGGTCTTGCCTCTAGGATAGCTCGAGCTTTGTTCTTGTCCACTTCAATGCCCTGGTTATGCACCAGAAATCCCAGGAAATTACCTGCAGACACACCAAAGGCACGCTTAGTAGGATTCATCTTAAGATTGTGGAGTCTCATCTACTTCAGAGCTTGTTCGAGATCTCGCAGGTGGGCTTCGAAGCTCTTGGACCTGACCACCACATCATCAATGTATACTTCCGTGTTTTTGCCAATAAGGTAAAGGAAGATGGCATTCATTACCCTTTTGTACGTTGCCCAAGCATTTTTGAGGCCAAAAGGCATTACGAGACACTCACATGGGTGCGGACAAGGTGCAACGTGGTTATGGGCCAGGCCCAAGTCTTTCTGATGGGTTGGCATAGTCCGAAACAGTGGCCCCCCAAGCTGCGGGTCGGATGGCGGAAGTCGAGCTCGGCTTGAGAAGTTAGATCTCCGATACTTTTTTCTTCCGACGCGGTAAAACGAGGGTCCTTGTTGTCCGACGTTTGAGGTTGTAAGGTTAAGCCTTGGCAGTGAGTTCTGACGGAGCATTTGAGCTCGGCTTCAATTATGCCCTGCAAAAGGCTTGACAGAGCATTTAAGCTCGGAATCAAGTAGATCTTGATAGAGCATTTAAGCTCGAAGTCAATTGTATCTTGACTGAGCATTTAAGCTCGGAGTAAAGAGGGTTCGAAGCCGCTGTGGACTTCTTCCTCGGTCCTGAACTGAACATTGAAGCTTCGAGTTTGGGGAAAAGGAGAGTGCTCGAAGAGCGGGGTCGAAGCTGCCTCGGACTTCTTCCTCCAGTCTCCGTCTTAGCATTTAAGCCAAGCAGAAGAGGAGGCTGGCTCGTGAAGAGCGAGTTTGGGGTCAGTGTGGACCGTTGCGCACTCCGTGACTAAGCATTTAAGCTCGGAGTCGTGGAGGACTTTTGCGTCGTTCTTTGGCAGCCTCGCCTCGTACCGTCGTTCGCCGAGTGGCCAGCTCGGTGTCGAACTTGGGTGAGAGGGGCGTTGTCTCGAGTCGGGAACTGGTGTCGCCGTAAGACCTGTAAGTCAGGGAAACAGAATGATAACGAAGAAATGTTCTTATTCAAGGACGCTATTTGTCCGAATGTTACATTTGATCAGCTATAGTACATCCTGAGCTTCGTGGCATTCCAGGTCCGAGGTATGGGCTCCTTGGAGAGAGTTTCCAGGTGGTAAGCTCCTGTCCCAGTTTTCGCTGCAACTCGGTAGGGTCCTTCCCAGTTGGGTGCGAGCTTTCCCTCGCGAGCATTCTTGTTGCCGATGTCAGCATGCCTGAGCACGAGATCCCCGACGTTGAAGTCTCGAGCGATGACCTTCTGATTGTATCGCCTGGCGATCAGGGCTTTGACGACGGCCACGGCAAGTTGTGCTTTATCTCGAACTTCCTGTACGAGGTCTAGTTCTTCTCTCGCAGCTTTGTCATTTGCCTCATTGCTGGGAAGATATAAGGTCCTCCAAGTAGATTCTCCGACCTCCACTAGTAGGATGACCTCGGTCGCATACGTCATTCTGAAAGGAATCTCGTTGGTGGTGGAATGCGGTGTTGTCCGATATGCCTAGAGGACATATGGTAGTTCCTCGGGCCATGCCCCTTTTGCCCCTTTCAGTCTTTTCTTTTGTCCTTTGAGCACGACCCTGTTAGCCGACTCGACCTGCCCGTTGGTTTGGGGGTGCTCGACGGAGGTGAAGTGCTGCTTGAAGTTCAGATCTGTCATCAATTTTTGAAATCATTTATTAGCAAATTACGTACCGTTGTCAGTGATTACCACGGAGGGGACTCCGAATCTGGTCAGGTTGTTCCTTTTGACGAACTTGATACAGTTGTTGACAATTATTTGAGCGAGAGGCTTTGCTTCGATCCATTTGGTGAGATAGTCGACTACGAGGATTAAGTACTTGACTCCACCTCGGCCAAGCAAGAAAGGTTCGAGGAGATCTATTCCCCATTGACTGAAGCGCCATGCTACTGATAGGGAAGAGAGTTCGGCCGGAGGGGCGTGATGGACGTCAGAGTATCTCTGGCAGGTGTCGCATCTCCTGACTAAGTTGCAAGCGTCCTTCGTCATAGTAGGCCATTAGTAACCTGCCCTAAGGGCTTTCTTCGCTAGGGCCCGGGCCCCCAGGTGCTGTTCGCAGATTCCTTCATGTATTTCATTGATCACGTACTCGGCTTCCTCCGCTTCAATGCACTTCGAAAGTGGAGAGGAAAAGCCACGACGGAAAAGCTTCCCGTCTAATGTAACACCCCCCTTTTACTATTACAATTAAATAGACAATTATCAGAGTCACCTCGAAGGGCGCTACATTTTTCACCATTTTAAAAAAAAGAAAATCTCCAAAATAATTTATATAAAAGAAATCACCAAGCAGCGGAAATATTAACCTTTTAATTTATCTATATCCCGCCTCCAAATTATTTTAATAATTCAATCAACTATTTTAATTAAATTATTTCCGGGGTGTTACAACCCTCCCCCACTTAGAATCTTTCGTCCTCGAAAACATACCTGATTCAAACAGCTTCGGATAGGACTCTCGCATCTTGCTCTCCAACTCCCATGTCATGCTTTCACCAGCAGCTCCTAACCAGACCACTTTCACCAGGTTTATCTCTTTGCCACGTAAAGTCTTCACTTCACGATCTTCAATTCGCACAGGCATTGTCTCCACAGTGAGATTATCCCGCACATGCACATCATCCATCGGAATCACATGGGACGGATCCGAAATATACTTCCGAAGTTGCGACACATGAAATACATCGTGCAAATTCGAAAGATTAGGCGGCAAGGCCACCCTATAAGCAACATTACCAATTCTCTCAGTGATCTGATACGGTCCAATGAAACGAGGGGTCAACTTCTTTGTCTTCAATGCACGCCCAACACCAGCCATAGGCGTGACTCTCAAAAACACATGATCACCAGCTTGGAATTCTAAATCCTTCCTTCTCTTATCATGATAGCTCTTCTGTCTACTCTGCGACGCTTTCATTTTCTCACGGATCAATTTCACCTTTTCAGTAGTCTCTCGAACAACCTCGGGTCCAAGAACAATACTCTCCCCAGATTCATGCCAACACAACGGAGTCCTACATCTCCGACCATACAATGCCTTGAACGGTGCCATCCCGATGCTAGAATGGTAACTATTGTTGTAAGTAAACTCGATCAACGGAAGGTGAGTATCCCACGCACCTCCCTGCTCAAGAACACAAGATCTCAACAAGTCTTCCAACGACTGAATGGTCCTCTCTGTCTGCCCATCAGTTTGAGGATGATAAGCTGAACTCAACCTCAATTTAGAACCCAACGCTTCTTGCAAACTCTTCCAGAAATCAGAAGTGAACCTAGGATCTCTGTCAGACACAATGCACAAAGGAACACCATGCAACTTCACAATCACCTGAATATAAATCTCTGCCAATCTCGACACCGGATACGTGATATTGATAGGAATAAAATGAGCAGACTTCGTCAATCTATCCACAATCACCCAAATCGAATCGTGCCCCCTCACAGCATTAGGTAACCCTATCACGAAATCCATAGAAATACTATCCCACTTCCATTTCGGAATCTCCAACGGTTGCATCAACCCAGCAGGCTTCTGATGCTCAACCTTCGATTTCTGACAAGTCAAGCAGGAATACACAAACTGCGCCACATCACGCTTCATACCAGGCCACCAAAACATCTTCTTCAGATCCTGATACATCTTTGTAGCTCCCGGATGGATACTCAACTTACTCCTATGTCCTTCTTCTAAAATTGCTCTTTTCATCTCCTCATCATCAGGAATGCAGATTCTTCCACGGTACTTCAATACATTCTGCGCATCCAACTCAAAGTCTTTATTCTCGGATTGATCAATCCCAACCATCAGGTCAACTAATTTAACATCTAACTTCTGAGCTTCTCGAATGCTAGCCATGAATTCATTATCAATCTTCAACATCCCCAATCTGACACTCTGAGGCGTCACTTCACAAACCAAACTCATATCCCTGAACTGCTCAATTAATTCGAGTTCTCTAACCATCATTGCTGACATATGCAACGTCTTTCGACTTAAAGCGTCAGCTACCACATTAGCCTTTCCCGGATGATAGTTCAAGCTAAAGTCATAGTCTTTCAGCAACTCCAACCATCTGCGCTGTCTCATATTCAACTCTTTCTGATCAAACAGATACTGCAAACCCTTATGATCACTGAACACCTCAAACCTCGAACCATACAGATAATGTCTCCAAATTTTCAACGCGAACACAACTGCAGCAAGTTCTAAATCATGGGTAGGGTAGTTCTTCTCATGAGTCCTCAACTGTCTCGACGCATAGGCAACTACCTTACCATTCTGCATAAGCACACCTCCCAACCCCATCTTGGAAGCATCACAATACACCACAAACAACTCTTCCGGATTAGGCAACGTCAGAACAGGAGACGTCGTCAACCTCTTCTTCAATTCTTTGAAGCTCTCTTCACAACAGTCATCCCAGATGAAAGCTTTACCCTTGCAAGTCAACTGAGTCAACGGAAGTGCCAACTTCGAAAATCCTTCTATAAACCTCCTATAGTAACCTGCCAGACCCAGAAAACTTCTAATCTCAGTAACTGACTTCGGAGACTCCCATTGTAACACGGCATCAACCTTAGACGGATCCACGGCAATTCCATTCCCCGAAATAACATGACCCAGAAAGCTAACCTCTTTCAACCAAAACTCACACTTAGACAGCTTCGCATATAATTTCCAATACCAATCTCAGATGTTCTGTATGCTCCTCTTCTGACTTAGAATAAATTAGGATGTCGTCAATGAATACCACCACAAACCGATCCAGATACTCACGAAAGATACGATTCATGTACTCCATGAACACTCCCGGCGCATTAGTCACACCGAAAGGCATCACGGAATACTCATAATGCCCATAACGGGTTCTGAAAGCTGTCTTCTGAATGTCTTCGTCTTTCACCTTGATCTGATGATAACCCGATCTCAAATCTATTTTACTGAACACCTGAGCACCCACCAACTGATCCATTAAGTCATCAATCCTCGGAAGCGGATACTTGTTCTTAATAGTCACCTTATTCAGCTGCCGATAGTCTACGCACAACCTCATACTACCATCTTTCTTTTTCACCAACAACACTGGAGCTCCTTACGGCGACACACTTGGTCTCACAAATTTCTTTTCAAGCAGATCCTCGAGTTGCTTCTTCAGTTCTGACAATTCAGATGCAGACATTCTATACGGTGCCATAGACACAGGTTTAGTATCAGGTACCAGATCAATAGCAAACTCAACCTCTCTCTCTGGTGGTACATCCGGAATCTCGTCGGGAAAAACCTCAGAAAACTCTCGCACCACCTGCAACTCATCAACCTTCGCTTGGCTCTCAGCAGACAACGACGCCATTAATGAAAACAACTGGACGTCTTCCCTCATTACCCTATGCAACTGACCAGCAGACAACAAACCAGACTCTTCCTCTTCAGGAGAAAAGAAACTCACAGACCTTTCATGACAGTTGATATGAACATGGTTATCAACTAACCAGTCCATACCTAGAATAACATCCATTCCGCTCAGCGGCAAACAAATCAAGTCAACGAGAAAATCATTACCGAATATCGATAAAGGGCATTTAGCACAAACAACCGAGGTAGTCACCGAACCCTTAGCCGGAGTATCGATAACCATCTCCCTCAACATAGGAGATAAAACAAGATCTAATTTCTCAACACATGCAGTAGCAATAAAACAATGGGTAGCACCAGTATCAATAATAGCAATAAGAGGAGAATTATTAATATAGCATGTACCTCTGATCTCATTCACTGCATCTGACCCCGCCAGAGCGAACACCTTCCCAACGGACCTTTCTTTCTTCGGTTTAGGACACTGAGTGCTGATATGACCACCCTCACCACAGTTGTAGCATAACACATCCTTTCGATCACAGCTAGACGCCATATGACCCTCTTTACCACACTTGTAGCACTTCTTCACATCACCTGGACAGTCAGGACGCTTATGACCGGGTTTACCACACTTGTAACATACCACACTAGCAGCAGCATCTCCCCCACTAGGTCTCTTACCCACAGCAGTTCTCTGATTGCCCTTACCAGCTGGAACCTCATACGGCTTCCCACGACTCGAGAAATTCTTCTGCCTATCCCTCATGACTCTAGAATGAGCATTACTGTCTTCCTCGAAGATTCTGCAGCTGTCAATCAACTCCGAGAACACCCGAATTTTCTGATACCCTATCGCCTTCTTGATATCAGCCCGCAACCCATTTTCAAACTTGATGCATTTGGAGAATTCAGCACCAGCCTCACCATAATGTGGATAGAACTTCGCCAATTCAATGAACTTGGCAGCATACTCAGTCACCGACATATTACCCTGCTTCAGCTCCAGAAACTCAATCTCTTTCTTCCCACGGACATCTTCAGGATAATACTTTCTCAGAAATTCTCTGCTGAACACAGCCCAAGTGACCTCTTCATTCACAGTCGCCAACCTCTGCCTCACCTCCAACCACCAGTCATCAGCCTCCTCTGCCAGCATATGAGTACCATACCTGACTTTCTGCGCCTCAGAGCAATCCATAACACGAAAGATTCTCTCCATCTCTTTCAGCCACGCCAAAGCACCATCAGGGTTATACTTGCCCTTAAAGGTAGGAGGATTCTCCCTCTGAAACGTAGCCAAACTGCGCGACCCAGCATCACCAGCAGCACCTGGGTTATTCTCCACAGCTTGAGCCACAGCCTGCAAAGCAGCAGCGAGTGCAGCATCGTTCCGTCCTGCCATCTCAACCTAACACTGCTACAGAAACTATAATCAGAAACGAGTAACAATTACTCAAGTGTTACTCGACTCGACGACTCGACAACTTGGCCGGACAGACCGAACTGCTCTGATACCACTAATGTAACACCCCCCTTTTACTATTACAATTAAATAGACAATTATCAGAGTCACCTCGAAGGGCGCTACATTTTTCACCATTTTAAAAAAAAGAAAATCTCCAAAATAATTTATATAAAAGAAATCACCAAGCAGCGGAAATATTAACCTTTTAATTTATCTATATCCCGCCTCCAAATTATTTTAATAATTCAATCAACTATTTTAATTAAATTATTTCCGGGGTGTTACACCGTCTATGATGGAGTAAGATACAGCACGGCGTCGGATTGCGATGGCCTCCTTGGGGTCGGCTGGTTCCAGCCCAAGCTCAGTGTATTCCTTGATGGGTTGTGTCCATCCTTCACCTTCCGTCACGACGTGGACATCGATCACAGCGGTTGGAGATAGGTCGATGCTCGGTTTGGTCAAGTTTTCCTGAATAATGCTCCGTAGACTGCCTGTTGGTTTCGTGCTGGCGAGTTTGGCTAGGACGTCGACTCGGGCATTCTCAGCCCGAGGTACATGCTTAAGATCCACCTGGTCGAAACAGAGGTACCGTTGCAGAACGGGGTCGTTTGTTACGAAATCCTTCTTGACTTGGGAGACTACCAGTAATGAGTCCGTGTTCAGCTCGATGGTCTTTGCCCCGAAACCCGAGGCTAACTTCAATCGGGCAATGCAAGCTTCGTATTCTGCCTGGTTGTTCGAGTTGGTGAAGCCGAAACTGAGGGAGACCTCGATCATTAGGCCTTCGGATCTCTCGACGATGAGTTCTGCTCCACTACCCTTCGAGTTTGATGATCCATCGACGTGGAGCTTCCACTGCAAAGAATTGGCATCGGATGTTGAAGGCGTCATCTCCGCGACGAAGTCGGCTTGGACTTGAGCCTTGAGGGCGGATCTGGCCTCGTATTTGATGTCGAACTCGGACAGCTCTACGGCCGACTTGATGACTCTCCCGGCGAGGTCGGGTCGATGTAAAATCTGGCGAATTGGTTGATTCGTCCTTACGACGATTTGGTGAACTACGAAGTACGGTCTCAACCTTCTGGCTGCCACGACTAGGGCTAAGGCTACTTTTTCTATCTTCTGGTACCGGGACTCGGCCCCCTGCAGCACCTTGCTGACGAAGTAAACTGGCCTCTGCCCTTCTCCTGTTTCCCGGATGAGGACTGCACTCACCGTTTCCTCGACCACGGCAAGGTATAGGTAAAGTGTTTGCACTCGGGCGTCCATTTGAATTCTATGCCTTTCTTCGGGATTCTAAAAATGGGGAGTGAACGATTGGCCGCTCTGGACACGAACCTGGAGAGGGCGGCAATCATGCCCGTTAATTTCTGCACTTCCTTTTTGGTGGTTGGGGGACACATGTCGGTCACGGCCCTGCATTTGTCCAGGTTGGCCTTGATGCCTCTTTCAGTTAAGCAGAAACCGAGAAACTTTCATGCTTTAACGCCAAAGGTACATTTCTCAGGGATGAACCTGCGGTTGTTCTTTTGTGCCTCGTCAAAGATTTCCCGTAAGTCGGCCAGGTGCCCTTCGTCTGCCTTGCTTTTCACAATCATGTCGTCGAGATAGACTTCAATGACCCTGCCGATCTGGTTGCTGAAAACCTTATTCATCATACGCTGGTAAGTGGCCCCAGCATTCTTGAGTCCGAAGGGCATGACCCTGTAACAATAGTTCCCCTGGGGCTCATTGCGATCTGGTTGTAGCCAGAATAGGCATCTAGGAAAGACAGAAGTCGAAAACCAGACGCGTTATCCACGAGCTTGTCAATGCTTGGGACGGGGAAGGCATCTTTAGGGCAAGCTCTGTTAAGGTCGGTGTAGTCTACACATATTCTCCATTTTCCGTTGCTCTTCTTGACCAGCACTACGATGGACAGCCAGGTGGTGTACTTTACTTCTTTTATGAAGCCTGTAGCTGGGAGATCGGCCACAGCCTTAGCTGCTGCCTCAGCCTTCTCCTCGCTTTGGGCTCGCCGTCGCTGGGCTACACACTTGGCGTCGGGGTTGACTTCTAGGTGGTGGCATGCTACCTCCAGAGGGATTTCGGGCATTTCGGATGCGGACCAAGCGAACAGGTCGGATTTCTTCGGAGGCACGCAATTGGGATCTCCCTGACTGACTCGCTGAGCTCGGCCCCCACTTTGTCCTTGGAGCTATTCGGGTCGTAGCGGGCGTCGACCTCGGTGAGATGCACCTGTGCAGCGGTTGGTGGTAGCTCGGGGAGCTCTTGTAGCCAGCGTTGGGTGCATTTGAGTGCAAGGCACTGGCATCTTTCGGTAGAGTCGATGTCGGCGGAGACGGATACGATGTTGCCCGCCAGGGTATGGAACTTCATCTTTAGATGCACGGTGGAGGCGACGGCACCAAGCCTGGCTAACGCCGGTCTTCCCACAATGCAGTGATACAGAGTGATCAAGGGTACTATCAAGAAAGTCGTTCTGATGGTCCGAACGAGCTTCTTCCGATCGTAAGTTACCATGAGGTCGAGGTATCCTAGAGGTTGGGCTTGCTCCTCCCTAAGCCCTGATAAGCTCGTCCCGAGGTAAGGGCTTAAATCGTCAAGGGTTAAACCGAGCTTGGGAAGGAGGTCTTGGAACATGATGTCGGCAGAACTTCCTTGATCTACCAAGATTCGCTTTACCTCGACATCGAGCATGGATGCCGAGATGATGGGAGGGACGAACTCGTTTGGTTCGCCTAACAGATACTCCCCGTCGGAGAAGAAAAGGAGCTTCCTAGATGAAGCCGGGGCCGCGGTTGTGCCAGAAGTCAAGCTTGCGATTTCTTTCCATTTGCGCTTCAGGGTCTTCTTGGTTTCCGTGGTAGAGACGGATGAACCACCCGAAATCACCATGAGGGAGTGATTCCTGCCACTGTGGTCGCCAATGTTCGGTACCGGAGTACAGGCAGAAGTATTGGATTGAAGTGCTCCGCGAGACTTGAAGGTTGACTTCAGATGAATGATCGTGGACCTCGGATTGGCCGAGGTGGTCTTCTCCCGCGCCTCAGGTGGGGTACCTGCAAGCACTCTGATGCCTAAGTCAGCAAGGGAAGAGAAGAGGTATCTGGGAGAGAAGTGAATGTGTACCTGGAAACGGTGGGTTGAATATGTATTTTAGACCACGGTGTCGTTCCCCAACCGTTGGATGAGGTGGATGGATCCTGTTCGTTGGATCTGGATCACATGGGTGCGGACAAGGTGCAGCGCGGTAATGGGCCAGGCCCAAGTCTTTTTGATGGGTTGGCCCAGTCCGGAACACTTCTAATCTTTATGTCGACTATAAAATTAGGGGTGTTACATTGTAAACACCGTAAAATTACAGGCTTAACTTCTCGTTCCTCTTTTTAGCCAAAGGCTTCGATCTCAATGGCTGCAATTTGAAATAAACCAAATATCCAACTGCATATTACCTCCCTTAAGTTGGAGATAAGTTGGTTGTACTATTTAGGAGGCTGGGGGAGCACGAGGAGCAACAATGACTAATAACCAAAAGCACAAAGATACTTGGATACCACATCTCCACGGAAAACCTTAAGGCAATGGGTAAATGGGTCACCTCTATTATATATCATTCATTTAGCTCATTGGCGTAGGACTAACCGCTCACATTCGAATTCCCAACAATCTCCCCTCAATTGTGAGTAACTCACATTGCAAGACTTGTTCCAAATTAGTATCCACTTCCCGCTCTCTGACCAAATCGAAACATTACTATAACCCCAATGTTGGGTGTAGATGTAGTGTCCAAGTCTCTTGGTGGTACTCGGCCGTTAGCTCATTGTTACTTCTGATTTGGATCAAGTTTAGTAATGTGGGTGACTTGTAGGAGAGTATTGAGAATTTATTTTTAATAATTGGGTAAAATACATAATTATCCATCTTGGCTCTAGTATTTATAAAACAACTAACCGCATATATATATATATATATATATATATATATATATATATATATATATATATATATATACACATATATATACACACAAACACACACACAGACACACACATATACATATACATAAATAAGCACATCCCCTCAATTGTGAGTAACTCACATTGCAAGACTTGTTCCAATTGGACACGTCCAGCAATGGATCTCCCTTATACTTACACCAAGAGTTTTCTGTAGCTCGTACTTCTTTGGGTTTTTTGATTAAAAACTAGCTATGTTATCTAGTGTTTTCGGCTATGGTCCATTAAGCCTCTTGTTTCAGAGGGCATGAATTAGACCGTGTATTTAGCCTTGAAAATTTTGTTAGATAACAAAGCTACATCTCTGGTTTAGGGGTCTTCTCCTTCTATCCCTGTTTGGTTGATAGATTAAATGGTTTTCCATTTACAGAGATGACAAAAGAAGTATAGAAAGGTATCTATTTTATCTGATGTTAAGTTTAATATATTTATCTGTTGGCTATGATCTTAAGACAAGCCGATCCACAACATTTTTAGCCCCTTTTTCCTGATGGAAGTTGGTAACTATAATGATCAAAATGATCAAATAAAAAATGAAGAATTAATTGAATTCCCCAATAATCTAGACCAACTTAATAAGTGGACTATTCCTTCTGTTCCCTCAAACCAAATATATAAATTTGGTATGTTTGACTTTAGAGCAAGGTATGCTATTAAACAGCTAGAACAAACAGTTCAGATAGCTGAAAATAACCAAGTTATAAGGCTTCTTAATAAAAAGGACTTAAGTTTTTCTAAGGACTATAATTTCGTACATATTGGACTAATCCAAATAGCCCTGAAACCCTTGACTTTGCTTGGATTAAATTCAAGTATTATGGCCTATGTCCGTGATGGCAGATGCAATAATTTCAAACAATCCTTAGCTGGCCTAATTGAGACGAGTTTATGTCATGGACCTGTTTATTTCGAAGTAGCTCCAAATTTGAGCTTATCCTTATCTGATAAAAATATATCAGAAGCACTTCAGCTTAATATTCATACAAATGGGTATGACTATAAGCAAGGTAGTGAAGTCATAGCAATATGCTATAGAGTTTACTATAAAGTTTTAAATACGCTTAACCCAAAGGCTAAGCAAATCACTTTTCCAGGAACAACAACTTTGGTGCAAACAATTTGCTCACATCAAATGTTGCGACCAATAGGTTAATCAAATGGGAAGAAATTGACTTTCCAGAGACATGGGCGCTTCCTCAGGAAGTAAATCCCAGGCCAATCCTTAATAAGGAAATAGACCAAATAACTCAGAATACTGAGGGTGACATAGAAATTAGATTTAATCCTAATAGGGTTACTAAAATCCCAAGGTCCTTATCGTCCAGACACTCTGTGAGTGAATTCTATTCTACTCCAAGTGTATTAGGAAGACCTTCTGTGTCTCAAACTAATGAAGAAATCGAGACAGTAGAAAATATTAGAATTAGTAGGAATGATATTCCTCATGGTGTTTATAACACAGGAAGTAGGCAATCACCTACCCAGTCAGACATGAGCTTCCATGTTGATGGACTTTAGTCCAGGAAGTGATCTGAGACAACTCATCAATGATGAGTTCATGACAGAAAAATATACCAGGTTCAGGGAATGGTATTTTAAATATTTCTCTGTTCCCAAATTAAATATGATAAAAAACGATTTTTATGATCATTTATCAATAACACAAAGTTATATGCCCTTTGTTAAATGGTTTCTAACCTATTTCATAAACAGATTAGATTCTGAAATAAATGTTTTACAAGAAATAGTCTTCGAAACAACAAAAGGAGAGAAAATCTCTTCTGCTTTCCCTCCTAAGAAAAATAACATTATTTTAGGAGAAAGTGTTGAAGCAAGTGCTTTTATTAGTCTTCAAAAAATAGAGCGAGACCAGGTTACTTTGAAAGAATTAAATTCTATTATTAGGTCTCAAAATTATACAAATATGTTTCTGGTTTGCATGGGAGACCAATTTAAACTTCTTGAAGAAAAAATTTCTTCTTTAAAGAATCTTTTTGAAAATCATATTTATCAACAAAAAACTATTTTTAAAGAATTTTCCCCTGTTCCTATTATTAAGGAAGAACCTATGGTTCAACCCCCGATTAAAATTGAAGGTTTTAAAATTGAGGATAGTAAAAATGATTTTATAAAAATCTTAGAAGAAAAGCTTAAAAACATAAGTTTAAATGTTCTCTCTGAGGAACTCTTGTCAGAGGCATCTGATGAAGAGATAGATAAACTAGCAAAAATGTTTGCTAATCAGGATATTAATAAGTCCAATCAGAGTGGAGAAATTAATCCCATCTATACTCAACGCCAAGTTGAGAAGTATTATTACAAGAGGCCTTCTCCTCAAGACCTTTTATATGAGGAAAATGATTCCTACCAGAACTCATATTCTGGGAAACAGATCTATGAATGGAACATAGATGGCTTAAATGATAAGAAAATTATTGATTTAATACATAAAATGATTATGTATTCCACAGTCTGTAAACAACATGGGAACTCTGATAGTTCCATTGCTTCGTTTATAGCAACTGGCTTCATAGGCCAGTTAAGAGGATGGTGGGATCATTATCTCACGGAAGTCCAAAATAGGGAAATATTAACCCATAAGAAAGAGGTCAAAAGAGAAGATGGTGCTACTGCATAGACATATTAGGTGCCTCTATAATTAGAGGAGTATCTTTTCTGGAATGTTCTTTCATAAGAACTTCTATCATTCTTCTTTTTATATTTCCATCTTTAATGGAATCTAAGGCCTCTAAGGCTTCATCTTGTTCCTTGGTGAGGACATTTAATCCATTCATGTCTACGATGGATTTCCAATAATTTATCTCATTGCATTGACAATCATTGTTGTCTTCTGATGATGATTCAGTGGATGTTTGAATCATATTCAAATTTTCATCTGTAGATTCTACATCTGTATCTAATTCTGATTCAGAATTGACCAATAAGACCTTCTCTAATTGTGAACGTAATTGTTCATCCTGAATATTATTTAGTGCCTTTTTAGTCCAGCACTGATTGGCATAGTGGCCTATTTTGCCACATTTGTGACAAGTAATATCAAGTCTTTTGGCCTTTCTCTTTCCTCTCTACTTCTCTCTACTTCTCTCTACTTCTCTCTTGTAATCCTCCTCCTCCTCTTGTAACATATCTTCTCAGTTTGTAATAAAATCTTTAAAGCTTTGGGTACCCTGTTCAATTATTCTGCTATTACTCAGGTAATTCTCTCTATGACTTTTCTTGGCTAAATTAATGTTGTGGTAGGCTAGTTCTTATGAACTGACCCCATCCAGATAAACATGTTGTTCTTTCCGCTGTAAAATGGTATCAGAGCCACTTTAAACTCAAGGATGTAAGTATAGGAAAGCATGTTGGGAAACATGCTATGTGATCTTACTCTTTTAGGTGAACCGTCCCCGATGATCTAACAAGGGAGTTAGTATTGGGAGCAGTAGCCTAGGAGTATGGTGTCCCAATTGGACACGTCCAGCAATGGATCTCCCTTATACTTACACCAAGAGTTTTCTGTAGCTCGTACTTCTTTGGGTTTTTTGATTAAAAACTAGCTATGTTATCTAGTGTTTTCGGCTATGGTCCATTAAGCCTCTTGTTTCAGAGGGCATGAATTAGACCGTGTATTTAGCCTTGAAAATTTTGTTAGATAACAAAGCTACATCTCTGGTTTAGGGGTCTTCTCCTTCTATCCCTGTTTGGTTGATAGATTAAATGGTTTTCCATTTACAGAGATGACAAAAGAAGTATAGAAAGGTATCTATTTTATCTGATGTTAAGTTTAATATATTTATCTGTTGGCTATGATCTTAAGACAAGCCGATCCACAACATTTTTAGCCCCTTTTTCCTGATGGAAGTTGGTAACTATAATGATCAAAATGATCAAATAAAAAATGAAGAATTAATTGAATTCCCCAATAATCTAGACCAACTTAATAAGTGGACTATTCCTTCTGTTCCCTCAAACCAAATATATAAATTTGGTATGTTTGACTTTAGAGCAAGGTATGCTATTAAACAGCTAGAACAAACAGTTCAGATAGCTGAAAATAACCAAGTTATAAGGCTTCTTAATAAAAAGGACTTAAGTTTTTCTAAGGACTATAATTTCGTACATATTGGACTAATCCAAATAGCCCTGAAACCCTTGACTTTGCTTGGATTAAATTCAAGTATTATGGCCTATGTCCGTGATGGCAGATGCAATAATTTCAAACAATCCTTAGCTGGCCTAATTGAGACGAGTTTATGTCATGGACCTGTTTATTTCGAAGTAGCTCCAAATTTGAGCTTATCCTTATCTGATAAAAATATATCAGAAGCACTTCAGCTTAATATTCATACAAATGGGTATGACTATAAGCAAGGTAGTGAAGTCATAGCAATATGCTATAGAGTTTACTATAAAGTTTTAAATACGCTTAACCCAAAGGCTAAGCAAATCACTTTTCCAGGAACAACAACTTTGGTGCAAACAATTTGCTCACATCAAATGTTGCGACCAATAGGTTAATCAAATGGGAAGAAATTGACTTTCCAGAGACATGGGCGCTTCCTCAGGAAGTAAATCCCAGGCCAATCCTTAATAAGGAAATAGACCAAATAACTCAGAATACTGAGGGTGACATAGAAATTAGATTTAATCCTAATAGGGTTACTAAAATCCCAAGGTCCTTATCGTCCAGACACTCTGTGAGTGAATTCTATTCTACTCCAAGTGTATTAGGAAGACCTTCTGTGTCTCAGACTAATGAAGAAATCGAGACAGTAGAAAATATTAGAATTAGTAGGAATGATATTCCTCATGGTGTTTATAACACAGGAAGTAGGCAATCACCTACCCAGTCAGACATGAGCTTCCATGTTGATGGACTTTAGTCCAGGAAGTGATCTGAGACAACTCATCAATGATGAGTTCATGACAGAAAAATATACCAGGTTCAGGGAATGGTATTTTAAATATTTCTCTGTTCCCGAATTAAATATGATAAAAAACGATTTTTATGATCATTTATCAATAACACAAAGTTATATGCCCTTTGTTAAATGGTTTCTAACCTATTTCATAAACAGATTAGATTCTGAAATAAATGTTTTACAAGAAATAGTCTTCGAAACAACAAAAGGAGAGAAAATCTCTTCTGCTTTCCCTCCTAAGAAAAATAACATTATTTTAGGAGAAAGTGTTGAAGCAAGTGCTTTTATTAGTCTTCAAAAAATAGAGCGAGACCAGGTTACTTTGAAAGAATTAAATTCTATTATTAGGTCTCAAAATTATACAAATATGTTTCTGGTTTGCATGGGAGACCAATTTAAACTTCTTGAAGAAAAAATTTCTTCTTTAAAGAATCTTTTTGAAAATCATATTTATCAACAAAAAACTATTTTTAAAGAATTTTCCCCTGTTCCTATTATTAAGGAAGAACCTATGGTTCAACCCCCGATTAAAATTGAAGGTTTTAAAATTGAGGATAGTAAAAATGATTTTATAAAAATCTTAGAAGAAAAGCTTAAAAACATAAGTTTAAATGTTCTCTCTGAGGAACTCTTGTCAGAGGCATCTGATGAAGAGATAGATAAACTAGCAAAAATGTTTGCTAATCAGGATATTAATAAGTCCAATCAGAGTGGAGAAATTAATCCCATCTATACTCAACGCCAAGTTGAGAAGTATTATTACAAGAGGCCTTCTCCTCAAGACCTTTTATATGAGGAAAATGATTCCTACCAGAACTCATATTCTGGGAAACAGATCTATGAATGGAACATAGATGGCTTAAATGATAAGAAAATTATTGATTTAATACATAAAATGATTATGTATTCCACAGTCTGTAAACAACATGGGAACTCTGATAGTTCCATTGCTTCGTTTATAGCAACTGGCTTCATAGGCCAGTTAAGAGGATGGTGGGATCATTATCTCACGGAAGTCCAAAAGAGGGAAATATTAACCCATAAGAAAGTGGTCAAAAGAGAAGATGGTGCTACTGCATAGACATATTAGGTGCCTCTATAATTAGAGGGGTATCTTTTCTGGAATGTTCTTTCATAAGAACTTCTATCATTCTTCTTTTTATATTTCCATCTTTAATGGAATCTAAGGCCTCTAAGGCTTCATCTTGTTCCTTGGTGAGGACATTTAATCCATTCATGTCTACGATGGATTTCCAATAATTTATCTCATTGCATTGACAATCATTGTTGTCTTCTGATGATGATTCAGTGGATGTTTGAATCATATTCAAATTTTCATCTGTAGATTCTACATCTGTATCTAATTCTGATTCAGAATTGACCAATAAGACCTTCTCTAATTGTGAACGTAATTGTTCATCCTGAATATTATTTAGTGCCTTTTTAGTCCAGCACTGATTGGCATAGTGGCCTATTTTGCCACATTTGTGACAAGTAATATCAAGTCTTTTGGCCTTTCTCTTTCCTCTCTACTTCTCTCTACTTCTCTCTACTTCTCTCTTGTAATCCTCCTCCTCCTCTTGTAACATATCTTCTCAGTTTGTAATAAAATCTTTAAAGCTTTGGGTACCCTGTTCAATTATTCTGCTATTACTCAGGTAATTCTCTCTATGACTTTTCTTGGCTAAATTAATGTTGTGGTAGGCTAGTTCTTATGAACTGACCCCATCCAGATAAACATGTTGTTCTTTCCGCTGTAAAATGGTATCAGAGCCACTTTAAACTCAAGGATGTAAGTATAGGAAAGCATGTTGGGAAACATGCTATGTGATCTTACTCTTTTAGGTGAACCGTCCCCGATGATCTAACAAGGGAGTTAGTATTGGGAGCAGTAGCCTAGGAGTATGGTGTCCCAATTGGACACGTCCAGCAATGGATCGCCCTTATACTTACACCAAGAGTTTTCTGTAGCTCGTACTTCTTTGGGTTTTTTGATTAAAAACTAGCTATGTTATCTAGTGTTTTCGGCTATGGTCCATTAAGCCTCTTGTTTCAGAGGGCATGAATTAGACCGTGTATTTAGCCTTGAAAATTTTGTTAGATAACAAAGCTACATCTCTGGTTTAGGGGTCTTCTCCTTCTATCCCTGTTTGGTTGATAGATTAAATGGTTTTCCATTTACAGAGATGACAAAAGAAGTATAGAAAGGTATCTATTTTATCTGATGTTAAGTTTAATATATTTATCTGTTGGCTATGATCTTAAGACAAGCCGATCCACAACATTTTTAGCCCCTTTTTCCTGATGGAAGTTGGTAACTATAATGATCAAATAAAAAATGAAGAATTAATTGAATTCCCCAATAATCTAGACCAACTTAATAAGTGGACTATTCCTTCTGTTCCCTCAAACCAAATATATAAATTTGGTATGTTTGACTTTAGAGCAAGGTATGCTATTAAACAGCTAGAACAAACAGTTCAGATAGCTGAAAATAACCAAGTTATAAGGCTTCTTAATAAAAAGGACTTAAGTTTTTCTAAGGACTATAATTTCGTACATATTGGACTAATCCAAATAGCCCTGAAAGAACAACATGTTTATCTGGATGGGGTCAGTTCATAAGAACTAGCCTACCACAACATTAATTTAGCCAAGAAAAGTCATAGGGAGAATTACCTGAGTAATAGCAGAATAATTGAACAGGGTACCCAAAGCTTTAAAGATTTTATTACAAACTGAGAAGATATGTTACAAGAGGAGGAGGAGGATTACAAGAGAGAAGTAGAGAGAAGGAGAGGCTTCTGAAGCGTGCCTCTAACTAAGGAGAGAAATGCCTTATATAGGCAAACTAAAGGCTTACTATTTAAGCCGGTAAAAGGGCTACTGTACATTCCGGTAGCCGGTCAAAAAACGACAAAAAATCTTTAATGATGCCGGGTACACTAAGTGGGCCCCATAGGCACATCAGGAAAGACTAAAAGACAAAAAAGAAAAGATTATATGGGGGACACCATTATTAGGTGCCTCTGCGACTACTTTTGTCCTTTTCCCTTAATATGCTGAGTCATATTCTGGATCACTGAGTCCCAAAAATCCTCTGGATAAGGCTCTTCTTCTTGGGATTCCCCTGCAAGGCAGTCCATGTCGTTGGGCTCTATTGATCCCTGTGAGGATGTTGACATGTCTTTGACTGGGAATGTGCTGAAAAATTGTGCTTTCATGTGGTCGAGAGTTCTGACCATGACTTCCTCTTCTGATTCTTGAGGGTATTTCTTTTGGAAATAATGTTTTAAATTGGCCATGGATAAATCTTTAAGATTTACATTTTGGAGACCACTATTTCTATCTTCATTGATAGAAGATTTAATTTTTTGATTTAAACTTTTTAAATCTTCTGGGTCCATACGAATCCACCATTTGTAGAAGAAGTTTCTTCTTAATAAGGGGATATTGTACTTGTCCTTGTCAATGGTTATTGACCATCTCCAAATCCAAGGTATCTGGAATTTGATGAAGAAAAGGCAAGGGCATTGTCCTGTAATAAGTTTATTTGAAGCTATTTTAGCAATTAAAGGATTATTATCACACCATGAATTGTATAAATTCATAAGTTCTTCTGGCAGAATTTCCAAAGATGGACCAAATTTTTGCCACCAATTGTAAAACCAATTTGGTATAGTTTTTGTGATAATATCTGACATGGTTGAGAAAGGCATATTCCTATCAACTTAAGTCCTTTTTATTAAGAAGCCTTATAACTTGGTTATTTTCAGCTATCTGAACTGTTTGTTCTAGCTGTTTAATAGCATACCTTGCTCTAAAGTCAAACATACCAAATTTATATATTTGGTCTGAGGGAACAGAAGGAATAGTCCACTTATTAAGTTGGTCTAGATTATTGGGGAATTCAATTAATTCTTCATTTTTTATTTGATCATTTTGATCATTATAGTTACCAACTTCCATCAGGAAAAAGGGGCTAAAAATGTTGTGGATCGGCTTGTCTTAAGATCATAGCCAACAGATAAATATATTAAACTTAACATCAGATAAAATAGATACCTTTCTATACTTCTTTTGTCATCTCTGTAAATGGAAAACCATTTAATCTATCAACCAAACAGGGATAGAAGGAGAAGACCCCTAAACCAATTGTATACTACTATCCTAAAATTATATACGACTTCTTAATCGGACATGGTTCCAAAAATATAATCATATATTTAAAAATATAGTTAAACTAGATAGTTTTTTTTTATAAGAAGTTAAGCTAGATAGTTGTCTTTAAGTATATTCTCAAACTTACAAAATTTTATAATAATTTAAAATGCATCAAAACCGTAAGGATTCCCTAGTACAATTTTTTTATTATATAAAACTCTATTGGAAACAATTTTAAAATCGTGGAAATTTACAAATAAATAATCAAATTGTAACATCCCCATTTCGGTTAATTTCGACAAACCAAATTAACTAGCGTAGCTTATTTGATTGGTTATTAATTTAAGTAAGATACCATGATTAATTATATAAAATAGCTAATTTGATTTCTAAATGGCTTGAGTTGTGTATTATCGCCTAATTGTATGATTAGAAATGAATGATGTGGTATTAGCTAGCATTGGTGTAGCATCCTTAATTCGATTAATTTCGATTAACGAAATTAAATAGTGATTGCTCAATCAATTAAGTGATATAACGAGTCATAGACATGTTAGAATTATGAAAGCGATAGTTATTTATTAATTCATATGTGAATTGTGTGAATTACTGCTTGATTGTGTGATTAGGATTGAGTCTTGGGTAGAGAATTAGAAATAGGGGCAGATTTGTCTTTTCACATTGTTTTAAAACCTTCCCCTAGCTGATGCATTTATGCCACACAAACATAACAAAAACCCACAGCCACCCCTCAATTTCAGCAAAATCAGAAAAATTTAGAAAGAGAATAGAGAGAGAAGTAGGGAGTTGCAAGAGAGAGAAGAGAAGAAGAGGTGAAAAGAAGTCACAAGATCCTCCACGCATGGAAGGGAATGTTGCACCATTCTTCTCCACTTTTTACCCCCTTTCTAATGATACCAATTTCACTAGCTATGTCTTCATCTTCCTCCATCCACCATTTTCGAAATTTGAAGCTCAAGTGGAAGAAAATGGAGTTTTGAGCATGTTGGAGCCTTGCGTGTCCAAATTGTGGCTAGAGTAGATTCAGTAAATAGAGGCATTGGAGTTCGTTTCGGAAGTGATTTAGAGTTCGTGGGAGCATCGGGGTCGTTACGGGGAACGTTCGTGTGGTTATTCTCGTTGGTGGCGTTTCGTAGAGTTTGATTGTTCATGATTTTCGTCGCGATTAGAATTATTGTTTCTGAACTTGTTTATTAATGTCACTGATTTGCATTGCTTCGTTTGTTTCGTAAATTTTGAGAGTCGAAAACCGTTATTTTGGAAACTATACATTTTTGGGTCTCGGAACGAATGAATGTTTGATATGTGATGCCTTGATTTATGTATATGTTGTTGTACTGTTATTGTATGTGTCGAAGTTAGGAATTGATCGAATGAGTTTCGGAATCGATAGGAATGGTAATTTCACACGAAAACAGAATTTTTAGTGATGCTGATAAATGAGCACGATCTGTGCGCCTATAGGCACGATCCGTGAGTCCCCTAAAATAGTTGTGTGTTGGAACCTTTTTACAGGGAGCACGACCCATGCGTGTAGGGGCACGACCCGTGCGTACCCTTCTGTCCAAAATTTCAAATCATGCCCAAATCCATTCTAATCGACTCCAAACTAATTCTAATTCTTTTCCCAACCATTCCCCATGAATTTAGAATAATAATGCATGATTTTGAACATGATTGAGAGGCTTATTGTGAATTGTTTTGAGGTTATGAAAGTTTAATAAAACCGCAAAGTAGTACACGTGAGAGATCATGTATCATTTAATTTCAAGGAACTATAGGTTCATATGGTTGAATTGACTGTTATATTGTATGATTTCACCAACATGGTTATACTTAATATATCATTTCACAGACATGGATATATTTATATATATCATTTCACAAACATGGATTGGGTGACGACCCGAAAACAAGTAGTATATAAGGGGAGGGGAAGTCATGAGCCTCAGAACCTAAACCTCAACATGTTTGAAGCTAGCGTAAGCTAGTGGATGGGGTTCACCGGTAATGGTGTGGTTATTGCCGGTGATGTACTTTGTCAGGAAAGGTTTTATGCACGTAGTTTCCTTTTGGGTTTCGATTGATTGACAAGTAATAAATGAACAGAGAGACATGGTAAGGGGTCACGGTAGAATTCACTAAGATATGTATCTCACTGTTTATATGTTGTTGTTTCATAGAGACTCAGGGACAGACAAAGCAAAGAAGCAGGGTTAGATGTGACCTATTGGAGAGCTTGAAGACTTAGCTTATATGTTCATGTTGTTTTCCCTTGTTTTTGTATCTCGATTTGATGACTTGTACTAGTTATTAGTTATGAATCATTTCCGCTATTTCTATGTTGTTGGATATTGAACATTAGGTGTTGTCAAGCAAGAATGCCTTAAGACTTTAAGTACCTAAGAGGTTGTTGTACCTTGAAGTCTTGAGATATGTGAATCTCTTTGAATTGGTTAATTCAAGAGTTTTTAGTTTTGTTCAATATCCGAAATAGGAAATTATTATCTGATGTATACTGAATTGTACGTTTTAGTATTTCTATTTGTTAGAGATACTAGGGTGTTACACAATTCACCTATACATACATAACAAGATAAATATAAATTGAAAACAATAACAAGATAAATATAAATTTTTCTCCTCAATAATAAAATTTAGGAAATCATTATGTTCTTACCTTAGGGGGTAAATAAACATAACAATCATTGTTTGCTATTTTAGCATGCTTATTTACATAAGCAATGTCAATTATTATTATTTTTATAAATATTACTTATTTTACATTTTTGTAAATACATATATCCACCAACACTTAATCCCCCACTTACAAAATATAAATTAAAAATTCTATGTATGTTGTCAACAATTTAAGCCAGATACATATAGACTAGTTTCCTAAAGAGTGAGTATGGGTCCCTCGTTCATAGTGGGATTACCATGAAAATCCCTATAAATATATGGTTCTATCTGTCATTTTGACATCACTGGCAAGAGTAAATTTCACTTCTCCAAACCTATGAAAGTATCTTCTCCTAGTGCAAACCCCTATTTTGTGGAAAATTACAAAATTTGGTGTTATACATATGTATGATCGAAAAAATTATTATAATTCTATAGATCACTACATCAATTGAAACTTCACTATAGGTAAACGTGTCCTCTATATAACTCTACTGAATTTTTTCCTTTATTTTGCATTTTTTAACTTCTACTATTTTGTCTCCATTATTAGATCCACGAGCAGGACAACTAAACGAAGTCTACATATCATTTGACAAGTTTTGTCAGATGGAAGATGATGTCTTACATATATTTCTTCACCATCTCTAGTCTGCTTTGCTCTACAGTTTGTACTAATAGTGGGCAACATAAATATATAAACGATTGTGATTTCCTTGATTAAACAACGGTAAAATGACCTTTTGAAAAGAAGACATGAATTAATCTTTTTTTCAAAAAGGTAATGTAGTTACTTAACTTCAGAACAGATAAACCAGAGATGCACTCGTAAGATCAATCGGGTTGAACATGGTGATGGTGGATGTGCACTCTGCAGGTAATAGTAATATCCTGTTTTATATTGTCTTTGAATTTTTTCCTATTGCTTGGGTTCTTGTTGTGATCAACTATAAAAAACTTATAGTAGTTTAACATATATACATTTGTTCAATGTTTCAGGAGGACATATTTCAGCAAAGTCCTTGGTCCTAGGACAGTAATGATTTGCGACCAGGTGTAGTTTCATTTGAAACAATGTTTGTTGTGTGATGTCTTATTAGTAAATATATTTTAATTCCTATTATAAATATATGTTTTCATTTAATTATTAACTGACTGATTGATTGCTATGTTCTTACAGTGTGAGAGGGAATTTCATGTAGCGTGTTTGAAAGAACAGCACATGCAAGCCGTCTTTTGCTCCCTAGTTTCATTCTTCTCAACCACAAGTATCTCACAAGAGAGAAAGCCCCAACAGTATTGGAAGTTTGCTTCTTTGGTATGTATTTTTAGGATAATGGCTATTAATTGTGATTTTAAAATTTGGTGTTGAGCAAGACTATGCATGGGTGAAGTATGGGATGATTTTTTTTTTAAAATGTAGAAGTGGTGAAGCTTGCTAACATAAGGTCAAAAGTAAGTAGTGTTGTGTCAGAGTTATTTGACAAGAATAATGGGTGAGATTTTGTGAAGTTTATTGATTGGATATTCCTTGCAATATTTCAAGGAAAACAAAGGCTCAAAGGCTGTCCAAATTGAAGTTAAAGATATGGATTGGGAGAACACCTTCCATCTGCGCCACTTCCTTGAATCTAACATTTCAGAGATCCATCCTCTTAATTCATAACAATGTACTTATGGATATGGTTGTAACTAGTTCTAGTTGAAAGTAGTATTGTATAAGAATTTATACAGCTCTATGTAACATACATATTTATTGTCCTTGGATTAAATATTTTAGTAATTTTATCTTTGTTATATATATTCAAATTGATAAAATTAAATATTTTCAATGAATAATAACAATGAGGTTGATCGAAGTCATTCACTCCCTTATAGGAAAAAGTTAGTTCATAAAGTTGATGATGTCTCCTCGTAGGCTTAGCAGTCATAATAACTTAATTTTGCGAGTTAACTTCAAAAACCTCGGAACAATTATTGATATATCACTTTCATTTATTGAATTAGACCTAGCATTTCACTTTAAACAAAATGGTTGATACCCAATTTGGTGAAGATTCAAAAACTAAATTTGGGACTAGACCAAGCCGTTGCGATCTAGAAAAGAGTGTGAGAAATCATATTCACTTGTCTTCTTACAAACCAAATCAGAGATTGTTTTGAATCTTAAATGTTCAAATCACAGATCTATAAAAGAGTGTGAACTCAGCATGTATAGTTAACTGTTAAAATTTAATATTTGTTTTCTAATAGATGATTATAGTTCATTATTTTTCTTTTAAAATAGAATCTATTTTTTACTAAATTTAAATTTAAATTTAAATTCTTTTATTAATTTTTTGTTACTATATAAATTTAAATTTAAATCTATTTTTTACAATATAATTTAATAAATTCTTTTTTGGTGTACATTTAATTTTCCATATAACTATTAAAGAAATTTAATAATTGTATAAGAAAGTAATTTAGACAATTAAAAAGATAACGATGAAGTTTCATGAGAAAGAAAAAAATTTAACACTTGGCTATGTTCCTGACAATATACTTCTATTCATAGATAACGATGAAGTTATCTATGTTTGACCTATAGGTTAATCTTAGTTATTTCTAAGATGCACGCGAATTCTCCGCGCCTAGATAGACACGGTTGGAACCGGGGCTAACATATGCGTGTTACAAAAGCCAATGGATGATTTGGCCACTGGTTAACCGTAGCTAAGTAACCGTGTAACCGTGGCTAACAAAATGTCTCCAAAAGTGCTTTTCGCGTGGCTACCGAGAAAAATGAGCGTGGCTAAAATTTGAGGACGCCACGTCCTTTTACGGTTACATAAACCGTGGCTAAGTCTCTTAGCCATGCTGATTGGGCTTGTTGGCTACGGTTTTGACCGTGGCTAATCACCATGTTTTTTGTAGTGCTCGTTTTCTTTGTTCTTCAAAAATGCTAATCTTGTAGTTAACCGACCCTGCCACTATATATATATATATATATATATATATATATATATATATATATATCTGTGTGTGTGTGTGTCTGTGGGGGGGGGGGGGGGGGGGGGGGGGTGAGGGTTCCCTTGTGCTAGTGTTCCAGTTCTCTCTTGCTCTACTTCTCCTGTATGGTTACTCTGATGTGGGGGATCAGGTCTCCTTCTTCAAGTTCCCTGAGTAATCCTGCAGGTGCTTTGATGTCCAGCAGGAGTACTAGGGGACTCGAGGTGGGAATCTTTGATCTGAGGGAATTACGGATCTTTGCTATTTGTTATTTCATCTTTCTTCTTGCAGAAGTGTTCAGGGAACTCGACGTGCCTGCTTTAATTTGGGCAGAGCACCGTGTCGTCCGCCCCCGGTCCACCGCTGCTTCTCGTTGGAATTCCAGGAAGAGGAGTCTCGTGCGGCAGTCAAGGTTGTGGTAGTGTTCTGCAGGGGTGGAGTTACACGACTGTGTCCGAGGATCTTCCTTAGGTGGCCTTCCTCTCAGCGCACTTGACATGGGAGAGTCTCCTTGGGCCGAGCATTGGTTTGGAGAGGATGCTCTTCTACCGGGCGCTTGACTTGGGAGGATTTCCTGCAAACGAAGATACAAAAGGAGGCTTCGGCCATGACTCGGTGGTACACCGGCCAGCCTTAGGATTACAGCTTTCATAGATAAATGCTCGCACATGTAATTTTATATTTCAGTGTATGATGCTTTGTAACCTAATTTTTATAAAGTAACGAAAAGATATTTGGTGTGGAGTTATACCTTCGTGTTTTTGTATTATGACCGATCGGTTCTTTTGTGTCGTTCGGTTTCGTGCAGCTGACGCTTGATTTAATTGATGTGGCATGACGCGTGACATGTGATTATTACGCCAGTTTTCGAGAGGGGTCACGTCATGGTGTCTTCATTCGTGAATCGACGTGTGTCTTCATCGAACAGTGGGATGCGAAAAGGTGAGTCATTCTGTGCCATTCATCCCATACCCCCCTTCGCTTCATTGGATGAAGCATTACTTGGGCGATCGAGGCCGTTCGTGCACTTTTGAAATGGCCAATTAAATACGCTTTTCCACTCACTGTGACCCCTTTCGCTTCTTCTCCCTTGTCTGTTCGTTTTCGCTCCTTTTTCACTACCAGACATTTTTGCCATTTTCGTTGGTGCTTTTTCCCACACAGTCAGCTCAGCGCCTCTTCGTCTTGTCCGTTGAATCAAGGTACGCTCTTGGTTCAATCTTCATGTTTATTTGTATTTCTTTGGCTTGCATGTTATTTTGCTTTCCGTTTTTCCCCTTTACTTTTGTTTGAGCGTCGAAAGTTTGTTCCTACTTGTACAATGTCAGTGGTGTTGATAAGTAGCGATAGCGAAATAGAGGTTACCTCCACCATTAGGTTCTGTGAAAAAGAGACTTGTAGTGGTATGTGTGTTAAGTGCTTTGTGGGTAGGGGAGACATTTGATTTCTGAATTTGAGCAACTTGTATCATCTGATAGTGAACCTTCCTCTTTAGGGATTGAGGTCTCACGATTCTAGTTCAGAGCAAGAGGAGGTTTTTGACCCAGCAGCTCCCTACGGTTGGGTGAAAGATGAAGTTACGGACGCTTCCTCTGACCTTGGCACTGGTGAGGAGGTTGGGGAGGTTCAAGATCATTTGTGTCATCCC
This sequence comes from Astragalus glycyphyllos, assembly GCA_963573325.1. Taxonomy (NCBI): domain Eukaryota; kingdom Viridiplantae; phylum Streptophyta; class Magnoliopsida; order Fabales; family Fabaceae; genus Astragalus; species Astragalus glycyphyllos. The sequence goes on from OY754309.1 coordinate 19,277,777, forward strand.
ATAGATACTGGCGCAGCCGTGGCTCGGCCAGTTAGCCTTGGGAAGCGTGTCTGCCATATTCCTGGTGCGGCCAGAGCCTCTCCCGCCACTTACATGTATAAAACCTTGTTTAACGATCTTGGGGTTAGGGTTCCTCTTTCTCCTTACTACTGCGGGGTGTTGTGCACTTTGAACGTTGCCCCTACTCAGCTTCATCCGAACGCTTGGGCTTCCGCAAGGGCGTTCGAGATTTTGTGCGAGTGTTTGAGGATAGAGCCGACTGCAGAGAAGTTCTTGAGTTTCTTTAGGGTGCAGTCTAAGAGGACACAGTCGTGGGTTTCCCTGTGCAATATCCCTCAGCATCCGTTCATGGTCGTTCTTTAAGTTGGAGGCAGGTCCATCTTGTCCTATGCTGTTAATCGACGAGCAAGGCGAGAAGCGGTTTCCCTTGTCCAGGACCTGTAGACCCCGTAAGGGGCGTTTGATAGATGAGCGGTATATTTCCCCTTCTGACCGGGCGGACATAGAGAGACTTTGGGAGGGTGCACCGCTCATGTCCACTCTTTTGTTGAACACTGAAAATTTGGAAACAACTTTAACTTCATACCTAAGTAATTTTCTTTTCCCTTTATTATTTCTTTTCCCTTCGGTTGTGCCTTGGTACTGACCAGTCTTTTTCTTTTCTTGCAGATTCTTCCGACATGTCTTCCATCAGTGTTGCTGAGCGTAAGCACCTTCGTGCTGAATAGAGGCGAAGACAAGGTTATACCGGTGGTGCTACTCCAGTCAACACTTCTCCTATTCCTGCTCCTCCCCCACCTATCATTGAGGTTTCGGACGGTTCTGCATCGAAAGAGGCCTCTCCTTCCAAACCACCTGCTAAGAAGAGAAAGTCAGATGCTCCTAGTCTTGTTGCTTTGCTCCAAGATGGCGCTGTCGATCCTCCCTCTGATCCCTGCTGGCACAAACATTTGAAGGTCGTCACCACTGCCACTACTGAAGGCCCTGTTAAGACGGTTTGGGATTCCAGGTACCCTCTTAACCGGGTGCTCAATGGAGTGATCCCACCAGGTGATCAAGAGAGGGCCACCACTATGGGTTTTGGTCCTGCTGTGGTGGCCATCAATACATATGGAATCTAGAGCTCTTTCATGGCTCACCTCGTGGAGACTTCCTTTAGGTATTCGGTGGAGGAAGTCAAACGGTTAGAAGAGGATCAGAGGTGGGCTAAGGCTAAGATAGCTGCTCTCCAGGCTAATGTGCAGAAGTTTGATAGTAACAAGAGCATGTTGGAGGGTAAACTGTCGAAGCTGTTGAGGGAGGCTAAGGAGTCTTCGGCTAAGATCAAGTCTTTGGAGAGTGATCTTTGATCGGCCAAGAAAAAGCTGGAGGAAGCTGAAGCAAAGATGAAGAAGGCCGAGACGGTTGTGGTTCCGGAGTCAGAGAGGTATCAGCTCCTGCGGGTTACTTATGTGGAATGTAAGCTTGAGTGTGTCAGCAATTTTGACAGCGGCTTCAATACCGCTGTTGCCCATATTCAAGCTTTCTTCCCTGGACTTGACACTTCTGACATGGGCTTAGACAAGATTGTGGTGGATGGTCATTTGGTTGATGTGCCGACCGAAGAAGAAGAAGAAGCCCAAAGAGAAGTGCAGCAGCTAGTTGAAGACGTTCCCTTCGGTACTGTGACTGGTCCTCAAGAACCTTTGGTTGTAGGTGAAGATCTAGTCAGCTTTGTCAGGGAACTGGAGGTGGAAGTGCCGAATGTTGATGTTGGACGCCAAGATGTGGTGATGGACTCGCTTGACTCCTAGGCTACTGGTGTGCTGAAAGATGTTGTGCAAGTGTACACAGTCACATACAAGTAATAAAGTAGAAGTAAAGTATCGTTCCCACAGAGATTGTATAATTCTTAATGTATTGTTGTGAAGACATGTAAATTAATGCAACTATCTATTCAGAATGTTTGGTTTTGGTTGAAGTTGAAATGAAGTTAAAATGACAATAAACAATAGAGAGGAAATCAGTGGAGAAATATAGTTGAGATGCTTTCATCAAATAACTTTCTTTTAAGTGTTAAGTGCATTCGTGTGGTGCAGGTGCACTGGATGCAGCTGCATCAGTTGTGTGCTTTTCAGCTACTATTTCAAAAGTTGTTTTACAAGCTTCCTATGTCTAGGTGTGCTAAATAAATTCACTCTTGACCTTGAAATACTTGCTGATTTAATCCTAAGGGCTATGTTATCCTATTTCTAGAACTAACAAGGAATTAACAAGCTTCTTTTATTAAAACAAGTTAATAAAGGCTTTATTAAACACTTACCCCTATTGATTCTTGATTTCTAGTTATAAACCATGTCTGTGAATATAACTCTACTCATTTTAAGCGATCAACCTTAAAATAAGATGGATGTAGTATAACACAAGAATCAAAGTACATGCAACACACAAATAACACTTAACTTTCTCAACAGATCATTATAAGACTAGCATATCTCAACTAAAGGAACTTAGCTCATGATAGACATTGCAAGATGAAAAGAGATTGAATAAAACATATTGAGGTGATGGAAATTATCAAGAAAGAACAACAAAGTAGAGTTTACAATATTGAAGCTTTCTTGCATCAAGCAATGCAGGTGCACTGATCTTCTTTCTATATTTATGAAGAAGAGAATGGAGAAGTCGTCAATTCCTTCCTTTTCTCCTTCTCACTATCTAAGAAATTAGAACTAAAAACTTGAAAATATAAGTACAAGAAATTCTAAAAGTGTAGAAATGTGAAAAAGAGATTATTTGATATATGAGATATTAGATGCTTTTCAAGTGAAGAATGAAGGTCTTTATATAGGCTTTGAGGTTTCCTTCAAGTGAGGTTTCCTTGCTGATTTGAGTTAACCAAACCATGGTTACTTTTCAGCCTTTGAAAAAGCAATTTGAGTTTCATACTCAAATATCAAGAGTGGTCCAATTAGAGCTTGCCATATGGTTCATGAAATGATTTCTTCAAGTGGTCATCCATTGTGGGCGCCTCCTTTATAAAGTTTCCATGTGCCCCATGTGATTTTGGATCAGCTATAATGTCATTTGGAGGTGCCTCTGTCTTCTTTTGGTTTGAGGTGCTTCCGGTGTTGCCCTTTTTCTACCATTCGCAGAATAGTGCAGCTGCATCAAGTGCAGGTGCATGTAGTGTAGGTGCACTGGATGAAATCTTTTACTTTGTGTATTGTGTTCTTCCAATGTAGATGCCTTATCTGAAAATACTCACAAACATATCAAACATACCAATATCTAGACATCATGCTTAATATTGTGAATGACCACTTGCTTTATCCTTTAATGTTGTTTATCTAATTTCTTCTATGATATTTACTTAATTTATACTTGATTTCAACAATTTATTTAGGTTTAGTTGTATAAATAACTCTAATAAAATAGAGTTATCACACCCCCAAACTTAAATTGTTGCTTGTCCTCAAGTAATGACAAGAAAGAAAACTACAATAGACTTCTATAATTAAGAAGAACAGATCAGCTCATATCTTTTCAAAAATTTTCAAGATAAAAATGCATAACTGAATGAACTTCTTTTCTCAGAAATTTTGACTTTGTGCTTCTGAAATTCCAAAATATCCAAAGTTATTAGAACTCATTTATGTGAGTGTGTGCTTCACTGAAAATCAATCAGTTCCAAACTAGATAAAAAGTTTTTCTTTAACCTTTGGAAATTTCTAGATTACGTTCGGTCAAAACACAAGAGGTTTCAAAATATAGATTAGACTCACAAAATTCCCAAGACTTGAAGGGCTTTAAGTACAACAAAGGGCTTGAGTGGGTATTTCAAAACTGTTGGATCAATACAATTTTTCTGTTTTTGGTGGTTCTTTTTCTTGATGCAAATGCATGAGGTGCAGGTGCATCACTTTTCTTCAGTGCAGGTGCATCACTTTTCTTCAGTGCAGGTGCACTGTGTTTTGACGATGCAGGTGCATTAATTGCAGCTGCACTGGATACTACTTTTGAATATTTGTTGCACATATTGCCCTCCTCACTGACCTCCTTATGCATACTTTTTTCTTTTGATCAGTTCTGTCTTCTTTTCTTCTTTTTCTTGACCAAATGCACTATTGGAATAGGTACAGTTTAATGACTCAGGCAATATAGCTTTTTGAGTAATTTTTGGTAGTATTTGGGCTAACCTATTGTATTGACCACTCTAAATTTTTCATACCATAGCCTTTGTATTCATGAAAACTCCCCCAAACTTTATGCTCTTCTATATTTTTACTAAAAATTTGTTTTTGACCTTAGCTTTCTAAAAATTTCCTCTTGCATCAGATAGCTTTTAAAAAATAGCAAGGTTCCTTTTGAAATTCAGTTCATGTGGTGGAGTGATAATAACTTTGGTTATTTTTGAAAAATCATGGGCTTTTTCTTTTTCTCTTCTTCATCATTGAAAATTGATTCAATCAAGCCATGCAAAGTTTCAGTGGAAAAGAAATTTAAGCTGATCATGCTTCAAAATCATCAAATCCTAATTATAGCTGCTGTTTTTGAAAGATGGACTTTTGAAAACAACATTTTGAACATAGACATAAATACTAATACAGATACTAAAACAACACTATACAGATACTAAAACAACACACTTTAGTTATAATTAAACATACTACCACACATGCATAATGTTTTCATGAAGTTCTCCTCCCCCAACTTAAGAGTGAGCAGTGTCCTCACTGCTCTAAGTTGAGTAGCCAAAATAGCAGAATTTGTTCAAAATGGGGAGGGGGGTTAATACATGTGGGATGGGACTCTATCAGTGTAAACATAGTAGTAAAATATAGCAAAACATAATAAACAACATTAAAAGTTTACTCTTTCTTGACTCCAGTCCTGAGCCTTGAGCTGGATCTGATTGGAGCATGCTTGACCTTCAGTTTCTTTGTCTTTGGCTCTTGTTGCTTTAATGCAGCTGCTTTGGATGCTGGTGCATCAGTTACTGTTGCTGTTTCTGCAAGATTTTCCAGTGCGGCTGTATCAGATGCAGCTGCATCAGCTAGTTTGTCAACAGCAACTGGCTCATCCATGGCTGGTTGCTTTGGGTCCTTAGCAGCTTCAGGTTGGTCTTCTTGGGCAGGTTCTTTAATTGTTCCTGCATCTGTTACCTTTGGATTTTCCTGGGGGAGCTTCTCTGCAGCTTTTCCTTCACTAACAACTTCACCTTTACTTGCCTTAGGGTTTTCCTTCTCATTCCTTGCAACTCCAACTGCCTTTTTAAAGAATTTCTGGGTGTTGCTCATTTCTTCCCTCCTCTTTGCATCAAGTTCCTGCAGCACAAGTTCAATTGTAGCATTGGGGTCAGTTGAAATGGCAGTCACTGTAGGCGCTTGTTGGGATACAGCTGCATGAGATGCAGGTGCATCACATGCAATTGCACCAGCTGCTGGTTTATCAGGTTCTCCAGCTCATTCCTCCTCTGAACTTGTTTCTTTTTCACCAGGCTGGTTTTCTTCAATAACCTGCAAAACAGTTTCTTTTTCAATTGTTCAGTTTACAGGGGTGATGATTGGGTCAGTTGTGGTTTGTTTTGTTGGAATTGGTGGTTGAAATTCTGATTCTGATGGATCATTTGTGGGGTTGTCACTTTCTTTTTCTGGTTCAGGGTCATTTTGAGTAGGTGTAGGTGATTGTTGTCTAGGTGGTGAGGTGTGTGTGGTTGGTGATTTCTGATAAGGTGATTTGGGTGATGATGGTGGTTGTTCTTGCCTTTTTGTTCTTTTAGCATACTTTTGTATTGCTACCTGTTCCATAGTAATATCTTCTTCAACTTCTTCCTCCTCAAAGTCAGTTTCTTCTTCATCTTCCTCCTCATCTTTGTCTATCTGGTTTACCACATTCTGCAGATCCTCATCCTCCTCAGTGTCTTCTTCACTCTCCACTATAGGTTCTTCCTCACTCAATTTTTTCTTTCCCTTCAAATCTTTCTTACCTCCTCTCTTTCTTTTTGGTTTTCTTATCTCCTTCTCACTCTCCTCTTGCTCTTCTTCTGAGTCTTCCTGTTCACCTTTTTCTAAGACCCATTTTGGAAAAACTGGAATTTCCAATTGAGTTTCCTTGTCATATATCTCTCTCAACCTGAGTTGGAGCCAATCATGCTGCTCATCCTGAAATTTCCACAGTGCCTTCATTTTCTGCACAAAGTGCTTATGTATCACCGTACCAACTTCTTGTTTCTTCTTTTCTTTGAAATTTGCAGTGAGTGCACCAGGGGGAAACTTTCTTTGTAGTTGCTCTGTTTCAGTTATTTTAACTCCTTGTTTTCTACACAGCTCAGTGATCAAGCAAGGGTAGAACAAATTTCCAGAATCTTTCACAGCAAAATCCAATATTTTTCTTGAAATAATTCTACCTATATCAACATTGGTTTCAGTCAAGATTGCATCTAGGAGAAGCAATCTCTCCTTAGTCAATGTGTAAGTGTGTGAAGTAGGGAGGATAGAGGCATCAATGAAAAAATGCCAATTTCATAATTCTGGAATCAAATATCTACTTTTCATTTTAAATTCAGTGTGTGTAAATTTCTCCCAAGGAGCCCCTTGAACAGCAATTCTAGACATGACCTTAGTCATTTCCTTTTTTCCAAAATGTTTAACTTTGTTTTCAAAATCCTCAGAGTCACAAATCAACATGAAATGATTGTTAATCCTTTCAGAATCAAAGAATACCTTTCTACCTCTAACAATGGAGTGAGGGATAATTTTACCTCCTTTGGTATCTTGAATACCTGCATAGAATTCTCTGACCAATTGCTCGATGTAATAGGTCCTGTGTTGCACAAACAGTTCCCATTTGAGATTTTCCACTGTAGAGAGGAAAGATTGGCTTGCTTTGGCTAAATTATACCCTCGTTCTGGTAGCATGTTCATTGTCCAAAAATGTGAGCTTTCTTCGTCAATGGCAGTTGCGGAAGTTGTCTTTGAAACTGGTTTTGATGATGCTCCTACAACTGAGGCATGACTGCCAGAAGTTTTGGTAGCAGATTGCTTTCTCACCATTTTGATTTGAAAGATTTCAAGTTTCTGGGTTTGATTTGCTAGAGGTTAGGGATGATTGAAGTTTTGGGATGGTTTCAGAAGTTTTGTGTCTATGAGAGTTTTGGGATGATTTTACGATTTCGAGGGAGAGGTGGAAGTAACGGTTAGATTAATGGGGTAGTGGGTTATTAAAATCGGATTGAGGAGAGGTTAATGGGAATTGATGTGATGGCTAAGTAGCCGTTTAGGTTTAAGTGGGTTATCATGCCATAAGACACGTGTTACACTAGGTGTAACAGCACATCATCTTAGCCATTGGTCATGATTACTTCTCTGATGTGCTGGCAATTTTTGAAAATTATTCTCCTAAGTGATTTTGAGTGAAGGATGTAAGTGCCTAAAACAGTGGATTTTCACGCAATGCAGGTGCATGCAGTGCAGGTGCATGAAGTGCAGGTGCATGAGGTGCAGCTGCACCAATACCTGTTTCCTACAAAACACTTAAAAAAAATCAAATTGCACACAAAATACTAATATTTATCAAAAAGTTATGGGTTGCCTCCCACAAGCGCTTGTTTTAAGAGTCTTTACAGCCTGACTTTTTCATTTCTTTCTCAAGGGTTCTTGAAATAAGTGGTGCCTTTATCTCTCACCACATGCTCACCATAGTACATTTTTACTCTCTGACCATTCACTTTGAAAGTGGTATCTGATTTTGCATCGTATAAATCCACTGCACCATGAGGGTATATTTTAACTAGTTGGAAGGGTCGTGACCATCTTGACTTTAATTTTCCAGGGAATAATTTCAACCTAGAATTATATAATAGGACCAATCCTCCTTCCTTAAGCTCTCTCCTCTGAATTTTTTTATCATGCCATAACTTGGTCTTTTCTTTATAAATTTTAGCATTTTCATATGAGAAATGTCTAAATTCTTCTAACTCATTTAGTTCCAAAAACCTTTCTTCACCTGCCTTATTGAGATCAAAGTTCAGCTTTTTTATGGCCCAATAAGATTTGTTTTCTAACTCAACAGGTAAATGGCATGCTTTGCCATAGACTAACCTATAGGGGGACATTCCTAATGGTGTTTTAAATGCAGTTCTATATGCCCACAATGCTTCATCTAAATGTAAAGACCAATCTTTCCTATTTGGTCCTACCATTTTCTCAAGCATTCTTTTAACTTCCCTATTGGATAGTTCAGCATGTCCACTTGTTTGTGGATGATAGGCAGTGGCAATTTTATGTTTGATCCCATATTTTGCAAGAAGATTTTCAATTAGTTTATTGCAAAAATGAGAACCTTCATCATTGATGATAGCTCTTGGGGTGCCAAATCTTGTAAAAATGTTTTTCTGTAAAAATTTACTAACTGATTTGGCATCATTGTTAGGTAACGCTATTGCCTCAATCCACTTAGAAACATAATCAACAGCTACTAAAATATATTGATTTCCAAAAGAAGGTGGAAATGGCCCCATGAAATCCATGCCCCAAACATCAAAAAGTTCAATTTCTAAAATATTGGTTCTGGGCATTTCATGTTTAGCAGATATATTTCCACTTCTTTGGCATTTATCACAGATTTTAACCAAAGAATAAGTATCTTTAAACAAAGTAGGCCAGACATAACCTGATTGTAATACCTTAGCAGCTGTTCTATGACTTCCAAAATGACCTCCATAAGGTGCAGCATGACAGTGCAGGAGTACTGCTTGTTTTTCTGTTTCTGATACACACTTCCTCATTATTTGATCTGGACACATCTTGTATAAGTAAGGATCATCCCAATAGTATTGTTTTACTATACGAAAGAACCTCCTCTTCTGTTGATAGCTCATGTCTACTGGTACAATTTTACTCACAAGGTAATTAACAATGTCAGCATACCATGGTGTATCTACATGTGGTGCACCTGCATGCAGTGCAGCTGCACTGGATGCAGTTGAGGTTATTGCTAACAATTTTTCATCTGGAAAATTCTCCTTGATTTCTTGTGTACCTGCATTCTCATTTTCTAACCTAGATAAATGGTCAGCTACTTGGTTCTCCACCCCCTTCTTATCTCTGATTTCAAGATCAAATTCTTGAAGGAGGAGAACCCATCTAATTAGCCTTGGTTTTGCATCTTTCTTTGCAAGCAAGTACTTGATGGCAGAATGATCAGTATAGACAATTACTTTAGTACCAACCAAGTAAGATCTAAACTTATCAAATGCAAATACCACTGCTAATAGTTCTTTTTCTGTCACAGTATAATTCATTTGAGCTTCAATTAAGGTTTTGCTAGCATAATAAATTGAATGAAAGATTTTATCATACCTTTGCCCCAGGACTGCTCCTACTGCAAAGTCACTAGCATCACACATTAATTCAAAGGGCCTGCTCCAGTCTGGTGTTACTATTACTGGTGCAGTTATCAGTGCCTTTTTAAGCTTTTGAAATGCTTCCATACAAGATTCATCAAACTTGAATTGTGTATCTTGTTGTAACAAATTACACAATGGTTTAGAAATTTTTGAAAAATCTTTGATAAATCTTCTATAGAAGCCAGAATGGCCTAAGAAACTCCTTATTCCTTTAACTGTTGATGGCGGTGGCAATTTGTCAATGACTTCAATTTTAGCCTTGTCTACTTCCAATCCTTTCTTTGATACCTTATGTCCAAGTACAATGCCTTCTTGTACCATAAAATGACATTTTTCCCAATTGAGCACAAGATTGGTGTCTTCACATCTTTGGAGAATTTTTTCTAAATTTGATAAACATAAAGGAAATGTTTCTCCAAAAACTGAAAAATCATCCATGAAAACTTCCATTGATTGCTCAATGAAGTCAGAAAATATAGACATCATGCATCTTTGAAAGGTGGCAGGTGCATTACATAAACCAAAAGGCATCCTTCTAAATGCAAAGGTGCCATAGGGGCATGTAAAAGTAGTTTTCTGTTGATCCTTAGGTTCTATTGCAATTTGATTGTAACCTGAATAACCATCTAAGAAACAATAAAACTCTTTTCCTGCTAACCTATCTAACATTTGATCAATGAAAGGCAAAGGAAAATGATCCTTCTTTGTGGCCTTATTGAGTTTTCTGTAATCCATACAAATTCTCCACCCTGTGGCAGTTCTTGTTGGTATCAACTCATTTTTTTCATTGGCTATGACTGTTACACCCCCTTTCTTAGGAACACATTGTACAGGGCTAACCCATGCACTATCTGATATGGGGTATATGATTCCAGCATCTAGCCATTTTATAATTTCTTTCTTAACAACCTCTTTCATAATTGGATTTAGCCTTCTTTGTCCTTCTATGCTATTTTTAGAATTTTCTTCTAAAATTATCCTATGCATACAAATTGAAGGGCTAATTCCTTTTATGTCTGCCATTTGCCAACCTATAGCCTTTTTACGCTTTTTTAAGGTATTTATGAGATCATTCTCCTGATCTAGGGATAGATCAGATGCAATAATCACTGGTAGAGTATTACCTTTTCCTAAAAAAGCATATATCAAATGTTTTGGCAATTCTTTCAATTCTAGTTTAGGAGGTTGTTCAACTGATGGTAAATTCTTTTTAAGGTGCCTTTGGCAGTATACCTTTTCCTGGCAATTTTTCTTCTGGTAGTGCAGCTGCATTTGGTGCAAGTGCACTGGTGAGGTGGTCATACTGCTTGTTGAATTGTTTTTGTACTAAAAGATCAAGAGAGATGATTGCTGAACATTCTTCTCTTTCTTCTGCAGGATACTTCATAGCATTCATCACATTGAAAATCACCTCTTGATCATTTACTCTCATGGTCAGTTCTCCTTTTTGAACATCTATCAATGTTTTTCCTGTTGCTAGGAATGGTCTTCCAAGAATCACTGGTACATCTTTATCTGCAACAAAGTCAAGGATAACAAAATCTGCAGGAAATATAAATTTGTCCACCTTTACCAGTACATCTTCAATGATTCCTTCTGGGTAAGCTATTGACCTATCTGCTAGTGACAAAGTTACAGTTGTAGGTTTAGCATTACCAATTCCTAGTTGTGTAAAGATTGATTTAGGCATCAAGTTAATACTTGCACCTAGATCACACAATGCACTACCTGTATAGAGCTTGCCTATTGAAAATGGAATGGTAAAGCTACCAGGATCTTTCAATTTTCTTGGAAGTTTATTTTGTAATATTAAACTGCATTCCTTAGACATGACAACAGTTTCAAAATCACCTAATCTTTTCCTCTTTGAAAGGACATCTTTCATGAACTTAGCATAATTAGGCATTTGTTGTAATGCTTCCAGCAAAGGAACATTGATATGCAATTGTTTAAAAACATCTAAGAATTTACTGAATTGCTTCTCCTCATGTGCCTTTTTTAATCTTTGAGGATAAGGAGGAGGAGGATATTCAGGAACTAACCTTGGAGTTGGTACTTGATGAGATGCAGATGCATCAGATGCTTCTGCATCTTGAGAATTTTTATTTTTTTCTCCCTTACCTGTACCTTCATTCTCATATGGTTCTGCAAGATCTTTCCCATTTCTGAGAGAGATAGCTTTTACCTGTTCCTTACCTGGCCTCTGAGATGGACTTGCTTCTGTATTTGATGGTAGTGTACCTGCTGGTCTTTGATACAGAGCAGTAGCTAACTGACCTACCTGATTCTCCAAATTTTTGATTGAAGCTTCATGAGCTTGCCTAGCTGTTCTATTTTCATTAATGAAAGCTTTAAGCAGACCTTCTAAGGAGTTATCAGTAGTAAATTGTTGTTGTGGCCTTTGGTAATTCTGAGTTTGAAATGCTGGTGGAATTGCTGGTGCAGCTGCACTTGGTGCAGGTGTACTGGCATTATTGTTATTCCACTTGAAATTTGGGTGGTTCCTCCAACCAGCATTATAGGTATTAGAGTAAGGGTTGTTATTTTTATTATATCCTACAAAATTCACAGAGACAGGGTTGCTAGAACATTCCTCATAAAGGTGACCTCCCCCACAATAGACACAACTTACTGTTCCTGGAGGGGCTTGTTCTATGGCTGCTGCAGTGTTCTCAGCTGGTGCAGCTGCACTAGATGCAGGTGCACTGTTACTATTGAGGTTTTTAACCAGATTTGCTAGTGAGGCTACTTGAGCAGATAGGGCAGATATTTCACTGATTTCATGTACCCCTGATGATTTCTTTTGGGCACTCACCCTCTCAGTAGGCCAACTAGAGCTATTGGTAGCAATTCTATCAATTAATTCACATGCTTCATTATAAGAAAGATTTAACAAAACACCACCAGATGATGCATCAAGCATTATTCTGGTTTGTGGTTCCAGACCATTATAAAATGTTTCCATTTGAATAATAACTGGAAGGCCATGATGTGGACATTTTCTTAAAAGTTCTTTCCATCTTTCCCATGCTTCAAACAATGATTCTTGGTCTTTTTGTCTAAAAGATGTAATATCATTTCTCATTCTGGCATTTTTAATGGGTGGAAAATATTTTGACAAAAACTTTTCAGCCATTTCATTCCATGTATGAATAGAATTAGGCTCCAATGAGTTTAACCGTGATTTAGCCTTATCTTTCAAAGAATATGGAAATAGCTTAAGTCTAAATGCATCTTCACTAACACCAGGTATCATAAAGTTACTACATATTTCTAAAAACTGTTTTAAATGTTCATGGGGATCCTCATGAGGATGTCCACCATATTGACCAATTGTTTGTAACATTTGAAACATCATAGGTTTAAATTCAAAATGGACAGCATCTATGTGAGGTCTTGCTATGCTTGTTTGCATGTTTTGATGATCAAACATAGCATAATCTCTCATAGGTCTATCTCTATCATTAATCATACCTATTGGTCCCATGTGAATGAATTGATTCCTGTGATTTGCTTCAGCATCTCTTTGTGATCCAGGACCACCTCTGACTGAGGCTGATCTTGAGCCTTCTCCTTCACCTTGTTGAGACATGGTATTGCTGCTGGTTTGCAGCCTTTCTTTTTGGATTCTACGCAACCTTCTATACTGTCTTTCTATCTCTGGATTAAACTCAAATTCTGGTGGTTTGTCTCTGGGCATAAGCTAGTGCAGATGCACCTGTTTCTACACAGAAAACAAAACACAGAATAACAAAATAAACACTAATCTACTTTCTTCAAAACAATAAGAAAAAATTATTGCCAATCCCCGGCAACGGCGCCAAAAAGTTGGTGTGCTGAAAGATGTTGTGCAAGTGTACACAGTCACATACAAGTAATAAAGTAGAAGTAAAGTATCGTTCCCACAGAGATTGTATAATTCTTAATGTATTGTTGTGAAGACATGTAAATTAATGCAACTATCTATTCAGAATGTTTGGTTTTGGTTGAAGTTGAAATGAAGTTAAAATGACAATAAACAATAGAGAGGAAATCAGTGGAGAAATATAGTTGAGATGCTTTCATCAAATAACTTTCTTTTAAGTGTTAAGTGCATTCGTGTGGTGCAGGTGCACTGGATGCAGCTGCATCAGTTGTGTGCTTTTCAGCTACTATTTCAAAAGTTGTTTTACAAGCTTCCTATGTCTAGGTGTGCTAAATAAATTCACTCTTGACCTTGAAATACTTGCTGATTTAATCCTAAGGGCTATGTTATCCTATTTCTAGAACTAACATGGAATTAACAAGCTTCTTTTATTAAAACAAGTTAATAAAGGCTTTATTAAACACTTACCCTTATTGATTCTTGATTTCTAGTTATAAACCATGTCTGTGAATATAACTCTACTCATTTTAAGCGATCAACCTTAAAATAAGATGGATGTAGTATAACACAAGAATCAAAGTACATGCAACACACAAATAACACTTAACTTTCTCAAAAGATCATTATAAGACTAGCATATCTCAACTAAAGGAACTTAGCTCATGATAGACATTGCAAGATGAAAAGAGATTGAATAAAACATATTGAGGTGATGGAAATTATCAAGAAAGAACAACAAAGTAGAGTTTACAATATTGAAGCTTTCTTGCATCAAGCAATGCAGGTGCACTGATCTTCTTTCTATATTTATGAAGAAGAGAATGGAGAAGTCGTCAATTCCTTCCTTTTCTCCTTCTCACTATCTAAGAAATTAGAACTAAAAACTTGAAAATAAAAGTACAAGAAATTCTAAAAGTGTAGAAATGTGAAAAAGAGATTATTTGATATATGAGATATTAGATGCTTTTCAAGTGAAGAATGAAGGTCTTTATATAGGCTTTGAGGTTTCCTTCAAGTGAGGTTTCCTTGCTGATTTGAGTTAACCAAACCATGGTTACTTTTCAGCCTTTGAAAAAGCAATTTGAGTTTCATACTCAAATATCAAGAGTGGTCCAATTAGAGCTTGCCATATGGTTCATGAAATGATTTCTTCAAGTGGTCATCCATTGTGGGCGCCTCCTTTATAAAGTTTCCATGTGCCCCATGTGATTTTGGATCAGCTATAATGTCATTTGGAGGTGCCTTTGTCTTCTTTTGGTTTGAGGTGCTTCCGGTGTTGGCCTTTTTCTACCATTCGCAGAATGGTGAAGCTGCATCAAGTGCAGGTGCATGTAGTGCAGGTGCACTGGATGATTTGGATGAAATCTTTTACTTTGTGTATTGTGTTCTTCCAATGTAGATGCCTTATCTGAAAATACTCACAAACATATCAAACATACCAATATCTAGACATCATGCTTAATATTGTGAATGACCACTTGCTTTATCCTTTAATGTTGTTTATCTAATTTCTTCTATGATATTTACTTAATTTATACTTGATTTCAACAATTTATTTAGGTTTAGTTGTATAAATAACTCTATATAAAATAGAGTTATCAGCTACTGTTTGATTGTCTTCTTCTTTGTGTTGGTCGGTCTGCGTGCCCTTGTTGACCTTTTCTAGCCTGTTTACCATGTCTTTGCTTTTGGCCTTCGTTCCCCTTTTGATGAACTACCGAAAGGCTCTTTATGTAATTAATTTACTCGCTTGTTTATTTACTGGTGCTATCGCCGTCTTTTTGTTTTGCACATGTGTAGGCCTGATTTAGATCGATTTTGTTAAGGTCCGGGCCATACGGGCAAAGGGACTTGGCACTTCTTGTCGCTTTGATTTGTTAATTCATAGAATGGTCGGTGCATGGGTGCACGTCGACTTTCACCAGTCTTCACCTATCGGGACTTAGGTCTTTGATGGGAGCATTTTCGCTCCACGTTTTTGCCCAAGGGTGTATGTCGGCTTTGCCAGTCTCCACCTGTCGGTACTTTTACAATTACCTCAATAGATCAGCATGACTACCTGGTCATGCTACGGCATTTGGTTATGCCGGTTTTCTAGAGAGATTCCCTATGGTGCGGCGAGCTTTTTTCCCATAGGGTTCGCCCAAGGGTGGGGCAAGGACTCGTTAGCCCCGCTTATTGCCTGTCGGGACTTGTTTTTTTTGCCCAAGGGTAATGTGGAGGCGTTGCTCGTTTCTTACCTGTCGGGATTTACGCCTGGGTTTATTGTGGTCCATTCTAGATCTTGGAAGACAACAATAAAACAATGCGGTCCTTTTATTAATTTTTCGTACAACTGTATATTTTTGGATATTTTTGTATATTTTTGGAGGACCGATTTGGTGCCTTTCAGCCTGATCCCTTCTTTTAGCCTGGTGTCTTGGGATCTTGCTGTTCTACAGCCCGCTTCTTCTTCTTGCCTTCCTTCTTTGTAGCGTGGCTCAGCCCAGTTCTTCACCAAACTTTCCTCTCTGAACCATCTTGACTTTGACACTCTCTGCATAACACTTTCTTGCCATCGCCTGATCTCACATTATCGTTCCCACCCTGTCGTTCGGCAAGGGGTACTTCACACATAAGTGTGGGTAAGAGACCGCTGCTATGAGGGCGTTAAGAGCCGGTCTTCCTATGATCACGTTGTAGGAAGATTGAGCTTGGATGACCGTGTAGTGCAACGCTACGGTTTCTGCATCCTTCTTTTCAACAAATGTAGTGCGGAGGTTCGGGTATCACCGGACTGCCACTTGTTCCCCAGAGAATCCTACCAAGGTGCCAGGATACTCCTTCAGCATGCTTGGTGGGAGTTTCAGTTCGTCAAAGAACTTTTCATAGATAACGTTGGTGGAACTGCCTCCATCTATCAAGACTCTCACCAGTTTGAAACCGCTGGTTGTCACTCAGAATACAATGATGTCACCCGCGTGGGGCCGGACGTCGCTGAAGTTCTGGATCTCGAAAGAAATGCCCGGGTATTCCTGCACAACACTTTCTTCACCATTACCAACTGACATTATCGACTTTACATACCTTTTCCTGGCTGAAGTGGTGGCTCCTCCACCTGAAAATCCTCTGGCGATTGAGTTGATCCCTCCTTTATCTACTGTCTCATTCGGCTTCCTCATAAGTGCTTTCCTGGGTCTTCTCACCGCTTGCTTCCTGTCTGTGATTGGTACTACCCTTCATTCGCTTTCCTTCTCCATTCTCACCTTCTTTCACATACTTCTTCAAGGCCCCCCTCTGAAGCTGCTGTTAGATCTGCTGTTTGAGGGTCTAGCAGTCATCGATCGTGTGGCCATCCGTCCTGTGGTACCTGCAGTAAGAATCTAGGTTCCGGCCCATCGTTCCATCGAATGGGACTGGCCTCTGTATTGAATCATCCTGCAAAGATTAATCCAAGATGTCCGACGGCCTTGATTTCAGTGGGGTGTATCCCTCGTCTGCCCCCAGTCTGGCCGATCGGTTCCTATTTTTGTTTCCTCTGTCTCTTCTATCCCTGGTTTGGGGCCAAGCGCGCTGTGGTTTTGCTTGCTCGCCCGTGTGTTCTTTCCTTCCCGCTTCTTTCATTCTTTTGCCGGCATTGGACTCTTCAGCTTTTGTGTTTTTCTGCTTTTACCTTGACCTCCTCCATCATTTGAGGCTTCCAGACAATTAGTGCTTTGCTGAAGGTCCCTCTCCCCAGCCCCATGATGAAGGTTGTCACAAAGAACTTTTCGTCCGACTCTATGACAAGGACAGTGGTCTTTTTGAACCAATCCAAGTAGCTTTTGAGTGGTTCGGTTTGTCACTGACGTACATCGAATAGGTTCCCTAGACCAACCTATTTTTTCTTACTGGCTGAGAACTGTTAGACA
Source organism: Astragalus glycyphyllos (assembly GCA_963573325.1). Classification (NCBI taxonomy): domain Eukaryota; kingdom Viridiplantae; phylum Streptophyta; class Magnoliopsida; order Fabales; family Fabaceae; genus Astragalus; species Astragalus glycyphyllos. The sequence goes on from OY754309.1 coordinate 19,294,920, forward strand.
AATCTGCTGGCAAGGTCCTCGAATCATGTGACGAATCTTGCTGGGAGTCCTTTGAACCATTTCAGAGCTGCCTTTGCTAGACTACCTGCAAACATTTTGCAGTTGATGGCATCATTACTGTTGTGTGAAAACAATATGTGCAAGTATACACAGTCGCAACAAGTAATAAAGAGTAAGTAGAGATCGGTCCCACGAGGATTGTTGAATTCTTTTCTATATTTAATTAGAAAGCAAGCTAGGGAGTAAAAACAAAGTAAAATAACAAGTTGTAGAACTCAATTTTATCAACAAACAGCAAGTAAAATAAATTATTAGTAGAAATCCAGAATGAGAGTAAGTTGGGAAAGCCTTCACTATGCAAATTCATAATAATGGTCTAATGTTGTATATGATGCTGAAGCACTGGGTGCTGTCGCAATAGATATATTCTTTCAAATACTTCACATTAGGGTTTTCTTACAAGAGCTTATGTCCAAGCCTTAAATAAGTCCACCTTAGGCTGCTTAGGCGCCCACAGTATTCACCCTATGAAATTTGCCCTCCTAGGTTTTAAGCAAGGATTATCAAAGTCCCCTTTAATAACCACTATCCATATTATCCTTTGAGATCAGTTTATGAACCATGTCTGAATTTATAAATGGTACTTATATTTAGGTGATCAAGTCTAAAATGAGTTTGGAAATAGTATCACACAAAGGATAAAAGTGCTAAACATCAAATACATGCATTAAACACACTAAGACTTCATTACATAGATCAAAGCATCCCAACTAAGAGTATTTAGCTCATGATGAGCAAACAACACATGAAATACAACTCAAACATAAATGCAAAAGCCATAATACCGAAAATACAAGGAAGAAATATACTAAGAAGAGGTAGACTGAAGATTGGCTCCAAGAACAATAGCATGGAGGTTCAGATCAGCTCCCAAATCCACGAAAATCTTCAAGTAAGTCAGCTCGTGTATTACTGCAGCATCACTCCCAGCATCAGAATTTCAACTTTGGTATTTAAGGGTAGCATGGTACAAAAATGGAGGAAAAGCTATGTCTAGACTTTTCTCCTCTCTGAACCAGCCTCCCAAATGAGGACAATGAGCCTCCTTAAATAGTACTAGGGTTTAGTGATCCAAGAAATATCCTTTGGAGGCTCCATTTGTCTTTATGTGTGCCTAGGAGTACAATGTGCCCACAAAATGGAATATTCTGTGCATGACAGCCTGGTACCAGCAGCAGGGTGTGTCCGTCCTTTTCTAACAGCTCGCCTCAGCCTTTTCTCTCTCATTTGTCGCAGGAATGCAATGTTGCGGCACCTGATGTTGCAACAATGAAATAAACACATAAAAGCACAAATGGGGCACCAAAGTGCCAAAATGACTTCAAACCAGAATTAAATCTTCTTTTACACTAAACAACATATTTTAACTAAATAAACACAATATTATTTTAGAACTAACATTAATTTAAGCTAAGAAAGCATAAATAACTTTTATAAATAAGAGTTATCACACCCCAAACTTAAACTATTGCTTGTCCTTAAGCAATGACGTTTGACAAAGACAAACAAGCACAAATAAGGCAATAACCAGCTGCACAAATTGATTCAAATATATTTTCACAGATGTTCAAGTTGGGCATAAACTTTCAGATCCTCAATCACTCATATACACCTTAAGTTCATCAAGATTCAAACAATTGCATACTGCTCAAGGTGTGTGTGTGTGTGATCACTAGGCTCAGTTCAGTCCTTAGCAAGTTTCAAAAGTTCTCTTAGCCTTGGAAAGCATGACTTTCTTTTGGGTATGCCAAAGATTTTTCAAAAAGAAGGGTAGACCAACAATTCAAGCACAGAATGGGGGGATAAGCATTACAAAGGGCTTTAATGTAGCATTTCAGAACTCTAGGTCAGTGCACTTATTACAAACTTTGACTTCAGCAGTGCTGCAGCAACTGTAACTAACATTGACTCTTTGTACAGACTTTACTTGCTACTATGCTGCAGTGCCCTTATTCTTTGAATTTCTTTTTGCAATAACTTTTGTTTTCTTTCTTTTTCTCTTTCTTTTTTTTTATTTTTATTTTTTTCATTTTTTTTATTTTTTTCATTTTTATAATTGGGTATTGGGCAACATGCAACATATTTCACTTATTACAACATTCTGGTACTTTATAACACAATACCTTACATTCAGACTCCTAAAACTATGTGCACTTGGCCTAATTCCGTTCTTTATACTTTGCCTTAGTGTATCTTAAAGAACCCCCAAACTTAGTTTCTTATGCTACCCTCCCTAAGTTTTTAGTAGAAATTTGACACAATCTTGGTCTACCAAAATCTAACTTCAGCATCAGATTGTTTCTAGCTTACTAATTTCCTACCTAAACCTAAAGTATGAGTGTGGGAACAATAGCAATTTAATCATCAATCGAAATTAGGCTATCCTCACTCAGACTCACCATAATCATCATATATTGACATATGAATTGTTTTGGACTGAAGTTAAAGGCAATAATGTTGTATTGTGAGTTGGGAATGAGTTCCGGTCTAATTGGTACAAGAAGGGATGTATAAACTACTTGAAAAGCTGAAAAACGAGTCACTATCTGTTGTTGTAACACTGGCAGTAATGATTCGTTATTGGCTGAAATGTGTCTGTTATGGCCAGTTTTGTTTCGTTAGGCCTCCGTGTTACTTTCTGTTAGTGGAAGTTTATTTACCTCAAAAACTCAATTTTCTCACTCTTTTTGGGTACCAATTGCATTCCAAACCTATTCTAATCCCTTTCCCAACCCTATATAATGTTAAAATAACAGTAAAACGTGGCAAATCGATTATGTTTGGTTTGTTTTAAACCGAATCGTCTCGAATTACGAATGATTTGAAAACCGAGTCTAGCCACGTGTGAGAACATATGTTTTTGAAAATCAAAATGAACGTTAAGTTCTATTTTGATATGGTATCAATGACGCGAGATGGTTAACGTTGGATTAATCTAAACCCGGTCATGGATCAATAAGATGCTAAACAATGGACTCTTAGTTCATTGGAATTAATTGATGATAATTATATAAGATTGACAGGTCGCTAAAGACTTATACGTGTGACGACCCAAGAGGATAGTACACATGGGAGTGGAAGTCAAGAGCTCTCGAACTAGACCCAAAGATGTAGTCACCGAGATGCATATGGTGATCTGGGTTTACCGCAAACTGAAGAAAAGAAAAATGGTTCAAGGTGTTATGCTAGATTAATAAAAGAGAATTGTACATAGTCATCAAGAATTGGCGTATGAACATTAGATTCATAAATTGTTTTTACAAATAAAAAGTCATGATAGGCGTGCTTAGGTTGAGAGGAAACTTTCAATGCTATTGATCAATTCGGAAAGGAATTTGGTACGTCATAAATAATCTTATCGAAAGGAAAAGGTTTCATAATTGAACCGAGAGTATGTTAGGGGTCACGGTAGAACTCACTGAGATATGTTATCTAACCCTATCATATGTTGTTGTTTTACAGAGAAACGGGGAAAGAAGAAGGCAATAAAGCACGTGTAGATGACGTGCACGAGGAGAGGATTTAAAGACTTAGTCATTTCAAGTCCTAGTTTATATATTTTTTTTCCTTTGTTGTCTTTGTACCTGATTAATGACTTGAGCTGTATTAAGTTATTTATCATTTCCGCTTTCCTTGTGAGGATATTGAACACTAGGAATTAAAGTTTGAGGTTAGGAATTAGTTGCCTCAACCCCGAAATTGTCCAAAACCCTAAACCATAGGATTCCTAGCCTTCTTGTTTCATCACAGCACACAGCAGAAGCAGAGGGCTACAGATGGTATTCCACAGACAAAAGAAGGGCATCTATGTTGGTTCGAGGAAACTGTGGGCAACTGTTGAGTCCTTGAAAGCGGTGCAATCGTGGTGTTGCAGCTTCTGTAATTGTTGGTCGTTCAGAGAGCTACAACTAAGTAAAGCGCAACTTTGAGCAGTAGTAATGTCAGTGTCCTAAGATCTGTAAGATTAGATGACACGCTGAAACCTTGACCGTTGGTTAGTCAACCTATCAGTTACCGAAATGCTGTTTCACAGTTAATCTTACCTTATGGTATGAATCAACCCCAGTTTAGGTCACAGTTGAGAAATCCTTCTTGATAACTCCCATGTATAGATCAAGATTCGTATTCCTTAGAGCCACATTTCGAAATGTTATGAAGCCAACTTAGTAAATGAAAGTCCATCCTCATCACTAGCAAGCAAACCCGACCAATGATGACCGGGTTCAACCACTTCAAAGTTTCTATTCCATATGTTGAAGGATCTATTGAAAAGAAGGCATTCATAGTGAAGAACCTCAAACTCATGGGAATAAAGATTTCCACATCAGCAGAGGAAAAGAAAGGAAAGAAGAAGAAGTAATAGAAGACAAGAAGGTTGTCTGATGTCTGGAGAAGAAAATATGGAAGAAAAGCTTGCTGAAGGAAGAAGGGAGAAGAAACTCTAGAGGAGAAATGACCCACATAAAGTCCAAGGGAAGGATGATGAACTAGAGAAAGGTCACCATATGGACATTGATCCTGAGAAGGGTCAAGAAGAACAAGAGCATGGTTTTGAGAAGGTTCAGGACAAACAAGAAAGTGCTGAGAAAGAGTGCTTCGGAGGAAGAAAGGATATCTCAAGAGAAGGGTCTCTCTATAGAGAAAGATGCATCAAAAAAATTTGATGATTGTAAAATCTTAACTATTAAACAAGAAAGCTCTAGAACCTCCTCCATATCCTCCAAATTCATGAAAGTTGTACCTTTAAGGGTTTACATAAGGATCAAGGAAAGGAGAACTTGGAAAATGAATGATCAAGGAGCCACTAGCAATCTAGTGCCAATGGCTAAAAGAATCTGCTATTGCAATTGTTGAGGAAGAAGGATTCAAAACACCAGAGAAGGTTTCCGGTGAAGAAGGAATAGGAGGGAAGACTGAGGAACTCCACCTCAATTCTTCTGGTGAGAATGGTTTTGATAAGACTAAGGTGCTTCTAAAAATTACACCATTGAACATTCCTTGTGAAGGAATTGGTAAATGAAGCCACAAAAGAACCCAATCAAAAAGATGAAAAAGAGAAGAATGAAGAAGAACCAGAGAAGTTTAAAGAAGTTGTAGAGAATGATGCTTCTGCTGAAGAAGAACATGGTGATGATGATGTCATACTTGAACCAATGACCCAAACCATTCCAACATCACCTTAGGGTGGTTTTACCAAGAAACTAATTCCTCACCACTTGTTCAAACCCCACATCCATATCTGTTCATTGAACAAATCCCAACTCTTCTACCCTTCTCTCCAATCGTAACCCTACCCTTTGCAGCTCCACCCTTCTCACTACAGATGCCCCCATTAGCCACAGCACCTGCATAAGATCTATCACCTATCCCAACAGTGTCTAGCGACACTTCCTATAACTTAGAGCATCTCTTAGCTGCAAACAACCTAGAGCATGAAATTCCCTCACCACTCAAAACTGGCAACACCATCACCTCTTCCAAAATAAACCAGTATCTTAACTTGAACCAGTTCTTAATGAACGATTCATCTCAGCCACAAAAGCCTTTCCATAACACCCAACTCACCCATTTTACATGCCTTCTATGTTTGGGTCTCTTGATTCCTCCTACTATAATATGGGTCAACCTTCTGGTGTGGCCATGAGAAGGTTATTGAGGAACCAAATGATAAGAGCCCAAATAAACCTGAAGTCTCTTTTATCTGGCATGTCTAAAATGGAAAAGATGTTGAGATGGATGAAAGCATTGTTGAAGAATGTGCTAGAAGGTCAAGTAATTCTTCAACAAGGTCAAAGAGCCCAAGCTGCTTGAAATGGGTAGTATCAGAACTGGATTCTGCAACAAGGTATGACCACACTTGTGTCATACCCTAATTTTGTCCGCCTAGGTTTAAAACCCTAATTTTCCGCAAAAAAATAAATAAATTAAGAAGTGTGGTTTTATTTTGAAGAGTGAAGAGCATTGTGCATGCATTTTTGGGTTTTAAAAGTCATTCTAGGGCTTTTAAATTCATTGTTAGAGTGGAAATGCATTTGTTGTTAAAAAACAAGGTTTTTAGGGCAAAAGGGTATTTTGGTCATTGTCAAAATAAGATAATTTCTCATCAAGAATCATTGTGCAATTTTAGAGAAATTTATTTGAGGCAAAACATTTTTGGTCATGTATGTATGTATGCGCATGCATGCATACATTGTGCACAAAATTTCAAAAAGGATCAAAAGGGAATATTCTACAAAAAGTTCCAATATGTGATTTTTATGACATTTTTGGTCATGGTGATCACATAAAATGGCATATTCCTCAAGATACCTTGTATGTGGCTCAAAGTGCTGTATTTTTGTACAATTATCTTGAAAAGAATAATCAAAAATAAAAGGAAAAGGGAATGGTCTCATAATAGTACAATAGTACAATTGCCAACTTGCAAAACTTGGTCACCTAGGACCCCTCCCAATGTGTGTCGCCTATCCCTCTCATTCCCTCTCATATTTTCATTTTTTGACCTCAATCCATGTGTGATTCAATCCTCACCCTCCATTCAAATTTTAGATGCAATCCTAGGGTGAGATGAGATGCACAATGACCTAACTACCCTTAAACCTAATTGCTTTCTATATATACCCTATTAACCTCACCTCACAAAAAGGGGGAAAAAAGCTTTTGGCCTCACCATTCACTCATAAACCCTAGCACACAACTCCCTCCTCACCTTCTCTCCATTTATGCGCCACCCCCTCTCCCTTCTCTCTAATTCACTTCTTCATTTCTCATCTACCCACACACATTCAATCCATCTTCCAAGCCTAAACACTAATTTTCAACCATCAATCCTTCGTAAAATCACACAAAAGTTCAAGATCAAGGGTCATTTTTTGGAGATTGAAGACCAAGCTTGAAGATAAGTTGATTTGGTTGATTGTTTCTTCATCTATTGTGTTTATTTGGAGCTCATCTTAAGGTATGTGATTCCTAGACCCCTTCTCTTGTAAATCCTTGCATAAAGTCATCATTTCTTGCATATTTGTGAGATTTCCACTTCCAAAAATGTAGATCCTCTCTTTTAACTTCATTTTTATGCTTGTACATATGTTAATCTCATGAATCTTTGTTTTGATGCTTTGATTTTGGGGTTATATGCATGATTTTGTTGTTTTAATTGAAATAAAATGTTATTTGCTTTGATAATAATTTCGCATGCTTCAAATAAATATGTGTTTTATGATTTTTGTTGGTTCTCATGGTTGAATCTTGTGAATAAATGTATCTATGTTTTGGTTATGTCATTCGCTTGCTTGATTTGGTTGACTTGTTGAAATAAATTGATGATTGGCCATGTATGTATTTCGCATATTTTGAGATAATTTGGTTTGATGTTGATTTTTGGGTGTTTGTTGGCTTAATCTTATAATTATTTGAATATGAACCATGATTGTGAGCTTTTGTGCCAAAAGGAATGGTTACAAGATGTAAATCTTGATTTCCTTCGGCTATTTGGTTCGCATATGTTCAATAATTAGGTTTTAATATTTGATTTGATGCCTTTTGAGGTTCAATCGTACAATTGCTTGGAAATGAACCTTGATTGTGAATTTGGGTCGCTTAAAGGAATGGTTGCAAGATGTGTATCTTGATTTCTTCGGGCTAAAAGGTTCACATACTAGGGTTTATGAATTGATTTTGTTAAATTACTTGTTTAAACTTGCAAATATTCAAACCTATGTTGTTAATTGTGAAATTTGTGATTTGAGAAGATGAATTTGGGTTTTGGTTCATTTATGGTCCACAAATGATCTTGGGTTATGCTAAGTTGGCAAGAGATAGGTTACTTTAACCTTGATGCCTATGCTTGTAAGCATTTAAAAATTCAATTCCCATTTGATGTGCTCGTGAAATGTGAGCAAAAAGGGGTCTATAAACAATTGAATTTGCGCACATGATTGGTCTCCAATGACCTTGATGCATCCTCAAGTTTAATCATGCTTTCTTTGCTCTTTGAGTTTATTGTAAATTGTTGTTTGAAGCTTGTGAAGTTTTGGCAAAGGATAGGCCACTTAGAGCCTTGATACACCATTGCATTGTCTTAATAAATTGCAAAGGATAGACCGCTTGGAGTCTTGATACACTTTCCATTTCTCAATCGGCAAAAGATAGGTTCATTTAACCTTGATGCACATGCATTTTGCATATTCATGCATTCTTACCTATTCTTGCATCCTTGCCTACTCATGCATTCTTGAATTGAAGCTTGGTACTCCATGCTTGATATACTTGTTTATGTGCTTGTGGTGCATTAAAATGTTGAATTGGTGTTCGCAATTTGCTTGTTTTGATTTCCACCAATTGTTACTCGTTAGTAACTCTCCAAAACTTCAAAACCATGTTGCATACAAAAAACAACTTGTTACTCGTTAGTAACGTTCCAACTTCAAAACATTTTTTTTGCATTTACATAATCATTGATAAACAACTTCACTTCTTCTCAAAACAATTCCAAACTATTTTTCACAAATCAAACTTTGTTGAGGATAATGCGAAGCCTTTGCTTGCACGATTGTCAACAATGGGGTGCTAGTGGTGATCACTTGGAGTCTTTGCTCAATTGATTATCATGAACACTCATTTTTCAAAAGAACTCTCATTTCACAAATTAAAAACTTTGTTGAGGATAATGCGAAGCCTTTGCTTGCACGATCGTCAATAATGGGATGCTAGTGGTGATCACTCGAAACCTTTGTTGTTTGATCACTGTGAACATTCAATTTTCACAATTAAACAACTAAAAAATAAAAACCTTTTCTCTACAACCGAGAACTACGTAAGCTTTGAATTCTCCATCGCACTGGGAGATACGTAGGAGCGGGTCACATTCCCGTCAAGCACGACAAATGAAAACCATTTTCTTTTCAAAAAAAACAAACCCTTTTCCAAAACAAGGCAATTTCTAAAAACAAAACAATTTTCGAAAACAAGAACTACGTTGCTTTGATTCCCTCCCCAGGATACGTAGGCACGGTGCCCTCCCGTCAAGCGCAAAAGATTAAATTTTCCTTAAGTTTTTCCATAAAGTAAGGAGAGATGAAGAGAGATAAAAACAAAGCATTTCTTAAATCAACCTTTTAAATCACACGTCAAATCGAGGTTCCCTTTCAGTAGAAAGGATGTGTGGGGTGCTCGTACCTTCCCCATGCATAACCGACCCCCGAACTCAAATCTCGTGGTTCCAAGGACCATTGTCTTTCAAGAAAGGTTTTTTTCAATGTTTTACCTCTAAAAAAATATTGGTGGCGACTCCAATTCATGTTGGACGAAGAGAAATCCCTCCAAAGGATTTTTCGGGGTGCAACAACTTGCTACAACTCTTTCAACTCCAGAATTTGGTCCCTTTCCTCTATTTCTAGATATTCTAGGGCTTGCTACTTTCTCTTCTTCTGATGGATCTTCTCCATCGAAGTAGCAGCTTCATGTCTCTGACTCCCTCACCCTTTCTGATGTGTGCCAAAAGGGGGAGAAGAGTAGATTAAGTATAGGGCTTAAGACAGAGTTTTGTGTGCTATATGCTTAGACAAATCAGTGTTCATATAACTATTTTTTTTTGTGCTATATGCTTAGTCAAAACTGTGTTCAAAGACACTACTTTGTTGAGAAGTATATGCTTCTCTTTTGTTTTTATTTTCTAGGCTTATACTAAGAACATAATTATGGTAATCATGTCACTGACTTTTTTTATGAGCTGAACGAAATACATGTTCTTATCTGGTATCAGATATGTGTTCAAATTAATTATCAATCATATATGCACATTCTCAGGGGGAGTTAATTGTTAATGCCTTAGAAAATTTTAAAACAAGCAGAAAACTTAATCCATCTCTCAAGAGTTTGTCAAACATCAACAAGGGGGAGATTGTTGAGGCAAGATCCCAGTTGAGTTTATCTTTAAGATTGTAGAACATTAACCCTCTAGTTACATTGGAAATTGGAAGAAGACTTTCGATCTTTAAGATAAAGTTCCAAGGCAAAGATTTGAGACAGTATTCATTGTAATTTCCCAAGAGATCTATTTCTCGGAAATGGTCATAGTAACATTAGCCTTTCAGTAATCAGGAAAGCCTTCAGAAGTCCTAGACTATTAGGCCCCAACTTGTATGTTGAAAGGGAAGAAGTTTAAAGTTACTTAAGTGTCAACCGCGATATGGTTCTCGAAGTAGAACTCATTTTGAAGCTTGACTGAATAACGTGATCGTAATGATTATGCTCGGATAGTTACGGGAATTCGAAAAGAAGATGGGCTAAGGAAATGTTCCATAATATTTTACTCAATTTTATGAATCAATACGAAGACACTAATGGTGCACTCGTTTGATTCTTCAAATTATAATTTTGTTTTCAAAATCTCCTTGGTACCATCGCTATTTCAATTTCATATCAAATCCGAGAGTAATTGTTACGCCGAAGTTAATTGATAAATCAAGAAGTTCATAGAATGGCCAATGAATCCTACCCTTGAAGGGAAACCTTAGGTCATTCTAGTAATATTCATAATACTGAAACTCTTACTTCCTTAGTAACTGAGTGGTCAAGACCTAAGAAGGCCTAGGTATCAAAGTTTCAGCCTGGTTGATCCAGAAAAAAAAAGTTGGTTCTGGTGAAGTCGTTAACTTGTAAGATTCCGAAAAGTTGTACCATGTGTAAGGTTATCAGGTTTTAAGGTTGAGTCCCACGGACTGAGTCAGGAGGTTTGAAAGATGCACACTTATTAGTATTTTGGGGTAGTTAAGGGAACCGACTCCTATGGGTATGTGATGAAATTATTTTATACTCAAACGTTTGCGTAAGAACATTGTTTGTACCAGAGACTAACCAATATTCTAAAAGAACCGGAGAGTTTAGTTTCTCAATTGCCTACTCGAAAGAAGTGGAAGATTTGGCAAACATGTGAATTTATTGGCAAATCAAGAGAAATTTAGCAATGTAGTGACATCACATTTAATTAAAGCTATATCTACATCAATAAATCATAAAAACCACACGATTTAATGATAAAAAATCAACTCAAAAGGGTGACTTAATTTTTTCCATTCAGCAACATCATGTAGATACTTGGGAATGCACTTGGTCTTCTCTATAACTTTTTACTTTACTATACACTTCAGTCTTTATGTAATGAGTCAACATTGATTGACTCAGCAATAGCTGCGACATCACTAAGCATTTTTCCTTTCTAATTTAAAAGTACAGTTTTGCAATAACTTTTAACTTCAGTGTTGTTGGGCACCGAGTTCTTTTGCTCAGAAACATCTTCAACATACTTCGGAACACACTTAGTCTTTTCCATCACCTTTTACTTCTTTATATTAATAACAATTTTGAAAGTTTCATAATTCACTGATGAGATAAGTTCTTTGACATTTATCTTACCTTCTGTCCATTTCAGTTACCTTATATCCTAATTACCTTAAAGCATAAACAATATATAACAAAACAATGAAATCAATCAAACTTATATAAAGTAATCTGTAAGAGGAAAAACTCGAAAATATAACATATAAACATTCTTCAAAACCACAAAGTCAAGATAAAACTTGATGTCTTAAACATTCTTCAAAACATAAACACATAAACATTAAGTCATAACTTTACAATCTTCATAGTGAGTTTCGAATTGCCCAAGTAAGTAAAAAACATGTAACTATCATCCTTAATCTATAGATCACTAAACATAAACTCCCAGCCTTCTTCTAACCAGATTTCTTTCCCAAACTGTTGAAATCATACTTCATACGAACGCTCATTTTCACAGTGGATAGTTAGAGGGTTTGTTAGGTAATGTTTGTGCAACTCTACAAATCCCCCTGGTATTCTCTATACATACAAAAATTATGAGGAAAAAAGTGTTACCATATTGTGTTTCAAATATTAAAACAATGGCAAAACACGACATTGAATTTTCATTACTTCCTGATATTACGTGAACAGCAGTCCGTTTCCTGTATAAAATAAAAAAGAAAACAGGAGTGTAGCGCCATGAATCATACATTACATGCACCTCCATACCATCCTCTCCAAAAAAACCATACATTAAACTTATTTTCTCCAATGTGCTTAAAATAGATAACTTCTAATGCACATCCCTACGAATGTGTGGTTGCAAGTTCTTCCCAACCATTTCCAAGCACTAACTTACCACCATCGTTCCACACGTGAACCATTGATCTCACACCACTTGAAGAAATCAATTCCATAGGACTATCCAACATGTGTCACCATTTCTGAACAAACCCCTCATGAATCACCTACAAAGACATTTCAATACATTAGTGCATTTTCCCTACTACTATAAATCATTTACATAAATTCCATACATAACATTATAATTTCATATCAATATCTTACCACTTCCTTGCGATTTACAGATTTGTAGGCACAAGCAAACTTAACCATTTGCGATCCATTCATAGATTTTTTTGCAAATGATAATAAGATTTCTTACATTTCCAAAAACAAACACAACATCTCACTAGTGCAAAAAAGGCTTTTTGAATCGGTTGTTTGGCACATTTGGAATCGGTTATTGGCCGATTGTAATACTCCCGATTCTAAATGTGGGGGACCTTTTGAATCGGTTAAATAAACGAGTCAAAATATTTTGTTATAAATCGGTTATTTAAACAACCGATTTAAAATATCTTTAAAATAAACTTTTAAAATCGGTTCTTTGGACAACCGATTTCTAAAGTCCCTTTTTTAAAAAAATAATAATTAATTCATACCTACAGTTCTGGCGTGGGCCGAAGCCCACTTCAGCCTTGGAAACGAGGAGCGGCCCAGACAAGAATTGGTTAAAGGCTGAAAGCGCGAATCAACGGCGCAGATGAGTCCGTACGACCATCCAACGGCCGGGCGTGATTCGCGCTCCCTATATAAGCATTCATTGCGTCAGTTGTCAGGTAGGCACTATTCATTCAGTTTCATATTCTGCCCGTTCGCTCCTGACTTGGGCGTTGGAGTGTCTTCGCAGGTACACCCGCCCCCGGAAGTTACGTTTGGAGCACGACCAGAAGAGCACAGATTATATACCTGAGAAGCTGCGGTCCATCACATCAGAGGGTACAGATCACCTATTAACCAATGCAAATTGATTTCCATAAAGCAACAACTCATAATAATTCAATAATTCATAAATTTAAGAATTTAAAAGTGTTGCAAATACAAAATTCCAACAATTCATTAAACGTGAAAAGTTATACAAGTTTCTTAAGCAAAACTTTTATGACCACTAATAAAGCAACAACACACTAGGAAGACATGATATGGCAATCTGCTCTATATCATTACTTGAATATAAATAAATATCTAATTCAAGAAGCAAAACATCATATGGGAACAGTACTGCACTCTTCAGTGACTTGATTTCTTCTCTTTGTTTCAAGCATAAATCCTTCAACTTCTCCTCCTGCAAATCCAACAAAGCAAAAAGTGACTCAGCTGATTTTAACATCTTCATGAAACACTTGAGAGGAAAGAAACAAAAGCTACAATAAGTTAATAAGTCTCAGACTTTTATAAGACAGCGACCTTAAAGCTTATGAGGAATAGTTTTCAAGTGAAAAACCATATACGTATTCTAATTGAAAGGTTTCAAAAAGCCAAAAGCTAATCCAAACTTGTATAACACATGTAATTTAAACAATATCATCTTATATGTTGGTTGAAATTAGCTTCTATATCTCAATTTTTTCACAACATACTTACCAAATTTTCACAAGTAACACACCATAGATAAATATATCTTCATTCTCATGAGTCAAAAGCTAATCAAAAGTGCTACTATCTTTATTGTATTTGCGCTGAAATCAGTAATCAATTGAACTAAGAAACAGTATTTCTAGGCATGAGCATAACAATTAGAACCCGACCTGATGATATGCACTTTAAATTCAATCAAGTTTTAAACTTCAACTAAAAAATCAAAGACCCATAATTGCAATTATGACCTAATCTCATTTTCCACACAATTGCAGATCAGTTTCAGAAAAGAAAAAAAACAAATTTATTTACCTCTTTTTTCTTGTTCTCAAGCATGACTTTAAGCCTTGAAATCTCTTCCTCTTGCTCCTTGTTAATACTAAGAAACTCCCTCTCACTCCTATGCACCATAATCAACTTCGTTGCAGGTTCCACAGATTTAGGTTTTTTCTCCTTGTTAGAGAATCATTTTGAATCTTTAGCAAATAGAACTTCAACTGGATCTAGATTACTCCTTTTTTGTTGTAACAAAGCCCTGCATTCAGGAAACGTGTCATTACTACCAAATGAACCATCAATTCATAATGAAAGACAAAACAAATAGTAAATGTGTTACTTCAGGTACAAGCCTAAATATTCATACTCATCATCAAGTTTGCTTTACAAATAAGATAAACTTGCTAAAAGTTTTAACTGAATTAGAGAATTCTTTACAATAAACTTAGGAAGAATACGGAAGGAGTTCATAATAAAAAAGAAGAGAAGTCTCGAGAGGAAAAAGTTATACAAGACTTGTTTTTATCTTCATAAACCAGTTTTAAAGTTTCATGGTTGCTCATTTTCTATTCTATGCGACACTTGAGAGACATAAAATAAAAAGCAAAGATAAGGAAAAGTGACCAAAGGAAGTGAGACCCGCAAGAATGAAAGATGGAAAACAGACTCCACAGAGAAATCCCATCACACAAATTTGACATGTAAAGGAGGAACCTAGTTGCAGGGCTCTCTGGGAAACCACTCTCTTAAGAGCATCTCAATTTGTTAAAGTTATTCTCAAATCCTCAAAAGAGTTTGCAGATAGATAATGCAGTTGATAGTAACATCATTGATCCATAAATAACAAAGAAACCAAAAAGCAATAAAATAAAGAACTTAATTTCATGTTCCATGGAGATGAATAAAGGGGACCAATTAACATATACCTGCAAGTCTAACACAATACATAAAGAAAAGGTAACACAACAAATTATCAAAGCCATTTTCATGTAATGTCGAACTCGTCCAGCCCTACCAGCTCTTTTCTAGCAGGTGCCTTAGATATTGGTAGCAGAAAATTATACTTGGTGAATAAGCCGGTGTTTGCATAATCGGGAATAAGTTATAAGAATAAATTTTCATTTAAAATTCAATATTGAACCATAATAAGGAAACTTTTATCCATATATATTGAAATTCTAAGATTTTGAATCCTTCATGAATCAACAATCAACAATTAAATTGTAAAGAAGAGTCACAAGAAAAGTTTATGAAGTTTCTCTAATATATGAAGAAAATATTAGCACAGAAGTGAAAAGTAAGGATAACTTATTAGCAATATTACAATGGTAGATGAAACATAGATAGGAACAACCAAAATTGAACGCAGGCATAAATAGAGGGTTAGGGTATTAAACCAGTGAGTATGTGCTTTTATTAATTGAAATGTTTAATGAAAATCACATTTATAAACAGATCACTGCAGGCTCACTATTATATATCTCTAATAGAAACAACAAAATGGAAATACCGGATTGTAGAACCGCTGTTTTGAGAATCCACTGTCAAGTTGTCAACAACAAAAACAATCCCCTGCACAATTAGAAAAGCAACAATTGATAAGGAGCACCTTGTTGCAAAAAGGGTTAGGCTAATTATAAAGAGATATTACCTCCAAAGTGAGTGGAAGTCCAGAATACAGAGGCAAAACAACCAACTCTGGAACAAAAAGGCATTCCGTCTATTAGCAGTATCCTATTAATCTAAAAAATACTTCTCATTATGTTCAGTCCACAAAAACATAAAATCTAAACTTATGTTACTTATTTAACTTTAGTTGTAACTTGCAAGTAGTTAAAGAGATAAAAGCTAATAGTTCAAATAAGAACTACTCTGGTTGTATACCTGAATAGTGCTTACCATTAGCTTGAATTTTTTGAGTGAGTAACTGAGCAACACAACAGCATCAACATCATCTTGACTAGAAAGGAACACTAGAACATCTCCAACGGGTTCCTACAGAGAGATAACACTAAAGAGGAGTTAGGGTTTCGATTCACTACAACAACTATTGATTCCAAAATCCACAACAATCAATCAAACCTAAATCAAACATTAACAGCTACTAATTCCAACCAAAAATGGGGGTTAGAGTTTCAATTCAAAAATGGAGGGGGTTAGGGTTGAATGCTGCAATTTTGGGGTTAGGGTTTCGACACAACCAACAATATAGGCATTTCTGTAAAATAGAAGTAGGGAAGAAGAAAAAACACTTATCTTTGAAGAAGAAGAAGAAGAAGAAGAAGAAGAAGATAGGAGCGCGACTGAGAAAGGAGAGGCGCCGGTCACTGGTGGTTGTGGTGCTTCTAGGTAGGCGGAAGGTGAGGCGGAGGCAACCGTGGAGGGGTGGCGGATGTGAGGGTGGTGGTGGATTGAAAGAGAGGTGGTTCTGTACTTCTGTGCTGTGCGTTATGTGAGTGAGAGAGTTCTGAGAGTTCAGAGAGTGAGTATAGGGAGAACGCGTAAGTGTAAGAAATAAAATGGGACTTTTATGTATTAGACATACACATTTAACATCGGTTGTTTTATACAACCGATGCTAAATGTAGGTGCGAGAATTGAAAACTTCCGGTTAATTTCAAATATGCCACCGCGTCTACATTTAGAATCGGCTGTTCAAACAACCGATGCTAACTGGTGCTTTCTAAAGTCTTTTTTCCACTAGGGTCTTTAATATAAAACTTTAAATTGAAAGTATGCATGAAAAAAAAAACCTTGATATCTGTTGAGGCAAAATCCCAGTTGAGTTTTGGTGGTTAACAAACTTCAAATGTGAGAAGTTTAAGTTATCTGATTTCATATGCTACTAATGTTTCTTCTTGAGTGAAATATAAGAACGGGATATGTTAGCTACTCTCAAGAAGATAATTTGCTTTTAAGAAGCATAAGTGTTGATCAAGACTTGAAGCAATGACAAGATAAAGAAGCCATAAGAATGTTGATAAGAACAACAAAGAAAAACACCCTTGGAAGAGAAGAGAAAGGTCATTAGTTAAGAAGGGTTATCATGAGAAGAGTCAACAATAGAAGAGTCATGAGAAGAGTCAATATGAGAAAATTCATAATGAAGTTGAGTAGCCTCATGGAAAAAATGGTCAAGATCAGAAGGGTCGTGATAAGAAGAGTCAAGTTGAGAAGCATCATCAGAAGAGTCAAGTTGAGAAGTGTCGTGATAAGAAGAGTCAAGATCAGAAGGGTCATGACGAAAAGAGTCAAGTTGAGAAGCATCAACTTGAGAAGACTCGAAGTTGAGAAGATTCAAAGAAGAGAAGAGTCATGACAGCTGCAATGTGTTGTCTTCTCATGACAGCTGTAGTGTTGTGTCTTCTGCAGAAAGTGCAGAGCAAGCTGTCTTCAGCCGAAAGTGCTGCATAAAGCTGTTGTACTTTCTGACCACCCTTCTAAACGGCTATTTTTACTTGGGAAACCACTCCAACGACTCTAAATAATTAACCAATGGTTAATACACATTTACTTCATCTCAATGGCTATAAATACCACCATGGATCATTGCTGAAGTTCTTTGTGAGAGAGAAATCAAATTCTGTCCATCCTTCTCAAGTAGATCTCTCACCCATACTCAAGTCATGCTTCAATATAGGGATTCTATTTTCCGCGTATGAAGTTTAGCTTGTTGTGTTATGTTTCAGTTGAATCTACCTTGTTTAAACCAAGCTATTGTAATACCATAAAACCCCACCCCCAAACCAGAAAGTGTAAAACCTGTAAGAAGTCGTCTCATATCGCATGGTGTTGCTATGGTTAAAGAGAAGCCTGCATGAAACCTTCTCAAGTAGCATGTGCTGCTGTAGGGCCTGAGAAGTGAGTTGCTTCTCTGTCAGAAGCTACCTAGTAGATCAGAAGGATCGTATTAGGTGCAAGAAACAATAGGTAGAGCTGTGTTAAGAAAACTACCACGAAAACTTTAAGCCTAGGTTGGTTGTAAACTTGTAACTATTTGGAAAATAGTGGAAATACTCACGGGGTGTGAGACGTGGATGTAGCCCAGGGTTTTGGGTGAACCACTATACATCATTGTGTTATTTACTGCTTTTCTAAGTTGTTTTACACTATGCTTAAAACTCTCCATCTGGAGAAGGTTTTTGGAAAACTGAAAAAACAACTTTTGCTGACCCTTCTCAGCTACACACAGTTTTTCTAAAAACAGTGCTTTTACAACCCTTCTCAGAGTTTTCAAAGTGGTAGACTTAAAGAACTATTCTTAAGTACTTTACACTTAAGATAACATTTTTAAACACTATCTCTTACCTTGGAAAATCTATTTTGAAAATCATCTCTTTCTCTTTATTGATAGTTGTTTTGAGAAGAAAGAACTCACTGCCCCTTCTTAACTCAGAAACATAGTTGAGAAGACAGTTTTATCTCACTCTTCTCTACTCATTGTCACAGTTGAGAAGACTGTTTCAACTGACCCTTCTCAACTCAGAAACATACTTGAGAAGACAGATTTATCTCACCATTCTCTACTCACTATCATAGTTCAGAAGACTGTTTTCACTCACCCTTCTCACCTTTGCAATTACACACACAATGTCTAACAATACTTGTGAAGCTATTTATGTTGTTTCAGGTTAATTTTTAAAAGGGTCACAATTCCAACCCCCCTTCCTTGTAACACTCATTGACTTCAGTTGGTATCAAAGCTCGGCCTCTTGGTTAAGCACACTCGACAGTGTGAGAGGAAAAGATCTTGGAAGAAGTCATGAGCAAACCAAATTCTGTTTCCTTCCTTCCAGAAAGTGCTTCATCAAATAGAAGGAAAGGAAAAACATCACCACAATATATAAGGGGCACATTTGAAGGAGAAGGAAGCTACTCAAAATGCACTTACTTTGAATGTAAGTATTCTGGGCACATGAAGCAAGACTTCCCATTCCTCAATGAGAAGAGGTATCAAATTCTAATCTTTCAAAATGTGATAGTTGTTAAGAAATTTAAGCTTCTTTCCATATTTTATTAGATGACTCAAATAGTTTATCTGGAAAAAAAAGGCATGCTATTTAGAGAACAGTTTTGAGACTCAAAGAAAGAAGATGAGGAACTTAGAGTTCAGAATGAAAAAAAATATGGCTAATACCATTCATACTTCACAATAATATCATTTTAAGCATTCTGATTTTAAAAGGGGAAAACCATGTTTTGAAAGAACTAGTTAGAGACTTGACAAATGAGCTATTGATTTGTGTAGAAAATCTTGAGGCTTCTCAAGTAAACAACAACATTCTTGAGATGGCTAAAACTTATAAGAAAGATTTCTTTATGAAGAGTAAAATATCAAAAGTCAAATGCTCATATTGCAAATAGTTTGAACACAAATTTCAAACTATAACCAAAGGCAAAAAGTTTCCACTTGGAAGTCAACTAACTACCAAGGACCCAAAAACAAAGGGGACCTAAATTATTGATTTTTGATACAGGAGTGTCTCTTAACATCAATGAGAAAGATGTGGTTCCTAGACAGTGAATGCTCAAGGCACATGACAGGGGAGATGGATAAGTTCTCTCCATGGAGAGCCTTGACAGAGGACTTGTCATGTTTGGTAATAAACACAAAGACTTCATCAAATGAGTAAGTATAGTAGGTAAGATAAACTCTGCTCAGATTCAAAATGTTCAATTTGTTTAGGGAATACAACATTACTTGCTTAGTGTGAGTCAATTATGTGATTCTGGACATGAAATGTTTTTTAAATCTGATGCATGCTAAATAAATAGTTTAGAGTCTAGAAAAACTATTTTTAATGGTCATAGAACAAATAATCTCTAAACCATTTGTCTTGATGATTTACCTAATCAAATGTGTCTTATTTCAAAAGAAGATGACAAATGGATGTGGCATAGGAGATTTGGTCATATTAGCATGAAAACCCTTTCAAAATTGTCCAAACTTGATTAAGTCAGAGGCCTTCCAAAGATTAAGTATGAGAAGAATAAATCATGTGAAACATGCATTCGTGGAAATCATGACAAATTATCTTTTAAACCTGTTAACATGATTTCCACTCAGAAACCTTTGAAACTTCTGCATATAGATCTATGAGGTCCTACCAAGCATGTTAGCCTTAGTGGAAAAAGATATGGCTTTGTTATTGTTGCTGATTACTCAAGATTCACATGGGTTATTTTTCTGAAACATAAAGATGAGGTTTTTGAAAGTTTCAAAACATTTTTTAAGAAAGTTCAAAATGAGAAAGGTTCTAACATTGTTGCAATTAGCAGTGACCATGGTGTATTTGAAAATGCTATGCTTAACACTTTTTTTGAAAAAATGTTGTGTCACACAACTTTTCTTGACCAAGAACTCCTCAACAAAATGGTTTAGTTAAAAAAATTAGGACATTGCAAGAAATGACTAGAACATTGCTCACTGATTCAAAATTGAAAAGTACTTCTGGGCAGAAGCAGTAAATACTTCCTTCTACATTCTAAATCGAGAAACTATTAGAAGGATTTTGAACAAAACCCCACATGAACTTTGGAAAGAATCCCATTATATCTTATTTCCATGTAGGGTATTCTGATGCCGACTACGCTGGAGACAAATTGGAAAGTAAAAGCACAAAGTTGTTCATGTCAACCACTTGGGGAATCACTCATCTCATAGTCATGCTGAAAGCAAGGCACAATTTCCCTCTCAGCAACAGAAGCTAAGCATATCTCTGTTGTTGGTTGTTGTTCTCAAACTTTATGGATCAAGAACCAACTTGAAGACTTTAAGTTTCTCAGGTATTCCAATATTTTGTGATAATACAAGTGCTATAAATCTATCTAAAAACCCTATACATCATTCTAGATCAAAGCACACTGATATCAAGCATCATTTCATTAGAGATCATGTGCAAAAGAAAGATATTTAACTTGTTTATGTGGATAATAAACATCAACTAGCTGATATCTTTACTAAACTCCTCTTAAAGGAATGTTTAGTTTCACTAAAAGCATGTTGCATATCATTGAAACCCCTTCAGATGAGAAGGGTCATTCTCGTGACCAACAACCTTCTTAGATATGAGAATAGTCATAATCCTCAACCTTCTCAACCTTGAGAAGGGTCATCAGATGCATATGACCATAAAAATCAAAGAACCTGTTTTAGTTGTTTTTTTCATGTGTTTTATTGTTTGTTTATTGCTTTTGTAGTTGTCTTCAAAAAAAATATAGGTACCTAGCTGTTGCCCAACGGCTCTCTTCTTTTGTCCCCTCTCTCATCCAAATCAATCACTTCAACCAACAGTTACAACCTAGGGTATAACATTTCCAACTGTTGGTCAAATAACCATTTAAAAGTAATTAAAACATCACTCTCTCACTCCCTCTCAAATCTCACTTCGAAATCTCCAAACATTCAATGGCAAGAACAAAGAATCTTGATCTCCCTCCTACTGAACCAAAACCTCATTCACAACCTTCGAAACCAGAAATGGCTTCCCCAAACTCTGTAATATCTTCATCGTCTCCTGCTTAAGTTCCCACCCCTGTTTTCCCTTTGAAGTCACGACCTGCAAACATTAAGCACGCTCCCAGTGGCAGTCCTAGATTTTCAATAAGAGTGAAGTATGGTACTTCATCTAAGACCACAACCACTGAATCTTCAATGCAAAGAAAAGTACAATTGACTTAGAAAAGGAATTCCCATCTCTACGACCAAAAACAAAGCTCAAACGTGAAACGAAAAAGAAGAAAGTGGTTGATGAAAAAAGCAAGGAGTTTGACATTTTTCATAGAAAGGACACTAAGAATGGTCAAGCTAGTAGAAAGTGTAAGGAACTACAAAGATCAAAATGGGTGTCAGTACCCATTGTATCTGGAACCATCTACTATCTTGATTACATCGAGAAATGTGGATGGAATGTCACATCCTATCTCACTCAACAGATATGGGTTGATTTCATCACTCTTGAAGACTTGGTCTACAAAGAAAGAGTAAGAGAGTTCTATGAAAATTCCACCATCAAGCATGGGCCTTTAAGGATATCAACTTCTATCAACAATGATGACATTGAGATCTCCTCAGAAACTCTTGGGAAGACTCTCAATCTACAAGATGAAGGAGTGAAGATTAATGAAAACTCATGGTATGGGAAGGTTGGTACCACAGTAGAAGAATACAAGACCACCCTTCTCAAGGACCCTATCTTCCTGGGAACTCACCAAACCTCAAAGAACTCACTAGCATCCTGCACCACATCTGTACCCATAACCATTTGCCTAGAGTAGGGTCATTTGAGAAAATCACAATAGGTGATTCTAATCTGCTATACCATCTCTTCAAAGACATTCCCATTAGCCTTCCATTCCTCATGAACCATCATATAATCAATGCCATTAGGGCTGGTAGAGCTTCCACTTCATTGCCATATGGAATGACATTGTCTAGAGTCTTCAACCACTTCAAAGTTTCTATTCCACATGTTGAAGGATCTATTGAAAAGAAGGCATTCATAGTGAAGAACCTCAAACTCATGGGAATAAAGATTTCCACACCAGCAGAGGAAAAGAAAGGAAAGAAGAAGAAGTAATAGAAGACAAGAAGGTTGTCTGATGTCTGGAGAAGGAAATATGGAAGAAAAGCTTGCTGAAGCAAGAAGGGAGAAGAAACTCTAGAGGATAAATGACCCACAGAAAGTCCAAGGGAAGGATGATGAACTAGAGAAAGGTCACCATATGGACATTGATCCTGAGAAGGGTCAAGAAGAACAAGAGCATGGTTTTGAGAAGGTTCAGGAAAAACAAGAAAGTACTGAGAAAGAGTCCTTCGGAGGAAGAAAGGTTATCTCAAGAGAAGGGTCTCTCTATAGAGAAAGATGCATCAAAAAAATTTGATGATTGGATAACCCTAACTAATAAACAAGAAAGCTCTAGAACCTCCTCCATTCCTCCAAATTCATGAAAGTTGTACCTTTAAGGGTTTACATAAGGATCAAGGAAAGGAGAATTGGGAAAATGAATGATCAAGGAGCCACTAGCAATCTAGTGCCAATGGCTAAAAGAATCTCCTAATGCAATTGTTGAGGAAGAAGGATTCAAAACACTAGAGAAGGTTTCCGGTGAAGAAGGAATAGGAGAGAATACTGAGGAGCTCCACCTCAATTCTTCTGGTGAGAATGGTTTTGATAAAACTAAGGTGCTTCTAAAAATTACACCATTGAACATTCCTTGTGAAGGAATTGGTAAATGAGGCCACAGAAGAACCCATTCAAAAAGATGAAAAAGAGAAGAATGAAGAAGAACCAGAGAAGTTTAAAGAAGTTGCAGAGAAGGATGCTTCTGCTGAAGAAGAACATGGTGATGATGATGTCATACTTGAACCAATGACCCAAACCATTCCAGCATCACCTTAGGGTGGTTTTACCAAGAAACTAATTCCTCACCACTTGTTCAAACCCCACATCCATATCTGTTCATTGAACAAATCACAACTCTTCTACCCTTCTCTCCAATCGTAACACTACCCTTTGCAGCTCCACCCTTCTCACTACAGATGCCCCCATTAGCCATAGGACCTGCATAAGATCTATCACCTATCCCAACTGTGTCTAGCGACACTTCCTATAACTTAGAGCATCTCTTAGCTGCAAACAACCTAGAGCTTGAAATTCCATCACCACTTAAAACTGGCAACACCATCACCTCTTCCAATATAAACCAGTATCTTAACTTGAACCAGTTCTCAATGAATGACTCATCTCAGCCACAAAAGCCTTTCCATAACACCCAACTCACCCATTTTAAATGCATTCTATGTTTGGGTCTCTTGATTCGTCCTACTATAATATGGGTCAACCTTCTGGTGTGGCTCATGAGAAGGTTATTGAGGAACCAAATGATAAGAGCCCAAATAAACCTGAAGTCTCTTTTATCTGGCATGTCTAAAATGGAAAAGATGATGAGATAGATGAAAGCATTGTTGAAGAATGTGCTAGAAGTTCAAGTAATTCTTCAACAAGGTCAAAGAGCCCAAGCTGCTTGAAATGGGCAGTATCAGAACTGGATTCTGCAACAAGGTATGACCACACTTGCTACAACTCTATCAACTTCAGAATTTGGTCCCTTTCATCTGTTTCCAGATATTCTAGAGCTTGCTACTTTCTCTTCTTCTGATGGATCTTCTCCATCGAAGTAGCAGCTTCATGTCTCTGACTCCCTCACCCTTTCTGATGTGTGCCAAAAGGGGGAGAAGAGTAGATTAAGTATACGGCTTAAGACAGAGTTTTGTGTGCTATATGCTTAGACAAATCAGTGTTCATATAACTATTTTTTTGGTGCTATATGCTTAGTCAAAACCGTGCTCAAAGACACTACTTTGTTGAGAAGTATATGCTTCTCTTTTGTTAATCATATACGCACACTCTCAGGGGGAGTTAATTGTTAATGCCTTAGAAAATTTTAAAACAAGCAGAAAACTTAATCCAGCTCTCAACAGTTTGTCAAACATCAAAAAGGGGGAGATTGTTGAGGCAAAATCCCAGTTGAGTTTTGATGGTTAACAAACATCAAGTGTGAGAAGTTTAAGTTATCTGATTTCATATGCTACTAATGTTTCTTCTTGACTGAAATATAAGAACAGGATATGTTAGCTACTCTAAAGAAGATAATTTGTTTTATGAAGCATAAGTGTTGAAGAAGACTTGAAGCAATGACAAGATAAAGAAGCCATAAGAATGTTGATAAGAACAGCAAAGAAAAACACCCTTGGAAGAGAATAGAAAGGTCATTAGTTAAGAAGGGTTATCATGAGTAGAGTCAACAATAGAAGAGTCATGAGAAGAGTCATCATGAGAAAATTCACAATGAAGTTGAGAAGCCTCATGGAAAAACTGGTCAAGATATGAAGGGTCGCGATAAGAAGCGTCAAGATCAGAATGGTCATGACGAGAAGAGTCAAGTTGAGAAGCATCAACTTGAGAAGACTCAACTTGAAAAGAAAAGTCAAGTCTAAGTATGTAGTTTAGCTTGTTGTGTTAGGATTCAGTTGAATCTACCTTGTTTAAACCAAGCTATTGTAATCCCATAAAACCCCCCTAAACCAGAAAGTAAAACCTGTAAGAAGTCTTCTCATATCACATGGTGTTGCTATGGTTAAAGAGAAGCCTGCACGAAACCGTCTCAAGTAGCATGTGCTATTGTAGGGCTTGAGAAGTGAGTTGCTTCTCTATCAGAAGCTACCTAGTAGATCAGACGAATCGTATTAGGTGCAAGAAACAGTAGGTAGAGCTGTGTTAAGAAAACTACCATAAGAACTTTAAACCTAGGTTGGTTGTAAAGTTGTAACTATTTGGAAAATAGTTGAAATACTCACGGGGTGTGACGAGTGGATGTAGCCTAGGGTTTTGGGTGAACCACTCTACATCATTGTGTTATTTACTGCTTTTCTAAGTTGTTTTACACTATGCTTAAAACTCTCCATCTGGAGAAGGTTTTTGGAAAACTGAAAAAACAGCTTTTCTAAAAACACTATTTTTACAACCCTTCTCAGAGTTTTCAAAGTGGTAAACTTAAAGCACTATTCTTAAATACTTCACCCTTAATATAAAATTTTTAAACACTATCTCTTACCTTGGAAAAGCTATTTTGAAAATCATCTCATTCTTTTTATTGATAGTTGTTTTGAGAAGAAAGAACTAGCTGACCCTTCTCAACTCAGAAACATAGTTGAGAAGACAGTTTCATCTCACTCTTCTCTACTCACTGTCACAGTTGAGAAGACTGTTTCAACTGACCCTTCTCAACTCCGAAACATAGTTGAGAAGACAGTTTCATCTCACTCTTCTCTACTCACTATCATAGTTGAGAAGACTGTTTTCACTCACCCTTCTCAAATTTGCAATTACACACACAATGTCTAACAATACTAGTGAAGCTGTTTATGTTGTTTTAGGTTAATTTTTAAAAGGGTCACAATTTCAACCCTTCTTCCTTGTGACACTCATTGACTTCAATTGGTATCAAAGTTCGGCCTCTAGGTTGAGCACACTCAACAGTGTGAGAGGAAAAGATTTTGGAAGAAGTCATGAGCAAACCAAATTCTGTTTCCTTCCTTCCAGAAAGTACTTCATCAAATAGAAGGAAAGGAAAAACATCACCACAAGCCACCCCTTGTCGGTCCAGCCCCTACTGGTCCACCATGCCCTGTCTTTGTGCAACCCAATCTTTCTCCTTCAGGTTCGTATGCTGAGTTGCATAGTGAGGTTGTTGCTCAGCAATTTCAATTGGACGGTTTTGGCAACACTAATCAAACAATTCAGGACATGGTTTTAACACTCTATAACTAGCATCTTCAGCAGTACCCAGGTCAGTTTCCTCCTCCTCCTCCTACTTAGTTAATTATTTCGTTTTCACCCTTGCTTCAACTTCATTGTTTACATTTGTTGAAATTCCCTCCTTAATTGTGATGCACAAGTCACACTACATGGGAAAGGGGATGACTATTCCAAGGTCTTGGAATTTTTTTTCTCTGACCTTGAGACATGCACATTCATCTTTGAAGAATACACTTGAAGTTTCTAGACCACATTGAAATTGTGGAAATTAATTATCCTCCATTAACCACTCTTTTTGTAGAAGCCACATTCTTCTCCTATAAATAGGAGGACTTGTGAAGAGTTTCATCATCACATCCAATCCAAGTGAAGAAATCCTAAGAGAGTTAGAGAGTTTCTTTGTATTCCTCTTTGAGAGAAAGAGAGAGTTCCATATAGAGAAAATTTTGTATACCATCCGAGAGGGTGAGATTCATAGAGAGATTCTCAGATATTGAGAGAAACACTTTGTAATCCTACTTTTATAGTAGAGATCTTTTAACTGGACTAGTTGCGTGGTTTTTCCCGAGAGGGTTTTCCACGTAAAAATTCTGGTGTCTTCTTCTTCTCTACTCTTTTATTTTTACGCTTTCGTATAGTGCCCATTTTGCATTCACAGAGGAGGGAATAGGTACTGATGTTTCCCAACAGTGGTATCAGAGCTGTTGGTTCGAGAAGTCATTGTCCTGTGCAACTCAAGATGGAAGGAACATTCGCTCATGATGGAGACATGTTCAAGCTAACTGCAGATAATTATTCCTATTGGAAATCGATGATGGAAGACAATTTTTACTACAAGGATCTGTATGAGCCAATCACAAATGAGGACATGCCAGAAGGGAAGACTGAAAAAGAATAGGAGGTTCTGAATCGGAAAGCTATTGCTATGATTCAGAAGTACATCGACAAAACCTTGTTTGAGCATGTGTCGACTTATACCAATGCGTATGAGTCATGGACGAAGCTTGAATCTATGATTCAAAAGAAAACTCCTAGGAACAAGCTCATCTTGTCAGACGGTTGGTGAAATTGGAGTACTCTAAGGGCCAGAATATGATCGAGCATCTGAACACTTTCAAAGGTATTGTCAATCAATTAACAAAGGCAGATATGAAAATTGATGATGAATTGCAAACTCTTCTACTCCTTAGTTCTTAACCTGAGAGCTGGGACACATTAGTTGTCACTCTCAGCAACTCAACACCAAACGAAAAGTTTAGCCTGGATACTATCACAGATAGTTTGCTAAATGAAGAGTCTAGAAGGAAAGAAAGAGGAATGGGTAGTCACTCAGAAGCCAATGTTGTATAGAATAAAGGAAGGAGTGAGCATAGAAGCAAAGGAAGCCGTGGGAAATCACGAGGAAGATCCAAGTCTCGCCCCAGAGGTTTAACTTGTTTTTATTGTGGAAAAGATGGTCATAAGAAGCCAGAGTGCAGATTCTTGAAGAGAGATCAGAAGGCCGGAACAGACCATCCTGATGTGATAGTTCCCAAAAAGAAGTTGGAAGAGAAAACCACAACAGCAGTGGCCTCAGACAACGAGAACGTGTTCCCTGTTAGTGAAGTAAATTATCTAAATGTTGCTTTTGATGATTGCACTTGGATAGTTGATACTGGAGCATCTTTCCATGTTACTCCTCATGAAGGTATCTTCTCAGACAATTGAAGAACCTACTCAGGAAGAACAACCTGACCAGGTGATGGAAGATCAAGCAAGGGAGGATGTTCATCAGGAACTCCAAGTAAAGCGGTCAACAAGAGAGAGGCAACCATCAAGAAGGTACTTCTCAGATGAAAATGTCAACCTTACTGATGAAGGTGAACCTCAAAGCTTTGCAGAAGCCATTGAGATGGAAGACAAAGACAAATGGTTGCAAGCCATTCAAGAAGAGATCCAGTCCTTAAAGGAGAATCAGACGTATGACCTCGTAGAATTTCCAAAAGGAAGAAAGGCATTGCGAAACAATTGGGTATTCAAGCTCAAGAATGAAGAGAACAACCCAAACCCAAGGTATAAGGAACGAATTGTCGTGAAGGGGTGTATTCAAAAGAAAGGAATCACTACAAGAAAAACAGGATTTTCCGGCGACCAAAATCCGCCGAAAATTTGGACTTTCTGGCGGATTTTGGGCGCCGGAAAAACCCTCGTCGCAAATGGTTTCCGGCGGATTTTCCGCCGGAAATTTCAGGCGGATACAGGTCCCTCGCAAAATCCGCCGGAAATTTCCGAGGGAAAATCCGCCGGAAAATCCCTCGGAAATTTCCGGCGCCAAATCCGCCGCAAAAGTCACCCAAATCCGCCGGAAATTGAGTTTTTTTTTTAAAAAAAATTTGAATAAATCCGCCGGAAAATACCCAATATCCGCCGGAAATTAAAACTTTTTTTTAAAAAAAAAATTAAAATCCGCCGGAAACCCTTCCAAATCCGTTGGAAATTGGTTTTTTTTTTTAAAAAAAATTGAATAAATCCGCCGGAAATCCCAAAAATCCACCGGAAAATATTTTTTAAGAAAAAATTTATTAAATCCGCCGGAAATTAAAACTCTTTTAAAAAAAAATTAAAATCCGCCGGAAATAATTAGTATCCGCCGGAAAAACCTTTTTTTTTTAAAAGAAAATTTAATAATAAAAAACTGATTTAAAAACAGAAAATTAATTTAAAAATATTTTTTTTAAAAAAATCGAATTAAATATAATTAATTTTTTTATAATAATTATTTTTAAATAATATGAATTAAATAATAAACAATATTATTAAATATTTATAATAAATAATAATAATATTTATTATTTATAATAATATTTATTAATAAATAATAAATATTATTTAATACTAAATATTATTAATAAAAATATAATATTTAATTAATTATAAAATAATTTGTTAAATAATATATTATGATTGAAAAAAATAAATAATCAAATTAAAATGACAAATTAAATATACGATTAAAAATCAATACCCGGTCGATATAATATCCAAAAAAAGCGCAAGCTTAAATATCCCAACAAAGTACGCGAATATTCATATTCAACACAAAATAAAACTTAAATATCCAAACAACAAAATAACATAAGAGTAAGCTACTGGGTTGGGGCTGGTGTGGGAGCTAGTCTGAATCCTCGCTCGTGTAATAGCTGGCTGTGGCGTCACCTGAGGCGTCATCAGTAGCTGCAAGAAAAGCACCAAAAGGATCGATAGTATTCAAATCGATACTTGAGTTGTATGTCTGCTGGGAGTGCTGATCAACCTGCTGGGGTGGGGGTGGATACATCTGCTGCTGAGGTGCATAGTACTGCTAAAGTTGGGGTGGGGGTGGATACATCTGTTGCTGAGGTGGATAGTGCTGCGGGTACTGAGACCATGGCTGAAAGGCACCGCCAAAGTGCTGCTGTGGCGGCGTGTAGGATGGCGCCATATGGGAAGATGATGGCCTGGAGTACTGCTGCTGAGACAGCTGACTCAATAAGTGATTATAGCGCTCCTCATTTAGCCTACGTTCCTCCGCTGCTTGTCGTTCCTCCTCCGCCACGCGTGCCTCAGCTAACATAGTCCGCTCTCGAAGCTCCTGCAATTCTAGTGCACTTCGCTGCTGGCGCTCATCATACTCACGATGAGCCTGGCTCAACTGCTGGGTCAACTCAGTTACAGCATTCAAATCTCCAGTGGTAGGAACATATGAGCGGGCAGTACTCCCAGCTGATCCAGAACAAGAAAGACTCGGAATAATACTTGCTCTGAAAGCAGCCGGTCCGATACCACCAGATCCTGCTATACGATTACTTTTTCTTGGACCAACTACTCTCTCCCAAATTTCACGAGCTGCTCTAGCCTCCTCCACAGGATCAACTTCCGTGCTCCCACTGCTCTGCTGTTGAGTCTCCCGGTACTCATTAATTCCAGCCTCAAAGTTTTCCTGAAAAAATAATACAAACCAAAATAAAATGAATAACTATTAATGATGGATAAGGGACATAATACACTTCTCCCGGTACACACCAACCACGCCTATCAGTCCGTGTTGATGGATAAGGGACATAATACACTTGTCTCACATTTTGTGAAATGACGAATGGATCATACAGTGGATATCTACTACTCATTTTAATGTCCACTGTATTTGACTTTTGATTCACCCTTGTTCCCCGAGAAGATGGATCAAACCAATTACAATAAAAAACCACTACCTTCTGACTAAAATCTAGATAGGGGTACGCAAGTTCGTATATGTGTTGAACAACTCCATAAAAATCATGTTCACCTTCTTCAGTGACACCCTTCATGCAAACACCACTATTGATAGTTTCTCTGCCCTGTGTCCATTCAATGGTGTGAAATTTGTAACCATTAACAAAGTATGTGTGCCATTCTCTAACACTTCTTCGAGGACCGTCGGATAAGTTCCTCAGGTGTTGGTTAGCAGAAGTTGGTGGGAGGGAATAAACATGTTGCCTAAACCACATTGGAAAATGTGCACTAATATGTGCAGATGATTGATCTTCACTCACTACTCCCTCTGATGACAAAAATTCCCGAATTGAAAAAAGATTATTAATGCTTACACAACTGTAATTATTAGTATCAAATATAAGATTGATATTAATTAAGGCATGTTGAGGAATACATACTCAATGAATGGTTGCACCTCAGAACAGTTTATCAACACATGAACATGTGCTGAATTTAACTCTTCTTCAGTTAGCCAGTGAATCGACTCCTTCCCAGATGGACGACCACGTAGACAAAAGACAGACAAAGCCAAATGATGTCTAGGACAATCAATATCCATTTCATTTCGACTGATTCTTGGAGCAAATTCACTCTTGAAATAATATGAACAAAAATGAGTTGTTTCACGGTGCAAGTAAGAAGCACATATCGATCCTTCAACTCTAGCTTTGTTTTTCACTGATCTTTTGGAATCACCCATGAACCTAAAGAAAACAATATGTTAATATATATAAATAACATAAACTTCTTTCTTTTGGAATCACCCATGATCTTTAATTAATTAACTAACCTTTCAAACGGATACATCCATCGGTATTGGACAGGTCCGCCAAGTTTAGCTTCATATGCGAGATGCACCGGAAGATGCTCCATAGAATCAAAGAAACCAGGCGGGAATACTCTCTCCAACTTGCATATGATAAACAGGATGTCTTCTTCCATTTTTGTAAGATCATCAACTTTTAGCGTTGCTGAACACAAATTCTTAAAGTGTTGACTAATTTCAATGAGCGGATTCAAAACATGTGTCGGCAACGAACTAAAAGTGATAGGAAGTAAACACTCCATGAATACATGACAATCATGGCTCTTCATCCCATGCAACCTCCCATGATCCACATCCGCACATCTAGATAAATTGGAAGAATAACCATCTGGCATTTTCAACTCTTTTATCCACCGATAAACTGCTTTCGCTTGTTCAGTAGATAAAGTGTAACACCCTGGGCCGCCCAGGGTGTTACATAAAGTATAATTGGCTTTAGGTTTCAATGTCCTAGTACCTTGCTCAACCAACAACAAATCCTTCCGTCGACAATAATGATCTATGTCCCTCCTAGCTTTCTCATTATCTTTCATTTTACCTTTAACATTCATGACAGTGTTAAATATGTTGTCAAAAAAATTCTTCTCTATATGCATCACATCGAGATTGTGTCTCAATAGATTATCTTTCCAATAGGGAAGTTCCCAAAAAATACTTTTTTTTGTCCAATTGTGCCATTGTCCATAGCCTTTTGGACGAGACACAACACCCGCTACAACTTCCACAGGAGGAATATCCTTAACACTGTCCCAAACTTCTTCAGGTGTCAAAATACGAGGAGGTCCATCTGTTTCAACATTTCCTTTGATAAATGCATACTTCTGCTTTCGAAATGGGTGATCCATAGGTAAGAACCTACGGTGCGAGTCAAACCACGAAGTCTTTCCTCCGTATTTAGGAGTAAAAGCCTTTGTGTCAACCATGCAAGTCGGACATGCCATTTTACCATGTGTCCCCCAACCAGACAACATTCCATATGCAGGGAAGTCATTAATCGTCCACATCAAAGCCGCCCTCATCACAAAATTCTGTTTGCGTGCTGCGTCATAAGTTAAAACACCATTCCAAAGTCTTTTTAGATCATCAACCAATGGTTGCAAATATACATCAATTCCAGTTGTTGGATTACTCGGCCCTGGAATAATTGCATTTAAAAACATGTATGGTTTAGACATACACATTTCTGGAGGAAGTTGTACGGGGTAACAATAACCGGCCAACACGAGTACGGTGTTGCCGAGGCTTGAATATATGGTGTGAATCCATCAGAGCATAAACCAAGTCGAACATTCCTTGGATCACTGGTAAAATCTGGATGAACACGATCAAAATGCTTCCAAGCCTCACCGTCAGATGGGTGACGTAATTCACCAGAGTTACTTCTATTTTGATGGTGCCATGTCATTTTACCTGCGGTCTCCATTGAAGTAAACATCCTTTGTAGCCTTGGTATGACCGGCAAATAGAACATTGCTTTTCGTGGAACCAATTTGCCTCCACTCATCCCTCTTCTGCTGGCACGATAGCGTGGCTCTCCACAAATCTTGCATTCCGACAACTCTCCATCATTTATGCCAAACTCATTGTTGTAATAGAGCATGCAACCAGAGACACAGCAATCAATTCTTTTAGATTTCAAACCAAGTTTCGATACTAATATTTTAGCATCATAATAACTCTGCGGCAAAAGTCCTTTAACAGGAGTTGCATCCAACATCATTTTGGTCATATACTCCATGCATAACTCAGCAACATTAAACTGTGACTTAAGACCCAACAACCGAACACACATTGATAATTTAGAGTCTTTAGCTCCTTCAAATAATGGACTAATTGTTTCATTCAAGTACATGTAAAATCTTTGAGCTTCCTCATTTGGAACTTCTTCATCATCATATTCCGGCTCTTCATAATCCAAGTTTACTCCAACCACATCAGATATCATTCCTTGATAAACTTCTAAAGGTTGAATAATTTCGCCTCTAGATGTCGTAGCCACTGGATAAGTATTTGCTGTGGGAGCTACTACATC
The DNA here is from genome assembly GCA_963573325.1 of Astragalus glycyphyllos. NCBI lineage: Eukaryota > Viridiplantae > Streptophyta > Magnoliopsida > Fabales > Fabaceae > Astragalus > Astragalus glycyphyllos. The sequence goes on from OY754309.1 coordinate 19,328,449, forward strand.
AACCGGAACATTAATTGCACGAACAACCCCTGCTGCTAATTCGCCGTGACGACTCCATATAAAATAATTTGGCCTAAACCCATTATTGTACAAATCCATTCTGATTTCATCATCATTTTTTATAAATTGAAATGAACATTTCAAGCACGGACATCTAATTCCGCCTTGTCGCGCAAATTCTTCGTGCTGCTTAGCACAAAATAGAAACTCTTCTACTCCTTGTACAAAACGCCGCTTTAAACCAGCTCTTCCAGGAAACAACCGATCGTACATCCAACTACGATCCATGTTTTCGAGAACTACGTACTATAGTTCAATAAAAATTAATATTATATATTAGATTCCTATATATTTATTACATATTACATATACATGCACATATTTATACATATACACATATTTACACACACTAACAATGTTAATATTAAATAAATCACTAGTTACTAGCTTTTAAACATACACTAGCAATTATTCAAATATAGCATTTTTTTATTGATATATTAAATACATTAATATCTAGTTTAACTATATATATATATTAAAAAACAAATCTAATTATAATAATAACATAATAACAACTATAATTAAATTACATGTTGTTTTATTCTTATATATACTATTCTCTATATATTAATATTACTAATTTTAAATTCCTATCTTTTAAACAAAATATCAAACTTTGGGTTAATAATAAATTAAATGTAATTATATATTAGTAAATATATATTGATATACAATTTAATAAAGTAAGTATAATATTTAATATTTTTATCTAAAAATGAATAAAAAATAGAAATCAATAATATAATTCGCATTTACATCAATTATATCAACATAATATATCATATTTATCTCAAAATCTCAAAATTAATCCCATTTATTTATATATAAAATTTATTACGAAAATATAAAATAAATATACTAAATATAAAATAAATAAATTAAATAAACAAACATAAATTAAAATTACAAAACATTACAAAATATATTACTTTAATTTCGTATAAACACAAATTAAAAAGAAAATTAATATAAACTTTGGTATTACTTTTATTTGGTATTAAATATAAAATAAATAAATTAAATATACAAACATAAATTAAAATTACAAAATATTACAAAATAATATAAACTTTGGTATTAAAAAATAAATTAAATATACAAAATATTACAAAATAATTACAAAATATAAACTTTGGTATTACAAAATATATTACTTTTATTTGGTATTAAATATAAAATAAATAAATTAAATATACAAACATAAATTAAAATTACAAAATATTACAAAATATATTACTTTAATTTCGTATAAACACAAATTAAAAAGTAAATTAATATAAACTTTAGTTATTTTTTTTTTTTCGTATTTACTTATTGAAATTTATTAACCAAAAAATAAAAAAATATTAAAAAAATATTACTTTAATTTCCTAATTATATATTAACTAATTTATATATATATATATATATATATTAACTAATTTATATATTAACTATTATATTAACTAATTATTATAAAAAATTATATTTAACTATTGAAGAAATTATAATCTAACTAATAATATATCAAATAACTATCTAATATAACAATCTAATAATATATAAAATATTAAATTGGATATCTAACCGGTTGTGAAGAGAAGACTCTGGCTTGATGCTATTCCAAACTCCTTCCAACAAAAATCAAAACGAACCAAAACACGATCCAAACTCAACACCTAAACAAACAATACAACAAATAATAACTATACCGTTATCGAAAAAACGAAAATAAAACTCAAACAAACAGAAAAAGAGAGAACTCTATGAAAGAGAGGAAGAAATCATACCTTAGATGGAAGAAATATATCAAAGAATGGAAGAGATTTTGTAAGAGAAGAAGAGAGAAATTTGAGATGTGGAGAAGAGAGAAATTTGAGATGTGAAGAAGTGAAGAAGATGTGAAAATGAAGAGGAATTCGTGGGAATATATAGAGGAAGGGGGTGTAACGGTTACAATGTTAAATCCCTCAAAAACTACGCTTTCCGGAGGATTTAGGGGAGTTCCGGCGGATACACTTTCCGGCGGATTTCGTGTTTCCGGCGGATTTGGGCGGTGGACGGAATTTCCGGCGGATTTGGGCGGTGGACGGCATTTTCGGCGGACGGATTTTCCGGCGGATTTGGGCATTTCCGGCGGATTCCGTGAATTTCCGGCGGATTTTCAAATTTCGAATTTCCCCCCTTTTTTAAAATTCCGCCGGAAACGACATTTGTGGCGGATTTTCAAATTTCGAATTTCCCCCATTTTTTTAGAATCCGCCGGAAACGACATTTGTGGCGGATTTTGAATTTCGAATTTCCCTCCTTTTTAAAATCCGCCGGAAACGCTATTTGTGGCGGATTTTTATTTTTTTTTTTAAAAAATCATTTTAAATTCGGACAAATCCGCCTGAAATGTTCCGGGGGACCAAATCCGCCGAAAATTCCATTAATCCGCCGAAACTTTCCGACGGATATGAATCCGCCGGAAATGCTTGGACAGTAAAACCAATGTTTCTTGTAGTGAATAGATTTTGATGAAATATTCTCACCAGTGGTGAAGGTGACTTCTATTAGAGCAATTCTCAGTTTGGCCGCAACACTAGACTTGGAGGTTGAACAAATGGATGCCAAAACAACATTCTTACATGGAGACCTAGAGGAAGAAATTTACATGGAACAACCGGAGGGTTTCGAAGAACCCGGGAAAGAACACTTGGTGTGTCATTTGAAGAAAAGTCTCTATAGTCTGAAGCAAGCTCCAAGACAATGGTACAAAAAATTCGATTGCTTTATGACTCAACATAATTTTAAGAAGACTTTGGCAGACCATTGTGCGTTTGTGAAGAACTATGAAAATGGTGAGTTCATCATTCTTCTCTTATATGTTGATGATATGTTAATTGTTGGGAAAGATAAGATAAAAATAGCTACTCTCAAGTCCTTTGCCATGAAAGATCTGGGTGCAGTGAAGAAGATTCTTGGAATGAAAATTTCTAGAGATCGTTCCAAAAGAATGTGTAACACCTTGGGCCCTTTTCTAACTTAGTAGGCTACCCACAAGTGTACATCATGACCTTCTCTCCCCCCCATTGAGAGTTTTTGCCTTCCGTGGGAATCGAACATGTACCCTAGGGGCTTAAGTACAAGTTCAATGCATTCCCACTACCAATTGAACTAATAGCCCAATTGGTAGTGGGAATGCATTGAACTTGTACTTAGGCCCCAGGTACAAGGTTCGATTCCCACGGAAGGCAAAAACTCTACATGGGGGGTAGAGAAGGTCATGATGTACACTTGTGGGTAGCCTACTAAGTCAGAAAAGGACCCAGGGTGTTACAGAATGCCCAAGAAGACTACATTGAGAAGGTTCTCAAAAGATTCAACATGCACAGTGCCAAACTTGCCCGTGTTCCATTAGCTGGACATTTCAAACTTAGCAAGTCTCAATGTCCAAAGAATGAAGAGGAAAAAGAAGAAATGAACAAGGTGCCCAATTCTTCTGCTGTGGGTAGCCTTATGTAGGGCTGTGCAAATTATTTGGTTAACCACACCAATTTAAAGAATTGGACCAGACCACACACAAAAAAACCAATCCAAATTAAACTGTTAGTAAACTGCACCGCATAAAAAAAAGTAGTTCGGAGCCCCAAGTTAAATTGCTAAATCCGGTTTGTAACCACATAATCGATGTATCGGTGGTGGCTTTTTTAATTCTGTGTCTGTTACATTGCCACGTCAAAGGAAAGACCTTTTTTGTTTGCTTACTGACAGTGGTGTAAAGTGGCTTTTGCTTACATTGCCACATCATTACCAAGAGGCAACATGCTCTCATAACTGATTCAATGATGGACCCCACCATTCTTATTCTTGGAAAAAATATATGACCTGGTCAAGACCTTTACATTTAAGTTAGAAGAGATAAAATTTAAAATAATAACAATAAAAAAAAGATAGTGTCGCTGCGTCATGTTCAGGTCATTAACTTGAACTTTTTTTAGATAAGTACTAGTATCTTCTAACTTAAATGTATTTTGTCCAGATTCACGAAAATAATAATAAGTTAATAACATTAAATGTCTTTTGTCCAGATTCACGAAAATAATAAGTTAATAACATTCAATTAGTTCCGATTACCAAAAATGAAAATGTTCAAGTATTTGACCGGATTCCCGAAAATGAAAATATATATACAGTGTCATGTTCAGGTCTTGGATTGCATTGTAAAAGCCAAACCAGTATTTATTTGGGTTCACAGCAAAACAGCTTTTTAATGGTAAACCAATTGGAAACCGGTTCAAAAGTGAAAACCTATTTTGAACCGGTTTGGAACCGAACCTAATCCACTTATTAATAAAAACTGGTTTTTTTACGAAAATGGTTTGAGAACCGAACCGAACCATATATCTGGACCAGTTTGGTGCAGTTCTTGCACCGTGCACACCCCTAGCCTTATGTATGCAATGGTCTGTACAAGACCAGATATCGGTTATGTTGTAGGAAGCATTGGGAAGCTGTTAAATGGATACTAAGGTATCTAAGAGGAACTACCAAAAGAATATTGTGTTTTGGCAATGGAGATCTAATGCTTGTTGGATATTCAGACTCAGATATGGCAGGAGATGTGGACTCAAGAAAGTCAACATCAGGTTATCTGATTACTTTTGTAGGGGGAGCTGTTTCTTGGCAGTCAAAGCTCCAAAAATGCGTGACTTTGTCTACCGCTGAAGCAGAGTATGTAGCAGTCTCTGAAGCCTCCAAGGAGATGTTATGGATGAAGAACTTTCTAAGAGAGTTGGGGCATGATCAAGATGATTATGTGGTGAATTGTGATAATCAAAGTACCATCCATCTAGCCAAGAACACCATGTTCCATTCACGTTAAAACATATTGACATCCGGTATCATTGGATACGAGAAGCGTTGGAAGAGAAGAGATTGAAGATAGAGAAAATCCATACAGATTTGAGTTGGTCTGATATGATGACTAAGTCACTACCAATCAAGAAGGTTGAAGATTGTTGTCAAGGTGCCGGTATATTGGTGCCCCCCAATTAAGTCAGGAAATGGGAGATTTGTTGGAATTCCCTCCTTAATTGTGATGCACGAGTCACAATGTATGGGAAAGGGGGATAACTATTCCAAGGTCTTGGAATTTTTTTCTTTGACCTTGATACATGCACATTCATCTTTGAAGAATACATTTGAAGTTTCTAGACCACATTGGAATTGCGAAAATTAATTAGCCTCCATTAATCACTCTTTTTGGAGAAGCCACATTCTTCTCCTATAAATAGGAGGACTTGTGAAGAGTTTCATCATCACATCCAATCCAAGTGAAGAAATCCTAAGAGAGTTAGAGAGTTTCTTTGTATTCCTCTTTGAGAGAAAGAGAGAGTTCCATATAGAGAAAATTTTGTATACCATCCGAGAGGGTGAGATTCATAGAGAGATTCTCAGATATTGAGAGAAACACTTTGTAATCCTACTTTTATAGTAGAGATCTTTTAACTGGACTAGTTGCGTGGTTTTTCCCGAGAGGGTTTTCCACGTAAAAATTCTGGTGTCTTCTTCTTCTCTACTCTTTTATTTTTACGCTTCCGCATAGTGCCCATTTTGCGTTCACAAAGGAGGGAATAGGTACCGTTGTTTCCCAACAGTGGTATCAGAGCTGTTGGTTCAAGAAGTCATTCTCCTGTGCAACTCTAGATGGAAGGAACATTCGCTCATGATGGAGACATGTTCAAGCTAACTGGACTATGTAAATTTTTAAGGACAATGTAAAGTTTTAAGCTTGGGGTGAGGCAATTCATTTTCTTTTGCATTTAGCCTTTGCATACATTTTATTTTCTTTTGCATTTAGTTTGAGTCTCATTCTAGTTTCTATATTTGTTTTTCTTTTTGGTGCATTTCATTTTCTTTTGCATTTAATCTTTGCGTGTATTTCATTTTATTTTACATTTAGTTTTTGGGTCTCATTTTAGTTTCTACATTTTGTTTTGTTATCTCTTGTCTTTCATTTGAATGATATTACCCCCAAATTCTCTTGCTACCCTCATGATTTTTAATGCGTGCCAGCTTCTCTTTATGGTAACAGATGGTTGCAATGATTTGGAATCCAATAATTTAATCTTGTGATAGGTTTAAAAGTGGTTTGGTTTAATGTTCATGGAGACAATCTTTTGAAAAGTTGATAATTAGCATGTGGTTCTCTGATTTGATGTTCTTTCATTGACTTTAGCTTCTAAACGTGAGACTTGGGCTTGTGCTTGGGCTTTTACATCATCTTTGTATGCCCTTTTCCTTGATTGAGTGTTTCCTCTTGATGGTACTCTCTAGAACTTGACTTGAAACCTTTTTGAGACTGAACAAATTTGTTGGCATATCTGAAAATGATCAAGGCACTTTAGGTATTTTTTTTCCAAGCACCAGAGTTCTTGTTTTCATGTTACCCCTAGTTGCCCACTTTGAGCCTAATGTTAATCTTTTTCTTTGGTACCTAAATTGATTGATAAAATATGTTTGCGTTGCCTTTTAGAGTATACACGAGCAATTTAGTGGTAAAAAAAAAGGTAATGTTGATCCTCTCTTCGTATCGTGTGCTTCCAATAATGTTATTTTGGTGCGAATATATTGAAAAATAGAAGAAAAGAAAGAAACAAAAGAAAAATAAAAAAAATAAAAAAAGTGTGGATCATTGTATGATAAGGACGTAGACTGTGACCAAGTGCCCAAACTGGTTGGTCATCATTGTGATTGTTGAGCACATTGCTTGTGAACTTTGTATTGTTTTGAGTATTCTAAAAGGTTACCCATAATTGATTGAAGATATAGTAAAGCCTTTTAAATATCCCTTTCTTTTTTCTTCCTACCTGTTATCTATTAGCCCTGGCCCCGTTACAACCCTAAAAAACCCTAGTGATTTTGATGTGCTTTCAAATAACACAGTGGAGAATTGGTAAATAGTCAAGCTTATGGTAGATTATTTTCTTTGATGGAACTTGAACGAATCACTTTATCCTTAAACACTTTGAGAGTGGTAAGAAGAATACCCCGATCAGTGAGAAACATGATTTCAGAGAGCCTTAGTTTCTAATTGGACTTGATTTTAATTGTCTCTATTGTCTTTGATAACCCTTTGACCTATTGCAAGTTCTCACTTGCATCTCAGGTTTCTTGTCTATTGCATCTCTTGTTTCCAACTTTCTCTTAGGCCACAATAATTTCTTGAGGACAAGCAAAATTCTAAGCTTGGGGGTAATTAGCATTTGAAATAGCATGTAGCATAAGGTTAGACTTTGCATGCATTTTAATCATTTTTGCCATATTCGTTTGTGTTTCATATGCATTTGTGTGTGATTTGTATAATGCACTTGGTATAAGTTCTTTTGTGCAGAAAAGGAGGTATTTGACTTAGGAAAAGGGAGTTGAGGCACCTCGATGAAAGCGGGAGCCATTTGGAGGCTAAAGCGCAAGAATCGGGCAAAGGAGGAAGTGTGACACAGCCTGGTCATGCTAAGCCTCATGGACGTCCCACGTTACCACATTAATGAATTAAAGGAAACACAAGACAACAAGCAACACGGCCAGCCCATGCTGGGCAGCACAACCATGTTGCGCAGTGTAGAATTTTTTACGGGCTTTTCAAATTTTACAGCTTTTGTTGGATATTTTACCTTATTTTGCCCTAGACTATAAGAAACCTTTTGAGACCACTTTTGGACTTACTGAGAAAGACGGCTAGATCGAAAGTACAGTTCATGAGAGCGTTCTTCTTCACCAAAATTTCGGCTTTGGATCATCTTATCTTTAATTTAGTTATAATGAACTTTATGTTTGAGTAGTTTTCTTGTTCTAGGATTGTGGGAAATTCCCTTTGATGTTATTTGGGATTTTGAATTGAGAATACTCTTTTGATTGGTTTTTCATGAATTTGATTAAGTTTCTATGTGTTTAATTTCTTGTAACTTAGATTCCTAATTACTGCTGAAAAGAGAACTAGAGATTCGATTACTAGAAATTGTTCTTTAGGTTTGAATCACAAAAGTAGATCAATTCTTTTGAGGAAAACAATGAGTTATCCAAAGAGCCGTTTGGTATTTTAGGATAACTCTTCTTCAATTCATTTTTAAAACCAATTAAGAAAGATTTCAATTGGATTTTCCAAAGCATCAACGTGGTAATCCCCAATCCAAGAAGCCTTTTACCTTACTGAAATATCGTTTTGAATGCTCTTTAATTTTATTTACCGCTTTATCCATTTATTACTCGTCCCTATTATAATAACAAATATCCTTTAATTTAGTTGTTTCCTTTTTACTAATTTAGTTTAGAAAAATCAATTAACAGTGAATAAATTAATTAGCGTAAAGCAGTCTCTGTGGGTTCGATATTTTACTACTTGACGACAAAAACTATACACTTGCAGATTTTGCCCGTCAGTCATGTTAGCATGAGAACAATTTCAAATGTATCTAAGTTAGACCTTGTAAGAGGGCTTCCAAATATAGAGTATGAGAAAGATAAATCACGTGAAGCATGTATCCAAGGGAAACATGAAAAATTATAATGCAAAACTCTAAACATGATATCTACTCATGACCTTTGGAACTTCTCCACATGGATTTTTTTGGTCCAAAAAAGCATGCAAGTCAAGCTGGAAAGAGATATGGTTTTGTGATTGTTGATTATTATTCAAGGTTTATGTGGGTGTTATTTTTGAAAAACAAAGATGATGCTTTCAATGGGTTTAAAACTTCTTTCAAAAAGGTTCAGAATGAAGCTAGTTGTAACATCATTGCAGTTAGAAGTGGCCAATGACCATGGAGGACAATTTGAAAATTCATCCTTCAAAGAATTTGATGAAAATGGTGTGTCACACAATTTCTCTTCTCCAAGAACTCCACAACAGAATGGAGTAGTGGAAAGGAAAAATAGAACTCTGAAAGAGATGGCTAGAACCATGCTTAATGACTCTATGATTGAAGAGTATTTTTGGGCTGAAGCAGTTAACACTGTGTGCTACATTATGAACAGAGCCACCATTAGAAAAAATTTAGAGAAAACCTGTAACAGCCCAGACTTCTTTTAGAACTATCAACTGCTCCCACAAACCAACACGAGTCTTTTCAACAAGCGTTGTCCTCACTTGCATGCTTTCTAGGAAACTTCGCAGAAGGTCACCCATCCCACTACTACTCAAAGTCAAGCACGCTTAACTATGGAGTTCTTATGGGAAGGGCTCCCGAAAAGAAGATGCATCTTGTTGGTATAGGTAGTCCAAATCATATATTTTAAGCTTTCCTTCAACTGTGCCGTCTCATATCTGCACAGCCTCAGGATTCTTCTCATTTCGGTGCGTATTCGGTTCATTCACGCTGCCCTTTGCCTAGAAGCTGCCAGGAGTCGCTCTTTGCCCTGCCAACTTTTTGTGCACCGGCGATCACTCCCCGCCCTCATCAGCCACAAATGTCACATGCCCACCAGCTTTCACTTGGTTCGTCCCTGAACCTCACCGTAGTGAGGAGGTCTCCTACTCTGATACCATTTGTAACATCCCAAGATGCTTTCAAAACTGTCGACTGCCACTACAAACCAACACGGGTCTTTTTAGCATGCATTGTCCTTTCTTTCATGCTTTCCATGAAACTCCCTAGAAGGTCACCCGTCCAACTACTACTCCAAGTCATGCACGCCTAACTATGAAGTTCTTATGGGAAAGGCTCCCGAAAAGAAGATGCATCTTGTTGGTATAGGTAGTCCAATTCAATTCGTTTAAGCCTTCCTTAAACTGTACCGTCTCATACCTGCACCTGTTCCATCACCTAAGCTTGTTTCAGAATATCCTGCTCCTCCTTACCCTCAAAGGTTAAAGAAGGCACAAGAGGACAAGCAATTCAACAAATTCCTAGAGGTGCTGAAACAACTGCATGTAAATGTTCCTTTGGTGGAGGCTCTCCAACAAATGCCCAACTATGCCAAGTTTATGAAATATGTCCTCACCAAATGAAGAAGATAGGGGGAACTTGAAACTGTGGCAATGACTGGAGAATGTAGCATGATTATGCAAAACAAACTTCCAATAAAACTTAGTGATCCTGGCAGTTTCACAATACCCTGCTCCATTGGAGATTTTTATTCTGGTCATGCCTTATGTGACTTAGGAGCTAGTATTAACTTGATGCCTAAGTCCATATACATGCAATTGGGTATAGGAACTGCTAGACCTACTTCTGTATCCCTTCAGTTAGCTGATAGGACTCTTGCCTATCCTGAAGGGATACTAGAAGATGTTCTAATCAAAGTTGACAAATTTGTTTTCCCTGTGGATTTTGTTATTTTGGATTTTGATGCAGATAAGGAGGTGCCCATCATTCAAGGAAGACCTTTCCTGGCAAGTGGAAAGACACTGATTGATGTGCAGAAAGGAGAGTTGACCATGAGGGTCAATGATCAAGAAGTCAAGTTCAATGTTCTTAATGCTTTGAAGTTTCCTGAAGCTAACATAGAAGAATGCTCATTTATTGTCTCTCTTGACCAAGTGGTCCAAAAACATTTTCATAAAAGCAATGACCACTTGGGAAAGATTCTGGACAACAATGAGAAACATGAACTTGTTGAAGGGGGAGCAATTCAAGAAGAAGAAATGACTGCAAAAGAGGTTTGGGCTTGAAGATATGAGTCACTTGAACAAGAAAACTCAAACCTCAAGAAGAATGTTCCTCCCATTGAACAACCACCTTCACTTGAATCAAGGAGTTACCTAAGAACCTGAAGTATGTCTATTGCTTCTAATCATTGCCTGTGATCATTGCTTTTGATCTCTCAAAAGATCAAGAGCATGATCTCATTAATACCCTAAAGAGACATAAAGAGGCAATTGGGTGGCAGATGTCTAATGTTCAGGGGATTAGTCCAACTATTTGCATGCATAGGATTGTATTGGATGAGAATTCCAAGAACTGTATTGAAGGGAAGATAAGACTTAATCCTATAATGAAGGAGGTGATGAAGAAAGAAATAATCAAGTGGCCAAATGCAGGCATCGTTTACCCTATCAGTTATAGTGCGTGGGTAAGCCTTGTGCAGTGTGTTCCAAAGAAGGGCGGTGTGACAGTGATCACCAATGACAAGAGTGAATTGATACCAACAAGAACAGTGACAGGGTGGAGGATTTGTATGGACTACAGAAAGTTCAACAAGTCTACAAAGAAGGATCACTTCCCTCTCCCATTCATTGATCAAATGTTGGATAGGCTTACAGGAAAGGAATTCTATTGCTTTTTTGATGGCTACTCTGGCTACAATCAGATAGCAGTAGTTCTTGAGGATCAATAAAAGACTACATTCACATGTCCCTATGGCACATTTGCTTTTATAAGAATGCCATTTGGACTGTGTAATGCACCTGCAACCTTTCAAAGATGCATGATGGCCATCTTCTCAGATTTCATAGAAAAATCCATGGATGACTTCTCTGTGTTTGGGGAGGCATTTCAATTGTTTTTGGCAAATTTGGAGGAGATTCTGATTAGATGTGAAGAAACAAACCTAGTTCTCAATTGGGAAAAGTGCCACTTCATTGTGCAAGAGGCGATAGTTTTGGGGCATAGAATTTCCAAGCAAAGATTGAATGTGAACAGAGCAAAGATTGAAGTCATAGAGAAACTACTTCCTCCTACAAGTGTTAAGGGTATCAGAAGCTTTCTTGGTCATGCTGGATTCTACAGGAGGTTCATCAAAGATTTTTCAAAAATCTCAAAGCCTTTGTGTCAGCTGCTACAACATGACACAACCTTTATCTTTGATGAGTTATGCCTAGAAGCCTTTCAGAAGTTGAAGAAGGCTTTAGTGATTGCACCAGTCATTGTAACACCTGACTAGAGCAAACCTTTTGAGCTCATGTGTGATGCCAATGGCTATGGTGTGGGAGCAGTGTTGGGGCAAAGGTATGATAAGGTTTTTAATTCAATTTATTATGCCAGTAAGACACTTGTAGAGGCTCAATTAAATTATACAGTCACTGAAAAAGAGCTATTAGCTGTTGTCTTTGTATTTCACAAGTTTAGATCATACTTGGTTGGCACAAAAGTTATTGTTTTCACAGATCACTCTGCCATCAAGTATTTGATCTTTAAGAAAGATGCAAAGCCAAGGCTAATTAGATGGGTTCTCCTCCTCCAAGAATTTGATTTGGAAATACGTGATAAAAAGGGGGTGGAGAACCAAGTTGCAGACCATTTGTCTAGAATTGAAGGAGAAAATGCAGGTACAATAGAAGGAGAAATCAATGAATATTTTCCAGATGAAAAGTTGTTAGCAATAACTATTACAGCATCTAATGTTGTAGCGGCTAATGCTAACACCCTAGGTGCTATAGCAGATGATGCTACAACACCTTGGTTCGCTGATATTGTGAACTTTCTGGTTAGCAAGGTGGTACCTACAGACATGAATTACCAGCAGAAAAAGAGGTTCTTCCACACAGTTAAACAGTACTACTGGGATGAACCCTTCCTTTACAAGAAATGCCAAGACCAATTGATGAGAAGGTGCCTTGCAGAAGAAGAACAATACCAAGTGCTATAGCATTGTCATGCTGCACCTTGTGGTGGGTACTTTGGAGGAACAAGAACAACTGCCAAGGTGCTACAATCAGGGTATTACTGGCATACATTGTTCAAAGATGCTCAAGAAATGGTCAAGAAGTGTGATAGGTGTCAAAGAACAAGGAATATTTCCAATAAGCATGAGATACCATTAACCAATATCTTAGAGATTGAACTCTTTGATGTTTGGGGAATGGACTTCATGGGACCTTTCCCTCCTTCTAATGGAAACCTGTATATCCTTGTGGTAGTGGACTATGTATCAAAGTCGGTTGAAGCTGTTGCTTTGCCCAACAATGATGCTAAGTCAGTAAGCAAATTCCTTCAGAAGAATATTTTCACCAGATATGGAACTCCAAGAGGTATCATCAGTTATGAGGGTTCTCATTTTTGCAACAAGCTAATTGAGACACTCTTGGCTAAATATGGAGTCAAGCATTAAATAGCCACTGCATGCCATCCTCAAACAAGTTGTCAAGCAGAGCTGTTTAGTAAAGAGATCAAGAGGATGCTTGAGAAGATGGTGGGTCCTACAAGGAAGGAATGGTCACTACACTTGGATGATGCTTTATGGGCTTACAGGACAGCCTTCAAAACACCATTGGGAATGTCACCTTACAGACTTGTGTATGGCAAGGCTTGCCACCTCCCTATTGAATTGCAACACAGAGCTCATTGGGCTATCAAAAAGCTCAACTTTGATCATGATAGGGCAATGACGGCTAGGCTATTACAACTAAATGAGCTTGAGGAGACTAAACACTTTGCCTATGAAAACTCAACTATTTACAAAGAAAAAACTATGGCTTGGCATGACCACAAGATCCAAAGAAGAGAGCTGGTTGAAGGAGGAATGGTTCTGTTGTTTAATTCAAGAGTTAAACTGTTTGCTGGGAAGCTAAAAGCCAGATGGTCAGGCCCATTCAAATTGGTAAAACTCTACCCGCATGGTGCTGTGGACTTGTTTGATGAAGCAACCAACACCACCTTCAAGGTGAATGGCCAAAGAGTGAAGCAGTACCATGGTGAACATGTGGTCAGGGACAAGACAACCATTGATCTCAAATACCTCTAACACTAGAGGAAGTCTTGCTGAAGACTCTTAAAGCAAGTGCTCTTGGGAGGCAACCCATAGTTTTAACTAACAATTTTTGTGTATAAATTCTATTTTTGTGCCGGGTGAATTTTGTGGAGTGTGAAGATATCATCTGAATGTTGTTGTGGTAGCAGCTGATGCTATAGCGTCTATTTTGCCGCTAGTGGACAAGGAGAGGCTGATAGTGCTTGATGCTATCATGGTAGGAGAGAAGATTGATGTTGGAAACCTGATTTCCAAAGAGATTGAAAAGTGCAGACTCAAGAAGGGAGGTAATCTTTATTTTCCTTGCTTAATTATTGAACTGTGCATCCACGCAGAGGTGGAAGTGGAGGCAAAAGAGGAAAGAAGGTCACCACTTGGGGCATTCCCCTCAACTTTCAAGCCAAGGCAGAGGCCTACTACTATAGAATCAGGTGCTGTAGCGCTACAGCGCTTGAAGCTGCAGCAGCAGACTCTCTCTCTGTTTGTAAAGGAAAAATTTGAGTGGGAGATAGCTATGTTTGCTCAGTTATAAAAAGGCAAGAATACTGTGCAAGCACTAGAATTTCCTGACTGGCTAATTTGTAGAAGAGCCAGAGAAGAAAGTGGTAGCAGAAGAGCCCCAATAGAAGCAAAAGAAGAGGAACAGAAGTCCTGCTAAAAAGAAGGAGAGCCCTGCTAAGAAAAAGAAAAAGGTGAGCAGTAGCGAGGAAGACATCTTAGAGTCTGAGGAGCTGGATGTTTTGAGTGAGAATGATGAGGAGGAGACAAGGAAAATTATGAAACAGATCAATAGTGAAGAGGAGGACGAGGAATCATCTGAGTAAGAATCTAAAAGTGGTGGAATTGAGGAGATACAGTGTGATCCTACACCTAACCCCCAGAAAACCCATAAATCCCCAGCCAAATTCCGAACACCACCATCAAACCCCCCTACTATCTTTGAAACACTACAATCACCTCCCCACCAACCCCATCAAACCACCATACCCACCTTACCACCGCCTGAAACCACCCATGTCCAAAATGACCAACCCATAAGCCCATCACCCCCTCCAAGCCAAGAGAAAACTGATGAAGAACCACCACAACAACAACCCCATCAAGAAGAAATCAACAATCCTGATGCTACAACGGCTGATGTTGTAGCGTCTTCTGTTCAAATAGGTGTGACAGATGCTGTTGTCACACCTTAAAAAATGCCAAGGTTCAAGCAAAGAGCCCAGAGGAATTCTCTTGCAAAAATGCAGGACTTCACTAGGGAAGCTGCTGATGAAGGGGCTGGCAAGGAAGATTCCCCTATTGAGAAGTCTGTTAGTAGCTATGCGGCTGATGCTACTGCACCTCAAGACCAGCCTTCTGAAGTAGTAACTTCTGAGGAGGTGCCACACAAACAAGATGGAGTAAGGGAAGCAGTAGCCAAGCTAGCTGAAATGGCATCCTCAAAGGACTATCGGATGTTGAAGTTAGTCCTGGTTAACCAAGGTGGAGTCAAAATTTTACTAAAAATCTAGAGTAGCTTTTGAAGCTAAGTTTGGGGGTGCAACGATTGTATTAAGGCTAGGTATGAAGATTAAAGGATGGTCAGTGCATTAGGGTCTCAAAGTGTGTAAATGTAATGAAGATACCTCGGTCTTCACAAATGGGAAGGCCGTTGTGGGCCCCCCTCTCCAATGATTCCTCCAACGGAGGTCGCTGTGGACCCCCGCCCTTCTGCCTCTGATGGAGCGCGAAGCTCGGGGATTAGAGGTTTGCTCGCACGAGGCGAAATTGGGATACCTTCGGCCTTTGATGGAGCTTGTCAACTCGGAGATCAGAGGGAAAGTGGGCTCGCACGGGGCAAAATTGGGAGAAAGTCGCTGTGGACTTCTTTATCCGGACTCTCTGATGGAGCCGGCGCTCGGAGATCAGAGAGCTATTGATGCCGCTGTGGGCCAGTTGCAAGATAACTAGCTGAGGAAGAAATCCGAGGTCAGACTCAAGAATTGAAAGTAGAGATCCAACCCGACAGATAGGTGGTAGAAAGCCCATCGCCAAATGGGCTCAAGCCATTTTGGAGGCGAGCTATGAAGATCCGAGATAGGAGTACTTAGGAAAATGTGCTCAAGCCTTATCGGAGGCGAGCTGAACCTGCAGACGATGTGGGACGATAGTAACTGATTTAATGATTGGAGGTCGGGACTTACCTCGGATAGAAGTAGCCTATTGGAGAGAATTCATATAGTAGTGGAGATCTGAAGATAGAGAGTTGATGAGTTTCGGAAGCAAGCTGTTGTACTCCCACTGTGGTCGCCATTGTTCGGTACCTAGGCTGCAGATACGGATAAGCCCGAGGTAACTCACACGTCCACGTCGGGTGGGGGGTACCTGCAAAACACACTGACGCCCAATTTAGTAAGAGAAAGAGAAGGAGAGATAACGAAAGATAGAATGGTGCGAATGATTAAAAGTTACCGTGACTGAAGGGCAGAACCTCTATTTATAGGTAGGATGCCGTACCTGAGGTGTTGGATGCGGGTGTGTGGATCTTGACTGTTGGATACGGGCACCATGGGTTTGAGCACATGCTGGATTACCTGGACTACAAGAATGGGCCAGTCCCAAGTCTTTTGAGGTTTGGCCCAGTCCGGAACAATAATATTGTGATGTTTTGCGTTTCAATCTTTGCATTTTAATGCTTTCAAAACTTGTTATGGGATTGGCCAACTAAAATGGGTTCATTCGTGGGTACAAACATGGTCCATATATCTAACTCAAAGGTTGATATGAATAAAAAGTTGTTTAAAGACATTTAAATAACTTTTGCGTAACTCTAGACATAAAGGAGAAATAGTCCATATGGTAATACCTGTGGGTTCTTTATTATGCAAGGGTGGACTTATTTAGAACTTAAAAATAAGAGTCTTGTAACAAAACCTTAGCGTCAGTGACTGAAAGGCACAACATCATATGCTATAGCAGTCCAATATTGTTATAGCGCTTTACTTCTGGGAATTTACTTAGCAACGAGCAGTCCAACTAACTTCCCTTATATTTGAACTTCTCTACTCTTTGCATTCAAACCCTTTACTTTTATTGCCTGAAATCATATCACTTTTATTTTGTTTACCTCACTAGTGTTTTAGTTATTTAAACTTTAAAATTAACATCAATCCCTGTGGGTACGATCTGTACTTTATCATTATATTACTTGTTGCGATTGTGTAGACATGCACAAACTACTTTTCGCAAAAAAGGGTATTCGTTCCGATTTCCTTCTCCACATTGGGCTGTGAATCGGCCGATATGCTCCATTGTAGATTTGCCATCATCCCCAGAAAATGTGGCAAAGTCAGGGTTTTAAATCCTCTAGGCAGAGGCACCAATCTATCCACCTATTCGAGGTAAGGCTTCCTGTACCCTGGCTTGTCGAGCGGCTTCAACTGCACAACAAAGAACTTCTTAATGGTGTGAGCTATCAAATTTGGGTCCAAGATTTGGGGCCCTGATGGTCTCTCACGCGGAGGCGTTGGTCGCCACATTGTATCTGGGGGACCCTGCGTCCCTGGCTTCAGTGGTACCTGAGGTAGACCGTCTGTCCATGGCTGCCCGGGCACTACTTGGCCCAAGTTAACAGGGCCAGTTCCTGGTACAGATTCCTCGGTGCCTCAGTGAGGTGGAAGCTGGTTCCATGGCTGGTCGACCGGAGCCAAATTCATTTATGTCTGTATATAGGAACCCGCCGGGTATGTACAAGGTGCTCTAGAGTACTGCAGACTAGGAGACGGGTTTGTCGAGCCAGGTGGGCTCCGGACCCATGACTGCTGAGTCGGGCAATACCCACCTATCCTACCAATCCCTGTTTTCGGGGCAAAGGCTTTCCCCCTTGCGTAAGACGAGTAGTTAGCCGCGATACAACACACATAGGATGGTCCTTGCGGCAGACCCACAAAGCCTGCTTCCTCAGGCGGCCTTCGGGCTAATTGCACTTGTCCCTGTTGAAGACAAGCCTTATTAGTGACTTTCGCCATAAACTGGCCCTAGTGTTAGCAACGGCAAAAGTACCACGTTGAGGACCTGATGAGAAAATGCCTGCTGAGGGACACTGTTGCATGCTTCCCATTACGTTATAAGAAGATGACTACTGATGTCCAACACGGTTGGTGTATGGCAGGGTCTGATGCGTGCCTCCTAGAAATTTAGGTTGTCTTCCCTGTGATTTGCCGTGGAAATCGTAGTTCATTGTGCTGCTAGCTTGTGTAGTACATCTTTGTTCTGCTTCCTTGGCCTATTGCACCTCATTGTGCACCATAGGTTTAACTATGTCAGCCAATTGGTGGGACAATTGGTACATATATAATATCATGTATCCCGATGTCGACTTGGTGTCGAATAAATGACGTGGTCATCACCAAGGGCTCCTCGTAGTCTTGAGGGGAGGTTTCATTTGAATCAGCATTGATCGTTGGTGTGGTTGTCTCTGAAGCACTTACTGGCTCCGTGTTCTTCGTTTTGGGGGCAGTTCCCTTTTTTGATGGCGAAGGTGGCTCCATACTTAGGTTCCTTCCAGAGCGTAGGTGCATAGGACAAAAATAATCCAATCCAGGCAAATCACACGTGATTGTTCCTTCACCCGTTCCTGTGCCACTGGGCGTGCCAATTTTTTTGTTATCGTCAAACTCTCAGGTCCTAGTCGTTGGATCGGCAAGAGGTTTGGACAATCTTTGATTCCTCTGTTCTTAAAGCAATTGCGCCGAGGAGGGAACTCTGCTTGTCGACTATGGGTTTCTTGACTCCTCTAGAAAGGCTCAGGTTGAGTGAATGGGACGTGCGGGTTGGATTATCTACTGTCCTAATGCCTAAAGATAAAGATAAAAGTAAAGTGCGATAAAAAGAAGATAAACTGATAAAAATAGAGTTGTTGTATTGATGTGTGTCTTTTTACAATTATCCTCTTCCTTTTTATATACATAGGCCCTCGTCGGACACTATCCAAGCCAATACTTGCCTATTGTTGGATCAATTAAAGATCAACGCCTATCACTGCTCCTAAGCCCTAAAGAGGCGGACTAACTACCCATGATCCAACTAGCAAGGTTAGTGGGGTAAAACACCCCCGGTCTGCTTTTCAAGGCTTCACTCCTTCGCTTGATCTTCAACTAGTCCTCGAAAAGCAGCCATGAATCTAGGAACCCGAGCCATCATGGCCGTCGTACTCTATAGACTAAGACTTTAATCTCCCCGACCTCGTTCACATGCCTCGGGCTGACCCCTTTCCCGGGGAGTTTACCTTGTGATTCGCCCCGAGGGCCTTTCTTGACTTCATTCTTTCAGGAAACATCTCTTAGCATTTTGTCTAGCGGCCTGCCTCGGCCCCCTAGCCCTTTTTCTCCCTTCTCTCAGCCCTCGGTCTACGACTTAATTATTTTTGGGTGTTAACAGTAACAGAAGAGAATGATACGTCATATTGATTTGAATTTTTATAATTAGAGGATACATTTTATTTTACTAGAAACTGTCATACCCTAATTTTGTCCGGCTTGGAACAAAACCTTAATTTTCCACAAAAAGCAATAAATTATGAAGTGAAGCATCATTCTGAAGGATGTGAAGAACTATGAGCATGCATTTTTGGGTTCTAAAAGTCATTTCAGCGCTTTTAAAATCATTTTTAGGATTGGAATGCCTTTTGGAGCAAAATTAGGCTTTTTTTGGGCAAAAGGGGTATTTTGGTCATTTCCAAAATTAAGCAATTTCTCACCAAAAATCATTGTTCAATCTCAGAGGAATTTATTTGGATCTAGATGATTTGGGTTATGAATTTTTGTGCGCATGCATGCATGATTTTTGGCATAAAATTCAAATTTTAAGCAAAAGGGCAAAATGGGAATTTCCATCAAGGTGAGGTCTCAAATCAATTTTGGGAAGGGTGATATCATGGAATTTTGGGCCCAATCATTGATTCCTAGGATATGGCCCAAAGTGGCATGATTTTTATGGAATTTTCTAGAAAAGAATAATCAAAAATGGTGAAAATAAGGAAGTGTCCCCAATAAGACAAAATGTACTATTTCTCTTGACAAGCTTGCAAAACTTGGGCACCAAGGCCTCATTTGCTCCGAATTTTCCAGCTCATTTTCACCTCATTTTGTGTTTCCTCATGCCCTTGATCCATGTGAGTTGTATTCCTAGCCATTGATTAAAATTCTAGATCAAATCCTAGTCTACAACTTTGTGTAGAATGACCTAGATGCCCTCAACAATTTTTGTGCAACAAAAACTCATAATTTTTGTGTATGACCAGCTATTCCTCACTCATTTGTGTTTTCTCCTTGTCCCTAATCCATGTGCATTGCAATCTTGGCCTTTGATTCAAATTCTAGCTCAAATCTCAATGGTTTGCAAAAGCACAATGTCCTATATACCCTTAATTTTGCACCTCATATAAAACCCAAAATAGGAGACCATGAGGGAGAGACTCATTTTTTTACCCTAGCACCCAAATCTCTCCTCTCTTTCTCTCATTCCTTCGAAGCAACCAGCCACCATACCCATATTCTTTTCTTCAAAATTCTTCCAAAAAATCAACCATCAAACCTTGTTTATTCTTCATCCTTTCAATAAATCTACTTCTAAACTTGCATAATCATCAAAGTTTCATCAAAAACCATCAAGAATCAAGCATTTGCGAAAGGTTCAAGAGGTTCTTGTGGTGTTCTTCAAGTGTTCTTGCTTCTATTCTCTTTCCTTCTTCATTTTCTAGCTAGATCTAGAGGTAAGCTCACTAACCCTTGCATTTTCTTTAATTTTCATCATGTAATCCCTCTTCTATTCCTCTTTCCTTCTTGAAAGAAGCTTTGAGGACTCATTTCAAACATTATTGGACAAGGACATTGGGAGCCTTGGGTGTTTGAGATGAGTCCTTGGCCTTGAAGGAAAGATTCTTGTGTTTTCTCATCATTCTTTGCATTTCTACCTCATTTGCATGATTTTGGTGAAATAAAACCTTGTTTTCCTACCTATTTTGCTTCGGCCATAGCATGGATTTTAGGGTTCTTGTGTTCATTTTGTTCATTTCATGATTTTAAGTTGAATTTTGGCTTGATTTTGGTGTTGGGTGCCTCGGGTTGTTGCTTCAAAACCTAGGGTTTTTGTTGCCTTTTTACTTCTTTGATTTTGTGAAGAATAAAATACATGATATGCTTGATGCTTACTTTAGAACATGGCATGATGATCTAGGGTTTAGTCTTGTGAATTGTTTCATGTATTAATTGTGAATTTTAGCATGAAATTTGATGGTGATTTGTGCTTAGCATTGCTTCGGCCTTAGGCCACTTTTGTGCATATTTTGTGCTTGAAAACATGTTGTTTTGATCTTGTGTGAATAAATGCAATTGTGCAATTGTGTTTTACCCTTTTACCTTTTTACTTTACCATCTCATTAAATAATTACCATTTACCTCATGCATTTTTACTCTACCATTTCATTAACTTCTCACTCAAACTTTTTACCACTTGTAAATTTGCATAAAAAAATCCCAAAACATTTCAATCATTTGCATTTTAAACTTTTACTACTTCTCATTTAAAACCCTAAAACATTTTTACCACTTCTTACTCAAAACATTTTCAAACTTTGCATTTCACTTATTTGCATCATCTATGCGACACCTTGCATGCTTGCACACACATTCACTCATACTTGTATACCATGCATAATAAATGCTCATGCATTCTTGTATGCTCATGCATTCTCTTGTATACTTATTCATGCATTCTCTTGTATGCTCATGCATTCACATGCTTGCTTAATCATGTATCATCGCTCACATGTTCACTCATTAAACCTAGAATACTCTATGCCTATGATCAATTGTGTTCACTTGTTCTTGATGCCATTTGAATGACTTGATTTAATTGTGTGCCCTTCCTTCCACTAGTATGTATTCTTAATGAAGACGTAAGCCTACTTTTCCGGTTGTAGCATAGAGTCATTAAGGTATATGCACCCCTTTGAGATTGCTGCCCGTCCCGTAGCAATTCTCACACACACACACAATTGTCTTGAGAACTTTGTCTTGCATCCTTAATAATTGGATCTCTTGATTATATTGGCATGTTTAATCTTGGTTAATAATCAACATGTTTATGATTGCTTGATTGGTGAGTATGTTTGAATCTTGTTCACTCATGGTTGCATTTGGTTATGGACTTGGAATTGATTGAATAATGTTCTACTTGTTTTCCAAAACCCATTTTCTAAACTCATTTTCAAACGCTCCTTGCTTTGCGAAAACATTTTCTTCCTCCATTAAATAAAACAAATTGTCATTGATGATCACTCGCGCTGTTGCCGTTTAGATCGTTAATGATGATTTTATTTTCAAAAAAGAGTTAGTAGTGAGGCCATTCTAACCGTTGTTGTTCGGTCTTCACAAACGCTCACCCAATTGCGAAAAACTCTTAAGCCGTTTTAAGACGCAAAAGCCGAGAACTACGTAGCTTTGATCCCTCAACCCAGTGAGGGTACGTAGGAGCGGGTCCGTCCCGTCAAGCACCCTTTTAAAAAAATCTTTGTTTTGTTTCCACTTTCAAAGATAACAAAATATTCCTGTCTTCCGTTCTCAATAAAACAATTTTTCAAATAAAAAGAAAAGAAAAGAAAAGAAAAGAAAAGAAGTAGAACAAATCGCTTTCAACTCAAACCTTTGTCAAACCACACATCGAGTTAATGGTTCCCTTTCAGTAGAAAGGACGTATGGGGTGCTAATACCTTCCCCATGCGTAACCGACCCCCGAGCCTACATCTCTGATTTCGAAAGACCACTCGCTTTTTCCAAAAAAAAAAGGGTTTTTCCGATGTTTTCCCAAATAAATATTGGTGGCGGCTCTACTATTTTTCACGTTGCAAAACGAGAAGTCCCAAACCGGATTTTTCGGGCGCAACAGCTGGCGACTCCACTGGGGAATTTTTATAAAAGGCGAGGGTCAAGCCTAGTTAACTCGATGTGTGGTTTAAATCGTTTGAATTGAAAGCCTTGTTCTACTTCTTTCTTTTCTCCCTTTTCTTTTCCTTTTCCCTTCTTTCTTTGTCTGTGATGCTTGATTGTTTCTCTAGCATTATCATGATGTTATGTTGTATTCATATGCATTCGTTTTCCTTCTATGTGTGCTCCTTGCGCATTTTCTCTTTGTTCACATACCATGTTCATGCATTCCTCAATTCCCACGTCCCCTCTTCTTTGCTCCCTTTCTAAAGGTAAATTCATGCATTTCTCCCCCACCTTATCATGATCCCTTCCTCTTGGCTCCCTTTCTTAAGGTAAACAATGTTTGCGATTGCTTATTGACTTCCTGTGTTAATTCTTGAATTGGAATGCTATATGATATGCAACATGCTATTGTATGCTTTTGTCTGGACTGTTCTGGGTTTTCATTTGCAGGTGGGGGTTTATGATGGGTAGTTTTAGGCGGTATGTCCTTGCTACACGCACTCACACCTTATGCTTATTGTGCTTTGAGAGGGGCCTAAAACCCAAGGTCTGACAAAACTTAGGGGAGTGGAAATGAGTAGTGACTGGCAATTGGACCGTTGTCCTTCTGACTCTCACGAAAGTTTC
This sequence comes from Astragalus glycyphyllos, assembly GCA_963573325.1. NCBI lineage: Eukaryota > Viridiplantae > Streptophyta > Magnoliopsida > Fabales > Fabaceae > Astragalus > Astragalus glycyphyllos. The sequence continues at coordinate 19,351,758 of OY754309.1, forward strand.
AGCCGGAGTATGCTCTTTCACGATGCCTCACACCAGATGGCGTACCATCGTTGTGGGTGCTATTGTGAGAGAGAATTAGCTCTGGTAGCCTGGTGAGGAAGTGATTAAAGCCAACATGGGAGGAACATCTGAGTTGCCCTAGAACCTAGGTTCCCGCCTCGTAGGACACAAGGACATGCAAATTGTGTGTTGCATTGTAATCTAGGCATGTTTTCCAAAAGGAGTAGAAGGAGATTTTTCCAAAAAAAGAAAGCAGAGAAAGAACTGCCGTTGTAGCCTTTCTTTTGTCGGTCCGTACGAGATAACATATGGCCCACCCTTTTCAAAAAAGGGAACGAGCTGCCGCTGTAGCCTTTCTCTTATAAAGTAACATATGGTCCACATTTTTTCAAAAAAAAGGGAGAACGAGTTACCGTTGTAACCTTTCTCTTATGAAGTAGCATGTGGCCCGCATTCTTCAAAAAAAAGGGAGAACGAGTTGCCGTTGTAGCCTTTCTCTCACTGGTCCATATGAAACAACGTACGGCCCGTATTTTCAAAAAAAAAAGCTTAAATCAATACCAATAAAGATTTTGCCCTAATCTGCATATGCATAAAACATCATCAGCATTTGCATGCATCCTCGCATTACATAAAACCCATGCATGCATCATTGCATCTTACTCAAGTTTGTTTGCCGAGAATCACAAAGTGACAAAGAATCTTGCCAGAGGAACTTAATGGAATCAAGAAGTGAGACAGTGCATGCTCCAAGGTACCCGGGTGTAAGAAAGGTAGACGTCACCAGCTTGAAAGGATATGTTGACCTAATGGGACCTATTGAAAGGGGATCGTTTGACAGCTCTTATGGGAACCTTCGGAAGTTGTTGTTGCTAGAGGTACAGACTGAGGCTATCGTGGCTCTAAGCAGATTCTATGACTCCGAAATCAGATGCTTCCTTTTCAAAAATTTCCAAATGGCTCCCACTTTGGAAGAATATCACCAGATCTTGGGTTTCCCTCAGACCAAAGCTGCTCCCTGCCAGTATCAAGAGCAGTATTACACAGATGAGAAGTTTGCTGCATTATTGCAAGTAAAGGTAGAGGACCTGAAGCTCCAGAGGCAGAGGAAGAACCTTGTGGTAGGTTTCCCACAGAGTTATCTCGAGGGTATGATGGATACTCATGCCAGAAACAGAAATTGGGTTGTCTTCAAGCAAATCTTGGCCTTACCAATCTTCGGGATTGTTCTCTTTCCGCAGATTGAAAGACTTGTGGATGTGACTGTCATTGGCATTTTCTTAGCTTTCCAGAATGAGGAGAATCCTATCAATCCGATCCCTGCAATGCTTGCTGACACTTATTCCGCTCTTACTCACCACTGTGAACTCAAGAGGAAGAGAATCTCTTGCTCTTCCCATCTGTTATATGCCTGGCTTCTTATCCATGTTTTCACCAATCCAAAGAAAGTGGAAAAGTTGATTGACTATGCTGTATCTTGTGAGGTGAAAACCATGAGTATTCAAGAGTGGATCCAGTTTCTAGGGAGTCTAGACGAGCACTCGGTTCGTTGGTATCTTTCATCTTGCTGGGAAGCTAGACCTGAGGTAGTCTTCCGCTGTGGTGGTTTTCAAAATGTTCCACTGATGGGCACTAAAGGGTGCATTAACTACAATCCCTCCCTGACGCTGAGACAATTAGGATATCCTATGAGGAACTCGCCTACTGAAGAAATGGCATTCCCGTTTTACATCTATGAGGGAGGTCCAAAGGATGACAGTTTGACTAGGAAGATTTTGCAAGCTTGGAGTATGGTGACTGTCGTGACCGTAATCCCGACGCAGACGTCTCAAAAATATTGCAATTTTGGGAGTCGCCACCCAATTTATTTAATAGGAAAAATTGAGAAAAACCTTGTTTCAAAATATTTGGTCTACGCATACCAGATTGAATTCGGGAGTCGATTATGTATAGGGAAGGGCGGAAACTTAATCCCACTGCACCCCTAATACATCTGTCCTAAGACAGTTACCCTAAGTTCGATTGTGCAACATATTTATAAGTTTAGAAAATTTGTTTACCCAAAAACGAAATAATACTAAATAAGAAATAGCTATTTTCGAAGAAATAAATAGGGACTAGTTTAAGAAAATTTAATTTTGACTTGATGGGGGAAGCCCCACTCCTACGTATCCTCCGGTGCAATGAGGAACTCAACAGTCACGTAGTTCTTCCTGAAAAAGTTTGTTGGTTGGGTTGATTTTAATTTTTTTTGAAGGGGTTTGAGATCACCAAGTTGTACAACTCGGGCGTCTTAAACCGGGATTGACAAGATGTACATCTCGGCCAATCCCCTTTTTTTGGTATTTTTGGAAAATAGGTGTTAAAGAAAAAACTGATTATTTATTGAAAAAAATAGTTTGGCCTGACGGGGAGGCCCCGCTCCTACGTATCTCCGCGTGGCGGAGAATCAAAGGCTACGTAGTTCTTCTTGAAAAAAAAAAAAGTTTGTTCGCTTTGCTGATTTTAGTTCTTGAAAGGGGTTTAAGATCACCAAGTTGTACAACTCGGGCGTCTTAAACCGGGATCGACAAGATGTACATCTCGGCCAATCCCATATTTTTTTTGGTATTTTTACGAGAAAAGGGGAAAGGGAGAAAAGTATTCTTATATATTTTTTTTTTGGTCAAAAAATATTCTTTATATAGTAGCAGTAATAATAATAAAGGTAAAAGGCAATAAATAAACGAAAACTAGAAAAGGGAGGGCTGTAATGATGAAACACATGGAGTGCAAATAATAATCTGACTTTAAAACACAATTAAACAAAACAAAGAATAAACAGCTGATATAAAAGACTAACACACACTCAAAACCCTAATATCCTATCCCACAAACTCAGCGCCGTTTCCATTCTAAAAAAAACAAGGAGAGAGAGAGTTTCACGCAAAAGAAGAAAACACGGAGAGGGAGAGAGAGAAGGGTCGAAGGTGAGAGAGAGATTGAGAGGGGATTTACGGTGGGGATGACAGAGAGGGTGAGACCGTGAGTCACAGTGAGGGTGTTTGGTGGTGGTTCCGTGGTGGAGAGAGAGAAACGTGGGGGCTTTTATGGTGGCTTTCATGGTTGAGACGATGGTGGGGTGAGGCGTTTAACGGTATTGATGGAGAGAGGAGTGGGGGGGGGGGGGGGGGGGGGGGGCTGTTTTCGTAGTGGTGGTTACAAGGGGAGAAGGGGTCACGGTGGAGATGGTGGTGAGAGGTGGCGGCGACGTCACGATGGAGATGGTGGTGAGAGATGGCGGCGACGGTGGGTCTTATGGTGGCGACTGTGGTGATTGTGGAGGCTGGTTTGTGGTGGTTTGCGAAAAGGGAGATGATGGTGGATGGTTGGGGGGTTATTTGTGGTGGTGATGGAAGGGTTTTTTTTTATGGTGGCGCGGAGCAAACGGCCACCGTCTACGGTGGCCGGCCGGAACTAACAGGTATTTTATTTTTCATATTTTCTCATCTCCGATTTTGTTCCTCTTTATTTTTTGATTTCCTGCAAACTCTTAAAACCTAATTTTCAAAATGACACTGATTTGGAAACGAACATAATACTGGACTCTAATTTGTTCATGCTACTCACATATTTACAATATCAATATTTTAAAAAATAAACAGCACCTAATTATTTACATAAACTAAACCTAATTATTTAACAGTATATATTTAGCTTATTAAAAAAAACATATTCTTTTATGAAACAATAAAAGTGTTCAAGGCCAAACTGTAATTACATACGTGTATATATGTATATTATAAGACTACATGATTTATGTGTACATGAAACAATAAATAAGCAAAGTAAAAGTAACTCGAAAGATTGCAATATGAATAAACCAGCAAATCTAGGAACTAACCTAATTCCAAGCCTTTTTGAAATGAACAAAGACCAGTTTCTTTCTCTCTACTTTTCTCAAAAAAAACTGATTTCTGTATGTATTTTTTTGCTGTGAGTATGTTGTTGTGTCTGTGTGTATTCGTTCCTCCCTGGTTCCACTATTCATCTGTATTTATAGTGGGGATATGTGTGGTGTAGGTGTGGTGTGGAAGCATTGGATTAAAACTCATGGGAGACAAAAGCAAAACTGCCTCTGAAATATTCAGCAAAGGTGGAGGTGGTGCTGCGAGTGTTTTTGCTCAAAATGGGAAAAGCAAATGGATTAGGGGAAATGAATTTGAGCTTCACTCTCAAAATAGAGCAAGACCAGCAACACAAACAGCAGCACATGCTGCTCTCTCTTTTTTTTTTAATTTTCGTTTTAAATTTTTGTGTACTATTTTTGCTTTTCATTTTTGTCCCTTTGTGTAACAAATTTGTCTTTGGTTGTACCCCTTTATTGTAAAAAAAAAACTGATATTATACTAATAAGACATATATTCAAAAATCTGATTTTCCATTATTTTTTTTTTATAACAATAATACTAAACTAATAACAACTATAACAATAACAACAAAATAATAAGCACTCGAAATAAACACTTGTACCCGACAAGACGCGAACATGTGCACGCCCCGAAAACATATGTACCCAATAAAAAAAAAACACGTATACCATTAGAAATAATACACACGCTCAAATTAGAGAGGCGACACACACACAATGTGAGTAAAATGGCACGTGCTTAAAAATAGCCCACGCGCACAGTGAGAAGTGGCATGCGCGTAGCGAGACATCTCTTTTTTTCGCAGTCTTTTTTTGTAAACGAAATTAAAAAAAATACCGGTTAAAATTGGGTGTTCACAGATGCCCCTCTGTACTAACTTTCTTACGAGATAATACTTAAAACTATGTTTTGTTGTATTATCAAAGTAAGGAATGAATACAGATATGAACCTCAATTTTAATCGGTGAAATATGTGCAATTAGGTAGTAGGAACTACAAATGGTGCCAGGAAAACAAACAAGTGCCAGAGCCAAGTCGGTAGCACGGAATTTAAAACACAATGCCAGGGCTGAACTGGTAGCATGGAAATAAAACAGTGCCAGAGCTGAATCGATAGCACAAAATTTAAAACAAATGCCAGGGCTGAACCGGTAGCACAAAAGAATAAGACAATGCCAGGGCGTAACCGGTAGCATGAAAATAAATGTGCAATGCCAGGGCGTAACCGGTAGCATGCAGTGCACAAAAGAGTAAGACAATGCCAGGGCGTAACCGGTAGCATGAAAATAAATGTGCAATGCCAGGGCGTAACCGGTAGCATGCAGTGCCAGGGCGTAACCAGTAGCACAAAAGAATAAGACAATGCCAGGGCGTAACCGGTAGCATGAAAATAAATGTGCAATGCCAGGGCGTAACCGGTAGCATGCAGTGCCAGGGCGTAACCAGTAGCACAAAAGAATAAGACAATGCCAGGGCGTAACCGGTAGCATGAAAATAAATGTGCAATGCCAGGGCGTAACCGGTAGCATGCAGTGCCAGGGCGTAACCAGTAGCACAAAAGAATAAGACAATGCCAGGGCGTAACCGGTAGCATGAAAATAAATGTGCAATGCCAGGGCGTAACCGGTAGCATGCAGAGCACAAAAGAATAAGACAATGCCAGGGCGTAACCGGTAGCATGGCAATATGATGCTTACTTGGATGTCTTTGTTTTAGAAACTAGAACCATTGCTGCGCACTAAAGGTTTTTAGACCAATCAAACTGTCGCCTACTCATCTTCCCCTATCTCTTGCAAACTATAGTTGGTTTTTCATAACATCGATCTCTCTATTCACTTGATTGACTGCGCTCCCTTTGAAATCTTATGCCGAGTTATTATGGATAACCTCGAGACTTTCAAGTATCCACATTTCTTTTGCAATTTTGTTGAGAGAGGTGTGGGTCTATTCTCCCCTGTCAACTGAGTTCTTTTCATTTTTGTTTTCTATCTTCTTCTCTGTTTTTTTTTTTCATTTATTATTTTTTCAATTGTCAAAGTGTTACTGACACGCCCGTCTTGAAGTTTGCCAGACTTTAGCCATTTTACTTGAGACATAGATTAAACGAAACAACCATGAATGCAAGAACAAAGAAAACATGCTAGGTGAATAGGTCATGGATGCATGGATAATGGTAAATGCAAGAACAAAGTGATAACAAGATTTATTTGGTATTGATTAGAAAGAATGAGTACAAAAAAGGAAAGAAGTTACAAACAGAGAACTTCTCATGAACTTTGCCCCATTTGTGATTGGGCCAATCCCCTATCGGCCAACCTTCTTGAAAACCCTCGATGTGACTAGGAGAGTGGAATTTGATTCTAAATCCTTTCTATGCAGCTATTGGAGCCATGTTGTCACGCTCGTGAGTCCTTCTGCCATATCATGCCTTTCTTTTTTTTTTCTTCTTGCCTTAATTTTTGCCTAGACCGCCCTTTTTGGGTTTTCAATCTAGCAGGCTTTTGATGACCCTAACTTTTGCCTAGACCGCCCTTTTGGGGTTTTCGATCTAGCGGGATTTTTCTATTTTCCTTTTCTTTTTCTCTTTTTTTTCTAGGCATAAAACTTCTTGACAGCATCTGAGTTTATCGGCTTTGGAAGTTCGCGTCCTTCCATGTCAAGTAGGACTAGGGCTCCACCCGGAAATGCGTGCTTGACCATGTAAGGGCCATCATAGTTGGGTGCCCACTTACCACGAGCGTCTTCTTGGTGCGGTAATAATCTTTTCAGAACCAGCTCTCCAGGTTGAAATCCTCTTGGGCGAACTTTTTTGTTGAAGGCTCTGGCCATCCGACTTTGGTACAATTGCCCGTGACAAATAGCTGCCAATCTCTTTTCCTCAATCATATTTAATTGTTCAAACCGAGCCTTTACCCATTCTGACTCTTCGAGATCCGCCTCCATCAAAACCCTCAAGGACGGTATTTCCACTTCGATGGGGGACACAGCTTCCATTCCATATACCAGAGAAAATGGCGTTGCCTCAGTGCTGGATCGTACATTAGTGCGATAAGCATGTAGAGCATAAGGTAACATTTCATGCCAATCTTTGTAATTAACTACCATCTTGGCGATGATTTTCTTGATGTTCTTATTTGCTGCTTCCACTGCACTGTTCATCTGAGGTCTATATGGAGTTGAATTGTGGTGCTTGATCTTGAAGTTTTCGCATAGTCTCTGTATCTCAGTGCCGTTGAGGTTAGGAGCATTGTCCGTGATTATCCTTTCAGGGATCCCATACCGGCAGATGATGTCTCTCTTCAGGAATTTGGCAAATACCTTTTGGGAGATACTAGCATACGAGGATGCTTCTACCCACTTGGTGAAGTAGTCAATTGCCACTAATATGAACCGATGCCCATTTGATGCTTTTGGATTAATCGGTCCAATCACGTCAATCCCCCACATGGAAAACGGCCAAGGACTCGTGAGGTTATGCAGAGGAAATGGAGGTGCATTGATCCTATCGGCGTACAGCTGACACTTGAGGCATTTTCTTACATGCACTATGCAGTCTGTTTCCATGGTGGTCCAATAAAAACCACTTCTCATGATTTTGCGGGCCATCATGTGCCCGTTTGCATGTGTTCCACAGATCCCTTCGTGTATCTCAATCATGATTTTTCGAGCCTCTTGAGCATCCACGCATCTCAACAAAGTACCATCTTGGCTTCGCTTGTAGAGTATTTCACCACTCAGAAAGAAATTCATTGCTAGCCTTCTGATTGTTTTGCTGTTCACTTCGCTCGCCCCTGCTGGGTATTCTCCCTGTTGAATATATCGCTTTATATCGCCAAACCACGGTTCACTATCTGGCTCTTCTTCCTCTACATTAGCACAGCAAGTCGGTTCATCTTTGACTTCTATACATATGGGTTGAACCTCAGCATTGACATTCAATTTAAACATCGCCGCCAAGGTAGCTAAAGCATCGGCAAATTGATTCTTATCTCGCACCAGATGAGTGAATGTTACCTCTTCAAAATGCCCCACCAACTCAGTTAGATGTTTTTGATAAGGTACTAACTTTGAATCCTTGGTCTGCCATTCTCCTTTTACCTGGTAAATGATGAGTGCCGAATCTCCGAACACATCTAATCTTTTTACACCCAGGTCGATTGCGACCCGTAGCCCATTTGCACATGCCTCATACTCAGCGATGTTGTTGGTGCATTCAAAACTTAACTTGATGGCCACGGGGTACTGCTTACCCTCTGGTGAAATTACCACTGCCCCAACACCGTTTCCATACATATTGACTGCTCCGTCAAAGTACATTCTCCATGCATCTTTTGTTCCTTTATCTTCATCAGTCGCCATTACTCCTCTTTCTACATCGTCCCAACTAGAAGATTGCCCTTCCCCGAGAGAGTTTTCGGCCAAATAGTCGGCGATGGTACTTCCCTTGATAGACTTTTGTGACACGTACTTGATGTCGTACTCTGCTAAGATCACTTGCCATTTTGAGACCCTTAGAGAAACATGAGGGCTTTCGAAAATGTACTTTAGTGGATCAAATCGTGAAATCAAACAAGTAGTGTAGTATAACATGTATTGGCGAAGTCTTCTAGAGGTCTAAACCAGGGCACAACATGTCTTTTCAATTGCCATGTAACGAGTTTCACAGTCATTGAATTTTTTACTCAAATAGTAAATCGCTTGCTCTTTCCCTGAGGTATCATGTTGTCCCAGCATTGCCCCCATGGATGATGGCAACACAGTCAAGTACAGGATCAATGGTCTCCCTGGCATTGGTGGTGCCAGAACAGGAGGATTTGATAGGTAATCCTTTATCTTATCAAAAGCTTCTTGACACTTTTCATCCCATTTCCCGGGTTGGTTCTTTCTCAGTAACTTGAATATGGGTTCACACGTACTAGTCAAATTTGCGATGAACCTAGCAATGTAATTGAGCCTTCCTAGAAAGCTTCTTACTTCACGTTCACTTTTAGGGGTAGGCATTTCCTGAATAGATTTTATCTTGTCAGGGTCCACCCTTATACCATCCCTACTCACGATGAATCCGAGTAACTTCCCTGAAGATGCTCCAAAGACACACTTATTGGGGTTCAATCGCACTTTATATTTCCTAAGCCTTTCAAACAATTTTTGCAGTACTGCCACATGACTTTCTTTCTCTTGAGATTTCGCCACTATGTCATCCACATACACCTCAATCTCTTTATGCATCATATCATGGAAAAGTGCGACCATGGCACGTTGGTAGGTTGCCCCAGCATTTTTCAAACCAAAGGGCATCACCCTATAGCAGAAGGTTCCCCATGGGGTAATGAATGTAGTCTTTTCCCTATCATCAGCATTCATGGGAATTTGGTTATACCCAGAGTAACCATCCATGAAGGAGAATCTATGGTTCTTGGCAGTATTGTCAACAAGCAAGTCAATATGAGGAAGAGGAAAGTCGTCCTTTGGACTGGCTTGGTTCAGATCTCGATAATCCACACACATCCTTACTTTCCCATCCTTCTTGGGCACTGGGACAATATTGGCCACCCATTCCGGATGCACTGAGACTTCTAAGAATCCTGCCTCCCATTGTTTAGTTACTTCCTCCTTGATTTTCAAAGACATCTCCGGGTGCATCTTCCTCAACTTTTGTTTCTTTGGCTTTACATCTGGAAAGAGAGGAATGTTGTGGGCTGCTATTTTTGGATCAATCCCGGGCATATCTTTGTAGGACCATGCGAAAACATCAAGATACTTTTTAAACAAAGTAACCATTTCCTCCCGTTCCGGGTTGTCTACTAACCTCAACTCTTTCTTCCCTTCTTCAGTCCCCATATTGATGATTTCCACTGTCTCGTCGCTTAAACCGAACTCCCTTTCAGTGTGCCCCAGATGTTTGGAGAGTCTATCAATTGCTTCATCGTCTTCTTCAACATAGTCTTCACCAAAAGTCACAAGAGGATCAGGTGATAGATCCTCGACATTCTCACAATGAGGCAAAGTTCTATCGAATTCGGAATCCCTGAAGAGTAGTTGGAGGGGGAATCACAATAATAAATGACGATAGAAAAAAAACGAGAAATAAAAATAAAAAGGAAGGCGAAATAGGGTGAGAGGACAAGAAATATAACAACACAAATGAATGGAAATGCATGCGAATTCATTCAATTCTTGTCTCAAGCAAAATAACATAAGTCTTGTAGCCTTATTAGGCTAAAACAACAAAATAAAAGACGATTACATGAAAGTAACAACATCAACAACCGGTTCAGCACAACCGGTTCAGCTTCCCGATTGCTCAGTGACTCTTGATTGGTGCAAGGGAGAATAACGCCACATGTTCCTGAAATATCTTTGTCCGCCATATTGATCACAAGGCGGTGCATAGTGTTGGTTACATCTTCAGGTGTGAGCACTTCCGCTGGTCTTGGGAAAGTGTCGCTTAGTTGTGGAATCAGCTGAATTCCCTCTTTACCCACTGTCGGTTTCTTTGACTTCATCTCGAGGTTCCCCTCATAACCAATTCCCATAGTGTCTGACTTCTGCTTCACGGGTATGGGAGTGCAAGCTCCTTGCAAGTGACGACCCAGACCTTTTCCTTCTTCATAGCCATTCTTTGCCATTATTCGGCCCACTACTTGATTCACATTTCGCCTCGACGAAACTCCTTTGGTAACCTCAGGTTTATCCACCTCGAAACTATGGCACATATTTGTTACTTCTTCTTCAATGTTGTCCACATAAGGTAGAGACATAGGCCTCGAGACAAGCATCTCCTCTTCTCCACGGATGGTGATGATGTTTCTATTCTCAACAAACTTGACCCTCTGGTGGAGACTAAAGGGTACGGCCCCAGCTTCGTGGATCCATGGTCGTCCCAAGAGCATCGTGTATGCTGAATCAATGACCATGACTTGGAACAACACCCGGAAGACACTTGGTCCAATCTCCAACGGGAGCACTACCTCACCCAGGACACTTCTTTTAGAACCGTCGAAAGCCCGAACCATCAAGGTTTGAGGGGTCAGATCTCTCTCCCCCAACCCTAATGCGGTCAATGTAGTCATAGGCAGAACATTAAGTGCCGATCCACCATCAATTAGCACCTTGGCTACCACATACTCTCGACACTTCAGAGTGATGTGCAGAGCTTGATGCTCCCCCCTTGCTTGAGGATGGACCTCGCTTTCAGAAAATGTAATCAGATTGACCCGCTGCATTGGATCTACCATGTTAACCACAGTTTGGGGAGTTACATCAGGCTTCACAAAAGCTTCTTCCAAGGTTTTCAACAAAGCCTTTCTATGTATTTCTGAAGAGAGGATGAGGGAAAGCAAAGAGATTCGTGCTGGCGTCTTTCTTAACTGCTCAGTCACATCATACTCGCTTTGTTTCATGATTTTCAGGAACTCTTCTTCTGATGGTTCTTCCCTCTCAGCCCCTTTCTCCTTTATTCTCTTTTCAGCCTCTTCAGGACCAAAGTACCGACCACTCCGGGTTATCCCACTGACACTCACAATGTTGCCAACGGACTCCTCAACTTCTTTGTTCTTGCTCATTCCCCTTTCAGCAGGACCTCCTGTAACTTCAACTCGAGTCTCATAGTTCCAGGGAATTGCGTGAGTATCTTTGCAAGCAAACGGTGTGGGCTTCTTCACAGTTACCACCACCTTTTCCGATGCCGGAGGTGGGTTGAGTGGTGGAACTTTGAGCACAAAACGTTCTAAGACATTAATTTCCTCTTGAATCATAGACCCTCTGGCTTGCACCACTCCTAGTGACATTAGACTCTGCACTCGAGCTTTGAAGTCCCAACAACCTTCGATATCATGACCCACACAACCATGGTGGTATAAGCACCTTCTCCCTTCATCATACAGGGCATACCTTACAGATCCCCTCGTTGGTGCCAAGACTTCATAGCCAGCTCTGTGTAACCCTTCCCATATCCCTGTCATAGGGGTTTGCAGTTTCAAAACCTTCTTGATAGGCGTTTGGTCTTGTTCCACCATACTCACGCCTCTGTTCCCCTCATGATTGTGGAGAGGGTTGCTATTGATATTTGGTCCCGCCTCTTCCTGGATGTCAAGCTTTCCATGAGCGATCAATCTCCTTACAGCCGTTTTGAAAGCCTCACAATCTTCAATCGAATGCCCTGCGGCCCCCATGTGATACTTACAAGTCAAATTCGAGTTGTACCATGCTGGAAACGGGGGCTCCCAATCTTTCACGGGAAGTCCTGCAATCAAGTGGGCATCGACCAGTCGTTGGAATAGTTCGGTGTTGGTGATGGAGAGTTTAGGGAATGGGGGAAAGTTTGATGGGGGTTGGCGGTAGGATTGGCGGGCCATTTGGTAGTTTGGACGTGGTTGAGATTGTGCGTTTTGGACATTGTTTACGGGAAAGGATGGAGGGTTCGTGTTTTGGCTCATCATGTAAGGTGTATTTGGTCGTGGTTGGTTATTTCTTGGCTGTTGAGGAGTGTAATTTGAAGGAGCTCGAATGAAACTGACTTCTGGGTCTTTCTTCTTCTGAGGGAAGCCCTTCTTTGATTGCCCACTTTCTGTCTGTTCTACCGGAAGTTTTCCGGCTCTAGCCAACATCTCAATTCTCTCACCAGCAGCTATTAGATCAGCAAAGTCTCTGTATGTGGCCCCGGCCATTGCTGCTACATATGGAGATCCCAATATCCCCAAGAAATAAGAACATGTTTCAGATATGGTGAGCGGCGGTTGGACCTGTGCAGCGAGGGTTCTCCACCTCTGAGCATATTGCTTGAAAGTCTCTTCACTTTTCTTCTGCAACACTCCTAGCTGTTCCCGAGTTGGAGCCATGTCGATGTTAAACCTATACTGGTTCATGAAGGCATCGGCGAGATCTTTCCAACCATCCACTTTAGAGTGATCCATTTGGATATACCAAGCCAAAGCCGGCCCAGTCAAACTTTCATGAAAGAAGCTAACAAGGAATTTCTCGTCCTTAGACCACATAGACATCTTCGTACAGTAGGTCCTTAAGTGCAAAAGAGGGTTAGTGCTCCCATCATATTTTGTGAAGTCTGGGACTTTGAAATCTCGAGGAATTACAATCTCGGCAGTAGGACAGAGCTCATCTAAACCCAGAGATCCAAAAGTGTTAGATCCTTGTATCGCCTTGATCTTCTCTTCCATCTTGTCCATCCATTGCTGCCTAGCTTTATCCTTTTGCACCGATGTAAGTTCTTCATCCAACACATGGTATTGGTGCTCCCCCACAGCTTCGTATCCCATCCCAACAGGGATGTCAAATGGCCTATTGTTTAGATTGGGTGCAGCCTCACCATTGGTCGGATCTCGAAACCCATCCCCTCCATTACCAGCCATACCAACTACTCTTGCTGACAAGAAAGTGATTGTGTCCTTTATAGCCAGCAATGCATCTTCCATTCGGGCCTGGGTCGCCACCATGGCTTCCATTTTCTCTTTGACTTGGTCCACTTCTTGGCTCAAGTTCCTTCCTTGCATTTCCTCAGGATCTTCCATTCTTGCTCTGGATCTGGTGAAGTATACTCGAGTTTGATTGGTCGTTTTCTTAGCGGGCGCAATGGTTACCAAGTTCCTGTCTAAAATAAAAAGGACAAAAGAATTTATTTTGTTTATTAAAAGAAATTAAGCTAACATTTCGTTTGTCAAAGAATCATTGGCGATCGTCCTCGGAACCTAGAGCGAGTATCTTTGGTTTCAAATTTAGTGAATTTGTGAATTATAGACATGGAACTAGGAACGAACAACATAAGCAAAAAAAATTCATTGCAGAACATCATCCAAATACAACAATCATTTCAAAATACATCAATTGCCCCTAGCCTCTATCACTAACTTCCCAAAGACATCCACAAGCCCCTTACAAATTGCCCCTAGCTTCTACCACCAATTGCTCAAAGTCCTCCACAAGTCCCTTGCAAACACTGATTAATTCGACCATCTCTCCGGGGGTAGTGAGTGGGTTGATCATAACATCGGCATCGCGGACCAATTCAGGAATTCTTTCAACATCCCTTAGTTTGCGGGCCCAGCGTCCAAACTCATGCCAAGCATGTATGTAGCTTTCTTCCATTCCTCTAATTATCCCCAAAAAGTGGTTCCTCTCAGTGCCCCAGTGCTCTAGACTCCTTAGTTCCCCATTTTTTCTGTCAATGGTGGACCGATACATGCTTATCACGTCCCTCACTTCTACCCTGTCCTTCTCAATTCTTTCTTCATATCGGGCAATTTCTTCCCTCATTTTCAAATCGAGGTCGGATAGGCGTCTCAGCGTTTCTGTCTGGGCTGTTTCAAGGTCCATCAGCTCTCCCTTCAGTTTCCAATTTTCCTCAAGCACGTCCTCTCTTCCTTTGAGGAGGTCTTCCATCTCTCTGTGTTTTTCCTCAAGGCGCTCCTGATACCCTTTTATGACCTCGAGGCAGGCTTGCTCATCAATAATTCTGTCAATTTCGTGCTGGGAAGCTTGTTCATTCATCTGAGCTTTGAGGGTGTTCACTTGTCGTTCCCTCTCTCTAAGCACCCTTCTCAACTGCTCATTTTCCTTCATAGCACTGTGGCATTCAGTAATCTGTTTCCTTAAGTCTTGGTTGGTAGAACTTAAGTGATTCCTGATTTTACTCCCAGAGTCCTTCTCAATCCTGGCCCTTTTGTTTGCTTGCTTAAGTGACCGGGCCTTTCCGTTGCACTCCATCTTTAGAGTTTCGAGAGTGGAGCGAACTTCCTTCAATTCAATCTCTAAAGCCTCTTTCTCACCTTCTGACCTGGCCAATTTTCCCTTCAAAATCTTCACCTCATCACTTTCCTCTATGACGGTATCTGTTTCTTGCAGCGGCTTGGGTGTCACTGTCTGAAATGGCAACCTAATCTCTTCTGCCCTGCTTCGTACCCATTCTTTATAGGTAGCCGCCGCTCCAATTCCTCTTTTCCCCAACTCTCTTGCCTTATAGGTGACCTTCTTCCACGCCTTGCGGATTTTGTCTAGCATAATTTCATTTTTGAGGTCAGCAGTAAAGGGAAATAGCAATTCTTCAGCAGGCGGGCCCGTCAAGGGGTAACGTAGCTGTCACAATGCCAAGATGGGATTGTAGTTGATACATCCCAAAGTTCCCACAAGTGGTACATTCGGGAATTCACCACATGAGAAAAGTACTTGTACCACTCCCGTTGCTAGGGAGAACCAACGCACCGAATCTTCGTTGAGCTCCACAAATATTTGCCTCCACTCTTTGTCACTGTGGGTTTGTGATCCCATATTTGTTAGTTCGGAGAGAGGGCAGTATGAATTATCTTTCTTTTTGAGCACGTGAGCAGCCAACCACACATACAATACTGGAAGACAACATACAATCCTTCTTCCTTTCAGTTCATGGCAGGAATTCAATGTATGGTACATGTCTGCTAAGATTGGAAACGTCGAGTTTTCCCCTCGACATTTACGAGCTATGAATACATCACTCGCTGCAGGGCTTACCAAATCTCCACTAGTTGGGAACAGAACCAAGTCGTAGATTGCAAGAGCCAAGACATCTATGAGAGTTTCCCATTTTTTTTCATGTATCAGTTTCTTTATTAACTCTTCCAACCACCCCCTCAGTATACCCTTAGGAGCCTTCCCATTGGTCCTCTTGTTGGTCAACCAATATGAGTCGATTCCCAGCACCCGAACAACCTTTTCAACATTGGGATAATTCCCACGGTAATGATACGGTTTCCCGGTCAAAGGTTGTCCAAGGATCAGCGCAAACTCCTCTAGAGTAGGAGCCAACTGAAAATTGGAGAAAGTGAAGCATCTCAAATCGGCGTCATAGTATTGGGCCAATGCAGTGACTGCTCCCACCTGAACCTTCACATCCAATAATTCTAATAGCTTCCCATATGTCTTTTTAAAATTGGATCTCGATTCCTCAGGTAAGTTGGAGGCATAATCTTTCAACTTGGACATTTCGGGCTTCTGGACAATGAACTGGATAGTTCTCCTTGTTAGTGACATTGCTTTCTTGTTCCCTAATTCCATGTCTCACTTTCGTTTATTTTTTGAAATTTTTTTTTTGACCAAGATACTCGTACCAGATTCCAACTTTAGATCCTTTGCCAACTTTCCTGAATGAACAAACCAAAGTTAACAAATGGAGATGATGCATGTAACAAAAAAAAAAACTCTCTTTTTTATTTTAGGAAAAGTGTAAATGATTTTTTGAAAAAAAAAAAAAGGAAAGAAAGTAGAATTGCTATGACAAATTTTTTTTATAATGGTAGGATAAGAGGTAGAGTAGCTCCCTTTGTGGCCTATAATGGGTTGCCCATACTATTTGGGTTGGGGCCTATGGGTCTAATGCCTCTCTACTGTGAACACTCACACTGGTTGGTTATTGTAACCTAATGAGATTCAAGGTCTCTAGAGTGAAGTATCCTTCTGGAAGAGGAACCACACCAGGATGTACATCCAAAATGTGGGTATCCGCACAGAAGAATCATACTCTAGATGAGGAAATCATGGAAGTCACACAGGATGTACATCCAAAATGAGTTCCACTATCCTCGTTCTATCTTAGGTGTTTTTTGCGGCTCCGGTGTGAGCTCAACTCTCTGTGTGTGCTCACAGTGTTTGTGTAGTGTGTGAAGGGAGCATACAAACCTTAAATCCTAAAAAAAAAACTCCAAATAATCCCTGCAAAATAAAGATAAGAAACAACCAAGCAGTAATATAATTTGTCTTCTAACCTAAGGTGTATGCTAAGCATAACGTAAATCAAACATATACAATAAAACAGAGTAGAGTGGATGACCACCTAACTCATAGATATTTTGCACAACCAAATTAAACAGGCCTGACTCTCACGAAGTCCCCAGCGGAGTCGCCAACTGTCGTGACCGTAATCCCGACGCAGACGTCTCAAAAATATTGCAATTTTGGGAGTCGCCACCCAATTTATTTAATAGGAAAAATTGAGAAAAACCTTGTTTCAAAATATTTGGTCTACGCATACCAGATTGAATTCGGGAGTCGATTATGTATAGGGAAGGGCGGAAACTTAATCCCACTGCACCCCTAATACATCTGTCCTAAGACAGTTACCCTAAATTCGATTGTGCAACATATTTATAAGTTTAGAAAATTTGTTTACCCAAAAACGAAATAATACTAAATAAGAAATAGCTATTTTCGAAGAAATAAATAGGGACTAGTTTAAGAAAATTTAATTTTGACTTGATGGGGGAAGCCCCACTCCTACGTATCCTCCGGTGCAATGAGGAACTCAACAGTCACGTAGTTCTTCCTGAAAAAGTTTGTTGGTTGGGTTGATTTTAATTTTTTTTGAAGGGGTTTGAGATCACCAAGTTGTACAACTCGGGCGTCTTAAACCGGGATTGACAAGATGTACATCTCGGCCAATCCCCTTTTTTTGGTATTTTTGGAAAATAGGTGTTAAAGAAAAAACTGATTATTTATTGAAAAAAATAGTTTGGCCTGACGGGGAGGCCCCGCTCCTACGTATCTCCGCGTGGCGGAGAATCAAAGGCTACGTAGTTCTTCTTGAAAAAAAAAAAAGTTTGTTCGCTTTGCTGATTTTAGTTCTTGAAAGGGGTTTAAGATCACCAAGTTGTACAACTCGGGCGTCTTAAACCGGGATCGACAAGATGTACATCTCGGCCAATCCCATATTTTTTTTGGTATTTTTACGAGAAAAGGGGAAAGGGAGAAAAGTATTCTTATATGTTTTTTTTTTGGTCAAAAAATATTCTTTATATAGTAGCAGTAATAATAATAAAGGTAAAAGGCAATAAATAAACGAAAACTAGAAAAGAGAGGGCTGTAATGATGAAACACATGGAGTGCAAATAATAATCTGACTTTAAAACACAATTAAACAAAACAAAGAATAAACAGCTGATATAAAAGACTAACACACACTCAAAACCCTAATATCCTATCCCACAAACTCAGCGTCGTTTCCATTCTAAAAAAAAACAAGGAGAGAGAGAGTTTCACGCAAAAGAAGAAAACACGGAGAGGGAGAGAGAGAAGGGTCGAAGGTGAGAGAGAGATTGAGAGGGGATTTACGGTGGGGATGACAGAGAGGGTGAGACCGTGAGTCACAGTGAGGGTGTTTGGTGGTGGTTCCGTGGTGGAGAGAGAGAAACGTGGGGGCTTTTATGGTGGCTTTCATGGTTGAGACGATGGTGGGGTGAGGCGTTTAACGGTATTGATGGAGAGAGGAGTGGGGGGGGGGGGCTGTTTTCGTAGTGGTGGTTACAAGGGGAGAAGGGGTCACGGTGGAGATGGTGGTGAGAGGTGGCGGCGACGTCACGGTGGAGATGGTGGTGAGAGATGGCGGCGACGGTGGGTCTTATGGTGGCGACTGTGGTGATTGTGGAGGCTGGTTTGTGGTGGTTTGCGAAAAGGGAGATGATGGTGGATGGTTGGGGGGTTATTTGTGGTGGTGATGGAAGGGTTTTTTTTTATGGTGGCGCGGAGCAAACGGCCACCGTCTACGGTGGCCGGCCGGAACTAACAGGTATTTTATTTTTCATATTTTCTCATCTCCGATTTTGTTCCTCTTTATTTTTTGATTTCCTGCAAACTCTTAAAACCTAATTTTCAAAATGACACTGATTTGGAAACGAACATAATATTGGACTCTAATTTGTTCATGCTACTCACATATTTACAATATCAATATTTTAAAAAATAAACAGCACCTAATTATTTACATAAACTAAACCTAATTATTTAACAGTATATATTTAGCTTATTAAAAAAAACATATTCTTTTATGAAACAATAAAAGTGTTCAAGGCCAAACTGTAATTACATACGTGTATATATGTATATTATAAGACTACATGATTTATGTGTACATGAAACAATAAATAAGCAAAGTAAAAGTAACTCGAAAGATTGCAATATGAATAAACCAGCAAATCTAGGAACTAACCTAATTCCAAGCCTTTTTGAAATGAACAAAGACCAGTTTCTTTCTCTCTACTTTTCTCAAAAAAAACTGATTTCTGTATGTATTTTTTTGCTGTGAGTATGTTGTTGTGTCTGTGTGTATTCGTTCCTCCCTGGTTCCACTATTCATCTGTATTTATAGTGGGGATATGTGTGGTGTAGGTGTGGTGTGGAAGCATTGGATTAAAACTCATGGGAGACAAAAGCAAAACTGCCTCTGAAATATTCAGCAAAGGTGGAGGTGGTGCTGCGAGTGTTTTTGCTCAAAATGGGAAAAGCAAATGGACAAGGGGAAATGAATTTGAGCTTCACTCTCAAAATAGAGCAAGACCAGCAACACAAACAGCAGCACATGCTGCTCTCTCTTTTTTTTTTAATTTTCGTTTTAAATTTTTGTGTACTATTTTTGCTTTTCATTTTTGTCCCTTTGTGTAACAAATTTGTCTTTGGTTGTACCCCTTTATTGTAAAAAAAAACTGATATTATACTAATAAGACATATATTCAAAAATCTGATTTTCCATTATTTTTTTTTTTTATAACAATAATACTAAACTAATAACAACTATAACAATAACAACAAAATAATAAGCACTCGAAATAAACACTTGTACCCGACAAGACGCGAACATGTGCACGCCCCGAAAACATATGTACCCAATAAAAAAAAACACGTATACCATTAGAAATAATACACACGCTCAAATTAGAGAGGCGACACACACACAATGTGAGTAAAACGGCACGTGCTTAAAAATAGCCCACGCGCACAGTGAGAAGTGGCATGCGCGTAGCGAGACATCTCTTTTTTTCGCAGTCTTTTTTTGTAAACGAAATTAAAAAAAATACCGGTTAAAATTGGGTGTTCACAGTGACTCGTTATGGAAAAGTAGAGATCTCTCAGAGAACTAGTGGTGCTACCTTTGCTCAATGGCTTGAGAAAAGGATTCAGAGCGTCCGATTGCCTTATCAGAAATTATTGCAAGTTGAGAGGGAGGTAATAGACTCTGGTACTCCCGTTGTTGAAGAGTTAGGTGAGGTCAAGTTGGCTCTAATGAAAGCAGAGGAAGAGAAAAAAAATCCTTGCAAGCTGAGATAGAGAAGTTGACTCTGAACAACCAAAGATTAAAAGAAGATAATGCTCTCAAATCTGCTGCCATTGAGGAGTTTGACAAGAAATTCAAAGTAGAAGAGAAGGAAAAGCTAGAAGCTCAAAAGTATCTGCAAGTAGCCAAAGAGGAAATCAAGAGGCAAAAGGCTAAACAAAAGAGAGCCATTGAAGAGACCAGTCAGTGGAGAGATCTCTATGAAAAGACAAAGATGGATGAGAGGACTGTGAAGAGCTTGCTTGCAAAGTCAAAAAGAGAGTCCCGCTTGCTACAGGCTGAGTGGGAAAGCAAACTGAGCAGTGTCACGCAAGAAAGAAATTCAGTTGAGAGCATTCTCAAAGAATACAAGCAGGCTCCAGGATTTGAGCGAGAGATTTCTGATGAACTGAAAAGAAACCTTCGACACATCAGTGATGCATACAGGCAGGTGAAGGATGAGAGTCAGCATTGGGAACACTGCTTTGTTGAACTGCTTGGCAGGATTGAAGAACAGGCAGTTATCATTGAGTTGAAAGATGAAATTCAACAGTGGAAGGCTAGATTCTTTGAGCTTGCAGAGTTGGCCAACCAAGCTCTTGCAGGTGTGCCTAAAAAGCTAAGAAAGGCTGAGGTTGAGATGTTTCCCTTTAACACTCCATTGGCAGTTTACAAATTCGTGGAGTTTTGCAGGGCCTTGGTTGAAGAAGTCAGAGAGAAGACTGGAAGGGTTCCCACAGGCAACAAGAGAAAGAGAACTGAAGATTTCAAAGCTCTATGTAGTTGAGCTCTTGTTTGTAATTTTCATTGTACTCTCTCTTTCTGGATGACCGTATTTCCATTTGAGTATTCTACCTTTTGAAATGTAAGGCTTGAAGTACTTGCTTGAATTTGAATGTATGGAGTATGTTTTGTTTCACTTATTGATTCCAATCTTGTAGTGTTTCAAACAAAAATAATCAAAGTCCACTGTTAGGCCTATGGCAAGACATGGCACACTGTGGTTCACGGCATAAGACAAACTAAAACTAACACCCATTTGCATTGCATTCATTGCATTCATTAATACCCCTGCTCATAAAAAAAAATGTTTCGTCAGAGCAAGTCAGGCAAGCTGGT
This sequence comes from Astragalus glycyphyllos, assembly GCA_963573325.1. Classification (NCBI taxonomy): domain Eukaryota; kingdom Viridiplantae; phylum Streptophyta; class Magnoliopsida; order Fabales; family Fabaceae; genus Astragalus; species Astragalus glycyphyllos. Next base: position 19,372,854 of record OY754309.1, read on the forward strand.
TCTCCGTCACCGATACTTCACCCGACTGCAAGCAAAGTTGATGGCCAATCTGCAAGATTACCCAGAGATTGAGACCGAGAGTAATCCAGAGCACGAAGATCTGGGTGTGCAGATTATTAATCCTGAGCAGCTGGCTCAGGAGAACCAGGTTCTAAAGGATAAGGTTGGGGCCATGGAGACCCAAATGCATGAGATGATGGCTTTGCTACAAAGCCTAAAGAGTGGAACCGCTGCTGAAGGTACCGCTGTGGTGGGTCCCGATGGTGTCATTTCTTTTATACCTCCTCTAGTGTCAGTTAATGCTGCAGCCACAGTTCCTCCGGGGTCTGGAACCAGTAATCCCGTCTTTGCTTCAGGGATGAATAGGCAGAATCAGTCACAAAGATATCCTTGGGGGATGCCCGCCGAGTACATGCCGCAAATTGTTAGACCCATTCCTGCTGACGCTGTTGGGCCACATCAGGCTACTGCTGCCGTGTCTGGGGGAGCTGCTGGAAGACCGCAGGTCCAAACTCCTAGTCCTCATGCTGTGCTCAGCCCTACTCCGGGGCTTGTTGCACACCCTCACCATGTTCCTCAGCCTGGAGGATATTACCATAGCATGGGCAGTCAACCCCAAGGCCACATGTTTGAGGGATCGCAGCCAAATGACCCGATTCATGCACTAGAAGAGGGGTAAGAGCCGTGGAAGGTGCTGGCGTCAGGGCTAGAGAAGCTCGTGAGCTATGCTTAGTCCCAGATTTGGTATTACCACCGAAGTTCAAAGCTCCTGAGGTGGACAAGTACCGAGGCACCGGCTGTCCTGAGAGTCATGTTACAATGTTTGTCCGGAAGATGGGTCCTTATGCCAATGATGACAAACTGCTGATTTACTGCTTCCAAAACAATTTGGCTGGAGCTCCTCTAGATTGGTACATGAAACTGCAAGCCTCAGAAATCCGTTGCTGGAAGGATCTGTCCGAAGCATTCATGAAACAATATAAATATAACATGGACATGGCTCCGGACAGGTCACAATTGCAACACATGAGTAAGGGCGAAAAGGAGACTTTCAAGGAATATGCCCAGAAATGGAGAAGCTTGGCTGCCCAGGTTCAACCTCCTCTGACCGAAAAAGAAATGGTGTACATGTTCCTGGAAACCTTGCCAGCAATTTATTATGACCGACTGATTACGAGTGTCTCATCTAATTTTTCTGATATGATAGTCTTCGGGGAAAGACTTGAGCACGGTCTCCGAAGTGGGAAGATTTCAAATCATTTCAGCAATTCAGGAAGCTCCGGTAGCTCCCACAGCCAGAAGAAGCACTTCTCCCATTTCCCAAAAAGGAAAGAAGGGGAAACAAATGTAGTCTCAGGAGGAAACTCATCCTTTGATACCCCTCCACCACAAACTGTTCCATTCTTTGCCCCTGCATCACCTCAGCAAAGCAGTGACAATCACAAAGCTCAGGGTTATCAGTATAAGAAACGGACCAGTTTCGATCCTATACCAATGACATACACTGAGTTGTTTAATCACCTGACTTCAAAGAACTTGATCAACACTCGGTCAATGAAGGCCCTTCAACCGCCATTCCCAAGAAGCTACAACGCTAATGCTACCTGCAGTTTCCACGAAAACGGGGTCGGTCATACTGTGGAGGAGTGTAAGGCATTTAAGCATGTGGTGCAAGACCTGATAGATGCTGGTTGGATCTCGTTTAAGCAAAGCAGCCCGAACACAACAACCAATCCATTGCCAGGCCATCAGAGGCCAGCAACCAATGCTATAGAAAGTTCTGTTGGGAAATTGGTGAAGGATGTGCAGAAGAGCAAGACTCCGTTGGGTGTTGTCTACTCGGAGTTATGCCATGCTGGAGTGGTCAAGAAGGGGTGTTGCCATGAAGAAGGATGTGCTGATTCCACATGCGTGGGGAATTGTTAAAGCTTTAAAATGATCCTGCAGGACCTGTTGGATCGGTGTGTGGTTCAGATAGGAACCCATGATGTTGAAGAAGAGGTGTTGGCTCTACACTCTGATAAAGGTAGAGGAATCAGAAGACCTATTGAAATCCCTTACAATTACAATCCCAGATTGGTGCAAGCAAATGCTCAACCAATAGTGATTGAAGTTCCGGCTCCTTTCCCCTATGAGTCGGACAGGGCAGTCCCATGGAAATACACTGCGCTATCTACAATAGAATGCTCTCCAAATACTACTACTGTAACAAACATAGTGGGATCGAGCGGGATCACCAGAAGCGGGAGAGTGTTTGCTCCAGAGACCCTTCGTACAGAAACTTCCAAGGAAGGTGAACAGAGAGTTCGGAAGGAGAAGGGAAAGGAACCAGAAGTTTCCCAGGAAAAGGTAATGGAAAGGGAAGCAAATGAATTCTTGAAGATAGTCCGGCAGAGTGACTACCAGGTTGTCGATCAGTTAAAGCATACCCCGTCGAAGATATCCATGCTATCATTGTTGCTCAGCTCGGAAGCACACAGAAATGCTCTTATGAAGGTGCTTAGCGAGGCACATGTTGCAGAGGGTATTTCAGTGAACCAATTTGATGGGATTGTGGGGAATATAGTGGCTGCAAACCACCTAACTTTTGCTGATGATGAGTTGCCCGCTGGAGGAAAAAAGCATAATCGGGCTCTCCACATCTCAGTTAACTGTGGGGACTATGTGTTGGCGAGAGTGCTGATAGATAACGGATCTTCATTGAATGTAATGCCGAAATCCACTATGGATAAACAGGACGTGGATTGTTCCTACATGAAGCCAAGCTCGACTCTGGTGCGAGCCTTTGATGGATCCAAAAAGGAAGTATTGGGAGAGATGGAGTTTCCCATCCAAATTGGCCCAGAAGTTTTCTATATCAACTTTCAGATCATGGACATCACATCCTCGTACAGTTGCTTGCTTGGCCGACCCTGGATCCACATGGGAGGGGCAATTCCGTCATCTCTGCACCAGCAAGTCAAGTTCGTGGTGGATGATAAGGTCGTTGTAGTGTTTGGCGAAGAAGAGACTCTGGTGAACAGGCCATCAGAATTCAAGTATGTGGAAGCGGCGGAAGAATCTCTTGAAACGGCCTTTCGGTCCTGGGAGATCGCAAATGCAGTGCTTGAGAGGACCAAGGAGGAAAAAATGGTTGCTAAAATCATGTTAGCCCAAGGATATAAGGTTGGTTCTGGCCTAGGAAAATCTGGACAGGGAATCCTGGCGCCCATCCAGCTGAAGGAGAGCAAAGATCGTTGCGGACTGGGATACACTCCAAGTGAAGATGAACGGAAGAAGATAGCAGAGGAACGAAAGAGCAAATGGTTGGCCAAGTCCAAAGGCCAAGATCCATGGCCCCAGAGGATCCCAATTTGTGACATTAGCCAGAGCTTCGTGAGTGCTGGTCTGCTGGATCCCAACCAAGTTGCTGTCATCAAGGATGGCTCTGAAGATGAAGAGGGTAGTGCAAGTCTGGTTCGCCGCTGCTGTGACGGTGAAGAGTTGAAGAACTGGGAAGCTGCGGACTTTCCTGTGACCTTTGGTTCAATGTAATCATCTATAATGCAATCCTGTGGCTCTGCCCAAGGCCATAAGACCAGTTGCTAGGGGCACACATGTTTTTATTTTCTGAATCATCATCATCAATAAAAACGTTTGTTTTGAATTTCTCAATCAATAAAAATCATTTTCTCTTCATTGCATGAGTCTTTTTTCTGCTTTATTATTGCTTGCTTGCTTGTTTCGCCTTTCATTCTGCTTTTTCCCTACGGTAAAATGCAGATCCACAGTAATGGTCTCTGAAAACAGTAGTGTCAACAGTCCGCATTCTGACTTTGATCATCCTATCAACCAAGCCGAGGGGGATGTTGAGGAAGATTGGGAAGTTCCTCCGGAACTCATGAGACTAATGAAGCAAGAGGAAAGGGTAATCCAGCCTCACGGGGAATCTACCGAAGTGATTAACTTGGGTACAGCTGAGAACAAGAAAGAGGTCAAAGTGGGAACGGCCATGAATGACGAAGATCGCATGAAGTTGGTACAGCTGTTGCATGACTACGTTGATGTGTTTGCGTGGTCCTACCAAGATATGCCTGGGTTGGACACTGATATTGTGGTACACAAGCTGCCGGTCAAACCTGAATGCCCGCCCGTAAAGCAGAAATTGAGGAGGATGAAGCCTGAGATGTCCCTCAAAATCAGAGACGAAGTAAAGAAGCAATTTGATGCAGGATTCCTAGCAATGGCCAAATACCCACAGTGGGTTGCCAATATTGTCCCAGTTCCCAAGAAGGACGGGAAGGTTAGAATGTGTGTTGACTACCGAGATCTGAATCGTGCTAGTCCCAAAGACGACTTCCCACTGCCTCATATTCAAGTATAACCAGCGCAGTGGTTGCAAAATTCATCAAGAGGGATCTGATTTGTCGCTATGGTCTTCCCAACAAGATCATCACTGATAACGGCAGTAACCTGAACAGCAGAATGATGAAGGACATGTGCAAGGAATTCAGGATCCAACATCATAATTCTTCCCCCTACCGTCCTAAGATGAATGGGGCAGTTGAGGCGACTAACAAGAACATCAAGCGGATAGTGCAGAAGATGGTGGTAACATACAAGGACTGGCATGAGATGCTTCCCTTTGCTCTGCATGGCTACCGTACTTCAGTGCGTACATCAACTGGGGCAACCCCTTTTTCCTTGGTATATGGGTCAGAACCAGTCCTGCCCATTGAAGTTGAAATACCCTCCCTGCGGGTACTGATGGAAACAAAACTAGAAGAAGCTGAGTGGGTACAGGCCCGGTCGGATCAGCTAAATCTGATTGAGGAGAAAAGGATTGCAGGCTTATGCCACGGTCAGTTATACCAGCAGAGGATGAGAACAGCTTTTGATAAGAAAGTCAGACCTCGTGAATTCAAGAAAGGCGATCTGGTGCTGAAGAAGATCCTGCCTATTCAGACCGATCCCCGAGGAAAGTGGACACCCAGCTATGATGGTCCCTATGTTGTCAAGAAAGCCTTTTCTGGACGGGCGCTGTTACTCACAGACATGGATGGCGAGGATCTCCGGAATCCGGTCAATTCTGATCAAGTGAAGAAGTATTATGCCTGAAAGAAATAGACCAAAAAAGAGAAAGATAAGCCAAGTAAGAACCAGCTCGCTAGGTTGAAAACCCGAAAGGGCGGCCTAGGCAAAATCAGAGCGACCCGGTGGATTGAAAACCCGAAAGGGCGATCCAGGCAAAAATTAGGGTCAGAAAACTTGGGCGTGGAAAGTTAAACAAAGGCATACAACCTTCCCCGAGGCTTGAATGAGGGAATGATCAAGGTCAAGGACACAGATGTTAGCACTGCTCCACAGAGACGGACAGTCAGAAATTAGCTTTTCTATTTTTTTTCGTGTCTTTTTGTAGTTTAAACTTTCAAATGTATTGAACAGTCGTCGTAACATTCTGTGCGATTGGTTTCTACATCAATAAAGCTCAACTTTTTCCTACCGGTTTGTTATTTTCCGCTTCTCTGCTCAAGATAAACGTTTTATGATGATGGTAATACTGAGTTGCAAAACATGTGCATACATCATAGAGCATTACAAATCATTGCGAAATCCTTAAAAGTCACGGGAAATAAGCAATCTCCCAAAGAAAGTTAATCTTGCAAGGAAAGTTGCACTCATAAGTCATTCCAGAAGGCAAACCATAAAGCAGACTTGCACTCGGCCCATGGGTCCCGTAAATCAGTTCCTCAGTCTCGTGCCAGGAGTGTCGGGGGTCGGTTGAACCAGCAAAAGAATAAGCCTTTTATTAAAAAAAAGAAGAGCACAAAAAAGCAAATGATCAAAAAAAAGCTGATCAGGCAAAAAGAAGAAAAAACAAATGATCAGAAAACAGAAAGCTGATCAAAAGAAGAATTAAAAGATGAAAGGAAAAAAAAAACAATCAAAGCTTATTAGCTAAGTGTTGATAAAATTTTCGTTAAAAATTATCGAAAATGAATTTTACTGCATTTTACGTAACCGTGTAAATATTACCTGCCGTTTAGTTTCCAAAGGACTCAGAGTTCAACAAAAACTTATTTGGGGTTTCTTTGAGTGGGATGTGACTCAAGGAGGTGAAAATACTATTTTTTCCTGGAAGAGAAATATACAAACTTGTCGAATAATATTTAGTCACGTTATTTGTTCAGTCTCAAAAAGGTTTCAAGTCATGAGAGCTTGGATGGAAATCACAAATATCAAAGACTTACTTTGGGAAATTCCTAGACATCCCAAACTCTAGGGTTTTCTATTTCCTTGTAATTGTTTTCAATAAATGTAGGATTTCATTTCTAGTGTAATGTGCTTTTGATTTGAGCCTTGTTGGCAATAGAATAGGTTAAGGTCTTTAGAATAGTTTGATGTATCCATGGGCCTTGTTTTCCTATCTCTAGTTAAGGTCTCAAATCAAAAGCACATTACATGTAGGCTCAAAGTAACTATTCTAAAGACCCTAGGGTGGGGGACCTGTTCAGAATATAAGCAGTCCAATTTACTGCTTCAGGCCACAATGTCTAAGGCATTTTCTTACCACCACAGATAACAGAGACCTAACAATGTTCATCACAGTCCTGTTTTTCCTCTCAGTAACTCCATTTTGCTGAGGGGTATATGTTGTAGTTAATTGTCTTTCTATACCAGCTTCTTGAAAGAATTGATTAAATTCTTAAAACACTTGAAACTATGAAAGGCTTCCATTTTTTCACTTACAAAATAAAACCAAGCTTTCCTAGAGAAGTCATCAATTAAACATAGGAAATACCTCTTATTGCTGCTTGAGGTAGGAGAAATTGGTCCAGATATAGCTGCGTGAATTAGCTCCAGCTTGCTGCTAGCTCTCCACTGACTTGCTTTAGGAATAGAATCCCTATGCTGCTTCCCATTCATGCAATATGTGCAAGCCTTGACGCCTTTTGAGAATTTTGGTAGCCCTCTCACCATATCTTTGCTCTTCAATAGTTTCAATCCATTTAAGATTAGATGCCCATACCTACAATGCCATAGGTATGATTCATCTTCACTAGAAGTATACAAACAATTGCATTCGATGTGTTGTTTCTCTGTTGAGACAGGAGCAATCAACATGAACATTCTATTATAAGCCATTCTGCTCTCAAAGATAAGGCCCCTTTCAGGATGATACACTTTGCAAAATTTATCCATGAATAACACTGCAAGTCCTCTTTCTTGAAACTGTCCAAGACTTAATAGATTGTTCTTGAGCTCTGGGATATAGTAGACATGGGTTACAATGTAAATCATGCCATTTACTCTTAGTTTGATACTCCCCAAGACTTGCATTCTTGTATTGTTTCCAAGCCTTACATTTAGCTTGAAGCTTTCATATAGATTGATGAACCAATTTTTATTCCCACCCATGTGGTTTGAGCATCCGGAATCCAAGAACCACATTTCTTCCTTCTAATCTTCTTTTGTATCAGATTGAATCATTAACAGCATGGGTTCTTGTTCATCAAGTTCTGCATAATTGGCCTCCTAGTCCCAATCTGGGCACTTATTTCTATAATGCCCAAGTTTGTGGCATTTATAGCATTCAACAGTTTCTGTATTTTGCCTACCTCTCCCTCTTCCTCTTTCTCTAGAGCCAGCTCCTCTACCTCTGCCTCTATATGTTGTCTCACTTCTTTCTTGTGTGGCAACCTTCAATGCTTGCTCATCACCACGATTCTTGTTCAGTTTCTCTTCATGAACCATCAAAGAACTTTGCAATTCATCAATGGACATTTTCTCAGTGTCATGAGATTTCTCAATCGAGCATACTATGTAATTGTATTTCTCGTGGAGGGATCTTAGAATCTTTTCCACAATTTCCCAATCTTCCATAGTGCTTCCATGGAGCTTCATCTTATTCACAATTCCCATAACCATAGGAATGTATTCTGTGACTGTTTCACCCATCTTCTCAATTTATTCGAATTCCTTTCTCAACGCTTGAAGATTTGCCCTTGCACTCGAATTACCCTGAAATTTCTTCTTTAAAGACTCCCAAATTTCCTTCGAGGTATATTTCTTCAAGATTGTTTCCAGCGTTGCTCTATCAATCGCTTGAAACAAGTAGTTTTTCGCCTTCAAGTCCTTAAGCTTCGATTCTTCAAGTCTTTTCTGTTGCGCTTCGGCTGACACCACCCCTTCCTCCGATTTTTCGATTCCCGTTTCAATCAAGTACCAGTACTCTTTCGATCTCAAAAAATTTTCCATCACAAGCTCCAATGGTCGTAGTGACAATCGAATTTAGGGATGGAAGCTCGAACGAACATGCCTTCGTTCCCGTTCGTGTTCGCCATTGTTTATCCTTTGAAGAATTTGCGATTCTTGCATACAGTATCAGGCCCAATGTGAGCTCTGATGCCAATTTGTTGAGACTAGTCAAGAATAAGTGAAAACTCTGATGTATTATTGAGAAATGATACACTATATAGTGTTGGATTACAACAGAATTAACAATAGTTGCTTTGTAACTAACTAAAAACAGATTAACAATGGACTAACTCAACTATAGTTAATATTACAACTCAACTATTAACCATAGTACAATTAGTCCCAACAGACACATCCCAGAGCAATTTGAATAAACTATTGTAACCAAAAAAATTCTAATAAACTATAAAGAACGAATTAAATAAAATCTCAACGACACTACGAAAGCATAAAAATCTTGTTCTTGCTACAATAGTTTTTCCTCGAGCACAAGCATTTCTCATTAGTAAGCCTTGCAGTAAGGTTTTTAAAAAAAAACGCAATCTACGGAAACTCTTCATTTAGAACAATATCACATGGAATATAAGGCAAACTTGGTATGGAGAAGATTCTCATGCACAAAAAAGTATAATTTAAATCTAACATAATAGTTGGCTCTCATTACAAGGTTACTGATACAACACACATTGGATGGCTTTTCTCGTGCTCCTTTTGCACTAATATGGCCCCAGATGTGTGTTAGGAAAAAAATGCAGCCTATTTCCCAACCATCTTTCAAAGACAAAATAAATATATTCCACATGTTAGAGCGAGCACGAGGAACACTAGGACAATTTCATTAGAAAGCATATTTCCGTGCAGATTCAATGATCAAGCAGCTGCATTTTTGCGATTGGCTAAACTTCAAATCAGATAGGCAGGCATTTGGGCAAATTATACTCATCTAGACACGGAGGTTATCTACAACTAGCCTTGGGCGATGGCAAGAACTTCTTCAGGATCGCACTCTGTTGCTGAGATTAAGGAAGCAGACTGAATCTTTCCAGCATGATCAAGCCGCATCAAAATTACTCCCCTAATAGAAATTGACCATACAGAATAGTAATTAAAGAAGCAACAACCTAGCGGGTATCAACTCAATGAGACATTATTTCAGTAGGTTTTAAATTTCAGTCAAAATGAGGAGAAAAAGTGAGGAAGCTTGTTATATATGGAAGTTAAGCGGACGAGAAAATGAAATTATAGAAAATGAGAGGAAAACTAAGTTTTTTGAGAATTATTTGAAACAAAGCTTGTTATATAAAAAAATGTTGCAAGGTCAAGTGCAGCAGCAAAATATCAAGCAATAGCAGCGGCTAATTATGAGCTGATATGGCTCAAACAGTTACTTAAGGAGCTAAGATTTGGAGAGGTTATGCATATAACACTCATTTGTCGTAATCAAGTTGTGCCGCATACTACCTTAAGGGCCTGTTTGGATAGAGCTTATTTTGAACTTATGCAAAACAACTTATGCAAATAAATAAGGTTTTATGTATTATTCATAAGTTTGTTAAGGTGGTTTATGGAAAAACATCATATGGAGATATAACTTTTTTTAGTGAGTACTTGTGAATCAACATAAAAACTTATTTATCTCCATAAGTTATTTCTCATAAGCTTAAAAATAAGCTTATCCAAACAGGGGCTAAATCCAACATTTCACAAGAAAATTACGCACATTAAATAGATTATCATTTGACTTGAAAGTAAATTTTATCTGGAAACATCTCAACTAACTTCGCCAAAGAGGTGGGAATTCTGTAAGAACTACGCTTGCATGTACCCTGATTTCTAAATGTAGTTGCAGACACGAGGAAGCTAACTTGTTTTAGTACACTCCCTATTTCAATTCCCCTGATTTTTCTCCAAAATACTCGTCACAAGCTTATAGTCATAAATTTAATGGTACAGATATCAAATAAGCAGAAAATATGCAAACAGAACATAATTCAATTTTACCTTGCAAATCGAGATTGTATTGAAATATCCCGAACCTTAATTCTGTTGACTGTGCCACTTTGGCTTACAAGAACCACTTGTTCATCACTTTCACCATCCTCTGATAGAGACAATGAATAAATGACTTATATTATATAATATAAATGCATATAGTTAATATTATATAATATATTAAGTAATAAAATAGCTAAAGACAAATTAAATTTTAAATTAACATAAAATCAGTATAATATATGTTCCATATGCTAAAGAATACATAATAAATGGACAAATAATAATAATAATATTAATTAATAATAATAATCCATGTTTATGTGTCATTATAATTATAATTATAACTTATTGAACATTTATTTGTCTAAAACATTTTATTAATTTATAAACTGAAAAACTTAATGTAAAAAATTAATAAAACAAAATAATCAATCGATTTAAACACATTCTGAGCAATCTAATCTTGACTGGTTCTGAATAGTTTTGAGATCAATTGATTCTTTGGGTAAAACGGACTGACTACACAAACTTGATCGCAGTTCAACACACTGAACCAACCAGTCCAGTCCAATCGTGTTTTTAAAACAATTCTCAGAAATATAACAAAAGATATAAAAGGTGAAACAAGAGAAAGATTGAGAAAATACCTGCTAAGGAGAATCCTACTACAAATACGGCAGCCAAGCGATCCTCAGCAGAAAACTGAATGCACGGGTGAGAAATAAACCAGATGCTTTAAATAAATAACTTTTTATTGTCAAAATGGGCAATTCCATGTCAGGAAAAAAGTACCTTGTATCCAATCAGACCAACTCGATTCAAAGGCGACATTCGGAAACTGCTCAAAGGAACTCTCTTTCCATAACCACTCTCAGAAACAAACAACAACCATGGGCCGCTTTGGCTCTTTCCACTGTGGCCATATAGCAAATAAATATATCAAAGACATATGTGATAAATCACTCCCCACTATCCTTCACAAAACAATTAGTCGTCATGAAGTCTAAGCACTTCCTGTCTTTGCAATTGGGTCACATCAAGACTAGGGAGCAAAAGACAGGGAAGTATATTAATTATAAACTTCAAATATTTTGCGGACAAAAGTATAATCATGATCTTTTTCTTTTTAGAAGATCAGTATAATCATGACCTAAAAAGCCAAACGGGACCAAATAATTATAATAACAACAACAATAATAATAACAATAATAATGAATAAACAAATAGATTTTCACTTTTTATTATATGAATAAGCCTATGGGCAACTAGAATTCATAAAACACAGCCTTTTCAAAACTAAGAATTTCTATTGCTATTTAATTTAAATGTTTATACCTTCACTGAACTCCCAATTTGAGAGCTTTAGTTGCTTAGTGCAAATGTATTTCTTGTTGACAAAACCATTCAAGCGAGTCTACCAAAGTTATGGGAATAAATTTTAAATTAAAAATAAGTAAAGCATATAATCAGAACACAAAGAAACTGTATGCTCATTTGGTGGAACTTAAAATATTCCCATCATGGAAACAAGTAATTATAAGCACATCAGGACATTATTCCTAAACACTTGAGCAAATCTAGGGCAATGTTCTGAATCAAATCATATTTAAAGTCTGACGTATGGCAAAAATGATATAAGCCAGCCACAATTTTATCAGCTATTAATTACTACCAACAAAAGCACACAAGACCTCGTCTTTATTACCTGCTTCCAGGAAATTTTGACAAGGTTTCCAAATTGCTCCACATGGCTGCTGGTATTATGTCCACACTTGCCATCCTATCCCCATCTCTGAGTCTCATTGCCAGTGCACCCCTGGTATTTCTTCCTAGTGTGCGAATCTGAGCTTAAATAGTGACAAACCAATGTGAACAAAGTATGGAAATAAACTGGAAAACGGTATTGGAAATTAAATACTAGTATTTTAGCAGTTTACTTTGACAGTCTGCAGGGACAAAGTACAGGGATTGGCTTTTTTTAGAAGTTTTCTTTTAAACAAAACATGGTTTCTGTGAATGATGTATTAGATGTTATTACAAATTAAATAAGAAAACAAATGGTGATATATAAGGAATATGGAAATAAATCCCAAGAGATATTCTCAGATACTCTAAATCGCACTAGAGATACAATAAAGATATAATAATAGATTTTCAAATATTCCAACAACAGTAGAGTTTTGACATATTATAATATCACTAGGAAAAACATATTAGTTGAATAAAATATTACTTGTAGTCTTCTCAAATTAAGGTCCATTTCTCTTTAATGAAGATAAAAGGCTAGTTCTTCATATCACAGCCATTCAAAACTTATTAATGAACTACACATTTTGTACTCCCTCCTTGTCCTCTTCATTTTCTTCCCTAACTCCAAAATGTTAACACCAAATTAGTCCAAAGGGTTAACAGCGTAAGTTACTTTAAAGAGATCACACATTAATAATAAATTTGGTTCTGTTATTTTCAACGAATTTTGTAACAAAAATTAGTGATTTGAGGCACTCATATTTCAAAGATTATGGAATTTGGAAGTTAAAGTTCATCAAAAATAGAAATAGTAACAGATATCATTGGACCAGATATGATTCGTGGTAACTTTCTGGCATTGTTCGAACGATGTAGCCAACCCCACCTTGCAGAAAAAGGATTTAGTTGTTTCAGAAATAATAAAACATAGCAACTTGCCTTGCTGCATAGACTCAATATGACCATTCCGTTGTGTGAAGCCATAGCCACAAAGTCATCATTTGTGCAACAACGAACCCATTTCAGTTCATCACCGGGAACCTTTCAAGTTAAATGATATGTATGAATATCCCTAGACAAAGACTTAACCAATAATCTAGTATAGGAAAATACAATGAATATATAGCGCTGCAGAAAGAGAGCTCAAATAATAGAACAAACCAACTGAATTGCAATGATCCCGGTCGATCTGATTGTTGAGAATGAATTCAAGGGTACTCTCTTGATATAGCCTTGCATTGTAAGCATCAGCAAAAACTGATCTTCAGTGAACTCACTCACAGGAATAACGGATGTTATTCTTTCACCATCAGATAAAGATAAGATCTAGCTCAAATGTCCCAAACAAAAAAAAACATGTTATTTCAAGCAACTTCTGTTTCAGGTCTTATTAGTTCAGGTGGTCTTTCATAAAGAAAAAACAAACAGTTATAAGTGTAAACAATAAATATTGTTTTCAAAATAGTCAAATCCCCCCCCCCCCCCCCTTTCACTATCCCCATATTATCCCAATCTCTGTTCAAAACCTTTTTGTTACCGCATGCCTGTAGGCATTGTGTGAGTATGCCCCATTTTCCGGCGGGTGTCGCCATGAGGGTGTCTTAGTGTATAGAGAAAATAACGAAAAAGAAATACCTGAACAAGTGGTGTGCCAGCAGCAGTCCGACTACATTCAGGAATTTTGTATGCACGAGCTGAATATACTGTTCCCTTGTCACTGAAAATTAAATTTCACAAGCCAAATAATATTCAAATGTAACTAGATCAGCTGTAATGCAATGATTCAAATAGTAACAGCAACATAATTAACCACAACTAAGAAAAGAAACAAAATCTAAATATTCAAAGTCAAGTCAAATACTAACAGCAACACAGTTAACCACAACTACCAAAATATACAAAAAATGAATTCTAATAAGCCCATTTCTTAGATAAATAATGAATGACTGTTAACAAGTAAAGCCAAACCATAGAGCATGCCCACCTAACAATTTAAGTAAATGCTACAGAGCATCGCAAGATACAGGCAGACTAACAATTAACTTAATCCAGGTTCTACAGCCACCATGAGGGAAAACAAATTAATATATATATATATATATATATGTTAATTATATTAAGAGAAATGCTAGCAAAATACTCCTCGGCACTTCTTTCCACAATATTTATTATTAGGTGAAATCTCACCCCAACCTCACTGATATAGCCAGCCCTATTTACTGGGATCCACATGGGATTACACTTAATAATGAGGGTTGACAAGAGAGTCAAAAAAGTGAGTAGCTAGCATTCTTCATTAAATTAACTACGGATTATGTAATTTGGATTGAAGTATTAAAGATATAGTCTAATGTTCGGGCCATTTGACCAAAAGATTTAGGCTTCCTATATATTGCTTATTCTGTTTCTAGAGGTATATGTCTCTTGAAACTTTAAAATAAATAAATAAATAATAGCACTTTTTTTTACAGAAAATAATAGCACTTTTAAAGACAGTTTTCTATCTGTTTTTTGGGCATCAACCTTTGTTTGCACAAATTTCAATAGGCAAAAATAACTCCACTTTAGGAACCAGAACGAATATAAACCTGAAGTAAAGGACGTGATCATGTGCACGACAAACGAGAAAATCAGACATTGAATCGTTCATTTTTAGTTTTCCTACTGATTTGCCAATTGTTCCACGATTTTGTAGGTTAAAAGTGTCTGGCTTCATGCGCTTCACATAACCTTTCTCACTAAGTGCCTGAAAGTAAAAGACGCCATCATGAACACAATAATCAATTAGTGACCTAGATAATCTACTTTAGCTACCACATACCAATAGCATATCTTCATTTGGAATTACATCAATGTCTTCAAGTTGACCATTGTCTGTGTCCTCCAAAATTGAACGCCTTGGACTAGCAAACTTATTTTTCAGCTCAATTGCTTCTTGCTCTATAACCTAAATAAGATAAAGACAACAAATAGTCAAACCTAGATATATATATATATATACATATATATACATACATATATATATAGGGGATGTATAAGGTGAGAGGAGAGTTTATTATGAGAGATGAGAGGAGTAAATCTGGACCCTATAACACTACATGGGTGGTTGTGATTAGAAAGTGGGTAGTTATCACGTTGACTTTTTGCTTTAATCTCAACCATTCTTGATTTGATCGATGGTTATGATTGGTTCCTCTCACGCTCTCATTATAAAAGTCCTCTCATAATATCGTTCTTTATATATATATATATATATATATATATATATATATATATATATATAGTGAGCAACTTCAATAGCACCGCTAATGAGTCATGAGTCACCCTAATGAAATCAAGAAATAGGGAGTATGGTCCATTAGATCTACCATATAAATTTCAGCTACATGGAACTGCACAAACCAAAAACTTTCACCTCAATGTTGTTATGATTTGTTTAAGACTATTTTAAAGTTGCTCTAGTTTGAGAATGATGTTTTTTCTTTTTTTTTACTTTTAATTACAAAAAATGTCCCCTTATTTTTATTTTTTTTGAAAACATTGTTATATAAAACTAAGAAATCAGAGCTTTGGTTGCAAAGGTTGAAGTTGCTATCATGTGACTAAGAAAGCCACAGGTCTGAATCATGAATCGGCAACTTGCAAATGAAATAATATAAGGCTGACTCATTCGCAAAGGGTGGGGTGGGGGGCTGTGCTAATTGCAAAAAGGAAGCTTGCCAGCTTTTCAAGCCAACTTGTACTGGAGAAGACAAAATACATCTGGTAGCATATGCGAACTGATGGAAGCCGTATGTGCAGTGCAAAGATGAGCACTAGTTTCTGTGGCCAGAAGGAAGCTATGAGATAACAGCTGTGTTCACCCTATTTTTCATGTACCAGTGCTAAAAAATCAGTGAAACCACAGATACAGCCGCAGCCTCTAACCCCAATGATATCCAAAGACCATGAATCGGAGGTCCAGCTGGAGAGGGCGTTAGGTAACAGCTGTGTTCACCCTATTTTTCATGTACCAGTGCTAAAAAGATCCGTAGAACCACAGATAAAGCCACAGCCTCTAACCTCAATAATATTCAAGGACCATGAATTGGAGGTCCAGCTGGAGAAGGCATTATGTAAAGAGGGGATTGACAGAGTGATAGAAGTGCTTATCAAGTGGTGAAAGCTACCAGATGGTGAAAATAGGTGGTAGTATGCAGCCAGCATTCAACAGGAATTCCATGCTTTTCACCTTCAGGAACAGGTGTCTGTTTTTTACTCTCTTAAAGGTGGGGAATTTATTGATAGGAGAACCCAAAATAGAAGGGTGTATGAAAGGAGAAGGGGAGTAACATGAAAACTAACTGAAGTTAGGTAGTCTTATTAGTTGGGAAATATATAGAATTGAGGAAAAAAGGATGGTTATCGAGAAGTTTCGGTATTCATGTTGAAGAGTCTAGGTTCTCTAGAATAGCTCGGTAGATTCTTTCAATTCATTTCGTACTGTAATTCCGCAATTCTTACCAATCCTAACTCTGAGACCCAACTAGTTCGGAAGACTGTTAGGAATTCCTCATAAAAGGTAATTCTATTTATTAATTCCTGGTCCAGCTTTATCATCTATCTACTTGTGCGTAATATCTCTGTCACATACAGAGCAGCATCAACAATTTGGATGAAAAATATACAACTTCACAAACTGTCATACCAGCATGTAGGTGGTATCAGTATTATACTGATCAAATGGACTCAATAAGTAACTCAAAAAATAGCTCCTAACCCACAAAAAAATTTACCAGGCTAATCGAGCAAGTATTAAATGAGAACAGATTCAAAGTGATGCTATACCTCCAGTATATTTTTCCTGCTTGACAACAGTTCCTCTAACTTGGAAATTTGTTCCATCAAAGATTTATTCTCAGCCTCAAAGTTATGGCTCTGAAAAGCAAAAAGCTTATAATTCTGAATATGCTCGTACCACATCTATACTTCTAGAAATCTTATCAAAGTAAAGCAATAATTATTGTAGTCTAATTGTGGGCGTGTTTTTAGGGCACCTCACGAAGGGTCAGTCTTCTGAGGCTAATGTCTAAAAGAGCTTCAGCTTGTTTTTCCGAGAGATTGAACTCTGCAAATAGATAGTACTCATAAACATTTAACAAATCAAAGATGGAGAATTTCAAATAATTATTACATGGATTTCATTTCAATAACAAAATGAAGAGTTTCTGACTGAGCATCAGCATCTAGGAAAGCAAATTCTTTATATCATGTCTTGAAATTACAAATTTCAAGGAAAATTACAATCAATGAAAATTAAAAAATAAATCAGGCTTAAAATGAGAAGATTACCATTACGCAGCCCGGCTGCAGCGATCGAGTTACTAGAAGCTTCACGTATTATGCGAATCACCCTATCCAGATTACCAAACCCAACAAGGATACCCTGAGTTTGTATAGAACATACATTTACAAGTTACAACAAAATGTTCATTGAAAAAATGCTATTTCAGTAACTAGTCTAATCCAAAGTAGACGTTGACTAGGTTATGAGTCATACTCTGATGTGGGCCCACATGCATGGAGCTTGGATGAAGGTCAGAAAGATAAAAGACCAAAAAGATCAAAAGAAGACTCAAACTTTAAAGGAATATAATGTGCTCACCCTATCAATTAAGACAAGGGCACATTAAAGGTGACCAAAGTAGTTTAGGGAATTTCTAGAATAGTCAATCTCTACTGTTCCCTAAGCCTTGTATTTGTTTCATAATTGTAATAAATGTCTAGTGTAGGCTACGGTCTAGTAGGCTAAGTTTTGTGGCCATGGGCCTCATTTGCATCCTATTGGACTTTAGAGTGTTGGGCTTAGGATCCAACAAGTCCAACATATAGATACTTAACATCAAAGTGTAATAGTTAAAATTCTAGATGAATGCAATTCATTTCTTCATTTTAGCAAAGTGAGTGCCAAGAATACCTAAGAGAGAGGTGAGGGCAAATCCATGCTAAGAGAGTAAAGGTTCATCTCGAAATTCTCATAGGTTCTTAGGATGAGAACCACGAGCACACTTCCTTGAGGCTAGGAGAACTTACGGATAGTGAGAATCTTATCACCTTTCCAAGAGAGGTGTGGCGATTCTTCAACCTCCATCACCATTTCACTATCTTCTACATTGGTGATTTCTTCTTTTGATGTAGTGTTTGTGTCTTTTTTTGTGTTGTTCAAGTTTCTTTATCTTTCTTTGATTTTTCAAGAACATGTGTTCTTGAGTTTTTGAGAGAAATCATTTGATTTGCCATATTTCTAAATCCTAATCCTTAGAGATCATTTTGGATCTCATCATACTCATACTAATTATTTGTAACTAATGTGTTAGTTTCTCCTTGTACTATATATAGGTACATCCTTCACAGTTTTATTCAATCAATACCATACAATACAATCAGTTTCTACAATAACAAACTATATGTTGGCCTTTATAGCTTGGTGTTGAATTGGGCCTTTATATGGGTAAAAAGAGGGTTGAATTAATCTCTTTCTGCCAGTTTTACCGATTCCTAAAAAATCTGTGATAAACCAGAATTTGTTAGTTTAAAAGGACAAAACATCTTGCAATTCACCAATTTCCAGCCAAACTAGTTCACCCGGCTTTCAACCAATGATTATAAAGCCTGCTACCCATAAACTATATCTAAGCTCTATACTCTATGCACAAAACAATCCCGCCACACCAAATAGATCTTAGAGTATTTGTGACATACCTCGACAATATGACTTCTCTCTTGTGCTTTTGATAGCTGAAATCTTGCACGTCTCTCAACAACAGAGCATCTAAAGTCTAAGAATGCCTGGAGGTTAAATATTAAACAAGGAGAAAAATAAGAATCAGTAAACTCTAACTTCAAAACAAAGCTACTACATCACCCTACAACAAATGACTAACACCAAAATACAAGAAAGAAATTACAGAATACACTTCCTTATAAGATACTGAAAAAATCACAGTTGCTACTGCCGGAAAAAAAGTGCTTCATAAGGGACTTGGGATATTGAGTATAGTTTCCAAATTAATAATCTTGGTCTAATTACAGGTAAATTAGATGTTTCTATAGCTATTACAGGAAGACCAACGGGACATTCATGCATATTACAGCTAACACTCAAAAGAAGGCCTGTTGGCTAGAGAGGCCTTTTAAAGGAAAGGAGGTTGAAACTTCAAAGATGAATTTGACTGAGGCTAGTTGACAACGAGAAAAAGCAAGCCATGGATAAGGCCAAAGAGTCAATTGCAAAATAGTTCAATGGAAATACGATAAGTACTTCAACATTTTTGAAATTATTGGTAAAAAATAGGAGTGTCAACTCCAAGGCATTGTTTTAACCCACAGTTCTTCTACAATGACTCAAACATTGCTAAAAAGAAGGATGTGACTAATAGACTCTATGAACACATTGAAAAGGTCTCTATAGATGTGCAACTGCAACCAAATGATCAAAGCTCTAACTGAGTTGTGTTTATAGGAGAGGACAAGACATGTTTGGCATGTCTTCTGCTGGTAAGTTTAAGTGTATTGTATTGTTAATCTAGAACTAGAATTACATGACCACACTTTAGTTGTGAATTTAAATGCTAACTAAGTATTGCATTACCGCTGAGTCTGAGTGGTCGGTCATGTTTCAGTATCAGGTTCAAGTAAAGTATTGCAGCAACGGTGTTAAGCCTAACTTGTAGCTCATTGGGGGTGTTAGCGCAACTGAAGTTCATTTGAGCAAGTGTTAACTAAATGTTTTTATTTTATAATGTGTAATGCAGTGAATGATTCACTAATTATTTATTTTTTTACAATTATAATATAGAGTCATTCTAAGAAGAGAAAGAAGCTTGAGCATCAAAAAATATAAATTTAATGGTACAAAAATAATAGACTTCTGAGGCTAGTAATCACTCACCTGCAGCAATTCCTTCAATCCCATTTGTTTAGGTTTTCCGTTGAGAATGCTACAATAATTCAAACAAAAAGGTATGTTCAAATTAAGACGCAAAGTATAAAAAAGAAATAATAACTTAAACAACATAATCAAGAAGAGCAAAACAATAACAAATTTGATAGAATCCAGATCATAGAATGAGAAGAAGCTATATATTTGGTATATATATCATCTGTTGCCACCGATACCAACGAGATACTGGTATCAGCAGATGTTTGGAGGAGCTTATTTGGATTTATCTTATGACATAATCACTTAGCTTACAAGAATAGTTTATGACATGTCCATAAATTGATGAGTTTATATTTATAACCTCTCCAAAATAGTTTGTGGAAACAGCTTATTGTAAACTGTGGATCCAAAGGAGTTCTTCATAAGAACATTAGGAAGGAAAATATTACCTGAAACAGAAAATACAGATAGTCTAAGGATTTTGAGAGGCCTAATTTCTCAGTTTCAATTCCCCCCACTAAGTCTTTCCATCTTTACTCATTTCCACCCATTTCCTTAGACTCTTTCCTGTCTCTAAGCATCATTAAATGGTGGCCATTGCAGTATGATGTGGTGGTTTTGTCACAAAAACACCATTCAATGACCATGGTTAGGTAGATTCCACATGGAGACCGCTATTTCCATGGTGGTCACGGTAAAAGTGGCAAAATACAACTTCAAATAAAGCAGATGGGTAACTCAACCCCCCGACTCAAGCCCTGAAGACCAGGTTAAGTAACTTCACAGTTCACACCCAACATGTGAAACACATTATGAGCATACATCTCTGCCATCTTCTAAAATTAATCTCACCTGGACACCACCTTCGATAGTTCTCTTGCTTTCTCTCCCTCCCTTTTAGTTCTGTATTTCTCTATTTTCTAAGTCTATAAACTCCTTTCTCTTCCTCTAGTTCTTCTGTCTATCTCTCTGTTCCTCTGCCCCTCTCCGTTTTGACCCTTCTCTGTTTTGTCCTATTTATGTCTCTTCTGAGTATTTGTCATGTGACTGTCATATTTGTTTAGTGTAGTGGTTCAGTATTGAAGATGAGGAAGAGGGGTATAGGAAAATGACCGTGTTTAGGATGGGGATGGGGATGGGGAGGAGGAGGAGGATTAGCTTTATAATTTATCATCTGGTTTTCTATCAATTTGCAGTAGCTTAACCATGATGGTTTCTACTTTGTTCAAAGCTTACTGAAAATGGATCACACCTAAGAACCAGATTTAATACTTGGGAACAAATATGTACGTTGATTTTCTGAACTGCCATGTAATGCTCTGAGGGATCTTCCCTCTGAAAGTCAGCATATCTCACAGAAACGAAGAATGGAAAGAACATTCACGGAAACTTCCCTTTCCAACGGGAGTATAGAAAGAAGCATCTGTCAATGGAAAGACCTAGAGCTTTGGACTATGCCAAAGAGCTACATCTATGGCTTTCAAGGCCCAGCCGTGAATATTTTTAAGCGATGAGAAAATTTTGCAAAGAAAACATAAGGCCTCAGAAGTTCCTAATTTGTTTTTCTTTTACAGGTATATATAAATCGAGCCTAACCATTAGGCCTTCCTATTTAAACACATAATTTAATATGGCAGCGACACAGAAATAAATCAATTACAATTCAGTGGAGAACTAGAGTGGAAGAACCAGCTGCGGGTTTGCACGGTAGTAACGCCATAAATTATAATTAAATATTTAAAATTGGTATTCATTAATAAAATATTTTAATCTACAATTTCAAATTTCAACCTGGTTAAGGGTCGGTTGTTTTAGATTTTCATAGAATTGATGTTAAAAGATTGATTTTGAAAAAATAAGTTTAAAAAAATTGATTTGTGTTTCGAAATATTTTAAAAGTGGGTTCAGAAGAATTGATTACAACTGGACAATGATGGAAGAATCTGTTTTAATGTATAAATGTATAGAATATTGTAAGTCCCACACCCAGAAATAATTTTATCCAACAGAAAAGCTAGGAATTGTTCGCTTTTATTATAATCAATTCTACCCACCAACAATCAATTTTAATCACTGTAATTACGTAACCTAAACACGTGAATAGTAATTTCAGGTAAAAGAGTCCTGTGCCCCAGGGGTCCAGGGAGTGTAGAATCATTCCAGAAGATATTCATCAGAATAGCATTAATGACCAAAGATTCACAGTATGCATTTAAATAGGCTATTTCAAAATAAATGTGTAACTACAACCAACTTACCCAACCATGTTACAGCTAAATGTAGACTGCAGAGATGTTAAGCGATAAAGATTATTCAAAACAATCAATGGGTCTGATCCACGCTTCAGCTGCAGAGTTGATGAAATTGGTTATCATCTATTCTTTGCTTTTTTTCTTTCCATGCATGTGTCATCGTACAAGAGAATATAGGAATTAGGATCAGAGACATATTTAAATATTTCACCTCAATGACTACACGCATTCCAGAACGATCACTTTCATCCCGAATATCACTTATCCCATCTAAATTCTGCATAAATACAAAAGAAAACAACAATGCAAAAACATTATGGTACAAAATATACATGCTAGCTGCATGTTAAACAGAGGCTTAGATAACCCCTTTAAAAGCCAATGGTTTATAATGTTTGGATCATTAAATTAACACATCATGATATCAAAGTGTGTATAATTTGCATTGGTATTCACAAGAGAAGTATTAAAATATATATATATATATATATATATATATATATAAGCTAATGAACACTCCAGTGAAAATAATAATATCCAAGCAACCAGATCATGTTCCCATAGTTGAGTCATTATCACCAACATAATCACCTTTAAGCATAAAACTACATATTGGAAAACTTAATAGAACGGTGAAAGTTTTACAACAGAAATTTAGAAAACCAAAAAAATGGGCAACCTGGTATCTTAAGGCTCACACCATGTTAGGGTCCATGAAAGGGTTGGAACCATTGCAGATCTAGTGTAGGCAACCCTACTTCGCATTTGCAAGAGGCTGACTCCACAAGTCAAACCTGTGACCTCCTAGTCACATGATAGCAACTCCAACAATTGCAGAAAGACTCTTTCAAATTGAAGAAACCAACAGCAGCCATCAATTATAATTTTGACATATATCAAAGAGTATAGCTTGTATTAACAGGTGAGCGTGTTGAGCTTTTGTTTGTTAGTTAGCATGTTAAATTAGTTGAGCTATTTGATCCTAGTAACAGAAGTTAGCTGTTTGATTCTGTTGAACCGATAGAGATTCAACTCTGAGCTTTTCTCTCTCATACTTTCTCCGTTTCCTTCATTTTACTTCATCTTCTCAAGAAATTTGGACTCTTTCTAGATATTAGAGCCTCAAATCCAGGATACAGATACAGAAACTAATCTGTCACTCAATTTAGGGGAGACACTGCCTCCAAATGATACAGCATGGATATGAGTTAATGGAAAAAGGATGACCTCACAGCCTAATAAAAAAACAAATCATGTGAAGAGAAGTAGTTGACTGAGCAACTTTCAAAGCAAGAGAGTGGAAAACACCAACAATATTTGAAGCATACAAAGCAAACCTCTGAAGTATAAGACATGTAAGAAATGAGCCTAAAACCACAGGAAAAGTCAAAAGGTTCAAATCAAGTTACATGACATGATTTGTATTTGGGAGGTTCCGGATTCAAATTCCCACTAGTCCTTTTAGGGTGAGGTAAATGTAACTCCCTTCATAAGTGGTAAAAGAGCTCAAGTTTTCAACGCCTTGGATTGGGGTATCATCCCCTCACCCTAATATTTCTTCTCTCAACAAAAAAAGTTACATGGCCAACAAAATAACACCACAATATCCAATACAGAACTGTGTGCCCATGAATTGAAAAGCATTACAGTTTCCCAATTCTAGAGCCTTGGTCTCTCTCCCCTTTCCAATACCCAACCAAGTGTCAAAAGATAACCATTCTGACTTCCCTTTTCCTTTTTATCCTAATTATAAACTGACATGCAGAGAAACTGCCCACAACTGCCACAATAACTTCCTAACACAATCGCACTTAAATAAATGCCACTAACTCAGAATTAATAACTGCTACTGACTTAATTGAACTGCTACCTAATATGCCTAATAATAATAATAATAATAATATAATAAGTAGCAAACTAGTAATAATAATAAGGGGGAAATCTTAAGAAATGATTTTTTAATAGTAACTAATTTTGTCTCAAAAACTTCCCATGGCACTCAGTTTTTAAAATGTTAGGTAGATACCAAACACCATATATTTTAAAAATGGCCTGACAGTACTCCCATAGTCATCTCTATCCCTCAGATATTACCTTATTTCACTTAAATAGAAGTCAGTCGCAACTCGCAAGCAATTACCAGAAGACAATAGTACATTGACATTTACAACATTTTGAAGGAAAAGAATAAGAAAAATCTTATTGAAACACATTTATACCTTATTTTCCACGTGTTCAGCAATCTTCTCAACTAAAGCTGCTTTGTTTGTCTGGTAAGGAATCTATTTCAACCATAAAACAGATTTGAAACAAATTTCCCAAAGAAAATAAAGTATTTAAAAATGTCAGAATCTATGAGAATCTAGAATGCTACCTCTTTAATGATTATTGCAGTTCGTTTTGTCTTAGAATCAAGCAATTCAATCTCAGTTTTCCCTCTGACAATAACGCGTCCTCGACCAGTACGGTATGCTTCTAAGATCCTTGAGAAAAATAAACATATATCATACAGACGTTAACATAGTACATTGTTTTTGGGAAGGCGCAAATTAAAAGATAAGAAAAAATGCATACAACAGTTGAGGAACAAATGATATAAAAATCACTCATGAAGGTTAAACAATGTTACGCGGCTTTCAGGTGCCACAGGCGTCAAT
Source organism: Astragalus glycyphyllos (assembly GCA_963573325.1). Taxonomy (NCBI): domain Eukaryota; kingdom Viridiplantae; phylum Streptophyta; class Magnoliopsida; order Fabales; family Fabaceae; genus Astragalus; species Astragalus glycyphyllos. The sequence continues at coordinate 19,397,666 of OY754309.1, forward strand.
AACAATAGCAGCCAGCTTTTCTTCAAGGCTCATAAACACTCAAATTCTATCATGTAATCAACATTCCTAATTCAAAGAATGCAAGATACAAAAATGCAAATAACTTTGATGCAACGCATCAACAATCCATATACCATCAACAAATATTTACCATGTCTTTTGATGGTGACACTGATAAATAAGTCATAATTAGATTGCCACTGCCAACTAAAAGGAATTTTATGAACAACATTATTTAAGTGTATAATGATGCAAATATTTATGAAATCATCATAAAAGAAGGGATTATCCAGAAAACTTGATAGACTTACCCAAGGTTTCCCATAATCAGCCCTCCCGTTGGAAAATCAGGTCCCGGCATGTATTCAAGCAATTCTTGCAGCTACAGCAGACCAGAACTTATCAGTTAAGAAGGTATCAGGGAGAAAAAACTAATATTTACGAAGTAATAAATGACTTATTCTTAAAAGTGAAAAGTAATTAAATGACTTTTTCATTCGTTTCTTGAGTATCTGATAGGAACCAACTAGTATATTGAACGAAAAGGATGATTACAATGTATCTCTGGCCGCGCATGTATCTCTGTTATTAATGGTTTTCCGTTTGAACATTATATCAAAAGAAAGACTCAAAATTTGGCACTCACAGTAGCTTCTGGATTATGCATCATAACACACAGCACATCCACTACTTCCCCAAGATTATGAGGAGGGATATTAGTCGCCATGCCAACCTGATGAAGATAATAATTGAACATAAGATACATGATTTATAAATGAATAGATATCAGAAGTTACTTCAAATATGCAAAAGGGGACCCAAAATCACCGCAATCCCAGAAGAACCATTCAACAACAAGGTTGGAAGACGAGCAGGTAGGAGTGATGGTTCTTTCTGTGAATTATCAAAATTTGGAACGAAATCCACCTGCAACAGGGAACAAATAGCATAAAAGGCATAAGATATTGATGTCAAATTAAATCAGGAAAAGAAATTAAACCACTGGGCAAAGAACAGCAGTGACTGACTGTATCTTGCTCTAGATCTGCCAATAACACTGCTTCAGCTAATTCCTGCATATTCAGACAAAGAACCAAATACAATCCTTCAAAAGGTATGACAAAATTCAATAAGGTAAACCAATTAAAATTCAATATCCTAAAAGCATAATCATTTCAATAACTGGGACACTGGGTTATTATTCAAGTCTATAGCTATATCTATCATGCATATCTGAAATTTATATGATCTTCTAGTTTTTTCCTTCTCATACTTTTAAAGAGTAAACAGATCTCATAATACAAAATTTCAAGCTTGGCCTTGAAAGTTTGATATTTTCAAATTGCTCGCAATCAACAAACATGTATAAAAGTTAAAAAATAACTATCTGTTTACTGACATCAGATCTGACATGGCTACAAATCTGAAATCAGTGCATAGCTTCTTTACCTCCTACTGATTAACAAACAAAAAGCACAACCAATTACTGATTGGAGATTCCATTGTATCAAACCTTATTTTGGTATAAAACTGATGGTGATATGATAAGAGTAGAGTTCAGATTTAAAAAGTAAGTTGTTAAACACATACTTCCAGTTTGCACTCTGTGTAACGCATGGCAGCAGGAGGGTCAGCGTCAATAGAACCAAAATTTCCGTGGCCTTGGATCAAAGGAACGCGTAATGAGAAATCCTGAAATACATTGGAGAAGACATAATCATAAAGGCAAAAAGAAAATAGTAAGATAGTGTTTGGTTAGAGGGAAATGGAGGGGATGGGTTATTTCAAATTTTGGATATTTGATTCAAATTCCTGGAGGGGAGGGGAGGGTTGAAAAATCCCTCCTAACTCAATTTTGGCTCCCCTACGATATCGGGGTTTTTTAGAGAGTAGCTGAAATCATTTAAAATAAAATTTCATAAAGTCACAATATTATTATAAAAATCTTAACTAGTTATTCAAAAGTCTTAACCATACAAGGCACCAAAAGGTTACCTATAAGTCTATAACTTACAACTTAAGCATAATAAATATCTAACATAAATCCTGCTGAGATACACAATCTTAGTAAGATAAAAATTTCCATAGGATGAATACCTTATCAAAGATAAATTTCCTTGAAGTAAGGAAAGATATCGATGTCCTATACCTAAATAATAAAAGTAACATCAAATCCTTAAATTATAAATAATATAAATAATCATAAGCAGTTCTAGAAAAATAGTCATACATAACTTCAAAGTATGATAGCAATTTGGAGAATGAAGGCAGTTATTTCGAATAGCTTATTTTGGGGAAATAATGGCTCCTTTTAACAACTTTCTGAGATTTTGTTGAAGGGAAAAAAACATCTATTTCCAACAAATAATCATTTACCAGACACCCAGTGTTATATGATAGTGATAAAAGACATAAGCAATCATTGACCAAGAATATTTATAAACATGGAGAGAAAATAATACCAAAAGCCAAAAAGCAAGACTGATGTTATACCTGAGCCATCCGCACCAAGGAATCATACACAGCAGAGTCTCCATGAGGGTGGAATTTTCCCAATACCTAAAATAATACCATCATATCATCAAAAAAAAACATCTTATAGTAACATATAAAACAAAACAAAATGACAAAAGGTAATCTGTTGTCCAAACTCCAAACTTAGTTCTTGATAAATCTATTGGGCGCTCATTTATTAATTAATAAAAATTAAAAATATGACATCTATGAGTAGAAACTAACCTCTCCAACAACTCTTGCACACTTCTTGAATGACTTTTTTGATGAGAGACCGAGCTCGTGCATCGCAAATCTGCATTCAAAATATTAACTTGCCTTGCAAATTGCAATAACATCTCAATAGTTACTATCGAATTTCAGCAAACTCAAAATGACAAAAGTGTGGGGCTATTGGTACTCCGGATGATCTATTATTGATAAACATTGATTACTTTTTATCATAATTTCCTGAATTTCCCTTGATATACAAATTTGGTACTGTAATAATCATATTCAAATAAGCGGGTAAGGATAATTTTTATTTGTCTACTCACATTCAATTGAGAGTAACTTAGTAAATTACAATCAAAAGAAGTTAGTGGAGAGTGTCCATGGGACAATTAGGAGCTCAAATAGCATTACCCAACATTTTGTTATTTCTACTTTGCAAAGAGTAAAGTAACCATATGAGAATCTTCATATGGTGAATAAAATAAGGATTGGTGGGTTTAATCTAAACATACAATAAAGCAAACATACTTCAGTTCATAAAATAAATAAAAAATAAAAAATACAAGCAACCTTTTGATTGTCAAATATTACAATGTGTAAGAAAGATCTGCTTCAAAAAAACACAACTAGTAAAATGCCAATAGCTGTTCAAATAAGATGTTCAACATAGTATTTGCCAAACTTTGTTTTGAGAGAAATAAAAATGGGGGTAAAGTTTGAAAGAAATAAAAAAATCTCAAACAATAAAGTTGAAAATATACTTGGCAAAAAATCTAAAATTCCTCAAACAATAAAGTAAAAAAATGATAAAAATAAATAATTTAGTTCAGAAAAATACTAACAGAATCCTTCTATGCACAGGCTTGAGCCCGTCACGAACATCGGGCAATGCACGACCGAGCAGCACAGACATAGCATACGCCATGTAAGCTTCCGTTGCCTCTTTATGAAGTTCCGTCATCACAATCCTTCCATCATTCCTCTTAGTTCCATCAATCACCGTCAAACTTCCATTTCCGTCCAGCTCCGGCTCATCACGGCGTGAAGCTGCCTTGATTGCCATAGAAGGACGCCGTGATACCCGTCGAGAGGAGGCAGATAGGAACCGGAACTCGGAGGGAGTGCGGCGGAGCCATGAGAGGCGAGTGGTGGGACCGAAGGGAGAGAGTCTGAGGACTCTGAGCGCAGAGGATAACGACATGGAAAAGGAGTTCTGGAGAAGCAAGTTTGGGTTTTGGAGGGAAGAAGGTTTCATAGGGTTACTGCCATTGGAGACTGTGTAGAGAGGGTTTTGATTTTTCTAGGGATTTTGGGGAACCGATAAACGCCGATTTCTTAAACCCTTTCTAATGGTCTGTTCTTGCGCGCCAACTCGTGGATTTTGGATGATGGTAAACTAGTTTGTATGACCCGTGCGGATTATAAAAGAGGCAGTTTACGTGTATTATGTGATATATTATTTACTTTGTAAAACAGTATAAAATAAACCCATATCAAATTTTTGGGGGAGACGTGTATTAGATTAGGTTGTATAACATGTTATCGGATATTAAGTTTGCGAAGTCGTGGTTATAGTTAAATATTGATTACTAATAGTAATAACAGTAATGTTAATAAAATAACGATTCGAAGTAGATTTTAGAATTTTTTAATATTTTACATGATGGTTCTTTTAATCACTCTATAAAAGATATCTCTATTATAAAGTTGTTTACTTCTTACAAAAATAGTTCATTAAACAGTTAGTATGAATATTGATTTTTCAATACTCAATATAATATATTTGTCAAAAAAAGCTCAGTATAGTATAATGGGTGATTAGAAGGGGGAAAAATAAAAGATGTTGGAGTATTTTCGTTTTTGGGCATTTCTGGATTTATAATCAATAGATAGGGCTATTTTCGTCATTTACTTTTAGCGGTATGCTCCATTCCCTATCTCTAGACGGCGTTCATTCCCTATCTCTGCTCATCAAACGGCTGAAGAACACGGCAAAGCGGTATGCTCCATTCCCTGAAAGTTGTTTTATGCTCCATTTACCTTTTTTTGGATTTAGTTACAATTGTTTGTGTGATTTCTAATTCAAGGCTGTTTTCATTCTAATTCGATTATAAAATGCATTCCCACCACTAAAACGATTAAACGCATATGTCTCAAAATCTGAATATGGAGATATATCTTATATGCAAAGTCCTTCGTTTATTCTAGATATACTCGAAAGATTAGTTAACTCAAATTATCAATGTTGATCCCTTATTTGTTCTATAGAAAATATGAAAGTGGATTAACAACACGTCATTGTTTCTTGTTGTGCCATGTGAAAATTAATTACAATTAATTTGATGTTAGATAGAATGAGGATGGCCTATGGTTTTACACCCAATTAGTTAGTCCTTACTTTGATTTCACTATATGTGAAGAAAAATCTGTTAATAGGACCAATACCCAATTATTGAATATTTTATACAATTAAAATCTACTTTGTGCGATTCAACTTTATTTACCCCTGCTTCTGAATTTGCTCCGTTCCTTATAGCTTTGAACCATAGAAACAGCAGCGACGTCGTTCTATTCCTTTGCCCTTGGTTTTTTCGTTTTTCAAATACTTGTAAATTCAAAGGATGTGTGGAGAAATCAGAAGTGAAAGTCACCCAAATACAAATTGGACAGTTTAAATGTTGACAATTTTTTTCCTTGTTATGCATTTAGTAAATTGTAATCAAGTGTGTGTTTTGCGCTTTTATTAGATTTGTCCCTAGGAATGTAAAAATATAATATTTCTGAAATTGACCTACCAACTTCAAATAAGGTAAGTTTGATTTTGTAATGTCTGACAAAGGATCATCTTAAAGTGCTAATCCTTATTTTCAATTTATAATGTTTGACTCAGGTATGTTTGATTTTAGAAATCATAACAAAGGATCATCTTAAAGTGCTAATCCTTATTTGTGTGCCAAGCTGGTTTAGTTATATCGCTGATATTGTCCATTTGTTGTTTTCTTGTACAAATCACACATAAACGACTACAATTTAGTTTTAAGCAGCATACTAATATTCATTTGGTTTCTTATTGAATAAAGGTTGTGGGCAGCGTCTTAATACTATGCTTGGACTGAATTTCAGCAGTAGTTAAGGGTTGGATTTAAATGCAATGATAAAACTACAATGTGCCATATACTGTATCAACAGGTATGTATGATTTTATGGTTCAAGTGAAACCTCACTATCTGCACTACATGAGAGTACAAACATGCGCATATAAGTGGCGCCACTGGAAACATTTTGCTGTCAGTTTGTTATAAATTAACTCCGTGCACAACGTTGAGTAATATTTAAATATAAATCATAATTTAAATTGCCAATTTAAAATATATAAAAGTTCCGCAAAATTCACATCGTAGTGTAGCGCTAATGCTGGATGAAAACACTTAACGAATTACTTGAAGTAATTTAAAACGAACCACAAATTCGAAAATAGACATTAAAAATTTAAATTTTGAGTCCATTCAAACATATGAGGATGTAATCGATTTGTTATTGAAAAAGAAGACATCCGCGCCTACCACCCATGATTCTTCTAATAGTTTACCACTTTCCCTTGCAAAGACAAAGACCAGATTTGTCCCACCCGGGGATCTGACCCGGATTCGCGCTTTAATAAGCTCACTTGTGCCACGTCGTCCTACTAAAGGAAAGGGCTCTTTATATTCCGAGTTGGCCTGCACCCTATCCTATTCGATTAGGAAACTGATGATTCTAGAGCAAGTGACATCCATATCAAATCCTCCAGAAGTAATGCTCAACAGGAAAGTCATAAAGAAGTGCCACAGCACTATTGCTATTGATCGGACATTCACAATTGCATTACCTGAAGGGAGAAGGGCGATCCAGAAAGAAAGAACGAAGGCCCTCTCACCCGAAGCAAATAGCCCTAGCTAAGTGAGCGCAACAGTTTAGACTCAACCCTTCCTTATATGTAATTTGGGGATGCTGCGGGAGTGCACGGTGCCCGGGTAGACGAACCGGCGGGACGTTGCCATTGGCCCTTCCTTATATTATGGACGGAAGTATACCCCTTCTTTTTCTTGAGCCAGAGTTGGGACTTTTGGGCGTAACGTAACATTTTTTTTTCTCGGAGGTTTTCCCGTGGATGTAATGCTTAGCAACCCGTGCGCCCCTACCCGAGAGGCAAGCTTGGCCATAAGTTGGCCATAAGCAATTCCATCGAAATTGACCTCAGTAAGGCCAGTGGCTTCTCTGATTTTCTGGTGAATTCTTTCACCGAAGAGTTTGGGGAGTCCTGCAATAAACCTTTCTTTCCAGAAAGATGCATTACAGTCTTCTCTTTTGAGAACATGGGTAAGGAAGACGTCTTTGTACCATCTATAGTCAGACAGTGTGGGGCATCTTAAGTTTGAGAGGACAATCTGGGCTGAGGCTAATTCTTCTATGGGATTACCAACGAAATACATTCCGATGGTGAGTATGAGGGTGTCAGTGGCGTCAGATTTTTCAACTGTACTTCCATCTTCATTTTCATGAAGGTAAGTATGTGAAAGAATCTTCTTTTTGTCATCCAAGGTTACGGAATGGTCCCACCAGTTCTTTAATTGACCAATAAAGCCGGTAACAATTAAGGCAGTTGCGGTGGCATCATTGATACGTTGAATTTGGTAGGCATAGCGAGCCATCCCCATTTCTTGAAGGGTGTTGACGATTTCATACTCAGCTTTGCCATCAATGTTCCATTCATGGACAACACCGCCATCGAATTTGGAAGATTTGAATTGGGATCTTTCCTCAAACTGTAAGTCAGGAGGAGTGGGTCTTTTGTAGTAGTTCTTTCCCCCGAATTAAATCGTATGCGATATAATTCTTGGATAGGGTCAGAGGTGCTATCTTCTGATTCTGAGTTTTGGACTTCTGATCCTTATGGAGAAAGTTTATGTTTTGGGATGTGGAAGTATCAGCAATACTTTTGCCAATTTTTTCCATGAGGCGTATGGAAGGGAAGTCAATCTTCTCTTCTATACTTCTGGGAAGACTTCTAGGGCTAAAGTGGGGGCTAGAAGTGCTATTTGGAAAGTGTGAGGTGGAGGTTTTGGAATCTATCTTAGAAGATAGGTTGTCTACCTGCTGAGCGATGGTATACAGGATTTGGTTGGATTAGTTATTTTGTTCATGGATTTTTCTAATGTCATCCATGACAGGTGGTTCAGAACCTGGCCTTCCTGTTTTGAAAGGGGTAGCAGTGATTTCTCCTTCAGGGACACTGATTCTAATACTTTCTAAGGGAGGATGAATGGCAGTAATGGTTGACCCAGAAACTAGGTTCCATTTTTTGTAAAGATTGGTTTGGACATTGATCTGGTTTTGGGAGTAAACTTCCTCTATGTCATTTATTTGACAATAGGCTTGAAACCAGTCAAGGATAGGAATATTGGATCTGAACTTATGAAGTCCTTTGATCCATTCTGGTTGGAGTTTATCACGAAAGGATTTGTCCAATTTCATGAACCAATCTCTTCTGACTTTTTCCTCTGGATGATTGAATTCTTCTTCTAGGTATTCCCAGTTAACTGAGAAGTTAGCTGATTGTATCATATTGATAGAACCTTCCATTTGGGATTTTGCAGGTGATCCTATTTGGGAGGTATCATCTACTGTTTGGTAGTTGGGAATAGGGGTCCTATAATCTACTCTGATGTTAGGACCTATGTTTCTATTAGAATTTTCTGAAAAGGAACTCCTAGAGGACATTTCTTGGATAGAAATTCTAGGAGGTTCAAGACGTCTAAAAGAGTTGAATTTAAGGAGGACCCTTCTGTCAGGTCCTTCTTCAATCTCTGAGACTTCTTGTCTAGAGATGTTTCTGGGAATTTGAGGAGTTTGAATGATGAATTCCTCAAGTATGGTTATTTCGTTCCATTTGAATCTCTTAGGAACAAAATAGGTGGGATTGTCTGCTTCAATCTGAAGCAGAACAGTCTCATCTTTAGCTGATGGGGCTGATATGAATTTTGAGTTAAGCTGGGAGGACATAACTCTGAAGTAGATCCTGTAAAGAACGGCGAAGTTCTTACAAAGGTCTTTGAATTCATTTCCTTGAAGATGGACATCAAGGATTATGGAATCATGAATAAGGGGATCAGTAAGATCCACAGAGTAATTGAGGGCACAGTTAAAGTAGATAGGCCCATTGCAAATATTAGTTTGGATCATGGCTAGAAGAGATGCTTTGTATCTCTTGAGCCTATTGTCTCGTAAGGCGAGATAAATAGGTGCATCAACGCCTAGGTGAACTAGGGGTTTGACCGCGACTTGAATAGAACCGAAATGAATATATCTACATCCTTTTTCAATATATTTTTTGATAGAAACTTTGGTCAAAAGAGGGATACTTTGAAAATCATTTTGGATCGAAATAGTTTCTTCATGAGTTTTTATGGAAAAGGCAGTTTTGAAATCAAAGGTACCTATTTAGGCACTCTTTCCCAGAATTAAATAGGCCTCCACAATTGCTGGAATATTCCTATACCTCTGAAATTCGGCTTTTTTTAATTCTGGGAAAGAGTGCCTATTTATAGGAGATCCCTTGGGCAGAGAATAACCCTAATTGTGGAGGCACATTTTGTCTTTTTTGAGGGCAAAATGTCCTTTCTACCCAATTCCCTAGGTCACCAAGGAATCTTCAATGATTGGCACGCACACTGATGATGGGTGACAGCTGACAGGTGTCCTTTCATGAATTTCCGTGTTTCCTTCAGCTTTCTCTCTCATGTTGCGCATTTAGGCATTGCTGCCACAATAGGTGCTGCAGCAATTAAACAAACACATTAAACCACAATTGGGCACCAAAGTGCCCATTAATAACATAATTAAGCTTGCACCTTTAATTATTCTAAACTAACATATTTACAACATTAATCACTAAAATACTTGAGAATTAACTGATTTAAGCTTGAAATAAGAGGTAATAACAATCATATTTGATTGTTATCACACCCCCAAACTTGAACCATTGCTTGTCCTCAAGCAATGACACTTGACACAGACAAGCAATATACCAGCAAACAACCAGATAGTTGAACATTAACACAAGCACACAAAATAGAATATTAAGCTGAGCATACAACTTTCAGATTGGTCCCTCACTTGCAAACCCACTGATTGATAAGTTCCCTAAATTACTCCTGCTCAATAGAGTGTGTGTGACATTTAACTCAGTTCAGAACATAGCAAGGTTCAAAATTTCACTTAACTAAAACTAGAGAGGCTTTCTTTTGAGACTGCCAAAGATGTTTCAAAACTAAGGGTAGACTAACAATTCAAGCATAGAAAGGGGGGGATAAGCATGACAAAGGGCTTTGATTTAGCAATTCAGAACTCTAGGCCAGTGCACTTATTACAACTTGACTGAAGTGCTGCAGCAACAGTTGCTGCAGCAATACAACTAGAACAGAATTCAAAAACAAACAATACTTGACACATGTGTTGCATTGCCCTTATTCTTTACATTTCTTTTTCTCAGCATTTTGCTTGCTTTCTTCTCTCTTCCTTTTTTTTTTCAATGGGCAATGACAACAATTACACATATTTACAACATTGGTGCTTTATAACACAGCACATTACACAATACACTAAATTTGATTACTTTCTAAACTATGTGCACTTGGCCTAATCCCATTCTTTCATGCTTTGCCTTAATATAGCTCAAAGAACCCCCAAACTTAGTTTCTTATGCTACCCTAAGTTTTTAATAAAAGTTTGGCAAGTCTCTAGGTCTACCAACACTAGTCTAGCTTCAGATCATTTCTAACTTACTAAGTCATTCCTAAGTTTCATGCAAAGTGTAAAAACAGGAGCAATATAGTTCACACTCAAACAGGGGCACTAATCACTCAATTCTCACCAGTTCATCACTAAGTTTTGCTCAACTTAACAACTGAAATTAAAAACTTTCATTCAACTAACTAGGCATACTGATATATTACAATGACCATAGGTCCTCCCCCCCCCCCCCCCCCCCCCCCCCCCCCCCCCCCACTTAAGACCTTGTAGTGTCCCCACTGCTCATGAAATACAAGGGAGAGGCCTATTTTAAAGCAAAACAGAAATAAAAACAAACAAGCACAACTATTGACTGCAAACACGAACACAACACATTCAACAAATTTATTTAACTCGAAAGACTAACAAGACAGAATTTAAATGACAAAATTTAAAAGATAAAGGTGCAAGGAATCCTCATTTAGTTCTTGGGCTCTGCCTTGTTGCTGTTCCTCTTCTTACTGGCCTCTTGACTCTAGGTGATTTAATCACAGGGGCATCTGGTGCCTTTGGGGTTTCTGTTGCTGCAGCATTGGATTGCTGCAGCACTGGACCTGCATCTGCAACAGCAGGGCCAGCAGCAGAAACACTTGCCTTCTTTTGGGCAATCACCAAGTCCAGAGCAGCCTTTGATCTCTTTTCATATTCAGCCAATTTCTCAGCTTCAATTGCTGCAGCATCAGCTGCTGCAACATCTTCAATTCCCTTCAGCACTGATTCCACAGTAGCAGCAACAGCAGCGTCTTCCTCAGCAGTTACGCCTTCAACATTCAGCTCAACATTTTCAGGCACGACAGACATCTTCCTTCTTTTGGGGGCATGCTTGGTTCTTGTTCTCTTAGAGGGTGAGAACACTGGGCTTTCAGCATCAGCATCAGCAACACCAGTTGCCGCAGCAACAGATACATTAGCAGTTTCAGGCACTTTTTCTTGTTGGCTTTCTTAGGGTGGATTTGTGGGTTGTGGTGGTTGATTTTCTGGGATTGGAGTGGTGATGGGGGTTGATGGTGGTGGAATGGTAGATGGGGTGGCTAGCTTGGCAGATTTGCTATTAGGGGGAGGGTCCATGTCAAAATTGATTGTATCTTCGAACTCATCTGAACTGTTATCTTCAGATCCTTCTCCCACCAGTGAGTCATCCTCTTCACTATCATTCTTCCTATTCAATTCTTTCATTATCTCTCTGTTTTCTTCTTTTTCCCCTTCACTCAATGTTTCATCAGTCTCAGAATTAAGAAGCTCTTCTTCTTCTTCACCCACCTTCTTCTTTCCCTTTTTCACTTCTGCTTGCTCTTGCACATCATCATCAACTCCAGCATCTTCAAACAAGTCTTTATCAATTACCTCTTCATCAAGCACCCACTCAGGAAAAGAAGGTGCTTCAACTCCAATATCAACTTGCAAATTTGCAGCAAACAGGGCCTTCAACCACTCCTGCTGCTTCCTCATAAACTCCCAGACAGAGCGTTGCTGCAGCATGAACTGTGGCATCATGGTGGGATTACCAGCTGCTGCAGCAACCTTAGGCTTTGATTTTAGAACAGTAGGGAAGGCAGCAAGAGGGAAGCCTTTCTTCTCCCCCTTCATTTCCACACCAGCTTTAATGCAAAGATCAGTAATTAAGCAAGGAAAGAAAAGATACCCAGCAGTTTTGGAGTGACAAATGAGAATCTCCCTTGAGATCAATCTTCCAATATCAACATCCTTTGCTCCCAAAGTTGCATCCAGCAGCATCATCCTTTCTTTTTCTACATTTGTTGTGTGGGAAGTGGGCAACAGAGTGTGCTTGATAAAGTTGAATCATACCATAGCCTCATGGTTGAGGTTGCTCCTTTTGACCTTAAACTCATTCGCATTGCAGGGTTCCCATGGAGTGCCAGGGATGGTGATATTTTTCTTCACAACGTCCATCTCTTTCTTGCTCCATTTTTCAAAATTTTTGGCAAAAGTGAGGCCATGGTAACTCAAACCTAGACATTCATTGATCATCATTGAGTCGAACTTGATGATTACTCCTCTGACTTCTGAAAAGAATTGGGGCTTTCCATCTTTTTCTGGCGCAATCCCAGCATAAAACTCACGGACAACAGAGGGATAAAAGTAGGAAGGGTGCTGCACCAACTGCTCCCACCCAAGTGCTCTCACAATGGTTGTGAACGCATCGGGTGCATCTTGCAACACGAAACCTCTTTCTGCCCAAAAGTTCATGGCAGAGAAGTTCTCCACAACAGTGACTTCTTGATTCTTCATGTTCTTTCGCCTGATTTGGCTGGATTCTCCTCGCCCAGATGTGGATTGGCGCTTTCCAGATGATTTTATAGCACTAGCCTTGGTTCTCACCATTGTTGATCACAAAATTTGAGGGTAAAACACGAAGGTGAATGGGATTTCTGGGTTGGTTTGAGAATGGAGGGTTTACTGTTTGGAGGGTTTCAACTTCTTGATCACAATTGAAGAGGGAATTGTGGGAGGATTGGAGAGAGTGGATGGTTATATAAATGGTGGATGCGACGGTTTTGGGTAATGGTATATCTCATTAATGAGATAGTCGTTAGATGAGAAGAGAGGTGTATGGTGAAGGTTAATTGAGTGGACGGTTACATGACTGATTGGACAACATACTGTCACCGCAATCAGACCTTGGGTGAATAACTACCATTATTTTATTATTTTTTTTCTTAACTGCTCTCTATTGCTGCAGCAACGTTGCTGGAAGCAATGCTGCAGCACCAACTGCTGTCACACCCTCAACTTCAACTTGCTGAAATTTAATTCCTGCAACAAACACCAAAACAAACAAAACAACTAATTTATTAGATTAAAAACTCTGGGCTGCCTCCCAGTAGCGCTTGGTTTAAGAGTCCTCAGCCAGACTTCCTTCTTAGATCATGGGTCTTGGATCATGGTGATGAAACTGCATTTCACCACTGATTCACCATAGTATTTCTTTACTCTTTGCCCATTAACCTTGAAGGTATTTCCACTTGAATCATTATACAAATCCACAGCTCCATGAGGGTACACCTTTGCCAATTTGAACGGCCCAGACCACCTAGACTTGAGTTTTCCAGGGAATAGTTTAAGTCTTGAGTTAAACAATAACACTTGGTCACCTTCCACTAATTCCCTTTTTTGAATATTTTTATCATGCCATGCCTTGGTCTTGGCCTTGTACAATGCTGAGTTCTCATATGCAAAGTGCCTCATCTCTTCCAATTCATTCAATTGTAATAGCCTAGCTTCCCCTGCCTTTGTATGATCAAAATTGAGCTTTTTGATAGCCCAATGCGATTTGTATTGAAGCTCCAAAGGCAGATGGCAAGCCTTGCCATACACAAGTCTGTAGGGGGACATTCCCAAAGGAGTTTTGTAAGCAGTCCTATAAGCCCATAAAGCATCATCAAGATGATTTGACCATTCCTTTCTGGTAGGCCCTACCATTTTCTCCAACATTCTCTTGATCTCTCTATTAGACAACTCTGCTTGACCACTTGTTTGAGGATGATATGCTGTTGCAATCTTGTGCTTAACCCCATACTTGGCCAAGAGATTTTCAATCAATTTGTTGCAAAAATGAGAACCTTCATCACTGATTATTGCTCTTGGAGTTCCAAACCTTGTAAAAATGTTTCTCAATAAGAACTTGCTAACAGATTTTGCTTCATTGTTAGGTAAAGCCACTGCTTCAACCCACTTTGATACATAATCTACAGCAACAAGGATGTAAGAGTTGCCAAAAGAGGGAGGAAAAGGTCCCATGAAGTCCATACCCCAAACATCAAAGAGTTCAACCTCTAAGATGTTTGACAATGGCATTTCATTTTTGTGTGATATATTTCCACTCCTCTGGCATCTATCACATTTCTTAACAAACTCATGAGCATCCTTGAAAATTGTAGGCCAAAAATAACCAGATTGAAACACCTTTGCTGCTGTTCTTAAACCTCCAAAGTGTCCTCCATATGCTGCAGCATGGCATTGCTGCAGCACTCCTTGTTGTTCTTCATCAGCCACACATCTTCTTAGTAACTGATCAGGGCACTTCTTATACAGATATGGTTCATCCCAAAAATACTGCTTGATTGTGTGGAAGAACCTCTTCTTTTGCTGATAATTTAAATTACATGGCACCACTTTGCTCACTAGGAAGTTAACAATGTCTGCATACCAAGGTGCTGCAGCAACAACGGCTAACAACTGCTCATCAGGGAAGCTTTCCTTGATTTCTCCAAAATGATTACCTGCACTATCACCTTCCAATCTAGACAAATGATCAGCAACTTGGTTCTCCACCCCCTTTTTATCTTTTATTTCCAAATCAAACTCTTGGAGGAGGAGAACCCATCTTATTAGCCTAGGTTTTGCATCTTTCTTAGCAATCAAATACTTAATGGCAGAGTGATCAGTGAAAACAATTACTTTTGTGCCAACTAAGTATGATCTAAACTTATCAAATGCAAAAACCACAGCTAATAATTCTTTTTCAGTGGTAGTGTAATTTAATTGAGCTTCAACAAGTGTTTTGCTAGCATAATAAATAGAATGAAAGACTTTATCATACCTTTGGCCAATGACAACACCTATGGCATAATCACTAGCATCACACATGAGCTCAAAAGGCTTGCTCCAATCAGGAGTCACTATCACTGGGGCAGTAACTAGAGCATTTTGAAGTTTCTGGAATGCTGCAGCACATGAGTCATCAAACACGAATGGAGTGTCATGCTGCAGCAACTGACAGAGTGGCTTTGAAATTTTGGAGAAGTCCTTGATGAACCTCCTATAGAATCCAGCATGTCCTAAGAAACTTCTAACACCCTTGATATTTGTGGGACGGTGCATCTTTTCAATCACTTCAACCTTGGCTTTGTCAACCTCAATTCCCTTCTTTGAAATCTTGTGTCCCAACACAATACCTTCTTGGACCATGAAGTGGCATTTCTCCCAATTCAAGACTAAGTTGGTTTCTTCACATCTATCCAGAATCTCTTCTAAGTTGTCAAGGCACAATTGGATTTTTCAATAAAATCAGAGAAGATTGACATCATACACCTTTGAAATGTTGCCGGGGCATTGCACAATCCAAATGGCATTCTTCTAAAAGCAAAAGTACCATAAGGACAAGTGAAAGTAGTCTTTTGTTGATCTTCAGGCACTATGGCTATTTGATTGTAGCCAGAGTAACCATCCAAAAAGCAATAGAACTCCTTGCCAGCAAGTCTATCAAGCATTTGGTTAATGAACGGTAGAGGGAAATGATCTTTTCTTGTAGCCTTGTTGAGTTTTCTATAATCCATGCAAATCCTCCAACCAGTAACTGTTCTTGTGGGAATAAGTTCATTCTTCTCATTGGCTACCACTGTGACCCCTCCTTTCTTTGGAACACATTGCACAGGACTCACTCATGCACTATCAGTGATAGGATACACAATGCCAGCATCAAGCCATTTGATAATCTCCTTTTTCACCACTTCTTTCATGATGGGATTTAGTCTCCTCTGCCCCTCAATGCTATTTTTAGCATTTTCATCAAGAATGATCCTATGCATGCAGATGGTAGGACTAATCCCCTTTATGTCAGCCATTTGCCACCCAATTGCCTTCTTATGCCTCTTTAGGGTAGTAATGAGATCATGCTCTTGACTATTGGATAGGTCAGAAGCAATGATCACAGGCAATGTATCATTTTCCCCTAAATAGGCATATTTCAGGTGCTTGGGTAACTCTTTTAATTCAAGCACAGGAGGTTTTTCAATAGAAGGCACATTCTGTTTGAGATTGGAATCCCCTAGATCAAGAGATTCATAATGCCTACTCCATAATTCCTTCACCTCAGCCTCCTTGTGCACAATACCTTCTTCCACAAGTTCACTCTTATCAATCTCAAAGAGAGCTTTCACCAGATGATCACTTTGCTTGTGGAAGTGTTATTGAACCACAGAATCAAGAGACATTACAAGAGAGCACTCCTCAGTTCCTTGGTCAGGGAACTTGAGAGCATTCAACACATTGAACTTGATCTCTTGATCATTGACTCTCATAGTCAATTCTCCTTTTTGCACATCAATTAGAGTCTTTCCGGTAGCCAAGCAAGGTCTTCCAAGAATTATACGTACCTCCTTATCTGCAACAAAATCTAAAATTACAAAGTCAGCAGGAAATACAAATTTATCAACCTTTATTAGAACATCCTCAATGATTCCTTCTGGATGAGCAACAGATCTATCAGCAAGCTGTAAGGTAACAGTTGTAGGTCTGGCAACACCTATACCAAGCTGATCAAAGATAGACTTCGGCATCAAATTGATGCTTGCACCTAAGTCACAAAGAGCTCTGCCAGTATAGCTTTCACCAATTGAGAATGGAATAGTGAAACTGCCTGGATCCTTCAACTTGCTTGGAAGCTTGTTCTGCATGATCATACTACACTCTTCTGACATAGTTACTGTTTCAAACTCCCCAAGTCTCTTCCTCTTGGAAAGCACATCTTTCATAAACTTTGCATAATTGGGCATTTGTTGAAGTGTTTCTATCAAAGGAACATTGATGTGGAGTTGTTTTAGCACCTCCAGAAATTTACCAAACTGCTTATCTTGTTGTGCCTTTTTCAACCTTTGAGGATAAGGTGGATCAGGCAAAACTTGACCAGCAATCTTTGATGGAATTGCTGCAGCATCTAATGCTGCAGCATCTAATGCTGCAGCATCTAATGCTGCAGCATCTAATGCTGCACCATCAACTGTGACAGCATCTGGTGCTTTTTGTTTCTCTTTTTTATCTTTTTCTTTTATTGCATTTCCATCACTAGAATCAGTAGATGGTCCTTTCAAGTCCTTCCCACTTCTTAAAGATATAGCCTTGACTTGTTCCTTTCCCTTAGAAGATGTTGGTTCAGTAGTGGAAGGCAATGTTCCACTAGGTCTTTGGGTCAGGGCAGTGGCTATTTGACCAAGTTGATTCTCCAAGTTCTTGATTGCAGCTCCTTGGGTTTGATACTGAGTTTTAGTTTCATTCATGAAGGCCTTCAGCATAGTTTCCATAGAGCTCTCTTCTTTTGCCTTGGATGGAGCAGGTGTTCATGGTGGTGTTGCAGGAGCTGTAGCAGGTGTTGGATTGTTGCTCCATTTAAAATTAGGATGATTCTTCCACCCAGGATTGTAGGTACGAGAATAAGGATTATTGTTCTTGTCATACCCAACATAGTTGACTGAAATAGGGTTTGCAGGGCATTCTTCATACAAATGGCCTCCTCCACAGTACACACAACTAGCAGAACCCACTGGTACTTGTTCAATTGCTGCCACTTTAGTTTCTGGTACAGATTCAATTGCTGCAGCAGGTGTTGCTGCAGCAGGTGTTGCACTCATATTTTTGATCATATTGGACAAGGATGCAACTTGAGTAGATAACGCAGTAACTTCACTCACTTCATGCATACCAGCTACCTTTTTATGAGCACTAACCCTTGCTGTTGGCCATTGATAACTATTTGCAGCTATGGTTTCAATTCTGTCATATGCATCTTGATAAGACCCATTCAACAAAACTCCACCAGAAGAGGCATCAAGCATTAACCTTGTTTGAGGTTCTAGACCATTGTAAAATGTTTCCATTTGCACAACCACAGGCAACCCATTGTGAGGACATTTTCTCAACAGTTCTTTGAATCTTTCCCATGCTTCAAACAGAGTTTCAAATTCAGTTTGTCTAAAAGATGTAATTTCAGTTCTCATCCTGGCATTTTTGATAGGTGGGAAATATTTGGTCATAAATTTTTCTGCCATCTCATTCCAAGTAGTGATAGAGTTAGGTTCTAAGGAATTTAACCAAACCTTAGCTCTATCCTTCAAGGAATATGGAAAAAGTTTCAATTTAAAAGCATCATCAGATACACCAGGGAGAATAAAATTACTACAAAGTTCTACAAATTGTTTTAAATGCAAATGTGGGTCCTCAGAAGGTCCTCCACCAAATTGCCCTACTGTTTGAAGCATTTGAAACATCATTGGCTTGAATTCAAAATGATTTGTGGCAAGTTCAGGCCTCACTATGCTAGTTTGCATAATGTGAGGGTCAAAAATTGCATAATCCCTCATAGGTCTGTCCTTGTCATTAGCCATGCCAATGACTGTTTCATTCAAAACTTGTCTCACATGTTCAGGTTGCTCAGTGGCAACTATAGTATGCCTGTCAGAACCATGGTTGCTAGGAGGTGGTGTGTTTCCATGATTAGAAGGTGGTGGTGTAGCCATATTGACAGCTCTTCCCAAAGAAATGAGACCAGAGTGGTCGTGTCCCCTTCTCAAAGCTCTAAACAGTCTTTCTATCTCAGGATGAAGTTGATATTCTGGTGATCTGCGTCTGTACATATGCTGCAACAACAGTTGCTGCAGCAATTATCTTACTGAAACAACCAGAAACACAGCACCAAAATTAGCAACAAAAGAATCACTAATTTGCCAACTAATTAAACAGTGTTTAACTAATTAATCCCCGGCAACGGCGCCAAAAACTTGTTGCGTAGAAACGTGTGATTGTTTCTTGTGCAAGTGTACACAATCGCAATAAGTAATACAGTGAATAAGTGAGATCGTTCCCACGAGGATTAAGTTGTAAACAAATGTTTAATGAATGTAACAAACAGTGATTTGGGGTAAAAAGTAAATGACACACAAATTTGGGTAACAAACAATAAAAGTAAAAAGTATCAGGGTAATGGAAATCAGATATTGGAACAAGTTGAGATGCAATATGTCAATAAATCCACTACAATGATCAGAATGCTGTGTTAAGTGCTGCAGCACTAGATGCTGCCGCAATGCGCATAATTCCTTAATGCAATACACTAGGCTTGAGTCACTCTGACGTATTCCTAACTAACAGAGAATGATTATTACCCTAGGCTACTGAAGAACAAGCAGTGTTACACCTAAGTGTTGTATCTCATGGCTTATGCCTCTTCTATTCCTAGAACTCAAGCAAGGAGCACATGTATTCCTAATAGTGCAACATACCATGTTATCTTGTGAAGATCTAAATACAAACCATTCCTGAGAGTGTATTTCTACCTAGATTAGACGGCCAATCCTAATCTAAGATGGATAAATTAAAACACACAAGATAAAGTGCTCAACACAATAACACAAGCATTAAAATCAAAGTAACTTCATTAAATTCATAAAAGCATCCCAACTACAGAGGTTTAGCTCATATTGAGCTTACACAACATTACAACTAAACTAAACATCAAGGGAAGTAGAAATTTCATACTAAAACCCGAGAAGAGAAGTTCAACTACAAGTTTTGATACTGAGACAGCTTCAATGGTGATCCACCAAGCGATTCCAGCTCTCAAAATGCAGCTCCTTCGAAGGTGAAGTAGTTCCAGTATAGCTGCAGCAATCAATATTCCAGCAATTGATTCTAAGTAACAATGGAGGCACGAAATCAAGAGGCTATTCCTATACCTCTGAAATTCGGCTTTTTTTAATTCTGGGAAAGAGTGCCTATTTATAGGAGATCCCTTGGGCAGAGAATAACCCTAATTGTGGAGGCGCATTTTGTCCTTTTTGAGGGCAAAATATCCTTTCTACCCAATTCCCTAGGTCACCAAGGAATCTTCAATGATTGGCACGCACACTGATGATGGGTGACAGCTGACAGGTGTCCTTTCATGAATTTCCGTGTTTCCTTCAGCTTTCTCTCTCATGTTGCGCATTTAGGCATTGCTGCCACAATAGGTGCTGCAGCAATTAAACAAACACATTAAACCACAATTGGGCACCAAAGTGCCCATTAATAACATAATTAAGCTTGCACCTTTAATTATTCTAAACTAACATATTTACAACATTAATCACTAAATTGCTTGAGAATTAACAATGATTTAAGCTTGAAATAAGAGGTAATAACAATCATATTTGATTGTTATCACCAGCACCTCTCCCCCTCTCCATTGTCAGGGAATTCAAGATCAAATGGTGGCAAAATTACTCTACAAAATACTGTAACTCCCAAGTAGTTCATAATTTCCTAGTTACAGGTGAAAAACCCACCTGGGAAAAACAATCTCCTCCTAACTCATCTGCTCCAGAAAAGAAGTTGAAGTCTCCCGTGGAAACCCCCCTAACTCAAACACAGATTGAAATGTTCAAAATGCTTGAGACAAACCCTGAAATGACTAAGAGTTATTTACAGTTTCTCAAGTACCAAAAAGACTCAGACAATGAAGAGGTCACCTCTGAAGGTTAACAGTCTCAAAAAGGAAGTTAGCCAACTAAGTCAAAGCATAAACCGACTCCAAATAAAGGACCTTGAGTTAGAAGCTAGAATCTCCCTCCTAGCCCACAAGGATGAGTCAGAATCATCTGACCACCCAATGCATGAGTCACCTAGTCACTCATGGAGAGTCGTTTGATCTCCTTCTTAGAGAGCAGCGCTTCCAAAATTCCATGGAGAAAGCAAGAGAGCACTACTTCATCTCTCTAATCGAGTATTCATCTTTCGCAGAACCCACATGGTCATCTTCCATGGACCCTTTTGCTATTCAAGGTTGCTATTAGTAATGCTAATATTGCTCGCAATTGGTAGAGTTTTGCTGTTAGAAGGATGTCTGATGACGCTGATTTGATCACTCAGTTTAAGAAAAAATGGAATATCAAGGTTATTAACTTTTATAGTAATTTTTATTTGGTGTTCTCATTATGTTCATTGCAAGAAATTGCTGATCAATAATTTGCTCCTCTGTATGCTTTAGGAGACTCAGGACATAGAATCCAATGATGTGGTTTCCACTGAGGTTGCTGATAACATTAAGGTATCATGATAACTGATAGTATCTGTTTCAAATGATATGGGGCAATGGTATTATTACTAAAAGTAGTTGTTTCCCATGGGAAACTAAATGTACAATTTTTTGTGTTGAATGCAGTATGATATTAACAATCAGTCACCTGTGAAAAAACTTGAGCACACTCAAGAAGAATCTTCAGCGACTAATGTGGTTGGAAAGCGGATGGTGGATGAGAAGGGACTTGAAAAAACTCCATTAGCTAAAGTAACTAGAAAGATGATTCTTGATGATGCCGGGGATGACGAAACTCCACCAACTAGAGGGCTTGGAATGAGGATTGCTGCAGAGTTTGATACCCCGTCAGATCGTGTTGAGCTTCAAACCAAGGCATCGGCCACAAAGGGGTCAAAAGTTGTCCAAGTCAAGAAGGAGCGTACTGAGTTGATGATGGAAGAGGAGGGACTCAAAAAATCTCCATTAGTTGGAATAACTAGAAAGATGATTGTTGATGATGACATGGAAGACGAAACTCCACCAACTAGAGGGCTAGGAAAGAGGATTGTTGCAGAGCTTGATACCCCGTTAGATTATGTTGAGCTTCAAACTAAGGCGTCGGCCACAAAGGGGTCAATAGCTGTCCAAGTCAAGAAGGAGCGTACTGAGTGATTCTCTATTGTTTTGTAGGAAAGTTAGGATTGATACCATGCGCAGCTTCAATTTCTATTACCTGTTTCACTGCATCAGGTTGTTTGATGGCTTTCCATTTTGGAAGCTATTGTTGTTTTGGATCTTTTTGTGAGTCTTGAGTTGTTTTTTTAGTTTCGAATGATAGTGTCTAAAGATGTTTTTGTTTTTATTTTGAAGTTAAGTGTTTGGGTCAGTGTCTGAAAAACATGTACGACTGTTATTATGTTCAATGAAATTGCAATTTTTATTGTTCTTTTGTTGATGCTTTCATTTAGAACATTCGTATTTTCATTCAGTTTTAGATTTTTGGCTTACAGCAGGTTCCTATTACTTATTTAACAGAAAATGAAAGATAGGAAAATCTGGAGTCATATATCACTTTATTCAATAAACATGCTAAATAAAAAAAATTGATACAAGAAAAGAATTCAATATTTGTACAAAATTAATTAAACTAAATATAAAATAGAGTGTATATTTCTGTCAATAAAGTTGAAAATTCAGTATAGTTAAATGTTTTAGAAAACAAATTAGTGATTGTTCAGATTCATTTTACTTGGTTCACTATGATTGCAATATCGAGGGTAATGTCAATGGCACCAACTAATTTTTTTAATAGCTGATTAGAAGTTGTTTTTTGACAACAATAGCTGACTAGAAGTTTTTTCTTTTTTTACAGTAGAAGTTGAATGACATTACTGCCATAATTATTTGTCTACTAATTCCTGAACATAAATTTAATATGGCTGCTCTAATTAGTTGGTACCTAAAAATCCATTATTTAATATGGCTGCTCTAATTATTTGTTCTACATTTCCCAATACATGAGTATGTTTGTTATCCAACTAATTTACTACTCCCTCCGGTCTCTTTTATAAGCAAAAAACATTGTTTAATTTTTGGTCTTTTTTATAAGCAAAAGTTAACTACTTTTACCACATTTAATGTTGTTGTTCCATATACACCCTTCATTTAATTGAGTGGTTGAGAATAAAGTCAAGTAAAAGATTCTTTTCATTAAATATTGAAAAGGTTAATATAGTAAATTTGGTTAACTTTTTGTATGAAAACAAGACAATCAATTGCATTTAACTAACTTTCTTAATCACCGTAAAAGTAGTTAATTTTGCTTATAAAAGAGACCGGAGGAGTATTTATGAGACTTTTCGTTAACTGCACAACAAACTTTTTAATTGCTATTTTCTTTTTTGGTATTATAATTTGTTCTAATCTATATTAGTTTAGAGACCTACATCATTTGAGCACATGTGTGTCATTTCATCTACTTGTAGTGCATCTGAAGCATTTTCACCATTGGTTCTTGCAGGAAGTTTTGAGTTATATCTAGCTTTTTCCTTTCATTTTTTGTTTTCCTGATATGGACAGCCCTTCCTAACACATTATTCTGGTGAGAACACATTCTTCTCATTGTCTGTGTATTGAGGAGAGGAAGGATTATAAGAATTGGAGTCTTTGCCTTTTTCCAGGTATTCACACCTTTTCATTCTACTAGAACATGGAATTATGCATTTTTATTTTGTTTGGAGTTTTCATTATACTTGGCTTCAGTTAATTAGCAACTCACTGATATATAGACCTTTTACAATGGTACATCACAGGTGTTTGTTTTCTTAATTAGTACTACCTCCAGCCGGAATTAATTACCACTGCACACTTTCATATCGGTATAAGTTCAAACCCATCTTACCTACCTTAAGCAACTACTATGTTTTACTTAATTAATCTTGCAAAGAGTGAAGGAAATTAAAAATGCTGAGGTTTCTATATGCTATAGATTGAAGGTCATCAAAAGCCAATTCCCAAATGGATTGATGAATTAGTTAGTTGATTCATTTCTTCACTTTAGCTGATGTGTATTTATTTCTAATAGAACTATTGTACAGAAATAACTCTTCTTCATTACTATTATATTTATATTAAATAATATTAATAATTAATAGTTTGCTAATCTTTTTATCCTTTTTTTTGGAAAGTCCTCTTCAACAAGTAAATTTAGTCCAAATTTGATCTTCCAACAAGTCATCTTGGCAAAATTTTCTGCAGTATACTATTCTTGATAGCAGAACATGGATGAAGAGTATATTCGAGAAAATAAGCGGCTTAAAAGAGAAAACAACGGTAATATAACTTTTAAGTGATACAGTGCCCCTATCTTTGTAATTGTAATTATTTTTACTATATAGTTTACTAATTGTGCCACGAGCATTATTTTATATCTTATCAGGAGGTAGTCTTATCAGAAGCAATAATGGGATACTTAGACCACATGCAGCAAATAACCTGTGCACAATCAATGACACCTTTTCTCCACTCTCAGATATTACGAATGGTATTTGGATTACACTTTTCTAGCACATTCTTATTTCAATATCAACAACTATTCATGTCGTGTTTGTGAATTATTTATTGATTTATTGATTATTTTTCAGTTGTTGCAAAGGAGAATACACTGAGGAATGTAGCCAATACTCCTTATGGGAAAGAAAATTTGCATTCTGCAAATAAGAAGAACTCAGACACGGGTAGAAATAGGTTAACTTTAAGTGCTGGAAGTTTTCTTTTAAGCAATGGAAAATTTACATGTCGCCGACGAGTTGGCAACCAAAGTAGTGATGAATGTGCAGATTTGCAGTGTTGAGCCTTTACATTTATGTCCAACATTGTTATTTAATTTTATGGTTTCCTATCTTATTTTTATGATACTTTTGTTTGCTCAATCAATACAGGTCGTGCAAAGAAGGTACTTATTGACCAATCATTTTGCCACCAAATTGACTTTGATAGTGTTCTGCGATCGGAAGATAACAATGGTATATTATATAAAACAATCCATGGCATCTTATTTCTTTGAGTTACAGCTTAGTGTTCCTGAATTCATGGTATACTTTGATCTTATTAATTGACAGGTCAGACCAGTGGTGTAAATGAACCATCCACAAGCATTACCACATTCTCAGTACATGGAGTTCAACCAATAAATACACTGCACCATGAAATACCTGCTTCTCCACGTGTGGATATTAGTAATGATCAAGTGGCAGTTGACCTTGGAAACACATCGTCATTGATAGGTACTACCATGCATACTCATTAACACCTTATAATAATTTTTATAGTGATTTTATTGAATTTTGCTTTGTATTCTGATTTTGATTTTTCTGTCTTGGAATGTTTATGGAGTAAAGACCATGCACAACAAGTGGAAACAACTTTCCCGACTGAAGAACATTTGAGTATTTTGCATAGTCGTGTAACCAACGATGGTAATGTCTATGATCAGAGAACACCCATATTTGCATATTATTCATATTTGTAAAGAATTTAACCATATAAAATTGTTTTGAAATAGTAGTAGGAAGTTCAAGAAATCCAGGTTCAAATGAAGGCGTCGATAGTGACAGCCTGTCTGATGATAGTGACATTGATATAGAAACTGTTGAAGGTATGCATTAAGTTCAACGTATTGGTTTACATACATGCATGGACTATTTGCTAATTCTTACTTCCTTATTAACGTGTTGTAGAGTACAATGATATCGGGGATCCTTCTTGGTTGTGTGACAAATGTAATGCCTCTATGTGGTACGATGAAAGAGTCCAGAAACATAGAAATCCGACAAACCCAAACTTCTCATTGTGCTGCAACCAAGGGAAGATAAAAATAGCAAGCTTAAAAGAACCTCCCCAACTTTTGAGGATCTGTTGTGCAAGAGAGATGTAAGGAGCAAGTATTTTTTGAAACATATTCGTGCGTTCAATATGATGTTCTCCTTTACATCTATGGGTGGTAAAATCAACACTTCTATTAATGATGGTCATGGTCCGCCACAATTTATAATGTGTGGTGAGAATTATCATCAAATGGGGAGCTTGCTTCCACCTCCTGGAGCGAAACCAAAGTTCGCTCAATTATATATATACGACACTGCCAATGAAATAGGCAACAGGATGTGTGCTGTCGGGTATGAGTTCAGTATATGCTTCCACTTCCCCTTTAAACTATGCTTATGTTTGCATGTTAACATTAATGTGACATGATTTTATGTTTTGCAAAATAAAAACAGAATGGAAAATGATGATGCATCTCTACGGGCTTCAATTGTGAACGACATCAAAGAAATGCTTGATGAGTGCAATCCTTATGTCAAAGTTTATAGATCTATTCGGGACAGATTTCAGCAGCAGGATGTACCTAATTTGAGGCTAAAGCTTATTGGAAAAAGTGGGCGTGATGGACGAAGATATAATGTTCCAAATGTTTCTGAAGAAGCTGCACTAATTGTTGGAGATTTTGATGCGGCTGATGGCGAGAGAGATATAATTGTAGAAACTCAGTCAAGGCTTTTGAGACGTGTTTCGGTGTTCAAAGAGCCATATTTACCTCTTCAATATCCATTGTTATTTGCGTATAGAATTCAAGATAGAGAAACTGAACCAGGAACTTTAATGTGCTCGAGAAGGTTATTTCAACAGTTTTTGGTGGATGCTTACAGCATGATTGAGTCTTCCAAGTTGCTATATGTTAGGACTCATCAGAAAGAACTGCGAGCTGAACTCTATAAAGGACTTTCAGATGCAATGTTACGAGGAGAGACTAATCCAACTACATTAGGAAAAAGAGTTGTGTTGCCATCAACCTTTACAGGTGGTGCACGCTATCTTTTCCAAAACTACCAAGATGCCATGGAATTTTGTCGATGGGCAGGATATCCAGATCTTTTTATTACGTTTACATGCAATCAAAAGTGGCCAGAATTACAGAGAGTTTTGTCAACTAAAAGACTAAAGTGTGAAGATAGGCCAGATTTAGTTTGTCGTCTTTTCAAGATAAAACTTGGGCATTTGATAAAAGATATAAAGGAAGGAAGCATTTTTGGAAAAACAAGGGCAGGTATACCATGAATTTATGATATATTTAGTAGTTCAGATTTAATTAACCTTTTAGATGTGGCTTTCAAAGTTATTAAGTTAACTAACCAAATATTTTATGTTTCTTTATGCAGTGATATACACGATCGAATTTCAAAAACGTGGGTTGCCTCATGCACATATTTTGGTATTCCTACACCCTGATTTTAGGTATCCAAATCCAAGTGATATTGATAAAATTATTTGTGCTGAGATACTTGATGAAACAACTGACCCAGAATTGTATAGAATTGTTTCAACTTCGATGATTCATGGGCCATGTGGCATGCAATGCATTCAAAATGGGAAGTGCATGAGACACTTCCCTAAGAGATCTGTTGACAGTACAAGCATCGACTAAGATGGATATCCAGTGTATCGGAGAAGAGATAATGGTGCTTGCGTCAAGAAGGGTGACATTACCCTCGATAACAGATTTGTTGTCCCATATAATAAGAGTCTTTTGCTAAGGTATAATGCTCATATTAATGTGGAATGGTGCAACTAGTCACGCTCAATCAAGTATTTGTTCAAGTATGTAAACAAAGGGCATGATAGGGTTACAACCACGTTCTATGATAGCTCGGTGAGTCAACAGAGTGCTCAAAGGCTTGATGAAATAAAAATGTACTATGATTCTAGATATTTGTCACCATGTGAAGCATCTTGGAGGATATTTTCTTTTGACATCAATTATAGGGAACCTTCAGTGGAGCGGTTGTCCTTCCATTTGCCAGATGAACATGTTGTTTTTTTCAATGACGATGATGAAATTGAACAAGTTCTTCTTAGACCATATGCTGAAACTACCAAATTCCTGGCTTGGATGGAAGCACATAAAAAATATCCTGAAGCAAAGAGCTTGACATATAGTCAGTTTCCGACAAAGTTTGTTTGGAAGCAACGTGAACGTGTGTGGTCTCCAAGAAAACGAGGGTTCGCGGTCGGAAGGCTACATTTTGTTCCTCCCGGGAGTGGTGAAATATATTATTTGAGGAATTTACTTAATTATGTTAGAGGACCGGAATCATATGCTGAAATAAGGAAGGTTGAAAATGTCATATACCCAAATTTTAAAGATGCATGTTATGCAAGGGGTTTGTTGAATGATGAAAAAGAATATATTGATGCCATCATTGAGGCGAGTCAGTGGGGGACAACAACTTTCTTGAGGAGGTTGTTTGTAATTCTTTTGTTATCTAATCAGCTAGCTAAACTAGAAGTAATTTGGAATAAAACATGGAAACACTTAAGTGATGACATCCTCCACAGGCAGCGATTGATTATTCAGTCTACAGGTAGTTAATTTGTTGAATATATTGAATTTGTGAGTTATCTTATTTACATTATTTGCTTGGATTTCAGTTTTTCATTTGATTGGTTGAATAGATAACATCAGTTTATGTTTTCATGGCATTATACTCACTGATTTTCTTTGTCTTTACACAATTGAAATTACTCTTTTTTTTATATCCTGAGAATTTTTGTATTAATTGTCCTTCAATCCTATTCAAGTAAAAGGGTTTTGGTGTTCTGAATTCCGCAACATATATTAGACATTGATATGTAATGTTTTATTATTAGAGAAAGCTTTTAAGAATTCTGCGTTCTAGCTTTTAAGGATTTTAATTTTTTAATTGATATGGATAATGTTTGCACAGATTTGGTTCTTTCCGAAGATGAACTGAAAGATTATGCTTTGGTAGAAATTGAAAAGTTGCTGCAAAGTAACAAAAGGAGCTTGGCAGATTTCCCATCTATGCCTCTTGCAAATATGTCCTTAGTGACAGAGTCCCAGAATAGACTCATCTTTGATGAGTTGAACTATGACTGGGAGTTTCTAGCTGAAGAACATGCAAGGTTAGTTTCCACAATGACATCTGAGCAGAAGGCTATATATGATAAAATCATGTTGCATGTTAACGAAGACCGTGGTGGAGTGTTCTTTATTGATTGATACGGAGGAACTGGAAAGACTTATATTTGGAGAGGAGTATCTGCTGCAATTAGGTGTAAAGGAGAAATTGTTCTTACAGTCGTATCATCAGGAATAGCTGCACTTTTGATACCTGGTGGACGAACTGCGCATTCCAGATTTGCCATTCCCATAAATGTCGATGAAGCTTCAACATGCAATATTAAGCAAGGTAGCCCTTTGGCTGAATTAATTATCAGGGCAAAGCTTATCATTTGGGATGAGGCGCCTATGACACATAAACATTGCTTTGAAGCTGTTGACAGGACATTTAGGGATATCCTTCGACATACTAATCCCGAAAGTGAAAATCAACCTTTTGGTGGGAAGGTTGTAGTTTTGGGAGGTGATTTTAGACAAATTCTTCCTGTAGTGCCAAAGGGAACAAGACAAGACATTGTTCGTGCTAGCATTAGTTCATCATATCTTTGGCAATTTTGCCAGGTTTTGAAGTTAACAAAAAACATGAGGCTACGAAACGGATCCTCAGATGCTGATAAAGAGAATATTAGGGAATTCTCTAATTGGTTGCTGAGTATTGGAGAAGGAACCATTAGTGATGACAATGATGAAGATGCTATGGCCATTCACTTACCAGATGACATGCTTATACATAGCTCAGGTGATGCTCTTGCTTCAATTGTTGATAGCACATATCCTTCTTACTTGGAAAATATGAGTGATCCATCTTTCTTCCGACAAAGGGCTATCCTAGCACCCACCAATGACATAGTTGACAAGGTCAATGACTATATGTTGTCCATGATTCCTGGAGAAGAAAAGACTTATTTGAGTTTTGATACTCCATTGTCAGTAAATGAAGATATTGATGGGCCTGATGATGTACATACTCCTGAATTCCTTAACTCTATAAACTCTTCAGGACTTCCAAATCATGTGCTAAAACTGAAAATAGGTGTACCTATCATGTTGCTCAGGAATATAGATCAATCATCAGGATTATGCAATGGTACACGACTTATAGTCACACAAATGGGGAAATTCGTTATTGAAGCGAAGGTGATATCATGCAATGTTGGACAGAAAGTGTTTATTCCGAGGTTATGTTTAACTCCTTCTAATCATAGAATTCCATTTAAATTTCAAAGAAAGCAATTTCCTATTGCTGTTTCATTTTCTATGACAATAAATAAGAGTTAGGGGCAATCACTCGAACATGTCGGCATCTACCTTCCCCAATCTGTTTTTTTGCATGGCCAACTATATGTAGCCATGTCTAGGGTTACTTCACGGATGGGTTTAAAACTTCTGATTGTTGATGATGAAGGTCGGTTGTCCAATACTACTTCAAATGTCGTTTATAAGGAAGTATTTCAGACTCTGAAATAGGTAGGCGTTAATGCATGCAGTTTCTTTTGTTCAATTCTATACTCACGTGATTTCTTGAGTATATGTTTCATTAATATTTCATTTGATTTTCTCTTTAATTTTAATGTTCTTCGCAGGTACTAACTTTCCAGTTAATCAGTTTCTACAACACTTGATTTACTCCAAATTTATAAGGTAATTTGCTAAGGCTTTTGAAAGAGTGAGCTGGAGAAAAGTTCAAACGGAATGCTTTTAGGTTGCTTATATTGAAGAGGTAAAATACTTCACTCTCTTTGAGTTTTGTCACACAACACATTTAATTTCATTTTTTTTATAACAAAAGGAGAAAGTTAATGAATATGTATCTGTATAAGTAGTATTGATGCCCAAGAAGTCATATTTGATATCGCAACAATGATTCTTGCAATACCCATAAGCTCACCCCATTACCTCGATCTTCTATTTAACTGACATTGTAGCATCGATGTTTTGTAGGCAATAGGGAAGCTATTTACTTTCTTTATAGTTGGCAATTTCGCTGTTGGATATCTAATATAATCAATTGCTATTGAGAATATTTCAGGCATCTGATATTTTGTTGTTGTTGCTGCTGTGTTTGGGTGTTGATTTTACACTGTTTGGGGGTTAATTTTACACTAAGTCACGAGGGTGATTGTCAGTGGTAGTTGGTGTTATAATTTAGTAGGACCCGTTGCTACCATTGTCTCCCTTTTTTAGACAAAGTCTATAAGGCAATTTGTAAGCTATGGTTGTCTCTCTATCTCTTTGGGTGCATAACTTATTGTATTTGTTGGTTATTTGTAGGTTGAAATTCCGCATTACAAAGGATAGTCTGTCTACTCCAAATCTTCACGAGATGGAGAACCGACTGTGTTTCAGCATCACAAGAAGCATGCAAAAAATGATCCATGCAAACAACTTTGAATAAGTTTGAATGTGTTTTACATGCGAACCACTATTCATTCAAAGGATGACATTTATCTTACTTTTTGTGTGTTCGACGTCCTTTACTCTTGAACTTTTTGTTTAGACATTGGTTTCAAATAGTCATAAAATATCTTTATTGAGATGTAATTGTTGAAGTCTAAATATGTAATATGAATTTGAAAGATTGAAGACTTGGGAAAATGATCGAAAGATACAACGTTTTAGAATGTAGATTTTTTGTTAAATTGAAAGTCTAATCAAAATATCTTAGTGTTTCTAATGATCTTAAATTGCATGTGTGAAAAATGTAAGTATAGGAACTTTGACGACTTATTTACATAGAAACTAATGAAATTTTTTGTTGTATAATATTTTAATAGCATCATTTATATTACTAACTAATTCTAAATATTCAAATGAATACAAAATAAGTTTAGGGTTACTTGCATAAAAACATGTATGTTTTCTTTATGTAATAAAGAAGAATTTAATTGTATTTTTTCTGTGCATCGCACTATCCGTGCAGCGCACGGGTTATAATCTAGTGTATTTATAATTTTGATGCATAATGACAGTGTTTCGCACATTCAGGGACCAAAATAACAGTTTAACTCCCCAAATTAACTCAAACACATGTTCGTGCGGTGTCTCGATTTCGATTGTTGATAGGCCGCAAGTGCACGATTCTATCGCGTAATAAATAGTATCAATCCCACATAGACTTTTGTGATTACCAATTTCTTTTTCAGTGGTGATTAGCTAAAAGGAATGATTGATTTGTAGAAGAAGTGATTGTTTGATTTTAAATTCAGAAATAAAAACAATCCCGGGTTAAAGTTTCATCAAAACAATGAGGAACCAAAATAATTCTTTAGACCATTCACCTATAAGAGTAATGTATTTCAAAGACAAGACAACAAATATAACTAATGTCTCCTTTCAGAGTACAAGAGCGTCTTTTGAACTAACTTTCAATCTTATTCTAATGGTTGTAAGTTAGCAAAACCCATTAAGCATAACACCTTTATAATGTCTCAAGAGTTTCAAAACTATTCTCATGTTTTGATTCCCTTGTTTAATTTCATAGTTCCAACATCAATATTTCACCTTTTGGTTCTTCGTTTGATGTTAAAAATAAGATTTGAAGGACAATAAAATTAGATTGAAATATAAAATAATTTGGAGTGGAGAATAGTCTTGGGAATTACTAGGGATTGGATTACTCCTAATAATCCAAGACTTCGTATCTACTCACTCATATTCATAATATAAATTGCAATAAGATTAAGTGACATGAAAATAAATTGATGGAATGTAAATGACAGAAGAATAAAAGTGCAGAAAAATAAAGACTGAAATGTAAAAAAGCAAGAAGAATAAAAGTGCAGAAAAATAAAGAACAAGAATAAAAAGATGAAGTAGAGAATTCTATAACTTTGAGCAAGGAATTACAAGTGTGAAATTATTCCTCATACTCATAATATAGTCCTATTTATAGGCCTAGAGTTACAAAGGGTCATAATCATTCAGATACACAACAGTTACAACAGTTACATAATATGAAAGATGAAGACATTTGGACTTCTACACACAACTCTGCTGATAGAAAAACATTTTTTAAAGGCAACTTCCACTGGTGGAAAACCCGTGCAAAACACAATTGTTGCTATTTTAAGTGCAACTTCCACCAGTGGGCGTTTAGTGTAAAATGAGATCAAAATGCAACTGCTGCTATTTTAAGCGCAACTTCGACCAGTGGAAGTTTGGTGCAAAATGAGACCTCTGGTGGTGCCAAAATTTTATTGCAGAGCAGCCTGCCTTAATTCGCTCCAAACTTCACCTCTAGCCTTGGGTCATCACCACCATGCTTTTTAGCTCTTAAATTCATTCTCTTGCTCATGACTTGACCTGTAAATTAAAACATAACAAAATGTAGTAAAATAGCTCTAAAATGAAACTTAAATACAAAATAACTTATTCAAAACAAACACTAAAAAGGCAATTAAAATGGACTTATCAGCTGACTCCGGAAACTCTTCTAACACATTGAAGCCTATAAGTTTGCTCGTGGAAATTAACTTTCAAACCTAAAACAAGTTTGAAGCTTCTTAAAATAGTTCTGATGCTCCAAAGATTATCCCAAGAAGGTTTCCCCATCAATATAGTATCGTCAGCAAATTGCAAAATAGATAAATGAAGATTGTCATTTACCTTAAAATCCGTAAACGACCCATTCGCAACTGCCTTTGACATATAACCGACAAACCTTCAGCAACTTTCAACAACAAAAAAAGGAGAAAGAGGATCCTCCCGATGAATGCATCTTGTAACATTAAAATCCTTCGTAGGTGTTTTCCAGTATTTTTTGTTAAGGGTCTGTCAAACAAATAAATTCGAGATGTGTGAGAGAGAAAAGGACTCGAATTAGATATTGAGTTCACCAGTTGATAGGTTTACCCCCCAATTTGTGTGATTTTCGAGACGGATAATGGCGAAGGCGGGGAATTCAACCACACAACCAAACGAATATGAGATTCTTGGTGATTGCCCTATCAAATTCGAGGCGCCAAGTGGTTGAACAAAACACAAAAATCACGCCTAGAGAGGGGAGAACGTCACGAATCCTCCAAACACTTTGCACTGAGGGTTTTCAAAGCGTAAAGTTAAGTAAAATCAAACCCGAGCAACCCACGGAAATCAATCCCAAGAGGGAAAGAAAATCACGAGTTCCCCGGGTGCAGAGAGTAAAAAGTAACTAAATTGCTAAAAGATAAGAAGACAAGAGTGAAGATACAAAAGGGGTTTGGCATAAGACATACATTGTTCACCACTGTAGCCAGAGATCCTGTGTGGTCAAATGTGTTAGGCGTAATGGGTTACTTAATGGTATGAAATCGCCCTGAGTCTACGTCTGAACTCCCAAGCACTTGCCTTAACTGCTTTGATGCCTTCGCGTGTAATACTAAGAACTTTGGGACTTACCTATGAGAGCCTCGCATGTGTCTTTTGGAAATATGGCTTTCGTGCGTGTATTTTCCTTCAACCTTTGAGGTTGGTTTCTACAAAGTCTCTTCGAAGATAAATTTAGATTCTAGAGCCACGTCACCTTCGTGTATTGTCTCTCTTGTTATTTTTTGAATTTGCTTTTAATGCCATGTTGACGTGTCTTTATGGCTAATCTCGAATTTGAAATTTGGCTGCAACAGATGCCCCCAAAATGTTTGGCCTTGAATATAAAGAAAGGGTAAACATTTTAAATATGAATGATTTGCCATTTAACCGAGGCGTCTTCTCAACTGCCTCGTGAGGTGACCGTTTTCAGTCACTTTATAACGGACACGATGCCTCATAACTCCGACATCACTTCCCAAGGAAATGCCAATTATTTTCTGCGCGGCGTCGCTTGGTGTAATTCACCGCTTTATTTCTTACTTCAAAGTATCTATTATGTGTTTTCAACACATTAGTGATTAGTCAAGTGTCCAACTTTTATAAATAGGTATGCCTTTGGTTAGTCTGTACCATTGAATAGTCTCTCAACTATTCTCTCTATTCTATTTGTTTCTACCACATCTTCTTTTGCTGCGTCAATGGAACGGAAAGGAAGCAATGCAGTTCCCATCTTCTCAAACCCGAGAACCACTGCCCTTCTCCATTTTAATGTTCTGAGAGAAATCTTCAACGATATGGATATGCCCTTTTTGGCACTCTCACCGAAGTGTTGGGACTTAAGTCAAGGCTTCAGGGTTTGATCAATAAAATTTATGACTAACATGAGCATCTCCCTTCCCCGAGGTGATTTGATTTTCAAGGCTTGCTCCTCTCATTTCTAAATTGATCACCATCCATACTGAGGTGGAGAATCTCAATACTGAATTCGAGGAGTTGACTTTTGAGGACCTTAGGTTAGACACCACAATCCTCAAAATCGGCCGGGAAATAGATGATGCTGACGAGACCCTTCATGACGACCAACATCATATATCCAATCCGCCTGATAAAGTAGAGGCTTTTCAACATACAATTATTAGCCTCCCACACAAGCGTGAACTCCTTACTTCACACCGGGACAGAATCCTTGCACTAATTGGCAATAATAATGAGTAGGGGGCACAAATTTTAGAGAAAATATGTCACGCCTCTCACTACCTTGATGACCTCAAATGCTGTAAGGAAGGAGTGTTTGCTCGAGGATTGAATTGGAAGAAGATAAGACATTATTGGAACAACGCCTAGTGAAGACACAGGAAGAACCAAAGTTAGTACAACCAAGAACCCTTTTAGTTTTCCATTCAATTCGTGTTGTAACCGCAATGGGAAGAACCAAAGTTAGTGCTACCAAGAGTTCTGGAAAGCGCCAATCAACACCTGGGCACGGTGAATCAAGTCAAGCTCGTCACAAGGCTGTTAAAAATCACGATGCTGAGGATCTTGAGAAGTTCCAGAACATGAATTTCTGTTGTGAAAAGCCCCTGATTTTTCTGTTGTGAAAAATCACGCGCTGCAAAAAGCCCTTGATGCGTTCACAACTGTTGTGAAAGCATTAGGGTGGGATCTATTAGTTCAACACCCCACGTCGTTCCTTCTTGCTGTTGTAAGGGAATTTTATGAAGGAATTGCACCACCCATGGATGGGAAGCCCCAATTTGTTTCTATCGTAAGACGTGTCTCAGTGAAGTTTGATTCTAGGTCCATCAATGAATGCTACGGGTTGGACTACAATGGTCTAACCTTCACCAAGAATGTCAACAACCGGGGAAAGAAAGAAATGAATGTTGTGAAATAGACTATTGTTGTGCCTGGTACACCATGGGAGAAGTCTGGTGTCAATGAATTCAAGGTGAGAAGGAGCAGGCTAAAGCATGATGTTATGGTATGGTTTAATTTTGCCAAACACTCAATTTTGTCCACTTCTCACACCAAAAATGTAGAAAAAGAAAGAATGATGTTGATAGATGCTATCATGGGGGGAAAAGATGTAGATGTAGGGAGGTTAATCAATAGGGAAATTTTGATTTGTAAGGGAAAAACTGTTGGATACCTGTTCTATCCTTGCCTCATCACTGACCTTTGTGTCAAGACAAGGGTGGAAATACCAAGGGGAGAAAAGAAAGGATATCCACTTGCTACATTTCCTGCTGTGCTGAAAGTAAAACCCAAGGTTGCTGCAGCATTTGGTGATAACACCATGCTGCGACATTTTATGCTGCAACAACGTGCTGTTTGGGAGTTTCTCAAGAGGCAGCATGATTGGAAAAGAAGTGTTTTTGAAGCAAACTTAAAAGAATTCTCTTGTATTGAACCCCCCAGTGTTTCCAGAATGGGTACTTGAAGAAGAAATGATCGATGAAGGCTTGCTTGAAGATGAAGCAAATGTGGATATTGAAGAGGAGATATTAGTTGAAAAGAAAGCAAAAAGGGCTGGTATAAGGAAGGGAAAGAGAAATATGGTTGAGGAAGAAGAGGAGGACTTGCTGAAGACTGATGATGATGCGTCCTTGAGTGAGTGAGAAAAACAAGAAAACAAGGAGATTATGGCATAAATAAATAGGGAGGGTGATGAGGAGGAGGGTGATTTTGTACAAGATGAAGGGGATGGCAAGGTAGGAGAACCTGAATGGGATGACCAAACTGATATTGAAATGCACCCACCACCAACATCAAACACAACCAAAAAGACCACTACATCCACCGCCACCGCTCAACCAATCCTAACACCAATCATCCAACCTACACTAGAAACACCAACACAGCCCATCACTAAACCTGAACCCCAACAAACACACCAACCACCTTCACCCACTCATGAAAACCCCACAAAAGAAACTGAGTCAATGCCTGCTGCTACTACTACAACTGTTGCTGCAACATGCTGCAGCAACTGATGCTACAGTGGTTGAATCTGAAGCTGCTGCTACACCCACCAAGAAGAGGGTCAAGCATACTGCTACGAGAAGGAAGCTTGCTGGAGTGCCAGAAGAGGAAGAATTGGATGCTGACAAGGTGACTGCAGAGGAAGATAAACAGCTGCAAGAAATTATCGATGCTGTTGTGCAAGAAGTCGAAAATACTGCAGCTGCTGATGCTGCAACAATTGAAGAAAATGAAAGAGCTGAGGTTGAGAGAACTACAAGAGAACTTTTGGAGCTTGTTGCTGCTACAGTGTCTGCCCACAAGAAGGTAGATGTTTCTGCTGCTGGTCCTACTATTGCAGATGCAAGTCCAGTGCTGCAGCAATCTAATGTTGCAGCAACAGAAACAACTGAAGCTGTCAAGAGTCCTGAGCCAAAGAAACAGAAGGTCTACAAGCCTAGACCAAAGAGAGGAAGTGCCACCAGAGCTAGTCCAAGAACAAAACTAGGAGCCCGTTCACGCTAAACTCTTTGATGTGTTTGTTTTACCTTTCTACCTATTTTTATCTTTGCTTGTTTGAAATAAACTTGTTGAGTACTTTTGTTCTGTGATAGCACTCAACAGTTGTGTTAGTATTTGAATTATGTTTTTAAGTTTTTGTTTTAGTAAATAGGCCTCCCTGTAGAATTAATGAGCAGTGGGGACACTACTGGGTCTTAAGTAGGGGGAGGACCTATGTCTTGTGTACTTTGATAGCTTGTTAGCTAGTCAGTTGAATAAATTTTTAGTTTTAGATGTCTAGTTGAGCAAAAACTTAGTTATGAAATGGTAAGGAAGAGAGATTAGTGTCCTGCTAGTCAAGTGAACTAAAACTGCTCTTGCTCCCACACTTTAACATAAACTTAGGTAGGAACTTAGTGAGTTAGAAAATGATCTAAAACTAAGTTTGATGCTGGTAGACCTAGGGAATTGCCAAGTTTTACTAAACACTTAGGGTAGCATAAGAAACTAAGATTGGGGCTTCTTTGAGATATACTAAGGCATAGCATAAATGACAGAATTAGGTCATGTGCACATTGTTTTAGGAGTCTGAATGTAAGGTACTATGTTATAAAGTACCAAAATGTTGTCATAAGTGAAATTTGTTGTATGTTGCCCAATCATAAAATCAATAGTTTGAAAAGAAAAAAGAGAAATGAAAAAGAAAGAAAGCAAAAGTGATCACAAAAAGAAATTCAAAGAATAAGGGCACTGCAGCATAGTAGCAAGTAAAGTTTGTACAAAGAGTCAATGTTAGTTATAGTTGCTGTAGCACTGCTGAAGTCAAAATTGTAATAAGTGCACTGACCTAGAGTTCTGAATTGCTACAGCAAAGCCCTTTGTAATGCTTATCCCCCCATTCTGTGCTTGAATTGTTAGTCTGCCCTTCTTTTTGAATTTTTTTTGGCATTCCCAAAAGAAAACCTCTCTAGTTTTAGTTAAGTGAAATTTTGAAGCTTGCTATGGTCTGAACTAAGATAAGTGTCACACACACACACACACACACACACTTTGAGCAGGAGTAGTCTAGGGAACTTGCTAATCAGAAGGCTTGCAATTGAGTGGCCAATCTGAGAGTTGATGCTCAACTTGATTATCTTTCCAATGTTTATATTTGAATCAACTGTCTAGTTGCTCGTTATTGTTTTGTTTGTTTTTGTCGAGTGTCATTGCTTGAGGACAAGCAATAGTTGAAGTTTGGGGGTGTGATAACTCTCATTTATGATAGGTATTATATTAATCTCAAGCTTTAAATCATTGCAAGTACTTATGTTGTAAATACTAGGTTTTAGAAGAGTTTAAGGTGAAACCCTGAAATAGTGTTATTTGGCACTTAGGTGCCTCATTTGTGTTTTGATATGTGTATTTCATTGCTACAGCATTAGATGTCACAGCATCACCCAAATACATCAGATGAGAGAGAAAAAAGAAAGGCGCTAAAAGATAGGAGCGTGTGAGCTGGCAGGCAAGGACAGTACCTGTTGTGGAGTGCTAGCGTTGGAATATGTGAATTTGCCACATTATTGTGGGCACATGTACTTTTGGGCACACAACATGACAAGATGTGCCTCAAAATTAGGGTTTTTCTAGGATCATGTGCCCTTGCACTATTTAAGGCAGCCTATGCTCTTCATTCTTCATGCTTGGACCGAAGGAGAAAGTTTAGAAATAGCTTTCCTCCATTTTTGTACCAAGTTACCTCATATTACCAAACAAAGACACCATTGCTGAGTTCATTGCTGCAGCAATCACAGGATCTGAACATACTTGGAAGATTTCTACTTTTAGGAGCTGAATTTGTACCTCCATGACCTACATCTTGGAGCTCACCTTCGGTTTCCTCTTCTTAGTATAATTTCTTACCTTGTATTTTTAGTACGACTTTAGCATTTATGTTCAAGTTAGTTTTCTTGTGTTGTTCGCTCAATATGAGATGCTTACACTAATGTAATGAAGTTTTAATGCATTTAATGAAGTATGTTTGATGTTTCGCATTTTATCTTTTGTATTTGTTAACACCCAAAAATAATTCAGTCGTGGACCGAGGGCTAAGAGGAGAAAAGAGGAATTTTAGTGTGAAGGCAAGCCACGTGACAAAGTGTAAAGGGGATATTTGCCAAAACGTGTGAAGTCAAAAGAGGCCATCGAGGCACATTAAACGACAAAGTTCCCCGAGGGAGGGTTATGCCCGAGGGCCAATGAGCTAAGCCGAGGGAAAGTAATAGCCTCAGCCTATAGAGTGCCGAGGCCCAGGCGGCTTGCGTGCCTAAGCTATTACCAAAAATGGGGTTAGGGCAGCCGAGCCACCGAATGGCCGAGACAAGGCGGGCATTGCTTGGAAGGCAAGACACGACACAAAGATAGAACGTGGGAGC
This sequence comes from Astragalus glycyphyllos, assembly GCA_963573325.1. Lineage (NCBI taxonomy): Eukaryota > Viridiplantae > Streptophyta > Magnoliopsida > Fabales > Fabaceae > Astragalus > Astragalus glycyphyllos. The sequence goes on from OY754309.1 coordinate 19,437,651, forward strand.
AGTTGAAGTTCAAGCGGAAGAGTGAGGCCGAAAAACACGGAGCAACAAGCACTTACCCCACTAACCGTGCCAGTGGGAACGTGAGCAGTTACTCCGTCTTGTTGAGGGCCTAAGAAGCGATGAGAACCGTTGATCTTAGATCAATCCAACAGCAGGAAAATTTTGGCTAGCATAGTGGCCGACGAGGGCCTGTGTATATATATAGCAATAGAGTAATTGTACTAACACACATCCAATCAATCAAACTCTACGTTATTTCAATTTATCTTCCTTTATCGCATTTTTTATCCTTTTTACTTTATGCATTACCCGTAGTATAATCTAACACTCGCGTCCCATTCACCTTGCCTGACCTTTTCTAGAGGAGTCAGGAAACCCACAGTCGAGGAGCAGGTTCCCTCCTCGACGCAATTGCTTGAAGAAACGAGGAATCAAAGATTGTCCAAACCTCTGGCCGACCCACGGCCAGGACCTAAGAGTTTGACGACAAAACAAATTGGCACGCCCAGTGGGACAGGAAAAGGTGAACAAACGCCTCCGTTTGAGTCTCCTGGACTGGATTATAGTTGGCGTATGCATTTACGCTCTAGCAGAAACCTAAGTATGGAGCCACCATCAGCATCAAAAAAGGTAACTGCTCTAAAAACGAAGAACACTGAGCCAGTAAGTGTTTCAGAGACAACTCCCCTTATGGTTAATGCTGAGTCTAGCGACGGTTCTCCTCAACATTATGAGGAACCTGTGGTCATGACCACGTCGTTTATCCGACAACAAATTGACATGGGGATACATGACATCAAGTATCAATTGTCCCACCCATTGGCTGACATAGTTAAATCTATGGTGCACAATGAAGTGCAACTGGCCAAGGAAGTGGAGCAAAGACATACTGCGCAAGCCAGTAGCACCATGAACTACGTTGTCTCCGGCCAGTCACAGGGAGGACAACCTTCTCCTATGGGAGGAATGCATCAGGCCCTGCCATACACCAGTGTCCATCGAGTGGGAGCGTGACTGGGACTTAGCAGGTGTACTACCATCAGGTAAATCCTACTCCTATAATTCCTTAGCCAAGTACTTTTGCCACTGCCAACACTGGGGGGCAGTTTTTGGCGAACGTCACTAATTGGCCATAAGGCCGCCCGAGGCAGCAGGCTTGGTGGGTCTGCCGCAAGGATCATCCTATGGGTGCTCTACCGCGGCTAACTACCCGGCTTCTTCAAAGGGGAAGACATCCGTGTTCGACCGTCTGGGCTCACCTCCCAGGGGATCCAAAGTTGCAGAACCAATGGCCCTGTTACAAGAAAAATTACAGATAGGGGCGTCGAGTCAGCCTCAAGGACCCCAGAAGAAACTTCCTAAGCTGGGTAGGAACTTAGGGAGTTGCATTTATCCAAACTCAACCCTGAGTGACACTTGCCTAAACCCAGGGACTTGAGGGAAAGGCCCAGCACGTCCCACCTGGGGGGCATGGTAGGCCCGCCAATGATTCCATTGAGCAGACCACCCTGCCAACCACAGGTGAATGGACTCTCCCCAAAGAAAAAAGAAGGGTGGCACAAGTCACCGAGGCACATTGTTTGACTTCGGTAGACATTACACTCCTCAATGACCGAGAACTGAGAGCCACCAGAATAGTGAAACCTCCTTCAGGTGTACTGCAAGATCAATGGATGACACAGGCAGCCGTAGTGATACCGACCCCCAGGGTGGCCTCCAAATCTCACTCGCAGAAGAGGATGCTACAGAGGGCCAGGGCCTTCAACAGGATGAAGGAAACTCTCCAAATGCTCACCTCGGTTAGAGATGTGAATCACCATCCCCGCAACCTCTGTTGCTACAGTGTTGGAACAGGCTTTCCCAAAACCAGCCAAGGACACAGCTCCAGAGCAGGTTCCCGAGCCAACTGTCACCGAACCGCTCGTTGACCAAGAGGGAGGAGACACGACGATGGTGGGTATGGTGGATGCACCTCATAGCCCACTCACAAAGACGGTGGTAGAATGCCTTTACGGGCCCCATAGCCCGGACAATCCCAACCAGTCAACGAGTCCCAGGATGAGGGGCCCATGACAGCATAAGAGTTGCAAGAAGATGACCTCCTGGGGGAAGAGGAAGAAGAAAATCCCTTCGGCCCGCTAGATTTTGATGGGAATTCCATGGATGAGTCAATACTGGACGAGTTGATGGATGGAACCGATGGGGAGTTTTGTGCTGACATAGAAATGGTAGGCCTCCTTCCACCAGAGTTCCGGGGAGCCAGGGATCAACCGAAGACCCTCGAGGGAGACGTTTTCGCCGAGGAGGTCGTATGGGCCGCCATGACAGAAGCCGAGGGACCTATAACGGAAGGCGTGTTGTTTGAAAAGCCAACCGCAGACATGACCAGACACTTGAAGCCATTGTACATCAAAGCCCATCTCAACGGGAAACTGTTCAATAGGGTCTTCGTGGATGGGGTGCCGTGCTGAATATCATGCCATTGTCAACCATGAAGAGGATGGGGAAGAACGTCGAAGATCTCATTCCGACCACCATGACCATGACCATGACCAGTTTCATGGGCCACCCATCTCATGCATTGGGAGTGTTGGTGGCCGACGTAACAGTTGGGTCGAAGGTAACTCATTCGACATTCTTTGTCATTGAAGGAAAACCCTCATATATGGTGATCCTTGGGAGAGACTGGATCCATACAAGTGAATGTGTCCCCTCCACTTTGCACCAAAAGCTCATGATATGGGTGGAGGACAAGGTGGAAATAGTGGAGGCCGACTCTAACCCTTTCCCAGTTGAGATAAAAATGTTCGAGCTCGTATTCTACTCTCCTCACCTACGTCCTATTGCCATCCCAGGGGACTATGAAGAAGGCGGTATAGAGTCGTGTGATTCGACCAAGAGGGGTTTTGAATTCAAAATGTTGGCCGACCCACGGCCTAGCAATGAGGATAATGATTAGTCTCCCTTCGGAGGTACAAAGCCTGCTGGACCGACTGCACCTATTTCAAATAGAGTCCAACATTGAAGAGGCTATGTTCGGTGCCATATATGGAGAAGATGAAAACTCGAAGCCCTCACCTGTGGAAGCTTCGGATGATCTTGGTTACAAGACGTCGGTCGAACCTCCCTACATAGAGCCCATACAGAGGAAGATAACCTACCTTTGAAGCTCAGGATCCCCTGGTGGAGGTAAATCTGGGAACCGAGAGTGAACCAAGGATGACTAAGGTTAGCGGTAAACTCCAACCGCAGCAACGTGATCAGGTGGTAGCTTTGATACGGGACTACCGTGACTGCTTTTCATGGGATTACCATGAGATGCCAGGCCTTGATAGAGCCTTGGTGGAGCATAGGTTACCCATCTAGGAAGGTTGCAAGCCCCACAAGCAACCACCAAGGAGGTTCAACCCGCAACTAATGTCGCAGATCAAAGCCGATGTGGAAAGTCTCCTAAAGGCAAGGTTCATCAGAACTGTCAGGTACGTAGAATGGTTGTCTAATATAGTCCCTGTGATCAAAAAGAATGGCCAGGTCAGAGTGTGTATTGATTACAGAGACCTGAACTTGGCCACTTTAAAGGATGAGTACGATATTCCTGTGGCCGATATGCTTGTCGATGCCGCGGCAAACAATGTCATCCTGACTTTTATGGACGGCTATTCTGGTTACAACCAAATTTATGTGGCCGAGGCTGACACCCATAAGACTGCCTTTAGGTGCCCAGATGCCTTAGGTATCTATGAGTGGCTCGTGATGCCTTTTTGCCTCAAGAATGTTGGGGCAACGTACCAAAGGGCAATGAATGCCATCTTTCATGACCTTATTGGTAAAAACATGGAGGTGTACATTGACGATGTGGTAGTCAAGTCCAAGAGCTTCGAAGCCTACTTAGCGAATCTCGAGCAAGCTCTAAAACGGATGAGGCTCCACAATCTCAAAATGAATCCTGCTAAATGTGCTTTTAGCGTGTCTGCAGGCAACTTTCTAGGCTTCTTGGTGCATAACCAGGGTATTGAAGTGGATAAAAACAAAGCTCGGACTATCCTAGAGGCGAGACCTCCCAGGACAAAGAAGGAGCTGCAGAGATTGCTAGGCAAGATCAATTTCCTAAGAAGATTCATCGCTAACTCGGCGGGGAAGTTAAAAGCCTTCTCGCCTTTGTTAAAAATGAAGAATGACGAGGAAATGATATGGGGAGCCAAACAACAGGAGGCCTTCGATCAAGTCAAGGCTGCCTTGACCAACCCCCTGTCTTGGTATCTTCGCGGCTTGGGAGACCTTTGAAGTTATACATTGCGGCCGAAGATCAAGCAATCAGCTGCTTGTTAACTCAAAACGATGATAATGGCACCGAGCGTGCTATATATTATCTCAGTAGGATTCTCAATGATGCTGAGACTCGATACTCTCCTATTGAAAAGCTTTGTTTATCCTTGTTTCATGCTTGTACAAAAATTGAATATTATCTTCTGCCTAAGGAAGTTTTGGTTGTACGCAGGGTTGATATTATCCGATATCTTCTTAATAGGCCTGTCTTACAGGGAAGACTCGTTAAGTGGGCCATTAAGTTGAACGTGTTTGCCTTAACCTATGTTCCTTTGAGAGCCGTAAAAGGTCAAGCCTTAACAGACTTCTTGGCTCTGGCCGAATCTGTTAATTACTTAGGTCTTAAGCCTTGGGTCCTCATGTTTGATGGGTCAAGCACCCAGACGAGGGCGGGGGTAGGAATAGTCATCACCAGCCCTTGCGGCCAAACGTGGAAGTTCATGTGCCGAATAGGAGATCAAACCTCCAACAATCAGGCCGAATACGAAGCCTTGATCATGGGACTTGACATCTTGGCCAGCATACAAGTGGTGATCAAGCAAATCACCAGGGAATACAAGTGCTACAATGCCAAGCTCAAGGAGCTAAGGGCTTCAGCGCACAAATTGCTAAAATTGTTCGCCGACGTCGTCATCATGTACATCCCCAGGAATGAGAATCAGGAAGCGAATGACTTGGCCCAACAGGCCTCGGGTTATAAAGAATGGGTGGTCGAGGTGTTGCATCAAGGTACTGTGACTCTCACCGAGGAGGAGCCTGCCGATGCCTAGATTGGGGTATTGACGAGGTACCTCCGTAACCAACGGCCGATCCTGACTTCAAGGTCAAACAAAGGGCACTAAAGTACATTTTGGTAGGGGACGACCTATATAAAAGGAGCACCAACGGGGTATTTGTAATGACCGCAAAATCCGGGAGAGGATTCCTCGAAAGTTAAAAAATGAAGCCGCCACCAAAGTTTAGTTTAAGGGCAAACAATGGAAAATCCCATTTGATTTGGGTAAGGGTCATTGAGACCAGATTTGGGTTCGGGAGTCGGTTATGTGTGGTAAAGGTATTAGCACCCCACGACATCCTTCCTAAAGAAGGTTACCTACTAATTAGTTGTAGGAAGAAAAGTTAATTTTGAAAATGTTTATTTTACCCCTTTTATTTTGAATTAAAAGAATTTAAGAGAGATAGACTTGGCTTTTGAATTTTGGAATTTATTTAGAGAAAGACTAAAAAATATTTTTTATTAGTGCAATTGACAGAGGTCGGCCGCCCTCTGCTCCTACGTATCTCTTGGTGGAGAATCAAATCACACGTAGTTCTTGTTAGAAAATATTTGTTTGTTCGATGTTTTTTTAATTAGGGATTTTAGGACTCTTGAGTGATCAGTTCATTTGTCCTAAAAAGATGACTAATCCGACTGTACAATCGACTTAATCCCCTATTTTGAAAATTTGTTTTTTTTTTAAAGAAATGCTTGTGTGTTTGCATTTTTTGAATTGAAATTTTGTTTTAAATAGGGATTTTAGGACCTGATCCGTAACGGTTCATTAGTGGTCTTAAAAAGCTGACTAACCCGACTATACAGTCGACTTAATCCCCTATTATATTTTTTGATAGAGATTTATTTACTTTTTATGGAAAAATATAAGTTTGTGGAATATATTGTAGAAAATATGAAAAAAAGAAACGAAAAAGGGTGTATTCAGAAAAATGGGGGTGTAAGTAATAGGGTGTAATTAATAAATGGGGGTGCAAAAAGCAATCCAGTAATAACTTCAGCTTTACTGAGCCCACGAATTCTGGGCTTAAAAGAGGGGGTCGTATTAGTTAAAAAATGGGGTGTGAAGAGTATTCTGGTTTAAAATTAAAAACAATAGAACAAATTAGGCCCAACAGACTATATATAATAGCTTAACAAAGGAAACCCTTTTTTTTTTTCTCATCCTTAATCAAACCAGCGCCGTTTCGACGTGGTGGGGGTCGATCCGGTTTGCTCCCGGGTTCGATTCCCGCCTACGTCAAATAGGGTGTTGGCCAGCGAAATGATTAAGAGCCCCAAGTAGTGAGCGCAGATTAGTTCTTCGTTGACAGCGTTGGGACACTGCGTGGGTCGCCCGCGAGAGTCCGATACCAAAAAAAACCAGTGCGTTTCCAGCAATTCCAAGTGAGAGAGAGAGAGCTTTTTTCGGAAATGGAGGGATAAGAGGGATTTTGCGAAAATCATGGTGGAGAGAGAGAGAGAGAGAGAGAGAGAGAGAGAGAGAGAGAAAAACTCGAGGGAAGAGAAAGAGAGGACAACGGAGGAAGAAAGTGAGAGAGGGAGGGAGCTCGCCGGAGAGAAGAGAATCACGCAGGTGGTGGCTACGGTGACGACGACGTGATGGTGTTCGCGACGGCTCTGGCCACCGTCTGTGGTGGCCGGAATTCGCGTAAGTTCTGATTTTTTTTTCTATTCCCTTTTTTTCTTCTCCTCTCATTCTTTCCTCTACTGCCTCTCTTGATTTTTTGATTTCTTACTCTCTTCCATTTTCTCTAAAACAAAACTCTAATGATCTAAGTTTTTAGTTATCAAACTATTTCAAAATAATTGCTATATATATATATATATATATTAGAACTGATTTACTAAACGTAAATTTTTGACTGAACCTATATCAAGTTCAAAATCTTGAACCCAATACTAATTTCGATTTTTCTATATACATAAAGAAAAAGAACTATTAAAAAAAAACCTAACTTGTTTCTAATACTAATATATTACAGAATCAGTATTTCTAAAACAAAGAAAAACTATAAGCTAAACCTATTTTTAAACACTGATCATGATGGTGAAACAAGATTAAGACTACATTTTTGAAAACTAATAAAAAAACCAACCTAGATCTCCAGCTTCTGGAAAAGGAAGGCTCCCTTTTGCTTCTTTGGACCGAAAACTGCTACTGCTCCACTGTGGAAAATCTGCTCTTGACTGTATCCGAATTCCTTTTTTTTGTGTGTGAGGATTTGCTGTTTTCTCCATATTGTGTGTGTATATTGAAATTGTTGTCTTTTGCTGTTGATTTTGGCCTCAATTTATAGGTAAAATTTCAATCAAATAATAATTGCTTCAAATCTTTTGTTTCCATTTTAGGTTCCAACCAGCTATGAGGAAGCTTTCTCTCCAAGTTGGAGATTAGGGTTGAGCCGCCAGCAGCAGCACACGAGTTGGGTTTTGGGCTCTATTCCCTTTTTTGTTTTCTTTGTATTTTATTATTTTTTGGGCCTATTTGGGGTCTTTTTCTAACTTTGGCATTTTTGGGCCAATTGTAAATGGACATATTTTGGACTTTTTGGACTATTGTAATATAAAACTGTAATAAACTGACTCTATAAAAATTATTTTGGCATTTTGTAAGTCATTTTGGATGTATTTTGACCCAAAAGTAAAAAATAAAAGCGAAATTTGGGTTAAACTAAATGGTTGTCAAAACGAAACTCAAAATAGAGAAATAGGCTCGAAATGCACAAGTAAATGAAAATAAGCCCAAGTGAGTTGAATTAGCTTAGGCACAAATGTACAAAAGTCTAATTAAACAAAAAGAGAATTAACTCGATTGACTAACTTATCAAAAGTCGACTGAATTAGACAACCTTGATGGAGTTAGGAAACGAATTTTAGCATGCGAATTTGAAAGTTCAATAAAATAAACGGACAAATTTGGGGTATGACAGTATAGTTAAAATGCCTCAAGATGAAGGATGCTTATATGGTGATGGAACAGATCCATGCAGGAGTCTGTGGTGCCCACAGGTCCGGCCCTATCATGAAATGACTCATCTACAGGCACAAATACTATTGGCCGACGATTCCGGCCGATTGCTTCCAATTTGCCAAGGGATGCGAGGCTTGCTAGCTGCATGGACCAATCCAAAGGGTGCCAGCGGACGAGCTGCATCCCATTGTCAAACCTTGGCCATTTAGAGTGCGGGCCATGGATTTAATTGGCAAGATATACCCCCCGAGTTCAAAAGGGCATAATTTTATTATTGTCGCCACCGATTACTTTATTAAACGGGTGGAAGCCATGCCTTTAAAAAACGTTGATCAGGCCGCGATGATTAGGTTCATCGAAAATCAAATCATATTCAGGTTTGGTATCCCTGAAACCATCACGGTCGATCAAGGTACAATGTTCACCGGGGAACGAGTGGTGGCCTTTGCCCAGGAGTACGGCATCAAAATGAGACATTCCTCTCCTTACTATGCGCAAACTAATGGACAAGCGGAGACCACCAACAAGATTATCATTGAACTCATCAAAAAGAACATAGAGGATAAGCCTCGGCAGTGGCATGAGACCCTTAATGAGGTCCTTTGGGCTACGAGAAATTCTAAGTCTACGGCCAAGGGGGTGACTCCCTATCATTTGGTCTACGGGCAAGATGCCGTGTACCACTGGAAATCAGTGTGGCTTCATTGAGAGTGGCTTGGCAGCACTCCCTTAGTATGGATGAGTACCAACAAGCCATGTTGATGGAGTTGGACTCGTGGATGACGACAGGCTGGCTGCCCTCAGCAGGATAGAAATGAAAAAAGCTAAAATGATCGAGCCTACAACAAACACGCCAAACCAAAGAAGTTTGTGGAAGGAGACCTCGTGTGGAAGGCCATTTTGCCACTTGGGAGGAAAGACCCCCAGTTAGGCAAATGGTCCCCAAATTGGGACGGGCCCTACATCGTTAGTGAGGTATACCACGGTTGAGCATACCGTCTAATCACTCTAGGCGGAGAAGAATTCGAAACAAAGATAAATGGCAAATACCTTAAAGCATATTATCCCACTACAAGAAAAACATGAATTTCTGGCGGATTTTTACCGGCGGATTTCTTCCGTCGATACATTTCCGGCGGATTTTTGAAATTACCGGCGGATTTTTATAAAAAAAAATTGTTTTTTTTTACAAAATCCGCCGATAATTTCAAAAAACCGCCAGTAATGTTTCCGGCGGACTTTGCAAAAAAAAAATTTTTACAAAATCCTCCGGTAATTTCAAAAATCCGCCGGTAATGTTTCCGGCGGATTTTGAAAAAAAAAAAATTACAAAATCCGCCGGAAAAATTCGGAGGGTCAAAAATCCGCCGGTAATTTCAAAAATCCACCTATAAATAAAACTTTCTCCTACACTCCTCTCATTCTCTCATTTCACTCTTTATTTCCTTCTCATTCTCCTCTACATTTTCGCTTCTTATATTTCTTCTTCTTTCTCATACTCTCCAATTTCCATAAATTTCTCTATATATCTCTCCTTTCTTCTACATTCTCACTCATTCATTCTTATTTCTTCTTCTTTTTTCCCATTCTCTCCAATTTTAATACTTCTCATACTCTCCTTCACTCGTTCATTCTTCATTCTTCTTCATTCTCACTCGTTCATTCTTCTCACTTCATTCTTATTCTCACATATTCTCTTTCTTCTCTTTCATTCCTTCCTACTTCTACATTCTCATTAATTTTCATTTTTTCTTACTTTTTATTAAAATTAAAATACATATTAAAATTTAAAATTTGGAAAAATTGAAAAAAAGGTTCAATTTTATTTTAAAAAAAATTATTTTTATTTTTTTCTTAAAAATCCGCCGGTAATGTGCATTACCGGCAGAAAATACGCCGGTAATGTGAAAAATCCGCTGGTAATTACTGGCAGAAAAATCCGCCAGTAATGTAAAAAATCCGCCGGTAATTACAGGCGGAATTTCTGCCGGTAACCATTACCGACGAGTGAATTTTCGGCGGGCCAGATCCGCAGGTAATGACCATTTTTCGGCGGAAATTCGATTTTTCCGGCGGATTTTACCCGCCGGTAAATACGGAAATTCTTGTAGTGTCCTACTCTATGGGAAAGTATGCGCAAAATGGAAAAATGGTTTTGAAATGCAATAAGAAACATTGTCTAAGTGGCTCGCCACACACCGGCGGCCTGGTGATACACAAAATGCTACCCTCACCAATCTTCTCTCCCTAAAAAGGGGTTTTCGTACCGTAGTCACGTCCTCAAGGCCGCACGATAGCACAAAAAGGGGGCAATTGTTAACACCCAAAAATAATTAAGTCGTGGGCCGAGGGCTAAGAGGAGAAAAGAGGAATTTTAGTGTGAAGGCAAGCCACGCGCAGGGCCGGCCCTGGGGGTAGGCCGGGGGTGCGACCGCCTAGGGCCCACGTTTTTAGGGGGCCCCAAAATATTTTATACTAAGCCTAAATTTTACTAGTATAATTTTTTTTATACTAAGCCTAAATTATACTAGTATAAACAAGAAATTAAATAAAAAGAGCCCAAATTATCTCTACAAATTCTTAAATATCCTAGCTCTCACTCCACATAATAATTAGTCCTCATGAATCCATTCAATTCCTTCTTTCCCAACACACCCCATTCATTTCTCTATTATAAAACCTACTTGAAATCTTCAATGTCACAAGAGAGATTGAATGGTTTGGAAACTTTATCAATCGAGAAGGATATGTTTGTCATGAAAGGAGACACGATATTGGTCACGCAGTTCGGCCAATCGTTGCCTACGTCTGCGACTACAGAGCAGCTGTAGTTCCGTTTTATTGATTGTATATTTATTGTCCTCGAGTACAAACACTAATAAGTTTGAATAGACTATTCTATGTGAAAACCTAACGGGTATGGGCCAAATACAAATATAAAGAAATCAACTATTTACAACTTCCTTATTTCCGTATTCACAATGTTGGAGAACAATGATGCTGATGAGATTATAAATGATTTTGCATCTCAAATTGCTCGAAGAAACCACTTCTTATGGCTTTCCAATAAAAGAGAAAACTTTTGATATTTTGTATATCAAATCATTATTATGTATTAAGACGTATTATTTTAATTGAAATAAGTTGTTTTTTTGTCTTCTTTTGAAATATTTTCGAATTAAAAAATTGTTATGCAAGGGGGGCCATTTATCACAAATTGCCTAAGGCCCATAAAATGTCAGGAACAGGACTGGCCACGCGACAAAGTGTAAAAGGGGATATTTGCCAAAAAGAGTGAAGTCAAAAGAGGCCATCGGGGCACATTAAACGACAAAGTTCCCCGAGGCAGGGTTATGTCCGAGGGCCAATGAGCTAAGCCGAGGGAAAGTAATAGCCCTAGCCTATAGAGTTTCAAGTCCCAGGCAGCTCAGGTATCTAAGCTATTACCAAAAAAGGGGCTAGGGCAGCCGAGCCACCGAATGGCCGAGACAAGGTGGGCATTGCTTGGAAGGCAAGACACGGCACGAAGATAGAACGTGGGAGCGGTTGAAGTTCAAGCGGAAGAGGGAGGCCTGAAAACACGGAGCAACAAGCACTTACCCCACTAACTGTGCCAGTGGGAACATTGGCAGTTACTCCGCCTTGTTGAGGGCCTAGGAAGCGATGAGAGCCGTTGATCTTAGATCAATCCAACGGCAGGTTAATGTTGGCTAGCATAGTGGCCAACGAGGGCCTGTGTATATATGTTACCAAGTGGCTTCAGTCTCAAGAGGGGGGTGAATTGAGACCTTAAAAAACTTTTCCCCTTTTAACGACTTAGATTAATTTTTCGCACAGGTTTAAGGAACGAACGAATTAGAACGTAAAACAATAAAGAGCACATGAGATTTTATACTGGTTCAGTCACCTCCCAGTGACCTATGTTCAGTCCTCACAGCCCTTTGTAAGATTTTTCACTATTAAATCAAAGCTTTTAACCGGGTGCTTTAAAACCCTTACAGACTCAGGCGCTTTTCACCTAGGATACCCCACCTTGTGCAAGTGCCCTTAACAACAATTACAACAAGAGATACCCCAGCCTTGTTACAATCAAAAACCCTAGAGAGATACCCCATTCCCTAGTACAACCAATTGAAAACAAGAGATACCCCACCCTTGTTACAATCAAAACCCTAGAGAGATTCCCCACTCTCTAGTATAAACCAATAACAGTATTAAAAGAAATTACAATGAAATAACAAATACCTCTGAGAATGTGAATAGAACAACTTGGAGATTCCCAACCTAACCCTTGAGAGAGATTAGCTCAAAGTGATAAAGAACGTGTTGAATGAATGTGACGGTGAATAGAGTTTGCATTCTGTTCTTTAACACTAATTTGTAAAAATATGACCGTTGAAACAATTTTTAACACTAATTTGATAAGTGAGAAATCGATTAATGCCTTGAAAAACATAGAATAGAAATCGATTTAGTGCTTCTAAATTAATAGGTACAAAATCGATTTCTTGCTTGAAGGAATAAGTGAGGAATTGATTTTGTGCTTTAAGGAAGCAAGTAGATAATCGATTGTTAGCTTTATAAAAACAAGTTCATGAAAGCAAGTGAGAAAGGCTACAAATCAATTTGCTTCTTTCAAAGAGGAAGCTACAAATCGATTTGCTTCTTTCAAGGAGGAAGCTATGAATCAATTTGATTCTTTTAAAACAGGTCTTGAATCGATTGTTTTCTTTCCAAAAACAAGTTCTTTTAAAAATCAAGTCATTAATCAATTCTTTTCTTTAAAATAGGGAACCATGAATCTATTTTGCACTCTAAAATACATAAGTAAAATCGATTGTTTGCTTCATATACACAAAGTCATCAATTGATTGTTTTCTTTCAAAAACAAATTCTTTTAAAAACCAATTAAGATAACAATCGATTCTTGGCTTTAAACCAAGAAGCCATGAATCGATTCTTTGCTTTAAAATACCAAATCAAGAATCGATTTTTTACTTCAAAAACAAGTGCCTAACCTATTTAACATGCTTTTATCAATAGAAAACATATGTTAGGTTTGTTTGTGTGAGTGCTAGTGTGTTGAGTGATTTGAGCCGATCCTCAAAAGCGGTTTACATTTCATTCCTAAGACACAACCCGATTTCCTAAGGACTACCCTTGACACATACTTACTTCTTGAGTCGGTTGTGCCATGGAGTTCTGTTTGTCACTTTGTCTTAGATTACTTCATCATCAAAACTTAACCTGCAACACAAGATATCCACTATATATATAGCAATAGAGTAATTGTACAGACACACATCCAATCAATCAAACTCTACGTTTATTTCAATTTATCTTCCTTTATCGCATTTTTTATCCTTTTTACTTTATGCATTTGCCGTAGTATAATCCAACACCCGCGTCTCATTCACCTTGCCTAACCCTTTCTAGAGGAGTCAGGAAACCCACAGTCGAGGAGCAGAGTTCCCTCTTCGACGCAATTGCTTGAAGAAACGAGGAATCAAAGACTGTCCAAACCTCTGGCCGACCCCACGGCCAGGACCTAAGAGTTTGACAACAAAATAGTATGATAATTTTTTTATCTTGGATTAGGAATGGCCAACTAATTTCAAGTAGCATTTATGAATTCAGACATGGTTTGTTTACCTCAAAAGATAATATGGATTGTGTGCATTAAAAGACATTTTATTGTACCTTGCTTAAACCCTAGACATAGAAGGGCAAAATCCAGAAGGTGAACACTGCGGGAGCCTAAGAAGCCTAAGGGGGACTTATTTAGGGCTTAGACATAGGCTCTTGTAAGAAAACCCTAGTGTGAAGTATTTGAAAGAATACATCTATTGCGGCAGCACCAAACATAGCATTAGTGCATTTTAATGGAATTATTAAAGTATAACATCTCAACTTGCTCTCATCTCTGATCTTTATTCCCATTTACTTTATTACCATCACTAATTTGTTAATCAAATTAAGCACGTAGTGAACATTAAATCCTTGTTGGAACGAATCTTATTTCTACTTTACTACTTGTTGGACAGTGTACACTTGCACTATGTTTTCACACAAGTTTTTGGCGCCGTTGTTGGGGATTAAATAGTTTAATATACTGTTTAATTAGTTAGCAAGTTAGTGCTTTCTATTTCTAATATACTGTACAATATTAGATTGCTATAACATCTGGTGCTGCAGCATATGCACAGGCGTAGTTCACCAGAATTTCAATTGCATCCTGACATAGAAAGATTGTTTAGGGCGTTGAGAATGGAACAAGATCATACAGGACTTATTTCATTGGGCAGAGCTGTTGTTATGGCTACCCCACCACCTTCTCAACATGGTGGATCTCAACATGGTACTCCAGCTCCTAGCAACCATGCCACTCCACAAAACACTCACAATAGACCAGACACAATAGTTGCCACAGAACGACCTCAACAACCTTTTCATGTGCAACAAGTCTTGAATGAAACAGTCTGTTTACCGTGGTTTTTGGTAAACACCGCTAGTTTGAAATTGCTTCTGTTTCCAGAATTATGCGTGTTCTTGCGGTTTCAAAGAAAAGAATGAAGATAACTGCCAGTTTCACGCGAAACCGTCGAATTTCTTCAGATAGGGACGAAGTGAAAACGAAGAAAAAATTGCAGAAAAGCAATAAAGAAAGGAAATTAAAATGCATTAATTGAAAAGAGAGTTGGTACACAGATCATACATTCTTCTCTGACTCGTTTTCTCTGTAATGTGTTGGAAGTTAGAGCGTGAGAATTCTGTAATGAGTTTGTGACCCGTTTTTCCTATGAAAAACTACTATTTATATAAGGAGGGAAAACACTAAAACTAACTAACTGTACAGAGAATTTAAAAAAGAAAACTGCTTAAGCCTTCGACTAGGGTAACTGCCAGAACTTCGACGGCGAGCACTTGATTTTGACCTGCTATTGAATCCCAGCCTTCTTCTCGTCGAAATATCACCCTTCAATTCTTGTTAAGTCTAAGGCTTTGTCGAATTTGCCTTCTGATACAACTCTTCTATGTCGAAACCAACATCTTCTTCTGAGAAAACCAAAGTCAAACCCCATTGACTGCATTTAATTTAGCCTGTCGAAATTACAGGCTAACAAATTGCCCCCCAAAAATGTCTTTTTCGACTGAAGCTTTATGTAAGGCAGAAAAAGTGACATTTTTGAAGATTCCTTTTTAACTGCTCTAATGACGTCATTAACATCACGTTGCAGCATTGATGAGACGTTTCAGTGAAAAGTGCCTTTTGGCGCCACCGTTTCAGAGTTAGTGGGCCACGTTTTGCATTGGAACTCCCCACTACTCATTATGAGTAACTGCCCCTTTAAAGAAAAAACACAAAGGTTTCAAACCCTTTACACTCAACAGTTATATAAGCTATCATTTTCTCTCCATTTTACTCTTCTCTGAAACCTTTGCAATCCCTTCTCTTCTCTTCTCTTCTTCGCTAGAACACACATGCGCTTTCCAAACTCAGAAACTCTAGAACTCCATTAATATCTTGTATTGCTCATCATTGGCGTCTTCGTCTCAAGCCCAAATTTCTGCTTCTGGCAAGCAACAACTCGTTACTGAACCTGCTTTGATGGAAGAAGAAACAAAAATCCTACAGTCTCAGGTATTAATCCGTTTCCCTAAACCCTTGAAATACGCATTTTTAGGACCTGTTCCATCTTCCAGTGATGACACTACTGAAATTAGGGAAGTTTTCCCAAGTTACCATCGATACAACCCTAGAATTTTTCAAAAGGAACCCTACGTCATGAACTTCATGAGTAACCCAAGTAGAGTCTTTAGATCTTCACCACCAGTTGACAAAAATCATCTACCTTATCTCAATTGGCTCAGCAAGATAGAGTCGAAAAGGGGAAACATTTGGAAAGAACAAGGAATCTTTGACCTCATTCAGCTGTCGAAATATGGCCCAAAATACCAAAGTTCTATGCTCCTTGCGTCTTTACATTTTTGGGAACTCACCACTAACAGCTTACACTTAAAGTGTGGCATGCTTACTCCAACTTTGTTAGATGTGGCTGCTATCACTGGCCTGAAAACCAACTGGAGAAATTTTTGACCCTAGCACCACTGGCCACAACCACGAATTCGACTTCAAACGTCCCTCTTTCAAAGGATATATCGAAGACAACCACATCACAGACACTAATGAAGTTTCCGACACTGAAAGTGTTACTTTCCTTACTTTTTGGCTTTCATTCTATGTCTTCTGTTCTTCTTCACTTCAAGTAGCCAAAATGTTCATCCCTTGGCTATCCAACTACACGAGTGTCGAGTTGTGAACCTTGGACAACTCCTTTTAGGATCACTTTATGAAGGCCTACAACAAGGGACTTACGCACTGAGAACCCTTAAACCTGAAGGAACACTTCTGGTCTCTGGACCAATTTGGTTATTCCAATTGTGGCTTCTTGCCACTTTTGAGTCGAAACTCCAAATGTACATCCCAAGTGACTATACTGAGGTTGTTGAGCAAAGAAGCATCGAAGGGATAAGGCTTGCACTTTTGACGCCCAGAGAAATTGGAGTTTCTGAGAAAGACTTATTTGCATCAGCATTCACAATGTTTTTGAACTGCGAAACTTTTACTTCTTCAATGGCTCCTTTCACCAAAAAAATAATTTGGGCCAACTTGGTTCACCAGGGATTTTCCTGCGACCTCACTGATCGAAGAAGAAGAAAGTAATCAGATTTGGAGAGCTTTTTTAGTTCCAAAGTTACTTTCTGCAAGAATAGCACCTGGTAAAGCTGCCACCATGTTTGGAGTGTACGCATATCATCCAAGTCTCGTCGCGCGACAATTTGGATTATGTCAGCTTCTACCAAGTCCTTTCTTTAGGTCTAGAAAAGACATGATCCTTCCAAAAAATGAGGAAGAATGGAAAGAATGTCTCAACAACTTTGCCAATAAACCCTTTATTTTTTAACCTGTTGAATTTGAGCCTATATTTGCTTGTACCAAAGACTTTTCTAAGTGGTAGAAAGATTACTTTATGAGTAAACTGGCTGATGTCGAAGAAACTACTCTGCTGACAAATCTAATTTCTGCTTTTCCTCTTCCGCAGAAACAGAAGACCAAGTCACAAGGTATGCACATTCAAGAAATTCGAGCCTTTCAAAAATATTTTGAAGTTATTTATGATCCAACAAATGTTAGTCGAACTATTTCTCAAGCTGCAAGAGTTTTAAAAGAAAAAGTTATTGAAAAAATTCCAACCATGGTATTTCCCCATATGTGACAAACAAATACGCTTTCGCTTTAGCGCACAATAAACTTAAATTTCCAAGTTTGCCAACTAGTGAATTGGCTTTATCACTTCATTCACCACTTCCTCCATGGTTTATGTGTGGCTCGACTTTAGCACTCAAAAAATTTTTAACAAACAAAACAGCTGAGAAAGTAGTATCGACTAAGTATGACATAAATACCTTTGACGGACATCTCCATCTCGACATTCAACATGTCCGAGTTTTATCCACCACCGCAGAAGGTGATACATAAGACTCTTAGAGCTAATCATCCTCTTTTTCTATATGATTTATTAACACATTTGTCGAACGTTTGCAGCCATTCCATTATCACCTGCTCTATCAGAAGAAACAACAACAACAACTGAAAAGAAAGTGTCAAAGAAGCATACAAGCACTTTGTCGAAAGACAAACCACTCCAATCAAAGAAAACAGAGGTATACATTTCATTATTCCTCTTTTAAATCGAGTTACTGAACTCAATCCTTATGAAATCTCTCATTTTATAGAGTAAGAAAAGATCAAATAGTTCAGCTACTGCTACTCCTCCAAAGAAGAAGAAAAGGACTAGAGAGATGATTGTGAGCGATGAATCAGAGATCGAAACATATGAAAACTCTCATAACCTCTTTTCAACGCTTGTACATTTCTTTGCTTTCTACTTACATGTGTGTTGAATTCTTTTAGTCTGACGAGAGTCCAGAAAGGATTTTAAAGACTGCCTCTAAACCCACTCAATCAAAACCTGTCGAAAAGCAAACAAGAAAGAACGACAAGCCACAAGAGAAAGCTCCAGACAAGGCTAAGAAGAAAAAGAACCTTCCAAAGCCTGCGAGCGCACATTCTCGCGTCGACGGAGACACCTCAAAGGTAACTAGTATACCTTCTACTTATTTCCTTTGATGATTTGAATCAGGATAACATATAACTTTGTCTATAAATTTTGAACAGGACCTTGAAAACCAACCTGTCAAAACATCCATCAAACAAGCAACACCAACTTCAACTCCCACTGTTTCTGCACCAATCAATGATCCAATGGTCGAAGCAAAACTTAATGAAGATGACCTCAACATTGCAGCAGATGAAAGTACCCCCAATGGCCCTTGATGATCTCCCTCTTCATTAGGAAACAACTGAGGTCGAAGACCAAGAGCATGGAGGAATTGATGTTACACTGACCGAGACTCATGCCCAAAATCAACCACAAAAGAAAAATGAAGAATTGGTTGAAAATGTCAATCAAGATCAAACTCAAAGGGGTGATGTTCACATGGCCGAAGGCAATGACCAAATTCAAACAGCTGGAGATGACATCACAATGGCTGAGTCAATTGTCAATGATCCAACTTCACCTCTGAGACAAATCGAAAAGAAAGAGGAAGAGAAAGAAAGTGATGAAGAAAGTAAGGAAACTAGTGAAGATGAACATAATGATGACAACATAGAGCATGTTGACGAATCTCCTACTAAAGAAGATGACTCGACTGGTCTCAAACTCTCGACTGGCACTGCAATGAGTGAAGATGAATGGAAGGAACTGAAGAGTAAGAAACCCCTTGAAGCTCTGCAATTACTGTTGAAGACTAAAACTTCAAGTGAGCGAAAATCAGTTTCCTCAACCATTTTTGGGGGTGAACACTCTGAAAGTTCCAAGGTAAACCTGCTACAAGAACTTCGCACCAGAGTCCTTGAGATAGACTTATTTCAAGCAATCGAAGAAGACCATATGGTGGTTTTCAAGATCAAATATCTGCTGCACAAACTCAACAATCCAATAGCCAGTAATTCTCTCATCGAATTTCTTGTTTCATTTGAACCTCTCCTGGAACAAATCACAAGGGACCTTGAGAAGAAGAAGAACCATGCTTCACTTAAAGAGCGTGAAAGCACCCTGAAATTGGAAACATGGACTGCTGTCGAGGCCTCAAGAAACAAGATCTCTTCTCTACAAACCAAGGCAAAAGCTGACATGAAGGCTGTACATGGATACGATGCTGAGATTGCTGGGTATCAAAAGGAGATTGAGAGATTGGAGTCAAAGATTAGGACAGCAGAAAAGAAGAAATCCTCAGTCTTAAGGGAAATGAAGACTTCAGAAATTCTGGAAGCTGAAGTAAATAAGGAAGCAACCCATTGCATTGACCTTTTAGAAAAATTTGACGAACATGAAACCAAGGTCAACCAATTGGTCGAAGAAGAGAGTTTCATCAATACAAGATTAGAACGAGCTAAGGCTCTTTTTGAGAATTTGAAAAACAATCTCGTCTTGTAATTTGCTGTTTCATCTTCCCTTGCTTTGGAACTTTTGTGATTTTATCCTTCACTTCCATATCTTGTACTTCGACAATAGCCTTTGTTGGCATTTAATCTTTTTGACATGCCAAATTCGAGGTTTGCTCATCTTTAATCTTGCGTTATTTTAACTTCCTGCAAAATTAAATACTTGCCATTTATTTGCAAAATTCGACCATCGACACCTAATTCTTCGACTTCATAGGCACCGTTAGTATATACTTGCAAAACTCGAAATGGTCCTTCCCAATTTGGTGACCATTTGCCTAAGACTCTATCTTTTTTGTCCATGGGCAATATAACTTTCCAAAGTAAGTCTCCTAAGGCAAAAGTTTTCAACTTAACTTTTTTATTATAAGCCTTAGCTACCCTTTCTTTTGGCCTTATCAGGACATTTAATGCATTTAATCTTTCTTCGTCTAAATCAACCAACTCATCCAACATCATATTCCAATAATAATCTGATGGAATTTCAAATTGCCTTTGAATTCTGGCTGACTATAAACAAATTTTGACTGGTAAGACTGCATCATGTCCAAATGTTAGTCTAAAAGGAGTAGTATTAATTGACTCTCTAGGAGAATTTCGACAAGCCCACAAAACTTGGTCAAGAGTTTTATGCCAATTTCTAGGCTTTTGCCCAATATGCTTTTTAATCAAATTAATAATGATTTTATTAGCTGCTTCAACTTGACCGTTGACTTGAGCATAGTATGGTGTCGAAGTCAGTAACTTGAAACCAGTTTCAGAGGCAAAATCTACCATTTTTTGACCAATAAAAACTGTACCTTGGTCTGTAGTAATGGTTTCTGGAATTCCAAACCTATATAGAATATGGTTTTTAATAAAATTGATTACTGCCTCTTGATTAACATTAATTAAAGGAATAGCTTCTATCCACTTAGTAAAATAATCTATCCCAACTAATATGTAACGATGTCCTTTCGATGAAGTTGGTTTAATCTCACCAACTAAATCTAAAGCCCAACCTCTAAAAGGCCATGATTTTACTATCGAATGCAATTCACTTGCAGGCACATGTTGAATCGTGCATGCCTTTGACACTCTTCGCAACCTTTAGCAAACTCTACGCAATCTTTTAACATAGTTGGCCAGTACACTCCTTGTCGAAATAAAAGCCATTTTATTTTGTGGCCTGCTTGATGAGACCCACAAGTTCCACTATGAGTATCGGAAATTGCTAAATATGCCTCACTCTCATTAAGGCATTTAAGTAAAACTCCTTCAGGAGTCTTTTTGAACAACTCATTTCAAATAATCACGTAGCTCAAGGCTCTATACTTGGTTTTTCTATTAGTTATTCCTGTTGGATTTTCCATGTATTCGACAATTGGTTTTCGCCAATCATCATTCGACATATTGTCCATGGCAAAAATTTCAACTTCAAAATTTTCAAAAGTTTTAAAATTTTCCACCAGATTTAACATATCTGCCCCCTCAAGTTTTGTCGTTGACAGTTGGGCATTGGATGAATCTGTCGAAATCTGTTTGTGTTTGAATTCTATTAGCTCTAATAGCTTTTCTTTTGAAACTTTGTATCTTGATGCTATTTGTGCCAAATCGTTTGCCTCTTGATTTTCCATACGAGGCACGTGTTTTATGTGAACAGTGTCAAACTTCTTTAACAACGTATTAGCATTGGCAAAATACATTATTAAGTTCTCTTTGATGCATTTGTATTCTTTTGTTAACTGTTTCACAATTAGTTCTGAATCGCCTTTAATTTCGACATGTTTTGCCCCCAAATCTAACAAGATCTCAAGTCCTGCTATCAAGGCTTCTTATTCTGCCTCATTGTTAGAGCATGTTCCTTCAATTTTAAACTTATACTTTGTTGGTATTTTTGTTGGTGAAATAATTAACACTCTAACTCCAACACCATTTTTGTGGTTGGACCCGTCGAAGTACAATTTCCAAGGTTGAGTTTCGACCAAGTTTATTGTATTGTCGACCATTGAATGGTCAACTATGAAGTCAGCCACTATTTGGCCTTTTATAGCCTTTAAAGGCTGATAAGTTAAGGAAAATTCAGAGAGAGTTAAAGCCCATTTACCTATTCTACTATATAAAATTGGTTTCGACAGCATATGTTTAATAATATCATAATGCGAATAAACATACACATCAACAGACTTTATGTATTGCATCAATTTTGTACAAGAGAAATACAAGCATAAACACAATTTTTCTATAGGATGATACCTAGTTTCTGCATCATTTAGAATTCTACTGAGGTAATAAATGGCTCTTTCGACATCATTTTCATCTTCTTGAGCTAACATGCTTCCTATAGAAAATTCTGAAGCTGCTATATACAATTTCATTACTTTATTCCTAATAGGTGGTAACAAAATTGGTGGCTTCATCAATTATGCTTTCGTTTCCAAGATTGCTTTCGTCTTGTTTTGATTGATTTCAATGCCTTTTTTGTATACAACGAAGCCCAAAAAGTCACCTGCACGAACACAGAAGGCACATTTGAGTGGATTCATTTTCAATCCATATTTTCTCATTCTTTCAAATGATTGTCGAAGATGGTTTATATGACCAATTCCTGAGGAAGACTTAATTACGATATCATCTATGTACACTTGCATAAATTTTTCAATAAAATCATGGAACATAGAATTCATTGCCCTTTGGTACGTTGCACCAGCATTTTTTAGGCCAAATGGCATTACAACCCATTCATAGACACCTAATGCCCCTGGGCATCGGAATGCTGTTTTTGACGTATCTTCTTCAGCAATATATATTTGGTTATATCCAGAATAACCATCAAGCATACTTAGGTATTCATAACCTGCTGCTGAATCCACCAGCATTTCTACCACTGGCATGGCATATTCATCCTTAGGTGTAGCATTATTTAAATCTCTAAAATCTATACACACTCTAAGCGTGCCATTTTTCTTAATTACAGGAACTATATTAGCAAGCCATTCGACATACCTGGCAGTTCTGATGAACTTGCTCTTTAGTAACCTTTCTATTTCTGCTTTGATCTTCAACAGGATTTCTGGTGCAAATCTTCTTGGTGTCTGCTTCACTGGCTTCTTTCCTGGTCGAATTGGTAGTCTTATCTTAACAACGTCACGACTCAACCCCGGCATTTCATTGTAATCCCATGCAAAGCAGTCTTTGTACTCCTTTAGCAATTCGACAATCTGCACCTTCAATGCTTGATCAATCTTAGCACTTATATATGTTGGCCTTTTCAAAAAGCCATCTCCCAAATCGATTTCTTCTAAGGGATCTTGTGCTTGGATCCTTTTGGTCGAACCCATTGGATCTTTTTCAAAACCTAAAGGCTCGTCATCATAGACACAATCAAGCCTCTGGTTTTCGACAACATTGTCTCTATTTTTTCCTCAACGGCTTCAGCAACTAATTGTTGTTGTAATTCAGCTTCTAAAACCGCTTTTTGCTTATTCTCGGCCACGTAGGCCGTAATTCTATCCAATGCAGAGGGCTTATCCATAAATAACTATTTATGGGCCTTCCCACCCTATAGGCCTAACAGAGCCTTGTGGGTAGTTGTCTTCATCTATAACCTCTCTATCCCAAATGAATCCATAATTGGGATGAAGTATCACTGAAGATCTAACATTGTTTTGGCTTTCATAACCAAGTTCAGAAGAAATACATGGCGCAATGTTCGCCAATTGTTTATCAAAGGTTTTCTTGGTAATAGTGTTTACCTCAGCCTTGAAGTAACTCTGATCACCTTCAATATTTTCGACTAGACCATCTTCTCTCCAAATGATGAGCCTCTAGTGAATTGTCGAAGGTATTACTCCCACACCATGGATCCATTCTCTTCCCAACAACATGTTGTAATTTGCCTTTGTTGAAATTACCACGAACATCGTTGGTCTCTTGATGCTTCCAACAGCAAAATCAACTTCAATGGCTCCAAGTGAATGGCCACTTTTGCCTTCATAGTTGGTAAGAATTACATTGTGTGTTTTCAAGCCAGTCTCACACTTTCCAATTCTTTTCAGCATATGTTGTGGCATTAGGTTTACAGCAGCACCACCGTCAACCAAAATTTTATTGACACCAATATTGTTCACCTTTGCTTGAATATACAAAGGTTTGAGATGGTTCATCATTCCACAGTCTGGTTTTTCAAACACAGCGTGTTGCTCGTCAAAGGACCCCAACTCAATCTGACCCATCAGTGCGGCACATTGCTTCAAACTGTCAACATCAACCCTTTTTACAACCGGAAACCTAGAAGTAGGTGAAGCTTTGCTATTCGATTCCATCTTTATGCACCTATGACAGGACGGTACATTATTTGGCTATTCCCGGCAAGCAAATATGAATGAGATGCAAAATGTATGCAATATTTTTTTTTACATTTGGTTTTATAAATGCGGCATGATGCAATGCAATTATGATGCTAATGATGCATGTGGAAAAATAAGGACAATGCTCATGAGCGGTAGTTCAAAAATTTAGGAAACACGCTACGTGCCGCCTCACGTAGTGGTTTATGGAAAAAGAAAAGATATATTTTGGATTTTTTTTTGAAAATTCTTTTTTTTGAAAAGCTCCTTTTGAGGAAAACATGCCTAAGCTAGCAATGCAGCACACAATTTGTATGCCCTCGTGTCCTACAAAGGTGGGAATCCTAGGGTTTAAGGCAACTCAAAGGTACCTCCCATGTAGCTCTAAATCACATCCTCACAATGGTTACCGGAGCTAGAGACATTCTCATGACGGCACCCACAAATGTAGAAAGCTACCAAGTGTGAGGTATCATGAGAAAGCGTACTCCGGTTGAAACTTTCATGAGAGTCAGACAGACAAAGGTCTCGAATGCCAGTCACTACTCGTCTCCACTCTCCTATGTGTTTTTTCAGATCCGGGTATAGGACCCCACTCATAGCACATAAATCATAAGGTGTGAAAGTGTGTGATGAGGGCATAGCACCTAAAGCCTACCCAATCTAAAATTACCCCGCCTGCAAGGAAAAACCAGAACAGTCTAGACAAAGAGTCGTCTACCCTAGGGTTTTGCAAACATATATCATTTTAATATAAGCATGTAAACTAACCTAGGGTACCAATCAACAATTGTGTGCAATGCTTACCTTCAAGAAAGGGAGCCAAGAAGAAGGGAACATAATGGAATTGGGGAGAATGCATGAACTTACCTCAAAGAAAGGGAGCAAAGAAAAAGGGAACATAATGAAATTGGGGAGAATGATGCATGAGCATAAGCATATAAACAAAGAAGAGGAGGAGAAGAAACTACACTTCAAGCAAGAAGCAATCATAGAAGAAGAAGAAGTAAATGCACATGAATGCAACATGATAGTATGAGAATGCAAGAGAGCAATTAACACTCAAACTTTATTGATGAAGAAAGAAGTGAAAAGAAAAAGAAGAAGAAGAAAAGGGAGAAATAGAACAAAGCATTCAAATCAAACAATTAAAACCACACACTAAAATAAATAGGTTCGACCCTCTTAAAAAAAATGTCCCCAGTGAAGTCGCCAGCTGTATGCACTCCGAAAAATCCGGTTTGGATCCTTCTTTGTACAACGGGAAAAACAATGAAGCCGCCACCAATATTTTAATTTAGAAAAAACATTGGAAAAATCTTTTTAGGCGATTGGCCTTTTGAAAACGAGAGATATAGGTTCGGGGGTCGGTTATGTGTGGGGAAGGTATTAGCACCCCACACATCCTTTCTACCGAAAGGGAACCTTTAATTTAGTGTGTGGTTTTTGACTGTTGATTTGAAACGCTTTGTTCTACTTCTTTTCTTTTTTTTTTATTTAAGAAAATGTTTTTGAAAACTGGGGAAAGAAGAATCTTTTTGTTATTATTTTTTTTAAAAGGGTGCTTGACGGGAGGTGAACCCGCTCCTACGTATCCTCCGGTGCGATGAGGAATTCAAAGCTACGTAGTTCTAGTCTTGTTTTGAAAAGGCTCTTTTGTTTTTAGCTTTTTAGTTTTTAGGTGTTTTTTGAAATAAGACTCGAGTGTTCACTAGTACCAAGCAAGCAATGGCTTCGAGTGGTTTTCATTACTAACTCGAAAGAAAATAAGTTGAAACCGATAATCAAACAAGCAATGGCTTCGAGTGATTGTAAGTAACAACGTTTTTTTTTATCTTTTTTTGCAAATGAGGCGAGCATCGGTGATAATCATCTAGCAAAGGCTTAGGACAATTACCACTAATGACTCGTGTTGTTTTTGGAATTGAATTGGGTTCGCACGTATTTAAGGTTTGGGAGCTTTCATGATAATCAAACAAGCAAAGGCTTCGAGTGACTACCACTAATAACTCCTCATTAGTGATCAAACAAGCAAAGGCTTCGAGTGGCCACTAATGATTTTGTTTATGAAAAACTTAGGGTTTAAGCTTGGAAAAGAAATTGGTCTTAATTTGTTAAAGACATAGTTTAGAAAAGAAGTTTGAAAGCAATTTGATTTTTGGAAAAGAGTTTTGGAAAACTAGTAGAACATTTTCAATCAAGTTCCAAGTCAATAACCAAAATGCAAATTGCTAAACTACAATTCATGCAATGATCTAAACTAGTAACCATTTTCATGTCAAGTTGTTTAGAAAAGAAAAAAATGAATGCAAGAAAGTTCATAGATGCAAGCATAGCACATTCATTGAGATCATGTTATCAAGCAAGCAACAACATAGACACAATTTGCAACTTACCCTTTCATGTTGAAAACATCTCATTACAACATTTGAATACACAATGCATGAATAGGCAAAGATGAACCTAGACTACACATATCATGTCACAATACATAGATAGGCAAAGAATGAACCCAAGTTGAACATTTTGGCAAAAATGCATGAATAGGCAAGAGAATGAACCTAGATTGCACATCTTATTGAAGAAGCATGGCAAGAAATGAACCTAACTAGGCATTTATGACACAACATGTGAGTAGGCAAGGAAGTTACAAAGCACAAGTGAATTCAAACATTTAATGAATCACTTGCAAAATCCTAGGGATTTCACATCAACATTTGACATAAGCAACAATGTGGTATCATTTTGATGGCATCAACATTTAGCATATTTCTACAATCAACCACATGAAAGGAATAAGTTGGAAAGGGCATTTGCCTCAAGTAAGATCATTAGCAAGCCATGAAAAATCAATTTGACATTTTATTTAGCAAGCATATGCAATTAAGGTGTTGAATCCCTTTAAGTAATCTTTAACACTTGGGATATGCACAAGTGCATAAGTGTCAAATCCTCTTACCAAATCATCAACACAAACATGATTTTCAAAGCAAGCAACAAAAACAAGCACAAACCCTAATTATCTCATGAAATGCGACACCCTCATAGAGCTAAAACCTCATTTTATTCTTTGAAAGCAACAAAATCATGCAAGCAAATGACATAGATCAAGCTTTTTGGCAAGGATTCACATGATTAAGCAAAGGAATGCACTAAAATCACACAAACTCTAATTTTTCTACAATATGCGAAATGAAACATAAGCCCAAATCACAATTTTATTCATGAAAATGCAAGCATAAAATGAAAATAGCACAAACACACAACTTATTCCAAGAGAGAGATGCATTTCAAGCATCCAAACCTCCCAAAGTGTTTGTCAAAATGCTTGAAACACATCTCTCATTCAACAACAACAATTATATCAACATTTCAACATAAAATAGAGCACTAAAATGCAAAGAAATGCTTGATATGCAAAAATAGATTGATGATCTACATTTTTGGTGCTAAAATTTTGATGATGCTAAGATTGAGAGTATACCTCAACTCCAAGCTAGAATAGCGAAAGAAATAAGGTGAATGAACACTAAACCACTTGAATCAACCCTCTAATCTTCAATCTTGAGCTTGATTCTTGAGATTTGAAGATGGATCTTTAAAGAGAATGTAAGGATGATGAAGGATTTAGGACTAGAATGTTGATTTGAAGTGAAAAAGTGAAGAAATGAGGTGAGGGAATGAAGAGGGGTATTCGGCCAAGAAGGGAGAAGAGGAGAGGCTAGGTTTTTGAGTGTGAATTGTGTGCAAAAACTTGTGAGAGGTGAGGATATGAGGGTATATATAATGTGCAATTAGGTTTAGGGGCATTTAGGTCATTGTGTACCTCATCTCATTCTAGGATTGCATTTTAATTTTGAATCAAGGGTGAGGATTGAAACACACTTTGATGAGGGGCAAAAAAATGCAAAATGAGAGGGAAATGAAGGGGTAGATATTCAGCCAAGCAATGAGAGTGGTGCCCAAGTTTTGCAAGTTGGCAATTGTACTATTGTACTATCCATGAACCTTCCAATTATCCTCTCAATTTTGATTATTCCTTTCAAGATAATTATACATAAATCTAACCATTTTGAGCCATATACAAGGTATCTTGAAGAATATGCCATTTTTGAAAATGAGAGATGACCAAAATTGCCAACAAAAATCCTATCATATAATTTTTGGGAATATTCCTTGTACTATTTTTTGAAATGCTTTCTTGAATTAATTTGGACTTGATTTTTTTTACTACACATATAAAATATGCGCACAATTTGAAAAATGATTTTCTTTATTTTTTTTATTTTCTTTGTTCAAAATAATACAATTTCATTAAATAAATTCCCAAAAATTAATTAATTGGATTTTCAACTAGCAAAAATTTATTAAATTGAAATTGACCAAACAATGCCCCTTTTAAGTGCCCCAAAATTCCTTAATTTCTCAAAATTGATTTTGAAAACCTTAGAATGCTTGGGTAAATACCCTAAACCCTTTCTCAAATAATGCATCACTCACAAAATTATTTATTTTTGCTGAAAATTAGGGTTTTGAAACTAGGCGGACAAAATTAGGGTATGACAAGTATGATCATGCAAAGCAAGCTTCCAAGCAAGTTGAAGGATCCAGACAGTTTCACTATTCCATATTCTATTGGTGAAACCTATACTGGCAGAGCTCTATGTGACTTAGGTGCAAGCATCAATTTGATGCCTAAGTCTGTTTTCACTCAGCTTGGTATAAGGGTTGCCAGACCTACAACTGTTACTCTTCAACTTGCAGATAGATCTATTGCTTACCTAGAAGGAATCATTGAAGATGTTCTGATAAAGGTAGATAAATTTGAATTTCCTGCTGACTTTGTGATTTTAGATTTAGATGCAGATAAGGAAGTACCTATAATTCTTGGAAGACATTTCTTGGCTACTGGCAAGACTCTAACTGATGTGCAAAAAGGAGAATTGACTATGAGAGTCAATGATCAGGAGATAAAATTTAATGTGATGAATTCTCTCAAGTTTCCTGATCAAGGAACTGAGGAGTGTTCTTTTGTGGTGTCTCTTGATTCTGTTGTTCAGAAACACTTCCACAAGCAAAGTGATCATTTAGTCAAAGGTCTAGCTGAAAATGACAAAGAAGAACTTATGGAAGAAGGAGTGATACTATTAGCTGGAATTGTCGGGGTTTGACGGCTGCCACGACAAGTTGAGAGCTTTAGGATCTAATTCAGGGTCAAAAGCCTGCCATATTGTTCCTAATGGAGACCAGAGCCCAAAACGAACGTGTTGAATGTGTGAGAAGAAACCTGAAGTTCCAGAATGTATTTTGTGTACATATCTCAGGGTATTTCTGGTAGTTTGGGTTTATACTGGAATAACTCATTTGAAATCCAAGTCATAGAATATTGTAAGAACTACATCCATACTTGTGTGCCAGCAGTCAAACAGCAACACGAAATGGTGTAGAAGTAGAGAGAGAAGTTGTCAATTTCTCTCCCTCCTTCACACCTATGAAGTGTTAAGTGATTCTAATTCTCTAACTTGGTATATCTTCAAATGAAGAGAGAATGAGATGTATTTATTGTTAGAGTTAGCTCTAGAAGCCAACAGTTTTTTCCATGGTTATTGTTTTGAATCATGACATTTATTATTATTATTTATATAATGATATGAGGCATTTTATTTATTATGTGGATTTATTTAGAGCATAATAAAGTCCTTAGAATAGTTGATCTGTTTAGTGGATTATTAAGTGTGACTTAATCGTGAGACCCTATTAAACATAAAGACGCTATTCTTAAAGTATCCGTAGTCGAGTGTTACTGTTAATTAGGACAACAGTAATGCATAGATAGGTATAAGTCTATCTCACAGGTCATGGATATGAGTGGACTGATGACCGTATCTCACAGGTCATGGATATGAGATAACAAGTCTTCACATAGGTATAAGTATTAGGAGTAATATTTGTACTGGATTGACCCGCTATGAGATCACTACATAACAGTTATGCAAGTGTCATTAGTTATTCTCATGCAACCATTGTGAGTAGTCTTCGACTTGAAGTCACTACGATCCCTACATGAAGAGTTGTAGGCTTTAAGGCCATCAAACATTGTCTGTAACAGGACAATCATAACGGTGGTTATTGGGCCTGCGATAAATCATGTGGAGGGGTGTGAGTGATGTAGATAGAATTCATCCCTCCTGCATAACAGGAGTTATGTCTCAGGCCTCTCGATAGAGCGATACGTGAAATATGTGTGGCCACGCCTTAATGGGCCAATATGAGATATTGGGCCCATTAGTGATTGGACGTATACTCGGAAATCGTGAAACAAATAGTTGAACATAACAAGGATGACACTAATTATGCCTTGTGTTCAATTAAGACATTTGGATGAAGGGACAATTACGGTACGATAATTTGTGGTCGCAGAAAGGTAATAATCGGACCACCAATTTTTTCATAAATTGGGTAACAGTGATGCATTGCTAGATGCCGCTCATTGTTTATAATATGTAAATATTAATTTAATATTATTACCAATTTAGTGGAATCCTATAGGGTCACACGCATAAAGTGATTAATCGGAGATTTGTTTAATTAAATATGATTTAATTAAATTAGCAAAGAAGGAGAATGGGAATTGGGCCAGTAATGTACTAAGCCCAATAGGTCCACCAAGATAGTGGAAGAGTACATAAGTGATGTACTTCATCAAACCCTAATGAGAGAGAGTTTTTGTGCCTCCTTTTTCTAAGAGCTGCTAGCACGGAACTCCGAAGGTGCTGGTGGTCATCCCCGTTGTCTCCTCTTCGCTTCAAGAGGTAAACACATGAACCTAATGTGAAAATTTTGTGCTTACGTGTTCCTTGGCAAGGGGGTTATTCCGCTCCGAGTTTATGTCATCTTGATGGCGATCTCGCAAAACCCCAACATTTATAGGCACATTGAGAGATGTTTCTTTCATGGTGGGGTTTGCTTGGAGCTGAAGTTGGTCACTTGTATCAATTTGATTCCCAAAAAGAGTTGATTTGATCTTTACTTTATCAAAGAGAAGAGGTCCAATAGCGTATGGACAAGTGTCCCTAAAAAGTAAAAGTTGCAAGCTAAAAAGTGAATAGCTGGTGCTGAGATGAGCAACTTGGGCCACTTGCATAGCAACTTGACTTTTATGTCATCAATGACATCAGCAGATTGCTGGGGCATTTTAGTCTGTCACGAATGCTGGAGCAATGATTATTGGGGCAATGATTGCTGGGGCATCTGGTGCTGTAGCATTGAACAAACACATTAAAATACAACATAGGGCACCAAAAGTGCCAAATGATTACAAATCAGTTCTTAACCCTCTTTTACTCTAAACAACACATATTAACTACTTTAACAACAACATTACTTAGAAACTCACATTGATTTAAATCTAGAACATATAAATAACTCTATATAAATAAGAGTTATCAATGACCTCAATATTTTAAATATGAAAGCGTCTGGGAAGAGCATGAGGATTGTAGAAACATTGTCTCAACTGGATGGGCTAGCTCTAATCATATGGAAGGTAGTTAGGAAAGATTCAACTCCAAGGCAAAAAACTGTAAGAAATCCCTTATGTCCTGGCATAAATCTACCTTCAAAAATCCAGTAGTGGAAATATCAAAGCTAAAGATCAAGTTGCAAAATTTGCCGAATAGTGGTGATGCCTCTGATAAATGGAATGAAGTTAAGAGTATCAGGAAATAATTAATCAGTTTATGGAAACAAGAAGAAATTTATTGCGGCCAGAGATATAGAATTAAATGGCTATCTTTTGGAGATAAAAACTCTAAGTTTTTCATGCTTCAATTGTTCAAAGAAGGGACAAAAATAGGCTCCACAGAATTATGAATAAAGATGGGATTTGGGTTGAAGGCCAGACAAGAATTATGTCTGATATAGAGGAATACTTCAGAGAGTATATGCTCCTGCACTGGCAACTATTCATCCAAATTGTCTAAATGTTATCCCCACTACTGTCTCTTCCAATATGAATGATATCCTTCTGGCCCGTATCATTTGATAAAAAAACAAAATGTGATTGCAACCCTAATTAAGATAAGAGGTCCCAAGCGCTCAGAGGCAAACAAAGGATCAGTCACAAGGAAAAAGACACCGAGCTAAGAATCCTGCAACGATTAACTACGAGGGCTCGACGGAGGAGGGTGAAGGGTCAAAATACCTTGCAACACACCAGATGAGTCCAACAAAGCTATGGAGTGAGCCACAATGTTTCCCTCTCTAGAGACCCAGGTAAAAACCACCGTCACAAAAGTTGGTCCCCAACATTTTGATATCATCAAGGATCCCCCTAAGCTGTTTCTTGTGAATATTTTCTCTACATGATTCAAAAATGGCCAACAACCAAAAAAACAAAAAAGAAAACCCATTTCTAGAGACCGAAAAAACAAAGGCTTCCCAACCCCCTCCTACTCACCACACACCCCCAAATCCTACGAAATCTCAAAAATACTCTTAATGAATAAAAATGTTCCAAGTGCGTCTTTATTTTTTTTCTGGGATTTTCACGGGTTCGTCGCCCCTTCACCGAACCGTACAGTTGCTTGGTGCGATGACACATGTCTTGTGACACATGGCTTGGTACGGTTCCCATATTGCGGTTTTTGAATTTTTGCAAAATTAATATACGGTACAGCTGTTATCTACCGTATTTGAACTTTAGAACCAAGATCAATGTATTTCCCAACAATGATGACACATATATGAGTAAACAATGATATGAGTAAAATGAATTTAGATCTGGAAGTTTTTATCTCCCACAATTTTTATTTGTTTTTCTCCTTTGCAGCAAAATGAATTTAGTTTTTCCTTTTTATCTTTGAGCAAAGTAACATGGTGATGCTCGTAATAACATACACCAAAATGAAAATTATAACAGAATTACAATGGTGAACTATTTATATTTCATATCTCAAAATAATGATGAACTAAAACAAATGTACCTAACCAGACTTGTAACTCAATAGGGTACTTTGTTGTACTGCATTAATCGATACAACAAAGTGAAACAATTCTAGGTTTTTTAACACGAGCAACTAAAACAGATTGGGTTATACTGCATTAACCCAGATAATCTCTAATCTCTCACATACTCGCCCCTCGCACTGAACCAGTCCAGTGAGAATCTACTGTGGCTAATTAGTTGGGCACCCCATTTTGTTGGATATTTTACAGGTCTAGTGGGTGTTTGCCCAATTAGGATTTACGAGGTTAAGAGGTGTGTGGTAAGTAGGAGGGGAGTTGGGAAAATCATTGGTCAAAACAAAAAACCTGAAAAAATAAAAGGCTAATTTCGTCGTTGACACCCCTCTTTTTTGGCTTTCCACAACCCCTTCCCCTAGCCATTTACCAAATTGCCCTTCTAAATAATCTATTCCCCAACCCTAACCTGTGTCCTCTCTCTATCTCCTTCACATTCGATGCGCGGCACGACGGGCACACCACGAGTACGACACCACCACCACGAGCACAGAGAGCGCCACGGCGCCACCACCACGAAAGCCTGAAAGCCTGAAATAGGTTGTCGTAACAACGCAAGGCGAAGTAACAACGCATAACTGGACGAAAATCGCCAAAAAAACGCAGGTTTTCTTCCTTTTTTGTTCCTAACTAGTATACCTACCCGTGCGATGCACGGGAACATTTAGGGTTACATTGGTCATTAAAAGAATATAATGTATTAAGTTATTAGTTTACTCATGACACTCATATATATGTAGTATTGGTTATTTGATTTATATATGACATTTCTATCTTTATATTTGACGTTAGTACAATATATTGGGTATCATATATTACGGTTATTAGTAATTGTTAGTCGTGCCTTATTGGTTAATAACAACAACTATATATTTGTAGTATGTAATATATAATATTTTGATTTGCCATTATCTAATAAGCATTCAATATATTATATATTAGTCGTGAATAAAATTTGTTTAAATTTATAAAGAGTGTAAAAAAAAAGGCAGTACGAATGTCGTAATATGTCAACGGATTATGAATCATAAACTGAATCGCTACTATCAAAATCAAATTAGGTTAGACTTCGTTGATGATATGATTTGAAAAAATATATTATGTTGGGTATATAAATATAATATTGTCATATGATATGCCTCTATTATAGTATATTTATTGCAAAAACTATATTGTGGATTGACTAAATTTTTAAAGTTTTATAAGCATATCCGACCTGGAACTCATTATAGGTTCTTGCCTTAAAATCCACCATATAGTTTTTGAAAAAATATAATAACCCATGTAGTGTGTTTGAGCGGTTGGGTCGCATCCTCCCTTAATCAAGTGTTGATGGTTCGATATTCGCATTAGGTATGGAGCAGCTTTAAATCCCTGGGCCATCTGTCCGACCCTTCGAGGTGACTCCATATCAGCGTGAGGATTAGTCACTGCGCTTGGCGATCGATACACTGGTTTTGACAACAACAAAATTGCACATATATTTATATAATATAGGCAAAAATACACTAGAAGTCCTTTAAGTTATTTAATTGTAATAAGTTGGTCATTTAAGTTTTTTTCGTACCACTTAGGTCGTTTAAGTTACAAAATGTGTACACTGTTAGTCCTTTTTTCATTTTTCTTTACAAAAAACCCAAGTTGGCACTACTAGAGTTGTCGTGGTCGTGTTAGAGCTTACGTATCCAATTTGGTCATTTTAGACTACTATCAAGTAATAATTTGGTCCTTTTAACTTAAATGAAAAAGAAGATGAACCATTTTTAAAAATAAAAAAAAATAAGTTGAAAGTACCAAATTATTCCATGATTGTAGTCTTAAGTGACCAAATTGTCACCAGAAAGATGACACGCAGACTCTATCATGGTCACGTCAGTTCTATTAGTGACAACTTGGGTTTTTTATAAAGAAAAATTAAAAAAAAAACTAACGGTGCACACATTATGTAACTTAAAGGACCTAAATGGTACGAAAAAAACTTAAAGGACCAACTTGTTACAATTAAATAACTTAAAGGACCTCTAGCGTAATTATGCCTATAATATATATAAATATAATTTTAGAATAAAATAACAAATCTTGTCAAAAAAAAAATAAGAAATAAAATAACAAAACAATGGTAAGGAAGACTATTTTTATAATTATTTGTTGATAACATCCGTTAATTATTTGTTGATTTATTGAGATATGATTGAGTATGACTAAACGTATAAAATAACAGAATATGTGTAATGGTAAAAAATATTTGTGGTAAAAAAAATAAAAGAAAAATAAAAAGATATGTGTAAACATATAAATTATTATTATTATTAATTATTAATATTAGAAAATAAAAATGTAAACAATTTAAGCAAAAGTATTTCGGGTTAACCTAAAACTTGACCCGGTTAACACACCATCACCTGAAAACGCTCTCAAAAACTCTCTCTCAAGATGCGGCAGCACCTTCCATGGAAGTCCAATGAAGATCAACGAAAGATCTACCTGAGAGCTTCTTGCCGCAAACATCGCACCTATTTTCTTCCTCTCCGCGATATTCTTGATACGATTTTGGAGGATTTTTTGGCGATTTCGAAGTTTCGTTACCAATTTTTCAGCACTTTCAACACGCCATTTAGTGCACGAAGTATAATCCCCTTGATATTGGCTACCAGATCGCATCATCAGGTACAAGATCCGTTTCTATTTTACTTCGTTTCAACAATATATATAGCTAATACCGAATCGTTAATATCTCACACGTTTCAACCTTTGAGAGATGTTTCTGGACTACGATTACAACTTATCTCTGTTATATTTTACGGTTTGTAATTTCATCACTTTATTATTCCTTGAAAATCTGATTTTACATTATGTTATGTTCACATATTAGGGTTTGTACAGCATATTAGTCGAATGTCTTGATTTCAGAAACTACTTCTTTAATTAGTTGTTGATACTTTACCAAAATTGAATTTTCTTTTGAAATTAGGTATATTTTGTTATTAGAATTCCTGTTAATCCTTTGAGGAAATTGATTTGTTTCGATTTCACTACTATCCTTCGTATGATATCTGTTAATTGTGTGTTTATTTGTTGATATATGAGTGTATATTATTAGTAAAGTAATTTCAACTGATAACAAAACAAAGTAATGCTGCAAAACGCTGCAATTTCTGGGCGCACCTTTAAACAACGACGCCATGACTGAAGAGTAGCGGCGAGCTTCTGCTCTACACCGCTCGGACACGATATCGCTGCGAAATGCCACTGTTGATAACTTCGACTAAGATTAGTATACAAAGCCTCTTTAAAATCCCTTTGCAGTTTGTACTTAAGATAGAGAGTCCTTTTAAATTTTAATTACCATTTCTGAAGCTATGACATGTTTTTCAGTGCAGTGATGGTATGGTATTGGTTTAGTGCTTATTTAGGTGCATGATCAGAGATTAATAGTGGTTTATTAATCATTATGAAAGTATGATCTTGATAGTAATCTGTAATTGATTGTTTCCTCTGAATTGTCTATGGTGTGTACAATGAACCTAGACTAATGTTGTGCTTTTTTTCTTTTGGCTTCAAATCAATTTGAATACTGAGTTCATCATTTGGGTGTGTAGCTGAAGTGTGTGACCTAGGTTGAACCAGCAAGTGATTACAGAGGTGCACTTGAAATTGGAATTTCAGTAGAAATGGCAGGCAGAGGATGGCGGGGGAGGGGGGGACGGGGAGGTGGGGGAAGATCATTTGCCCCTCAAGTGCCATTTGAACATTTTCCTGAGGTAATTATATTTATATTCGTGTCCCTTTCATCGACACCATTGCTCCTTGCATTCTCTATTCTCTGTATTTATACTTGCCGCTTATGTTTCAAAAATAATCCCCCCTATTACGAAAGATTTAGATCTCATAACTATTTATTGATACGTTGTAATCAACTGCTTACTGCTTATTGTTTATTTCTATCAATCTGATGCTGCAGGATGTTAATTTGCCTGATGTTAAACTTGATGAAATTGATACTCGTATGAAAAACTTGCTTAAATGGGGTTATAAGTTTCAGAATTATTTCAAAGCATCTCCTTATTTTCTGGAGGAAACTACCTCAAAAGGTATTGATTAAGTTGTCTTTACGTGATACATGCATTGTGAGATGCTCATTAGAAAAATCTTTGACTTAAATACATTATTGTAGAGTAAACTCTAACTTTGGTCCTCTTAAGAATTTGGGTATGGCCACATTTGTCCAATAAGGATTTTTATCACCGAATTAGTCCCTCAAGGATTAAAGTTTGCCATGTTAATCATCCAAATAATTTCCCGCCAAATTAGTCCCTCAAACATGTATAATTCATCCAATGATATAAAAGGACAGACTTAGTGACAGTTTGATATCTTGGAGGGACTAATTTGGTGATAATGTCTTTGGAGAGTATTTGGTGACATTTAAATTTGAGATTAATTTGGGGACAAAAATATTTAGAGGACAAATAGGGGTGTCCTAATCATTGGAGGACAAATATTTAAGAGACTAATTTCTTATAGCGACATTTAAATTTTTGAGGGACTAATTTCTTGTATTATTGTCTCACATGATCTGCTGATACTTTATACTTTTAACATAGCAAAAAATAAAAGGATTCTTGGAATATGAGCAGGTTTCACCATCATAATCTAGCCATACAGCTTCTAAAATATCTTCAATGCTTGCATCGAATCATATTTTTCCCTAAATATCTGACTCCTCCCTTCCCTAACATGGTTGCTTAGTCTGCTTTTCTTGTGTTAATACTTCGTTTAAGTTTATTGATTTTCTTGTGTTAGTGTCAGGGAGCAAAAGGGCCAGAGGGATGGACATAGAAAGATATTCTGACAAGAAGAAGACCATGTTTACTCGTGATTCTTTGTCACAGATTTTAATGTTCAACCAATTTCCTAAGGAGTTGGTTCAAGGTGTGAATAAGAGAATGGCTGTGGTTATGTTTTGTGTAGAAAAATGCTTCTGCCTTTCATCATGCATTGAGGTTCCTGTTAACAAATGATTTAATCTCGATTTGGTAATTTCAGGTGCATCTGGGCGGATGCCGAGCCGGAAAAAATTCCGATGGAACCCAGAGCTAGGTTTGATGATTTCATCTGACCTCTCTTTTCTTTTTATTTGGTTTAAGCTATTATTTATCTGAAATGTGAGCATGTGATTTAAAGATTAGCACAGAACACAGTTAATCTTCCTAGATATATCCCACTCTATTGAAAGAACCTTATGAAATTTTCGTTACTAATGGATCATATGCATGCTAATTTTACTGAGTAATGAGCAGTATTGTACATAAGGTTTCACTATTCTAGTTTAGATTGTAAGATTATTAATTATATAGATATGTTTAATATTTTTTTCTGCTGAGACAGATTTTTTTGGATTGAAAATTTTGTTGAACTTACATGGGATATTAATCATGTAATGAGGTGGATCCCTTTTGGCTTTCACTTATAATAACGTCAGGCCTTCAAAATTTTCTTTAGACTGATTACGATGTTTGTGTGACAGAGACGAAAAGACTAGATATCCTTGAACAACAAGAGGAAAGGTCCAAGGTAGGATACCTATGCCTACAATTCTTTCCTGCCTACAATTCTTTCCTTTATTTTCCCGTTGTTTTCAGTGTTTATTCCAGGCTAAGTTACCAGGTAATATATAATGTTAATGGATATGGATATGGTGATTTTCTGAATTCTTCCAGGTCATGTGTGGCACTTGGAATTAGAATCCTTTGGAATTAACCCTTGGAATTGAAACCTATAATTCCATATTCTAGGTTTGGTATACCTTGTAAAATTAGAATTCTAATTCGTCATAACATTTCCATGAATTTGAGATTTAACTAAATTAAACTATTTCAATTCTGACTATAGTTCCTAAGAATTCTTATTCAAAGAAGCAAGAATTAATAAGATGCAAATCTCTCACCAACGCGTGTGGTGTAATAAGTTACAGATACTTCAGTTTAATACTTAAAAAACAACTACCTCTGCTGTCTTCACCATAGCCATTACCATTGCCGCCTCTGCCACTGCCTTTGTCACTCTGCACCAACACCATTTTTTTGTTATTACCAGTGGCAATTCGATCATTACTACCTCCCTCATTGTTGCCACTTGTCACAAATGTTATTATTCACGAGAGCTGCCACCACAACAGTACAACACTACCGTTTGCCACAACTATCCATCATTGCTGTCTTTGCTAGATCCGTAAGCTTCAAGGAGCATTGAACACGATCATTTTGGGTGTAGAACTGCATTGGACCAAATGAGTTTCATATTTTCTTTTTCAATTTATTTTGTTGGGTTACCTACTTTTGTCTGGTAAAATTCTATGTTGATTCTTCCACTTGTAGGGCCGAGAGGATAAAGATGAAAAGGAAAAGAAAGATGGTGAAGATGAAGATGAAGATGAAGATGTTGAGGACGATGAGGCCGAAGAAGATTTTAGCGATGATGATTATAATCAGGTTCCACTCTATCCTATGCTTTGATCTGTTAATTTTGCCATTCTTGGATTCATGAAATAGTACTTTGCATTTGCAACAGCTTACCCAGCAAAATTTTGAAATTAAAGTTATAGATAGAGAAGGTTAAACCTTAAAAGTTAAAACAAAGCCAAATCCAGCATTGACTATGAAATACTAGCTTTTATATAGTTTGCCCCTTCCTTTTTGATAGATATTTTTTTTTATTAGTAGAAATGACACTAATTTTGAATTTTGTATGTAATATAATAATCTTTATTTACATAGGAGTTCTTTTCCTTTTCAAATCGAATTAGTTATAAGTCATTTTGATAAATAGGATTCACGACATCCTTCTTTGTATTAATAGTCATAGTCATTATTCAGAATTGAAAATAGATATATTTGATAGATAATAATTACTGACCGAGTTTTTATTAGTCAGAAAATTTTCAGGATGTATGTGAATGTGAAGAATGACCTTTAAAATTTAAAATAGAAATGCTCAGAACACTGGGTGTCAATTCCCATGGACCTTTTTGGAGGAGTGCATGGATGGAGTTTTGGGTAACAATGTGAACACATCATCATCCCTCCCAACCCTCAGGCTCAGCCACCCCCACCCCTTTCCCCCAAGGCCTTTTCGCCCACGGCGGTGACCGCCTTCCTCCCTCAACTCCATGCTCTTTTGTTTCGATTCCAAAGCCTCTCCACAGTTAGAGTAAGGACATGCAACTTCTGCAAAAAAAATAATAGCAAACCGAAGAAAGCAGGACACATCCATAACTAAAAAACCATGTTTTGTCTGATTCTGTAACATGATTTCAGATTCAGAATGAGTTTCAATTTTGTTGGTTGGCACATGGATGAGTTTGGATTTCAGATCCAGAATGACCTGCAGTGCCTCACCGGACCACCAAATCAACTGTCATGTTCAAAACCGACATATCACTGTTTGCGGCCTAAAACTGTGTCGCCGCTGTTATTTTCCCTCACCACCACAAACCACCCAAACATAAGTGAGACGTCTCTCCCATTCGCAATCCAGCCTGCCACACCCTCCATCATGTTGCTACTGAAGCATCACACACATACCCCCACTGGCACCTCATCCTTGCTGCTGCAACCATTTGTGAGCCCCCTGTCGAATCGGTAAAAAGCTAAGAATCAGAGCTCAAGTCGGCAGGACACTTTTTTTTTAATTATTAATGAGCCAATATATTCTCAACAGTCTTATTCCATTTAGTATATTTCAATCCGATTTGTTTGCTTATTTCCATCTATTTAAGTGTTGAGCCTATCATTTTGGTCCATTTTGTTATTGTTCTCTGCTCTACTGCTTTATTTGAAAATTTTGAAGTTGAGTCTATATGCTTTATTTGCTTTTTCCCCCTCATGTTTTTCATTGTGGGCGTGTTTTGATCTATTTTCAATATGAATCATACAGTTGCTAACTAAATTAAAATTTTGCAGAATGAACATTTTGACGATGATGAAGATGATTATAATGATGTAGATGATTATATTGGTATTGTCACTTTACTGGTTCAAATTCAATACATATCTCCTTTCATTCATTTTGTCATCATAATCTATTTTCAACTGTGACATGTGCAAGTATAATAAACTTCCTGATTCTCCCCCTGAACCAGTATGTAATACTTATTTTCATTTATTGCAGATGAAGGTACCTATGGAGATTGATTGTCGCCTCATCCCGTGGCTGCTTCTGTACTAGCGTTAAACTATTGTTTGATTATTACCTTATTTAAGAGTTAAATACGTTTTCATTTCCTTCTTATGTTTACTTCCCGTCCTCACCGTAGTTCCTAAAATTACAATGCTTTTAGTCTCTCAAGAGTCCAGGGAGACTAAAAGTATGTAATTATGTAATTTTTAGAGACTAAAAAGTGGATACCTAGACTAAACAACAAAGTCCAGGATAGTTTTAGGGACTAAAAATATATTTAATCCTTATTTAATTGCCTTGTGGTCATCTGTTTTGTACACACTTTGTTATTGGCTCAACTAAAAAATACATGGTTGATTGGGAAGCTGAATTAGTCAATCTTAGGTACTTTTGCTGATAATATCTGATTTGATTATGTATCCAAAGGATTGGGTTTGGTTTCTTGTCTGTCGACATTTCCTTCAACCTACATTACTTGAATACAAGGTTCTAAATATATCTATAACATTTGGTGATACGGTTATTGTGGATGTTATGATACAACTTGTGGTTGTCACCGTTTGAATTATTCACAACATTGCAACATGTATATTAAACTTATTTGTATTATTTCCAAATGTCTAAGCTAAAAACAAACTAAATACAATCATACAAAAATACGATTAATTTAGTATCTGCTAATGTTTTTGCTACCTATCTTAAGGATTGAGTAATTGAAGGTAAGTTACTTTACCCACCTAATTTTTTTTATAATCCTTAATCTTCCAATTTCGAATTTATTTACCACCTAAAATTGTTGTTCACCAACTCAATTTCCTCTAAACACTTCTCTTTTCTTTTTTCTTTTAAGCAAAAAAAGAGTGTTCTCCTAAATTTTATCGATCTAAAAAGGAAAATGGAAACAACGAATCATGGGGAGATTATGCCACTATCCATAAACAAAACAATATAATTAATTAAAATAAAGTGAAGCTATTAAAAAATAACTAGTTCGAAGAAAATCAATAATGGCATACAAAAACATTTCTATAATGACTCTCATCCCAACTTTGTATAATCCACACCCCCAAAACCTTCTTCCATAGTTAGGAATAGTCTTGCATGTCATCAATGGAGATTCAACATTGCATTAACACATGTATTTCCTTCTTCGAAAATATGTTGATCAAATTGAAGAAGAACCAGAAGATTCTATTCCAGCACCAATGTAAAAATCACGTGAATCAGCTTGTTTCATGAGTGGAGGAAAGTCGCGACCTAGAAGATGAAGAGGAGCTTTGCGACAGAGATGAGAGGATGGGAAGGTGAGAGAAGATCGATGCAGAAGAATGAGAGAAGAGGGATTAGGGTTCTTCAATTTCACATGAGAGAAGACGGTTTACACCAAAAACAAATAATCAAGTTGAACCCCCAAAAGAGAAAGGCTGGAGATTTTTCTACCCCCCAAGCTGGACCACTTACCTACCCCCCATAATTCGTTTATTCCAATTTTACTCTTTCAAAACCATTCAAAATTTAATTTAGAATTCCAACTTTTTTTTCGGAGTTATTTATATGTACAACATATTTCCGAAAGGTATTTTAAGAATTTTCCAGATTTGTGTAAAAATAAATATAAATCCGGAATGTATTTTTTATTTATTTTTTGACTTCCAAAATGCAAACATAAATTTTTATCTGTTTATCTTTTTTGACTTCCGGATTTATGTTTTTGACATAAATCCGGAATTAAAAAATACATTCCGGATTCATGTCAAAAATATAAATTCGGAAACTATAAAAATATTTGACATTTAATGCCGCTTATTAAAGGAAGCGCTACTAATGAGCATAAACAACCACACCTACACATAGCTGCAAATGCAAAGCTTCAAATTTATCTTTTACTCTTTAATAACACTTACTCAAATAAGTGCTATTAAAGACTTTCCAAAAAATTTACGTTTAGGAGTTATGTTTTCGACATAAATCCAGTATGTATTTTTTTAATTTCGGATTTATGTCAAAAACATAATTGCGGAGGAAACAAAAATTTGTGGGGGTATGTGTTAAAATTTAAAGGTAAAATGGGAAGTTTGGGTAATTAGGGGGGTCTATGGGCCAACAAAGGGGGTAGAAAAATCTTGAGCCGAAGCGAAACTTTAATACATCAGGTCAAGGTAAAAGGTATTAGATACAATGGTGGTTTTTATTTTTCAAACAAAAGGTTAGGAAAAAGTGAAATTATGCTAGAAAATTGATCAATCATCGAATGACTTAGCCCTTGCTTAAGTCAATGTCTCTAGCTACGAAACTGTTGGAATGAAAATCTCTTTCTATGTTTTGATGATATAAACTTAGTAAGATAATAAGTTTTCTTGTTAATGTTATCTAAAAAGTTTATTTCAAATGGGAAGAACAAGCCTCCAAGATAGCAAAATATGAAACTACCATTGAACTAAAAAGAGCATAGAAATATGAAGGTAGAAAAGAGTTGTGAAGGTTGAAAGATGTGAAAGTTAAAGTCATGTGAAGGTTGACCTATGTGAAGGTTGACCAAGTCAACGCAACATTGACCAGAACTCAAAAGAGTGTGGCCCCACATTTGTTATGAAGATCTAGAATTGTGAAGGATGAAGATAAAGCTGAAGAACAAATTCAAGAATATGATATGAAGATCTTATCCATCAAGCTTCTCAATATGATAAACATGTTGGCTCTCATTTATTGAAAATCAGAGAGTTGTTGTTGCTGGAATCTTGCAATAAATGAAGGAGGAACTCCTTGATTATTCCTAGGCCAAACAAAATGTGTTTAAGGTTTAAAGGATGTGAAGCTTCATGTACAGCTGTAAATTTGCTGTACAAGTACAAGCCAGTTAAGGGAAGGTCAGAACTCTGAAGATAAAACACTGTGTCAGCTTGTGAAGGTTGAAAAATTAGCAGAAGGTACAACTGTCAGCTTGTGAAGCTTCAAAAGCTGTTAACTTTGGAACCGTTTATCTAGACAAATCTATGGACCATTGGACATCTCCAAACGGCTATATTCAAGTTTCCAACGGCTATGTTCAGATCAAATGACTATTTAAAGGCTGGAATTCGAAGTTGCAAATCATGAGAGTGAATTGGAACCTACACAACTAAAGCTTCACAAAGTTCTTCCATCCTACTCATCCCACACTCAAGTTTCACAAGCTTGGGATTTTCTTATAGAATGTGTGTTAGCTTGCAAGCACTTAGAGTGTTTTATTATTCGAGCTATTGTATATCCCAAACCCAAACCTTTGATTGTAAAAAGCTATCTAGTGAGCATTCTATCAAACTACCTAGAGAGAGGTGTGTGTTTGTGAGAATCTACTTGATAGAGGAATCCTTTAGGAAACTAGGAGAGTTTTCTAGTAGGAACAGCTTGGTGTAGTTGTGTAAGAAGAGCACGTTGCTTTTGTGTGTTGATCATTAGCAAGTGGTGTTTGAAGTCTTTTGTGGTTGAGCAAAAGCAAGTGTAAGTGCTATTTGAAAGATAGTGGAAATACTCACTTGGGAAGTGGGGAGAGGATGTAGCCATTGTTGGGTGTACCTCTATAACTCTATAGTGTCATTTACTTGCTTTCCTTACTATCTATCTAATTGCTACATACTTGTGATTGTTTTCAAAACCTAGTGAAGGT
The DNA here is from genome assembly GCA_963573325.1 of Astragalus glycyphyllos. NCBI lineage: Eukaryota > Viridiplantae > Streptophyta > Magnoliopsida > Fabales > Fabaceae > Astragalus > Astragalus glycyphyllos. The sequence continues at coordinate 19,482,468 of OY754309.1, forward strand.
TAACTTATTCAACCTTCACAAGACAGTTTTTCAAACTATACTTAATCCTTTCATAAACAAATCAGTTTGATTCAAACCTATATCTTACCAGTTAAAGTTTGCTTAATCCATCTCCATCATTCATCAATCATTTTATATATTGGCTGTTTGTTAAGTGAAACTAACCCTTATCTTCTCAATCCTAAGTTTATCTTGAGAATCATTTGTTTGAGAAGGTTTCAGGTACAAAATTTTAAAAGGGTACACAATTCAATCCCCCCTTTCTTGTGTAACTTAGTCACTTCAGAAACAAGCACTATGAAAAAAAAAGCAAAAAGGTAGAGAGAAAATGGACCAATGAACCCATTTCTTTTTCCTTCTCTCTTTATCAAACTCCTTTTTCCAGTGAGCCAAACGATTTTGGGTGGTTGCAGAGTTGTAGCAATGCAAAATATGTAATAGTTTTGAGCTTATGCAATATTCATGAGAGGGAAGAGAAAACGTTTGAGATGCTAATATTAAAATTATAAAAAAGTGTTTACAAATTATTTAGGAGAGCCGATTCCCAACAAAAGCTTTAAGGGTCCTATTCCATTGTTTGATTTAAGAGAGAAATAAGATAGAAAGAAAGAGAGATGATTAATTGAGTGCTATTCTAAAGAAAGAGAATATAGAATAAGAGAAGAGAGTGTACACACTAAAAGGTTTCTTTCCTCCTACTTTCCCCTAAAAGAAACAATGTGTTAGACATTCATCATCATTTTAATGAAGATCGAAATTGTTAGATGGAAAAACAGCCAAACCCACTAATTATTGCTAGATGTAAATTTGAACACGTCGGTTCGGGTTACCGAAAGTAAACCGAAAATGTGAACGATAGAGAGAAAGAAAGACCCTAAACTAGTTAGCAGTGCAGTCCCCGAGCCGCCACTGCAACCGTTTGTGGCCACAGTGGTGGCTCTTTTGATGGCAGGCACCATTCATCATTTCATTCACTCAACATTGTTAATTAATTAGTCAATGACCCTCTCTCTCAGAGCTTCAAGAGCTTTCACCTTAACCCTAAAACCTCTCTTCCTCTTTCACTTCTGCACAATCCCCAATTACAACAATAACACTTTTCATTCCCAATACGACGCCGTTCGATACAACCGCAATCATTTCCGCGCCGCAGTTTACGAACCAGAGTTTCTTCTCCGAGTTCTCAACTCAGTTCGTGATCGACCCGTTGTAGCCTTACGGTTCTTCCGGTGGGTTGAGAAACAACCCGGTTTCAAAAGATCCGAATCTGCCTTCGTTGCGATCCTCGACATTCTCGCTCGAAACGGTTTCATGAGGTCTGCTTATTGGGTAATGGAGAAGGTGATTGGCGTTAGAATCGACGGTGTCGTTTTGGATGTTTTGGTTAGCGGTTGTGGTGACTCAAAGTATGATTCTAAGGTATCGATTAAGCTTCTTGATTTGTTACTTTTGGTTTTCGCGAAAAAATCTGTGCTTGAAAAGTGTTTGTTGATTTTCTATAGAATGATTCATAATGGATTGTTGCCTGATGTTAGGAATTGTAATAGGGTTCTTAAAATGCTTAGGGATAGGAACATGGTGAATGAGGTTAGGGAAGTTTATAATGTGATGGTTGAGTTTGGAATAAGTCCTACTATTGTTACTTATAATACTATGTTGGATTCCTTTTGTAAAGAAGGAGAGGTTGGGAAAGCAATGGAGCTCTTGTTTCATATGCAAAAGATTGGGTGTGTTCCGAATGATGTAACGTATAATGTGTTGGTGAACGGTTTGTCGAGTAAAGGAGACTTGAAGGAGGCTGAGAATCTGATCCAGGAGATGTTGACATTGGGACTTGAGGTTTCATCTTACACGTATAACCCCTTGATTTTTGGGTATTGTAAGAAAGGGATGCTTGAACAAGCAATGAATCTCGAGGAAGAGATGTTGAGTAAGGGTGCTTTGCCTACGGTGGTGACCTACAATACAATCATGTATGGTCTTTGCAAGTTGGGGAGAATGAGTGATGCGAGGAGGTTGTTGGGTGTTATGGTGAATAAGAATCAGATGCCTGATGTAGTTTCTTACAACACACTAATTTACGGTTACAGTAGGTTGGGAAACTTAGGGGAGGCCTTTCTTCTGTTTGTTGAGTTAAAGTACAAGAGTCTTGTTCCCACTGTTGTGACCTATAACACGCTTATAGATGGTCTTTGCAGATTGGGGGACCTGAATGTTGCCAAGAGGATGAAAGATGATATGATCAGTTATGGGCCTCATCCTAATGTGTTTACTTATACAATTCTTGTCAGGGGATTTTGCATGATTGGGAACTTGCCAATGGCTAAGGAAATGTTTGATGAGATGCTGCGTAGAGGGTTGCAGCCGGACCGTTTTGCGTACACAACTCGAATAGCTGGTGAACTGAAGCTTGGTGACCCTTCTAAGGCTTTTGGCATGCAGGAGGAAATGCTAGCCAGGGGCTTTCCTCCCGATTTGATCACATATAACGTCCTCATCGATGGGCTTTATAAATTGGGAAATTTGGAAGAAGCAAATGAACTTGTGCAGAAAATGCTCCGCAGTGGAGTTGCTCCGGATCATGTGACATATACTAGCATCATCCATGCTCACGTAATGGCTGGGGATCTTAGGAAGGCTAGAGTTGTGTTCTATGATATGTTGAAGAAAGGGTTATTTCCTACTGTTGTTACTTACACAGTTTTGATTCATTCGTATGCAATTAGCGGAAGGCTGGAACTTGCTAGTATGTATTTTTTTGAGATGCAGGAGAAAGGTGTTTATCCAAATGTAATCACCTACAATGCTTTAATCAATGGACTTTGCAAAGAGAAAAAGATGGATCAAGCATTCCAATTTTTTGCAGAAATGGAAGCGAAGGGTATTTCTGCAAATAAGTATACATACACTATTTTGATACATGAGAAATGCAATTTAGGCCATTGGCAGGAAGCTTTAAGGTTGTATAAGGATATGCTAGATAGAGATATTGAGCCTGATTCTTGCACACATTGTGCACTTTTGAAGCATCTTAGCAAAGACTATAAATTCCATGCAGTTCAGCATCTTGAGAATGTAATTGGGGGTGAATAAATTTATGATGCAAAGATGAAGAAACGATTATTTGTTATTTTCATTTCGGCATTCCGACTTGGCAAATGAGTAAATGACATCCTTGCACTTGGATTGGTTTTGCCTCATCGAGATGTAAATTTCCGATGATGTAATCTTGTATATTCTTCCCTGTCACGGTATGAATTCCTTTTTTTCCCCTCAGATGAAATGATACCATATGCATTCATATCCCTCTGACCTTTACACATTTCCTAATTTGTTACAGGATGAAGATGCCAACAGTTTTTTCTGATGATTAAATGGGCAAAATTCAACTCAACTATATAAAGGCTTTCACATGTTAAATCCCTTGACTAGGTAATTCTTGGAAGAGTGTGGATTTTATCATTTAAGATTCAAAGATACGTGAGATTGCACCTCAAAGGAAGGTGGTATACAGATGAAGCTCAATCCTCTATCAAGATCTCTGAAACAATTTTATCACATAATCATACCCCATTTTTTGATTCATTTTATCTCAGTGTGGCGTATGGAGGAGAGATATTTTGATTCGATGTTGCTCATTTTTTGCATGATAATTGTGATTATTATTTGTAAGCCTAGTTGTACACAATTTTTTCCCTTAACAATTTGTATCCAGAATGGATAATAAAAAGTTTGACCTCTTTTGTACTAGGTAGTCATGGGGTCCAGAACTACTTACTCAGTATTTATTGTATACTATTCACTTATTTTTTTATTAGTGAATTTATTTATACCAGTTACATGCTACTGAACATTCTCTATATCTTATGCCTTGTGTGGTTCCTGTTGTTAAAAGCTAAATAAGAAAAACATGTTTGATTTGGTTTTTTTTTCATAGGTGATCAATAGTGTTCTCTTCTCATTTCTCTATATGACTCAAACCCACATTCCTTTAGGTCAAGGATATGCGTCTTGTCAACTGGATTGCGTTAGTGGTCATGTTTGATTAGTTTTTTTTGTTTTGTTTTTGTTGACATTTTCTATATTCATTAACCTAAAAATGACAAAATAGCCAACGAGGTCTTCTTCAAGCTACCACCCTAATTCAGCAATCAATAATTGAGCTCCATTTAACACTGCAACCATTCTCAACTCTCACCCAAACTCACAATTAAAGCAATTTCTTCGATCTTCCCCAAGAACAACACGCAGAGATGCAGGCGGGCGAGCAACCCAGTTCGTGGGAAGAAGATCCATTGATGCCAATTAAGCGATTTCATGTGCCACACTTTGTTGCCTTCTCTTCCAATCTAGGTGAACCCACACTTTCACAATCTTACTTTTATGCTGATAATATCTGTGGTGATGATTTTGAGATCTAACCTTTCTATATTTCCTCTGCAAGCATCAATCATTGGGAGATAGTTCGATTCAATGATCACATCGTCATGATCAAGGTTCAGGGCCAAATTCACAGCAAGTCTGACAGCTAGAGCTTCAACAATGGCAGCAGAAGGGGCAAAGATTTGTTCAAAGGATCCAATAAGCATATTCCCCTATTGTGTCTCTACAAATTGCACTGATCACCCCTTTCCCATCCAGGATGTTGAAATGAGCATTCGTATTAATTTTGATAGTAGATCCTCTTGGAGGGCGCCACTTTACATCAAAGGGTGCCTTCATTATAGCAGTAGCGGTAACAGTTTCCTTAGCATGACCTTTTAGGTATTCATTTCATTGAGTCTTAGCCATATTCATCGTGCCCATAGGGTTAGGACTCTTCTCATTGAAGACATGCTCATTTCGAGCCTTCCAAATAGATCAACAAGCATAGGAGATGAGGGAACCACTAACCAACAAATTCGACTCTGAGCAGCTCCTAAACCACCCTAATAACCAGGTATCAAACCTTGTTATTTGAGAGGGATTTGGAATTGGGTGAAGACCAAGACCAGACCAAACCAAATAGGCTCAGCCCACTTGCAGAGGAGAAGGGCATGTCAAATAGTTTTTGGGTCTTGTTGACATATAGGGCAAAGATCATTAGCAACCACCCTCCTCTGCTTGAGATTTGCTTTCACTGGGAGGGCATTGTGACATGCCTTCCAGAGGAAAACTTTGATCTTTTCTGTGATTAGCTCTCATCCCAAACTCTCTTCCAAATGTCGTTGTCAATATCAGTTGAAGAGGAATGTAACACCCCGATTTTCGGAGGTCACTAGTGAAGTTTTACCCTGCATTTTTTTTTGAAAACACATGGATCACCGCTTTCGGTTCCACCAAATTGTACAAAATAGTTTTCTTTCAAAATCCTTTCCAACATTGCAAATTAGAGTAACTGCAGCATTAAGGTCATAATGTATAGCATAATGTATTAGAGCTACATAAAGGTACTAATCCCCACTTAAATATATACATAACATGAACATCCCTCACTATAGTACAAGTACTACCAAGATGCAAAATACATGAACCCTAAGCTGATCATTAGACTCTACATAGACAAAACACTAATGCACACGCCCATAGGCAACACATGCACTCGGAACCGTCTCTAACTCCTCGTCACTGACCAAGCACTCCCTCATCAGCTGGTGGTGGCGATCAACCAAAAATAACAAGGGTCACCAACCAAAAAACATGCATATATATATATATACATACATAACAAATTCACATATGCATATACATAAACAAAGCACAATTAATCATTTAGTAATTCAGCACCACAATACATCACACAACTCCATACACCCTAATGCAATGACTACATGTCTGTGCAAATGATTCCGGAATATCACCTCCCCCATAGGGGTTTGTGAGGTCCAATAAAGAACAACACCACCATTCGCGAGGTCCAATAAAGAACAACACCACCATTCGCGAGGTCCAATAAAGAACAACACCACCATTTGTGAGGTCCATTAAAGAACAACACCACCATTTGTAAGGTCCAATAAAGAACAACACCGCCTATGTATGCATGATTATACAACAACACCTCATGCATAATTTCACCACACCAAACATTATTCAACCAACCATCACATGGATCAATAATAATGAATTAATACCAACACCAAATCACCTATATATCAAGTATACAACACCAAGGAATAATAACATGACAACTTCACCACATGACATATACATCAAGTCCACAACACCAACCACATAATTCCACAATATTTACAATCAATTATATAAATGCTTTTAAAGAGTAGGAATGTGGCCTTACCAGACATCAATAATCTACGAGTCCACGAACAGTCAATGCGAGCTAGTTCGCCACTGTCCTTACTAAGCTCCTACTCAAGTCCATCGGTCCTAAACAGCACCCACCAAACTTAGAGCAGTCCACCCAAAATGACTCCCTAGGTTATGGTTTAATTTTAAATCCTAGGTTACTGATCTTCAAGAATCCTTTTAACAAGTACACAACCTCAAGTTAAATACTTTAAAGACTAAAAATCCACTTCCTTTCACCCTTGAACAAAAACCAACACAAAATCAAACTTGTTTTTTTTAAGGAAATCTAATCAATCAACCCCTTTTAAAATTAGAAAATATATTGTTTTTCTCACGAAAATTCACCAAGTACTTGTTTCCAAAATAAAACTCTGTTTATTGAACACTTTAAAGTATCCAAAATGTACTTCCAGACTCAACAGTTTAACCACAAGTTGCCACAGACAAAGTAATGAAATAAACAACTACTTTTCTCACTATTAATTGGTGTGCACAACTCTTGATTCCTTTTCAAGAGACAGAGAAATTATAATTAACACATAAAATCTATTAGAATTCAAAATACAAGATAAGTCACTTTCCATAAACTTCTTTCCCAAAACAATTCTTAAATCTGATACAAACCACACTTCAACATATAAGAACTTGATAGTATCCTTTGTTTTTCTGTTTTTTTTTAAAGAAGCCAAATATTAGTTTTGCATCCCCATCAAATCATCTCTTTCTAGATTTTCAGTATAACTTAGAGTTAGAAAACTTTGCCATAACTCATTAACTCATTTGTTTTCTAATTCTCCGCAACAACAAATCATCTCTCTTTTTCAAATAAGACCTACTAGAAAGATCATTTCCATCCTACCTCCAAAACAACATTAGATAAGCTCTTCCTTCTTTCAAACTTCTAAGTCAAAACTTATTTTTTTTCCTTCAATCTCCATGCACAACAACAATTTAAGCATCACAAAAAGTACTACTTTAAGACAAGGAATTTAAAATAAAATATCTCATTTTCTTAAAGAACTCCTTTAGATTTATTTTTAAAACTCTAAAATATACATCATTAACTTCAACATCAACACTTTGTTTCAAAACTTTTAACACCCTTTAACTTTAAGGCTTAAATATGTATTATGTCCCTGCAAATATCACCATAATCCAGTTATACCCCTGTAAAAATAAAAACTTTAAGATTACCCTTGCAAATATAAATCGCTTACGGTTATGCCCCTCGGTCAGCTTCCCATCCAAAAAAATAATTTAAATAAGGTTTAAATATATGTTCTGCCCCTGCAAATATCACCATAATCCAATTATGCCCCTGCAAATATCAGCATAATAGAAAAATTAAAGATTTTGACAGGGGCATAACTGGATTATAGTGATATTTGCAGGGGCATAACTGGATTATGGTGATATTTGCAGGGGTAAAACATATATTTAAACCTTATTTAAATTATTTTTTTGGATGAGAAACTGACCGAGGGGCATAACCGTAAGCGATTTATATTTGCAAGGGTAATTTTAAAGTTTTTATTTTTACAGGGGTATAACTGGATTATAGTGATATTTGCAGGGGCAAAACATATATTTAAGCCTAACTTTAATTTACTCAATTATCACCTTATCATTTATCAAAATTCTAAACCCAAACAGGACAATTCTTGAGAGTTTTCATGAGATCCTTTTTGTTTTGAACATCTTCATCATAGGTTAACATTTACACTTTCTAAGGATCCTAACTATCAAATCCATTTTTTAGTACTTCCAATCACAACAACAACCGTACAACTTTACAGTACACTATCACTTTAAGACAAATTTTTCAATAAAAAAAAACCCCCACCCTACGCTCACCAAGTTCACTTAGAATCCTCCTAAAACAATGGGTTTTACTTCATTTCTTAAATACAACCTTTTCATTATACAAATTTGAAAGTATAAGGTTGGATCACAAAGAAAAATCAACACACCACACCCATACCATTTTAGCTCTCAGCCATGACAAGAAAAAGGAAGGAAAATGAGAAACTTACAATACAAAGCTACCAAAAGCTTGACCTTGGCACCACCAACAACTTTCCTCTTGAAGCTTTCCTCAAAATCCCACTCTATCTTCCCTAATTTTCAACTTCTTTCTCTAGGTTTCTTAGAACCAACACTCCAAGGTTTTAAGAATGGAGGATAAAGAGTTTTAAAAGAAAATTATATTGTATCACTAGTGAGAGAGAGACCCACGACTGGTAAGTTAAGGGAATGAGATATTTTCTCACTTAGTTGCTTTTTTTATTATCCTTCAACATAATCAACATCTAATATATTTTATTCTTACTCCATTTATTTATGGGTTAAATAAGTTTTTAGTCCTTACAAAATTTCACTATTTTGTTTTTAGTTCTTATAAAATTTTTTATCGACTTTTAGTTCCTATAAAATTTCAAAATTTCGTTTTTAGTCCCTATAAATGTCAACTAGTGTATATCCATTGAATTTTTGAGTGATGTTTTGCATACATAATCAGGACATTATAAACATTTCTTCCAGAAAAACTTTGAATTTTTTAACAACACATAAATTAAATCTAAATTTTTTAAGTGCAAAAGATTCGATAAACAAATTAAAGGAAATACTAACCTAGAAATCAAATTTTGATTTTATTTTTTGTGAGAGAGATATTTTTAATATTTTTAACGTGTATGCAGAATATCATTCAAAAATTCTAAAGGTATACATTAGTTTACATTTTATAGGGACTTAAAACAAAATAGTGAAATTTTATAGGGACTAAAAGTTGACGAAATTTTTTATAAGGACTAAAAACAAAATCGAGAAATTTTGTAGGGACTAAAAACATATTTAACCTTTTATTTATTTTAGTTTAATCTAATAAAGTAACTTTGTCACAAAAGTGTAATCATGACAAAGCCACAAAAGTCATGACAACCTTACATCAAAATAAGTACTTGTCATTTAACGGTGTAAAATTATACGACTACCTATTAGTAAAAATTAAACCGACAGTTTCACCCTATAATGACTTTTTTACATGCCGAGTAGTTATATTAATATTTGAATCAACAATAACATTTTTCCACCTTAAAAAAAATATTATTTTCACTTCTCTGAGTCCTAACCCGCTCAGAGAGACCCCAGATTAATTTTTGTTGAATTCAGAGTTCGTTTGAAAATTACACAGGGGTAAAATTTACCAGACTTTCCAGAAATCGATAAAATTTTCTTTTCTAAAATTTTCAACAAAAATTTCTCAACACTTAATAACACCATTTTAACCACAACAACATCAAAAGTTTTATTTCATTTCAATACAAATAAAAAAACAGGTCAACTATAGAAAATTCTATAAAAGACGAAAGTATGGTCGGTAAAAGATATTGTACTACCTGGGTCTTACAAGGAAGGCTTTGAATTCACAGATTCCTTTGACTCAACCCAAATTTCATGATAACCCAGTTTAACTTGATAAGACCCATCTTTTGAATTTGGCCAGTAAAGAATATCCTCTATTGCATTCCAACCAATAGGGGTCTGTAGGATCTCAATAGCTTGTTGAGGAGCAACACAGTTTCTGAGCTTCTGGCAGTCCCACCTAGCTTCTCCAGGAATCATAAGATCCCCAACCTTATGAACACTAGCACCTACTGAGAGAGACACACATTGGTCTGAGGATAGCCATTTTGTATTCTCAATTGGGAGAGAGCTGTCCTTCATTACATGCCACCTTCCATGCTTGTTTAGTAAATCTCTTCCATGAAGTAAATTCTACCATACCCAGGAACTTCCACTCCTCTTCTTGCCTTGCCACTCATTGCAATTCTCAAAATAGATGCAATCTCGAAGCTTGTTTGACAAGGAGGGACGAGTTAATGTGATTATAGTCTTTAAAGCCCATACCTCCATAAGCTTTTGGCATGCATAGAGTAGACTAACTCTTCCAATGAATTCCATTTTTACCCACATTTGATCTCCACCAAAAATTAGCCACAGTAAAGGAAATCTTCTTCCATAAAATCTTGGGAAGCCTCAAGATAGACATAACATAACTAGGAATTGCCTGTATGACAGCTTTTATCAAAATACTCTTCTTTGTCTGAGATAGCAAAGAGCCCTTCCAAGCCTCCAGCTTAGTAGAAACCCTTTCCATGATCCATTTCAAGTTGTGTTTTAGCCCTACCCCATTGAGCTGGAATCCCCAAGTAATTCCCTGGAGAGTCCCAGAGAGGAACATGTAAGATCCTGGCAAGCTTAAGTTTCAATCCTCCATTGATTCCTTTACCACATATGAGCCCTGATTTCTGCAAGTTTATCATCTGGCTTGAAGCCACAGTAAATTGGTTCAATATGTTGACAATTTGATACACCTCCTCCTCATTAGCCAATCCAAATAGTAGGGCATCAGTTGCAAACAAGAGGTGGGTGAGACAGGGAGCAGATCTAGCAAGCTTGATGCCCTAATTAGAAGAGCTCTGTCGAGTTTGTGAAATCAGTCAAGATAACACATCAAATGCCAAGATGAATAAGTAGGGGAGAGGGGGGCTTCCTGTCTGAGCCCCCTACCTCGGTGGATTGAATTGCTGTTGAACCCATTAACTTGATAAGAGTAAGATACAGTAGTGACCATCTCCATCACCGATTGAACCCAGGTTGAACAAAAGCCATAAACTTTCAAAGTTCTTTGTAAAAAGCTCCAATCCAGCTTGTCATATGCCTTATTCATATCCAATTTCAGAGCCACACCAGTCCTTCCATTAGAAACTTTCTTCTTTAAGAAGTGGAAAGCTTCATGAGCTACCACCAAATTGTCTTGGATTAATCTACACCAACAAATGCACTCTGCTGAGGGGAGATTAAGGAACTAAGGATATGCTTTAACCTGCACACCAGAATTTTGGAAATAATTTGTAAACAAATTTACAACAACTTATGGGTCTCAATTGAGAGACAGTCTCCGGATGGGGAACTTTAGATATGAGGGCCCTAAGAGTCTTGTTGATGTCCTCCCCTAATTTACCAAAAATTTGGAAGGATTTAACAGCATCACATACATCATTTTTAACAATTTCCCAGTTCTTTTGGAAGAACAGCCCATTAAAGCCATCATGTCCTGGAGCCTTGTGAGCTCCTAAAGAAAAAACTACTTTTTCAATCTCAGCGTACGTAAAAGGTTCTATCATGGTAGCATTCATTTCATTAGATACTAAGCAAGGAATTACATTGGGGGGGGGGGGGGGGGGGGGGGATTTGGGGTGTACACAGAATTATAGTGATCCTGGATACAACTAGTGACATCAATTTGTCCTTCAGTCCAGTTCCCATTAGTATCCTTGAACCTATTACGATCCCTTCTTTGGATGGTTAATGCATGGAAGAACTTGAAGTTCCTATCCCCATAGACCTTTGGCCCCAGTACTTCTCCTCTTGAGCCCATAGTCTATCAATCTCTGCTCTCAGCCATTGGACCTCCCGCCAGTCAGTATCCCCACCCTGGTTCAATAAGAATTTCAATATCTTGTTCAAATTCTTTATCTGTTCCCCTACATTCTTGAAAGGTTTCCTATGCCAGATCTGTAGAGAGTCCTTGCACTTGTTCAACTTGACTATGACTTTCTCCCGAGAATCACCCTCCTCCACATTAGAGCTCCAAGCAGTAGCAGCCACATCCCCGCACTCACCCGAGTCCTCCCAAAAAAGCCTCATACCTGAAGTTAGTCCCATTCCTATGGGGTGGAACAGGTTTAAGGAGAATAAGTGCATGATCCGAGTTCACAATAGGTTGAGTAGTAGCCAAGGCATGAGGAAAGAGTTCCCTGCAATCCCAATTAGCAAGAGCATTGTCAATCTTTTGTTTAGTGACAACACCATTTCTAGGATTACTAATTCATGTGAATTTGCACCCCTTAAGCTCCAAATCCATCAAGCCCAAATCATTCAAAATACCTCTAAACAACTCCAATCTATTGTGGTCAGTAGGTTTCACTCCTTCTTTTTCATTGCTCTCTTTCATTTCATTAAAGTCCCCTAGACAGCACCAAGGACCTTGATGCTTGGGTTTGAGGCGCATAAATTTACCCCAAGCGACCTCCTTTGAGAGAAGGTAGGATTTCCATACACAAAAGTAAATTTGAACATCAACCCAGATCTTCTGACTCTGACTGCTGTGTGAATGTAATTGAGAGTAGCCTCTAGCACTTGAATCTCATAATAATCACTCCAATAGAGGGCAAGTCCCCCTACAATTCTAGCTGCTTCAACACAAAAGAAGTTTTGAAATTCTCTCTGCTCTATCCTTACGGGCTCTGGTCTCCATAAGGAACAAAATGGTCGGCTTGTGACTAGAGACTAAGTCACATAGCTCCCTCATTATCCACTACAAGAATTTCGGTAATTACCGGCGGGTAAAATCCACCGGAAAGAGAAGAAATCCGCCGAAAATCAGCAATTACCGGCAGTTCTTTTCCGCCGAAAATCTGCTTCAAAATCAACCGCAGGTAACAGTTACCGGGGAATTTATCGCTCGGAAAAGCCGCCGGTAATTACCGGCGAAAAATCCACCGGTAAACACTCGAAATTCGCCGATTTTAGGAACTTGAAATCCTGCTGGTAAATCGTTAATCCGCCGGTAATTACCGGCGTCAAAACCGCCGGTAATGAACCCAAATCTGCCAGAAATTTTTAAAAAAAAAAATTTGAAAATTCGCCGGTAAAACCTTCAATCCACCGGAAACTTTTAATTTTTTTTTGAAAATCCGCTGGTAGTTGGATAAATCCGCCGGTAATTATGATTATTTTTATTTTTAACACAATTTTTAAATTCATTTACTAAATATTTAATATTATTTTTTTTAATTTTTTTAAAAGAATATATATTTTGTTTTTTTAAATGGTAAAAATGAATATTACTGATTTTATAATATAAATATTTTTAAATGAACATTATTTGAACGAAAATTAATAATGCTTCAAAATGATAAATTTTTTATAACATCGTCATAAAAAAGTACTAATTAAAATATCTATTACAAAATATAAATTAATTAAAATATCCAACAACCGAAATTAAAACATCTAAGAAAAAGCCTTAAACAACTAGTCATAGTAGCGCCCAGACGGGTTGTTGGGCTCTGGTGTAGAAAACCATAGATCAAAATCAGTGTTGAGCTCTGTGTCGAGATGCTGCTGGGGAAGAGGCGGCTGCTGCGGCTGAGAGTTGAAACTAGGGTACGTCTAACCATATGGGCTTTGGAAGGATGACTGCAAGACACCAGTGTACGGCTGAAAAGCACCGACCTAAGGCTGCATCTGCTGCGGTGGATAATATGATGATGATGGCATATGTGGTGGCCTCGAGTACTGAGACATAGTATCCATGAGTTGCTTCCAGCGCTCCTCACTCAACCTGTTCCGCTCTGCCTGCTGCGCCCTGATCTGCTGTAACTCCTCATCATGTTTCTTCTTCCGCTCTTCCATCTCACGCTGTTGTTTGCTCAATTTCTGCGTCAATAGTTGAACATCGCTTAGCTCAGAAGGAGTGGGGACATAAGAGCGACCAGTACTTCTCTCTGAAGATGATGAGCGCCTCAGATTCGGAATTATGGAATTTTGGAAAGCAGATCGGCCCATACAACTAGCTCCTACGAACCGGCCACTTTTTGAAGGACCAACAGATTCCTTCCAAGCATGTAAAGCCACTCGACTCTCTTCAGTGGGGTCAATCTCAGTGCTGCCACTACTCTGCTGAGTCTCACGATACTCGGTCTGCCTATCAGAGAAACTTTGCTGAAAACAACAACCTTGAAATAAATAACCATTAATTAATTAGTATATAATACCAAAAATTTAAAAACAATAAATTAAATTAAAAACGTTATTTACCTGAATATTCCTTGCCCGCTGTTCGGTACCGGAGTATGATGTTGAGGCTCCCGACGTTGGATACGGTCCGAACCCGGGGCTCAATTGCTTGAATGCTTCCAATGAGATAGGTCCTTGCGAACTAGTGCTGGACTTGGTTGACAAGGATCAAAGGCTCGGATGCTTGAGGTCACGTTCCGTCCACGCCAGGTGGGGGGTATCTGCAAGACACTCCGACGCCCAAGTCAGTATGAGAAAGATGGAATATAATGGAAAGATCAGAAAGATATTAAGAATATAAGCTCGACGGATGCCGAGGTGCATAATGAAGAGTCCAAGTCCGTCGTGCTCGGATGCTCTAGATCGTGAGAATCGTGTGGCATAATGTTATTATTGTCATCTTCGTTCTCGTCCTCCTCCTCCTGATTGGAGGGCAGAACCTCTATTTATAGGTGAGGTGCCGTACCTGGACCATTAGATGCGTGGAATGGATCCTTACCGTTGGGTCCACACGGAGTGCGGATACGATTGTGGGATGCGGAAATGGGCCAGGCCCAAGCCAGCGAAGGGTTTGGCCCAGTTCGAAACCGTGGCCCCTCAAGTCGAAGTCGAGGTCGAGCTTTCGTGAGCTCGGGATCAGCTTGTTCTTTTATCTTCTTTCGAGGCTGAGATCTTTTCAAGACCTGCTATTTCCTGAAAGGTGAATTTGAATTTATATGAAACGTTTCAGCGGGTTCGGATACCTGTTCGTGAAGACTCGAAGAGTTGCGTATTTAATTCATTGTGGCGCTTCACCTCCTGCTCCCATAAAAGGGCCAGTTGGAGATTCATTTGGTCATTCTTGCGTATTTCCTGGTTGTGAGCTTTGGAAGGCGAATCTTTTAGTAGGTGCGTGAGATCAATTACTCCACCGTCGACGTTATTTTCTGGGATTCTTGTCCGCGAGGTCATCATTCAGTCCGACATCAGATCATTCCTGCGCAAAGGTTAGTTTTCTTGCACAAAATCTGTTTAAGTACTTTTAATATTCGAGTAGCGGCCGATGTCACTAGGTCGGTGACTGTCGTCGCTTGCTCCCATGGGAGGAGCTGTCCGGCCTTGGGAATTCCCGAGACCTAGACGTATGCCGTTGCAAAGTAAGATAGAACGCATGATACGAACAGATTAAGTGATAGCGCCGTCCTCCCCTTGCAGATAATGCCCCGAACTAGGAGTGAGGAAAGACGGGCTCCAGGAATACCGCCTGGCAAACCAATTCTGCAGAAGTCGGCAACTGGAGAACCGATGCCGGCCCCAAAGGGGGCCCCTTCTCTAATGTCTTCGACCCACGCTCCTTCTCCAGCAGCGTCGGGTGCTTCGGCCAGGGAGTCTGTCCTGCAGACCTCGGAGTGCACTGTTGAGGAGGTCCCGAAAATGGAAGATGCCGAGGTCGTCTCTTGGGCGGAGGAACTTGAAGCTGAACTCGAAGTTGAGGCCGAGTCGGAGGATGCCAAAATCCTGGTTGAAGATCAGGATGGTGGCAACGAGGATTTGCAATACTGCCGCGAGGTTGAGGCCGGACAAACCTCTTTCATTCTACGAGAAATTCATCACCAGTCCTGCTGAGCAAAGGTGGCAACTTATGGATGCTGATAAATATCCGGTGTGCATGGAGCACGATGCAGTCGGCTTCTTCCTTTATGGAGTTGTAATGGAGACCATGGGAATCCGGATCCCATTCACTGAGTTCCAGAAGAGTGTGCTGGAGTTTTAGCATGTGGTCCCTTCGCAACTGACGCCGAATGACTGGGACTTTGTCTGAGGCTTCGAGCTGGTTATGGAGCGCCTGGGGAAGGTCCCGACTGCGGAGGTCTTCTTCTGCTTCTTCAACGTGCTTCGTTCTCCGGAGGCCGGATCTGAGGGTAGGAGGCACGGGCATGTCGGACTGAGGTGCAATGCAAGCCGGTCTTACTTCTTCTCGATTAATGACTCGAACCGGGACCTTAAGCCGAATTTCTTCTTTATCCGAGCTACGAGTAGTGCCGCAAAGCTTACCATTGCTGATTTTGAGAACCAAAAGTTGAAAAGGGCGCCCTTCCCGTTGTTCTGGGATCAGAAGCATTATATCCGAGATGGAGTTGAGATTGGCACCCAGAGCTACATGATGAATCTTGAAAAGCTGAAAGGAGAAGACAGGATATCATATGAGTTGTTTAATAAGTGGGGAAAGATAATGGTCAAGGCCGGCCTTCGATTTTGCCACTTGTAATCTGTTTTGATCCTTTCTTGCTTGTTTGCGTTGTGTCGGCTTTGGCACGTCATCGTTGCTGACTCTCATCTCTTTGTTGTTGTAGGTAAAATGGACGAGTTGGACTTGGATGCCGTCTTCGAGGTGGCCGGGGTTGACACCACGGTCACGATAGATAAAAATACACCTGCACAGAAGGTAGCAAAGAAGCCTTCTGGGTCGGCCACCAAGACCGGCCCATCAGATAAGCATGCAGGCAAGTCCCACTCCGGGGGGGCCGCCTTAGAAAAGCAAAAACAAATTCAACATAACTCTCAACGGGATTCCTCTGCGGTCCAATCTCCGATGCTGTAGCAAGATTCGGGGGTCAGCCGGAAGAGGAGCAACACGGAGACTGCCTTGAATGATCCTGCTAAAAAACAAAGGTCAACGCAGCAGTGAACGAACAAGGGGACAGGCCAGGCCTCCCTTACCGACTTTGAAGCCTGTATCAGGGTTGGCCAAACTGAAGCTGGGGTCATCAAGGAGCTGCGAGAGCTGGCGGCGGGAAAGATGACTGATCGCTTCCGAGGTAAGATCTCCACACTTGACGCTGAAAATAGATCTTTACAAGACAAATATATTCAAATATGTCATGGGTTAAATATTTACCGAGATCATAACTTGGTAGCCTATTCCGAGGAGAACCGGAGTCTGAAGGAGGAGCTCGAGAAGTTGAAGGAAGTCAGGCAGCAACTTGAGGATGCCAATTCCCAAGTCCCCCAGCAGGAAAAGCTAATTGCTGACCTTCCAAAGCTGAAGGAAGATCTGTAGGCGGCTCTGGAGAGGGCAGAAGCAGCTGAGGGTGCAAAGGAGAAGAAATCCCAAGAGGTTGAACAATTGAAGGCGGACAAGGCCGAGCTCACACATAATATGGCGAAGGCTACTATGTCCGGCTTTAAGCGCTGCCTCAACATGGCCGTGGTCCTGGAGCCTGACTTGAATATCAGTCTGTTGGATGCCAAATATAAGGCTGAAGGCGGGAAGATAGTTCACAAGTGTGCCATGATCTACGATCCTGCTGCCGTCCCTACCGCTGGAGGAGCTATTGCAAACAACTCTGAGCAGGATGCCGAGGCTGAAGGCAATGCCAGTTGATCTTTTTCTTTTTAAGTTGTAACATACAATGGGCGCCGTCCCTTTTCTCCGGTCTTTACTTGCACTTCATTAATTCTCTTTGTTGTTTTGCTATCTCGGCTGCATGTCTTGAATGAACGCCCATAGTAGAGTAGGAACGCGAGTGACATTAACTTTGTGAATGAGAGGAAGTCCGAGGTAGCCGATAAAAACCCAAAGGTCTTGAGGGATTCCTGCAATTTAAAACAATTTAAGAGAGATTTGTTGAAGTCCGTTCTTTAAATAGGGAAAGGCCGCCGCGGACACCCCTTCTCCGTAGTTAGACTGCATAAGAGAGCTGTTCCGGGTTATAGCCTTCATAGATGAGAAAGCCGCTGCGGGCTCCTCTCTCCAAAGATTCCTCCAACGGAGATCGCTGTGGACCCCCGCTCTTCAACCCCTGATGGAGCGCGGAGCTCGGAGATTAGAGGTGCTGCAGGCTCGCATGAGGCGAAATTGGGAAGGCCTCTGCCTCTGATGGAGCTCGTCAGCTCGGAGATCAGAGGGAGGTCGGCTCGCACGGGGCTAAATTGGGAACCCTTCGGCCTCTGGTGGAGCTCGTCCGCTCAGACACCAGAGGGAAGGTCAGACTCTCAGATGGAGCACGGAGCTCGGAGATCAGAGAGCTATTGGAACCGCTGAGGGCTATTGGCTTGGTGCCGAGATCACGACAAAGATCCGAGGCTCGATGAAAACCTGCAAAGAAATCTTGAAAAGATCGGATGAAGATCCAATCTCGAGATAGACGCCTGAGATCGGCTCTAAGAATCCTGGGGGAACCATTCTGGGAGGCGAGCGGAATCTTCGAGCTCAAGCCATGGTTGGGAGGCGAGCGGAATCTTTGAGCTCAAGCTGTGGTTGGGAGGCAAGCATATCTTGCAAACAAGAGAAAATCCCTGTAGTTGTCTAAAGCTCGGTGCGTACCTCGGAAAGACGACTTAGCCTGGAGGGGGTATGGTACTTTGAAAGGTGGAAGCAAGCGACGATGCTCCCACTGTGGTCGCCAATGTTCGGTACCGGAGTACGATGTTGAGGCTCCCGACGTTGGATACGGTCTGAACTCGGGGCTCAATTGCTTGAATGCTTCCAATGAGATAGGTCCTTGCGAACGAGTGCTGGACTTGGTTGACAAGGATCAGAGGCTCGGATGCCTGAGATCACGTTCCGTCCACGCCGGGCGCGGGGGGGGGGGGGGGGGGGGGGGGGGGGGGACCTGCAAGACACTTCGACGCCCAAGTCAGTATGAGAAAGATGGAATATAATGGAAAGATCAGAAAGATATGAAGAATATAAGCTCGGCGGATGCCGAGGTGCGTAATGAAGAGTCCGAGTCAGTTGTGCTCGGATGCTCTAGATCGTGAGTATGGTGTGGCATAATGTTATTATTGTCATCTTCGTTCTCGTCCTCCTCCTGATTGGAGGGCGGAACCTCTATTTATAGGTGAGGTACCGTACCTGGACCTAGGGGTGGCAATTTCTAACAGCAAGTGGGGATCCCCGCGGGGATTGCTACACTTGGGTCCCAGTGGGCGGGGAATTTTTCCCTGTAGGGGACGGGGATGGGTGAGAAAATCTCCCCGCAGTCAACTCGGAGATGGGGACGAGGTCTGTATCCCCCGCCCCGCAGGGACCCCGTCCCCGAATATATTACATAAATGTTCTTATTATAGATATATCTTATATTCTAAGTTATAGATTTTTTAGCCTTTTAATATATGATTTTAAAGCTGTCAAAAAAATGTGATTTTAAATAAATACATGGGTAAATAGCCAATTTGGTCCCTGGAAGTTTAACTCGCTGTCAATTTAGTCCCTTAATCGAGCAAAAATGCAAAAAGGTCCCTCAATGTGTAATCCATCCGTCACGTTAGTCCCTCCCGTTAATGTGCGTCGTTAACTCTGTTAATCCGTCCGTTACTGTCAATTTAGTCCCTGAAAGATGTCACTTACTATCATCTGGTAAAAGATTCGCCTTGAAGAGAACATGAAATAAAATCCGTCCGTTACAGTAAGTGACATCTTTCAGGGACTAAACTGACAGTAACAGACGGATTAACGGAGTTAACGATGCCATTAACGGGAGGGACTAACGTGACAGACGGATTACACATTGAGGGACCTTTTTGCATTTTTGCTTGATTGAGGGACCAAATTGACAGCTAGTTACACTTTCAGGGACCAAATTGGCTATTTACCCTAAAAACATTAATAAAATATTAAATTGTGTTAATTTTTATATTTGTAGTCTTATCTTTATACTTTGTAAATATTAAAATATCAAATTAAGATTAAATTTTATATTTTTTTATATTCAATGTTAAACTTTTGTTTTTTAGTCTTACTTTTGCTAACTTTAAATGAATTCTTGGGGTCCCCGCGGGGACCGTGGGGATCCGTGGGGATGGGGATGGGGAGGAAAACTCCCCCGAAGCGGGGAATGGGGATGGGGGACAATATGGGAGGCGGGGGCGGGGAGCGGGGAAGTACTCCCCGGTCCCGCCCCGCCCCATTGCCATTCCTACCTAGACCGTTAGATGCGTGGAATAGATCCTGACCATTGAGTCCACACTAAGTGCGGATACGATTGTGGGATGCGGAAATGGGCTAGGCCCAAGCCAGCGAAGGGTTTGGCCCAGTCCGGAACACTCGCTCTTTAGCACACTCACCCGTCTCCTCTCGCATGTGAAGTTGGCGGTGGATCTCAACCAAAGTAGGGGGCCGACCAAGGACGACCGCCTATTTACATAGTTATTATTTAATATTAGCATATAATAATAAAATACTTAATTATAATATAAATTTAATCAATTATTAAATTTACCAATCGTCTGCAATGCTCAGCCGTGTTGATAGAACCACCCGTATTTATGCAACCACCTTTTTCAGAAGCCCAATTCTTTTTTGCTTTGTTGCATTTTTCTTTATAGTTCTCATCAGCCCACTTCACTAGGAACTCTTGCCAATGAGGTTCACCGATCCATGATGAAAAACTAATTAATTCGTAAAAAACTTACTCTGAAAGACATCCACATCTTGGAATCCGGATCGTTTTTGACCCGTGTCCAATTCAACCAGGGTTTATTGTAATTTGCCTTGATGATTTCCGTGATCGTGGTGGATACAAGCCTCCCAGGAAAAAACCTAAACATTAAAAAGATAATTTCTTTAGAAAATAATAATATATATTTCAAGTTTACTAAATCAAACAAATATCAATAATAAATTAATAAATACTTACTGTTGGCCAATAACTTTCACTATGATACGACCGTCTGGCGTAACCTCAACCGTCTCATTATCAATTTCATATCTGCGTATCCCATCTGCATTTGGCTCAGGTACGGCAGTACCGGGTGGAGGGGTAAATGGGCGACTCATCGTACTAGGTCCACTACCATCCTCCGTATTAGGTGGAGGAACAAATGGGCCATTAACAATGACATGACTTACTCGACGATGACGGCCACGTAAAGAAGTAGAAATCTTCTTCCCAGTATCAATCGGTGCAAGTACAGGTGAATCATGAGGCTGGTCGTCCTGATCAGATCCTGATGATGATGCCATATATATATATATATATGTATATGTATATAATATAATATAATATAATATAATATAATGAATAACATACAAGAATCAATAGCTGATAAATATAAATATTATTTCATAACAAATTATTAAATAATTACATGTAATGATTCTCAAAATGAAAATATTATTTTAAGTAATTAATTCGAATCCCATTCTTTCTCGAAATCACCATCTTATCAGATGAGTGAATTCCTGATACACCAACATGATCGGCTGCATCCTCATGATCTGTATCTTCTTCTTCATTAACTTCTCACTAGTGTTTGACTCATCACATAAACTAGTAATGGGTTCAACTTCAATCACTTCATTCACATTGGACATTTCATCCATTTGATATGGCACGTCTTCAGCTGTGTCATCATTTGTCTCAATGCGACATCTTGGTTTTGTCTTAATTACGACACACCAACCACGTCGATCAGTCCGTGTTGAAGGATAAAAGACATAATAAACTTGCATCATATTTTGTGCAATGATGAATAGATCATACAACCGTTATCTACTATTCATTTTGATGTCCACTGTATTTGCCTTTGGATTAAACTGTGTTCCTCGAGCAGACGGATCAAACCAATTATAATAAAAAAGAACTACCTTTTGACTATAATGTAGATAAGGGTGCGCAAGTTCATAAATGTGTTCGACCACACCATAGAAATCATCTTCGCCTCTCCCAGTGACACCCTTCATGTAAACTCCACTATTGACTGTTTCTCGGCCTTCTGTCCATTCCTTAGTGTGAAATTTGTATCCATTGACAAAGTATGGGTGCCACTCTTTAACACATATTCGAGGACCGTCAGATAAATTTCTCAAGTGTTGGTTGGCAGGATTTGGCGGGAGAGAATACACACGTTGCCAAAACCACGTTGGAAAATGTGCATGAATATGAGCAGAAGATTGTTCATCACTTACTGCCTCTGATGACAAGAACTCCCTAATAATTAAAATATTAATAATTGTTTCACAACTGTGCACTTTAATTTATTAACTAATTGAGATAGCTAGGTGGAGAAATACATACTCAATGAATGGTTGGACCGCAGTACAGTTGATCAAGACATGAACATGGGCTGATATTAACTCTTTTTCTGTTAGCTAGTGAATTGATTCCTTTCCAGACTGACGACCAGGAAGACAAAAGACAGATAATGCTAAATTATGTCTTGGAACTTCGTTTTCCTTTTCATTTCGACTACTTCTAGGAGCAAATTCCTTTTTGAAATAATAAGAACAAAAATGAGTTGTTTCACGGTGTAAGTAAAAGGAACATATCGACCCTTCAACTCTAGATTTATTTTTAACTGATCTCTTTGAATCACCCATGAACCTTTCAAACGGATACATCCATCTATCTGTATTGAACAAGACCTCCAAGTTTTTCCTCATAAGCGAGATGAACAGGAAGATGCCCCATAGAATCAAAGAAACCTGGCGGAAATATTCTCTCCAACTTGCATAAAAGTGGGATGTCTTGAACCCTTTTAATAAGATCATCTGCTTTTAGCGTTGCAGAACACAAATTCTTAAAGTATTGACTTATTTCAACGAGCGGATTCAAAACGTGTGTTGGCAGGGAACTAAACGCAATAGGAAGTAAACACTCCATGAATACATGGCAATCATGGCTCTTCATCCCATGTAACCTCCCATTATCCACATCCGAACATCTTGCTAAATTGGAAGAATAACCGTCTAGCATCTTCAACTCAGAAATCCACCGATAAACTGCTTTCGCTTCCTCAGTAGATAAAGTATAATTGGCTTTGGGTTTCAGTGTCCTACCATTAGCTTGCTCAACCAACAACAAATCCTTTCGCCTGCAGTAATGATCCACGTCCTTCCTAGCCTTCTCATTGTCTTTCGTTTTACCTTTCACATTCATAACAGTGTTAAAAATGTTATCAAAGAAATTCTTTTCAATATGCATTACATCGAGATTGTGTCTCAATAGATTATCTTTCCAATATGGAAGTTCCCAAAAAATGCTTTTATTCATCCAGTTATGCCACAGTCCATAACCATCTGGACAAGAAACAACACCTGCAACAACTTCTACAGGAGGGATATCCTTGACACTGTTCCAAACTTCTTCTGGTGTCAGCCAACGAGGAGGTCCAGTTGTTTCAACATTCCCCTTGATGAAACCATATTTTGACTTCCTAAATGGATGATCTCTAGGTAAAAACCAAGAGGTTTTTCCTCCATACTTAAGAGTAAAAGCCTTTGTGTCAACCATGAAAACCGGACACGCCATCTTACCATGTGTCCCCCATCCTGACAACATTCCATATGCAGGAAAGTCATTAATTGTCCACATTAAAGCTACCCTCATCATGAAAATTTGTCTACGTGCTGCATCATAAGTTAAAACACCATTCCAAAACCTTTTTAGGTCATCATCAATCAAAGGTTGCAAATATATGTCAATATCTGCTGTTGGATTAGATGGCCTTGGAATTATAGTATTCAAAAACATGTAGGGTTTAGACATGCACATTTCAGGAGGAAGGTTGTATGGGGTAACAATAACTGGCCAACATGAATACGGGGTTGCTGACGCTTGAATATAATCGATGCCTAAAAGGACATGGATTCCATTGACAGCAGTAGAGAAATATCAAATTTGAAATCATTTCATGGTCTAAACTTACAAAATTAGAATAAAAGAAGATTTACATCAAATTTAGTGACGTGGAAAGGGACAGGAGAAGAGAACATGAAATAAAATCCAAAGAAATCAAATGAGAGATAGAAGAAGTCTCACCTCGTTTTTATCTTGTTTTGTTGTTCCTCTCTTCTAATGGTGAAGCCCCACTTTCCCTTTCAACATTATCATCAATTCCAATTTCAACAACAACACTATCCCCATCATTTATCATCGTCATCTCTTCAGAATTTTCTTTCACCGATTCTATATCCTCTTCAGTCTTCTTGTACAGTAGGCGATGCCAGGAAGTTAATTTTCTTGGTCATTGTCAGTAGTTTTCTCTCCTTCTCCTTTTCTCCTCTCTTTCATTTTTTCTGTGACCCACTCACCTCTTTAACGTCACACACACACACACGCATAAATAACCGTTGGATGATTACTTTGGGCAGTTAGTGCAGTTTTTCTCCAAGAGTGATCGTAACTGATGGAGTGTTGTGGTTGTGGGCATACATGTAAGTGGGAGCAGTTCATCCTGTCATGTTACTAAGGGTATTATGGGAAAGTGAAATGTGGACACCAAAAACACAGTTTTTTTAAGGAACTCTCTTTATCTATTAGTATTAGTAAGTATTAGTATATATATATATATATATATATATATATATATATATATATACACATACTGGAATCAAAACTTTTTTTAAAAAAAATATCGTTGGTTTCAAAAATAGAACTGAACCCAAGCATGAATGCATACTTAATGAATAATAATTCACAATAACCAATACGAAATAGCATATATTATGAAGATGAAAAACATCCCCAATTTTGGAACCCTAATTTCAAGAATTTCCAAAATTCAAACATGAATCAAGTATGGGTGGCTCTGTTACCACTTGTTGAATTCTAACAATCAAGAGTTGTCCTAATCACATGTTTCTACCCATATAAAAATCCAAAAATAGCACAACTCTAAATCAATGCTTTATGAACCCATACCCGAATTCAAGATGAAATAGAAAGCGGAAGCGTACCTTTAGGATCCATGTAAACTTAATGAGAAGACAATGATCTTGATAATAGGGCAATGACCTTCCAATTGTAGATTCCTTAATTCCTTAGTTTCTCTTCCAATGAGATAAAGAGAATCAATATTTTGTAATATTGTCTTGTGTCTACAATTGGGGACCATAACCCCTTATTTATAAAAATCTCATGCCCTTTCATGAAGGGTCATGATTATTCAAGTTTTCTTATTTCTATTTCCACCCATCATAAAAATAGAAATGAGACTTTTGGTATCTACACAATATTGTTCATGACAATTATATCCTTAGCCATAAACCTTATATTAAATAGATCACTTTAATTTGGCTAATTAAAATAATGGTCCTAACACATTTAATTATTACATGTATGACCCAAAAATTCTGACAATAAATGGAGGAGAATGGTGCTGAAATCATTTACATGCAATGAGAATCCAAGGAAAAACTCACATAAGTTCATATTATTAAATAGTTCAGAAATTTAAAATCACCATTAAGAAAAAATAACTATTTAGTGACCCAATTAAGTGACATAAAAAACTCTGTCCTTGTAGCACTGATTTAGAGATTGATTTTAGAAATCAGCCACTAGGTTTGAAAAAACCCCCAGGAAATCAATCGGTATACATTAGAAACCAGAAACCAATGATTTTGAAACATTTCAATTTGATCGCTAAATCAGTCGCTATATACTAACGACCAATGGTTTAGAAACTTTCACAAATCGGTGACAAAACTGGTTAGGAGTCAATTTAATGACCAATTTAACGATCAATTTCAAAATTTGATCTCTAAATCAACGTCTAAAAAGAAAACTTTATGAATTCGAAATACTATCTGTTCAGTCATACATAAATAAGAAGCAAGTACATATGATAATTTTTGAATTAAAATTTTCTAGAATTCATCAAGTTTAAATCATGATAAGTTTGTAGAGTATGACAAAGCAAATCCCCTATAATTTTCATGACATTGGATCTTGTCCAAAGTAATGAAAAGAGGTATTCTAAATGTAGATCTAAATGTAGATTTAGATAAAAAACATCTCAACCTAATTTACTATTACAGGTTTCTTTGCAAGGAGAAGCAAAGATGACGCTGCCTCCAAATAAATCTGGAATGATTTGAATTCCAAGTCTTCACGAAGCTCTTGAAGTGAAGTCTTCAATTTTTGAAGATCCTCTAAACTTAGACCATCAAGGACAATGGGTTGGCTTTCATTCTTCACAGCTTCAAGATCTGCAAGTTGTTTGCTAAGCTTTTCAATATTGTCATTTTTGGGAGGCTCACCTAACTCATGCCCTCCTTTAAGGAACTTATCAGTCATAACATCAATGTTTGGACAACCAAGAGAGAATGAGTGACCACTAGGAGAGAATCCTAATATTCTCACTTGAACACCGCAACGAATTGACAGCTCATTTGCCTTCTTAAAGATGCCACTCCTTCTCTTAGAGAAGGTGACAGTCCTGACCTCCTTGTCCTCTACTAATTTCATTTCTATTTTCCGACGACCCATGATCCCCTTTGCCTTACCTAGCCAACTCACGTATTCCTTCCCATTAGAGATATTGAATTGGAAGCAACAGTATTAATTTACAGGTGAATTTTTGGAGGGGAAACCGGAGGCTTGGAAACAAATATGGTTTTCCTTGAAATTAATATTACATTGGTATTAATTAATGGAATTAAATGCTTATAGGTTTGGAATTTTTTTTAAATCTAAAATAAAGGAAAATCCGAAAAAAAATAAATGCTTTTTCAGTTTCTATTTAATTACTACATCCAAATAAATGCTATATTATAGAGTACGAGTTTATTTTTGTTTGGACCATTTATTGCTATCTATAGAGTGTCCCAATGCATTCAACGAAAAACTAATCTTTGCTTGTTCTTAGGAGTAAATTTTGCATTGGCCAACATCGAGTTTTTCCTTTACGAAAATGAAACTGGAGAGCATCGGGACGACGCCCCGTGTCCCAGGGTATCTTTAACAGTTTGTTTGCATTGATTTTAACAAAATCCGTTCTCTGAACCAATTTTATTTATTTGGTTTGGGTTACTTCATATTTTGAGTTTTTTTCTTCACAAAACCCAAACATGTCTAACCACATATTGGACAGGTTAGTTTTTTTCTAGAATGTTCCGGACTGGGCGAAAGCTTCACAAAGCTTGGGCCTGGCCCAATTCCGCAGCTGAAATGACCCGGCACTCGCCCCACTGTCAAGCATCCGCATCCAACGGTCAGGATCCAAAATGCCCGAATCTGACGCTTCAGGTACGACGCTTCTGTCTATAAATAGAAGTACAACCCTCCATTTCCAGGTATGTTCTCATTATCTTCTTATTCCTCACATACTTCTTCTCTTCTACTTATTGACTTGAGCGTCAAAGTGTTTTCACCCCCCACCCGACGCGCGCATGCATATACTTCGAGCCATCCGAGGTCAATCTCCAGCCATCCGAAGTCCATCTTCAAATCTTCAGAAGCACATCAACTTGTACCCCGGGCTCAGCCACACCCGAAGTCCAGGTACCGAACAATGGCGACCACAGTGGGACGATAATCACTTGCTTCCGAACTTTCTCAAATCTCTACCTTCTGATCTCTCTCTCTCTCTCTCTCTCTCTATATTATTCCCCAGATTCTTCTCAGCAGAGACGGCCTCGGACTCTCATCCGACTTGACCCTTTATGACCAGGTAAGCCGCGAATTCCTCTGCCATTAATTCGTTTATTATTATCTCGTTTTCCACAAGGTCTGGTTCGTTTCTGAAATGGCGTGGGATCACTTTTCTCGCAAAAGCAATAGGGTTTCTCTCAGATTGTCTTATTATCTCGATCCTTCGTCCTATTATCTCGGATCTTCGTCTTATATCTCGGACCTTCGTCTTATCTACTCGGACCTCTTATATAGAATCCGGATCTCTGCTCAAATCTCTGATGGTTGAGCTCGGGTCCCTATCTGGCTCAACCAGATTTCTACTCAGGTCTCTCCTATATGAGCTCGGCCTTCTATCTTGATCAACTGATTTTCCGATCGTGTATATATATCTCAAGTTATAAATAGCCCACGGCGGCTCCAACAACTCTCTGATTCTCGAGCTCACAGCTCCAGTAGAGAGTCCGAAAATGAAGTCCACAGCGACTTCATCCCCTCATGTGAGCAAACCTTCTCTCTGATCCCCGAGCTGACGAGCTCCATCAGAGATCGAAGGTATCCCAATTTCGCTTCTTGCGACCCCGCCTCCCCTCTGAAGACCGGGATCCACAGCAACCTCCGTTTGAAGATCATGGAGAGGGGGGCGCACAGCGGCCTTACCATCTTTGAAGACTGAGGTCCACAGCAACCTCCATTTGAAGATCATGGAGAGGGGGGCCCACAACGGCCTTCCCATCTTTGAAGACCGGGGGGCCCACAGCGGCTTTCCCATCTATGGAGATCGGAGGGCCCGCAGCGGCTCTCCCATCTGTGAATTCGACTCAAACTCGTCACTCGGGATCTTTTCAACTCTTATTATAAATTAGGAGTAAATTATTAATGCTATCAACCTCGGCTATCTAGCGATGTCGGCTATCTAATACACTATCTCGGCATTCAAACAAGACAAATTTCAAGGGTTAAAGCGCTTAAAAGGCAACCAGAGCATGAGCAAACAATGATGAATAAGATGCAAATTGTTAACCAGAAAAGGACGGTGTCATTGTTATTAAAAAACCAAGGGTGGCCCCGGACATGCCCAAGACCAACCATCAATAAATGTTTGAAAAATAAAAAGCAGAAGAGATCTAATCTAACTTCTCCAAGGTCTTGGCCTCCTCGACCCCGACAACAGCCTTGTCATTGACCTCAGGAGTAGCACTGACCTCAGCAGCGGGGATGTCATTCCCGGAAGCAGCTGGCTCTCCGATCTCCGCAGCACCCGAGGAAGAAGCTGAAGTCGGCACGTAGATAACTTGATCTCGCCTCATGATCCGGCCATCCACTGCATTGTGATTAAGTTTCAGCAGATCAACCTGAACCCTGTGGTCGAGCAAGACCACCATGTCCAAGCACCACTGAAAGCTAGCCACGGCCCCGGAGGCAATCTTGTTCTTGATCTCTTCATCCCTCCTCAACGCCTCGGCCTTGGTCTCCTCCTTGGCTTTCTCCAGCTCCTCCTTCACCCTTTTCAGATCGGTCTGCAACTCAGGCAGCTTCTCTAACTTCTTGGCCTGCTCGTTGGCTTTATCATGGGCGTCGTTGAGTCTTTTCTGCACGTCAGACAACTTTTCCAGCTTGGCCTTCATGCTCCGGTTCTCTTCAGATATTTCTACCAAATTACGATCTCGGTGAATTTTCAATTGACGGGATGTGCGAATTAACTCACCATCGATAAATCTATTGAGAGCTTCAAGTTCGGAAATCTTACCTCAGAGTCAGGCACTAGATTTTTCAGCGATAGTTTCTTCCAGCTTCTTGAAAGCGGCTGCACCGAACTTGGCAACCTTTGCACAACCTTGGAAGTCCTCCAAGGTGATGTCTTCTTTCTCATCACTGTTCTTTTCAATTATTTTTTGTTTTTTGTGGACGGCATGGGTGGTGCTACCCTTGGCGACCTTGGCAACCTCCGCGTGGCATCGTTTCAGACCACTTTTGGAAGCCGACCTTGGACCCGACTTTGAAAGTTTGTCTGAAGATTGCTTCTCCCTGGAAAACTGGGATGGGGTGACATTGACATTGGGGGCAGCACCAGACGCCGACCCCACCTTCTTCTTCTTCTTCTTGGAAGTCTTGTCCGGCATATTCACATGCACGGACATGTCAATAGTGGACTCGTTTAGAATAGCATCAAGATCATCCATTTTACCTACAAAGTAACGAACATGGTCAGGACAGACATCAAAGTATCCCGAGACCGACTCTATCCGTAACAAAATATCAAAAAGGAAATTCAATGCGAGACAAGTACAAGTATTAAAGTATGTCTTCAGCTTGGCCTCGGAATCGGCCAGGGCCTCAAGCATTGAGCAACAGTGAAACTTCAGGCCTTTCTTGGCCAAGTCCTTCCCCCACCGATCGATCATCTCGTAGGAAGCTGCATCGTCCCCTCTCAGCAACCAAGGCTTCTCCGCGTAGGTTTTGGTCTCGATTACTTCTCCACCTTGAATAAAATGCTCCCGAGCCCAAGACAGAGGGAAATGTTCCTTAGACATCTTTCTGCCCTCGAAATCTGCAATCGACCGCTTCGCTGCATTATTGGAGGCCAATATGAAGAAGAATGGCGACTTGAAATCTTTGTTCGAATCATTGGCCGGCATGAAATAAGAGCGCTCTAAATGGCCACGGAAGCCAATGTGTCCCTATCTCGTCCTACCTGACCCCGGCTCAGGCGAATGAAACACGCTGAAGAGACAGAAGAAGACTTCAGATGAAGGTACTCTGCCGAGATGCTCCATGACAGCTCAAAGCCATGCATGAATCCCCAGCTATTCGACAACAATTGTGAGGGGGCCACGTGCAGAAAACGTAAGACGTCCTTCTGAAGTTCACTAAAGGGGATCTGAGCCCCCGTGGTCCCTAATGCAGCCCCATAAAAGAAGAAGTCGAGGCCGTCATGTTTAGTGCACACCGGAATGTCGTCGACTCCCGGCAATTTCCAACTCTGATCGGCGGGTGCGGCGATATACTGCTCGAAAAAAGATACGGGCTTGTCCGGCTTCAGCCTCGAATAAATGTTGCAAATCTTCGTAGAAACCCAATCGTAGACCTCCTCAACTGTTTCCTCGTGTTCCTCTATTAAAACTACGGGTTTCCGGCTCCGTGAATTAACCTCGGGATTCTCTTCCACGGTACCCTCGAACGAGTGTTTGGTAATCATCTCTCTGGTCGAAACCGAAGCACCTGACTTCGCAGAAGAGTTGGCATACGTAGAAGAAAACAGCGACGGGGATCCGTTAGGAGCCGACACCGGGTGGCCTTCGGCCGACCTCTTCAAGATTGGGTTTCCAAGAGGTACAAAATGTTGTGTCTCCTCGCTCTTTGATCGAACCATTTATCTGCAAGGGGAGGGCGGCACCATCACTATCTAAATCTAGAGCGGTATTGATCACGGCCTCAGAAAACTCAAGACTGGTCCATCTCCTCCCCTTGAGGCACGAAGCAGCGACGGTCGCCGAGGCGACAACGTCGGCCGCGGACAAAGGTATTATAACTCAAAACATCCGAACTGTGCGGAAGGGAAAACTAACCTCGATTGCAGAAGATCTCCTAAGATCGGCTTGAATGTTGTACTCGGACGGTGGGTGATGATCTTGGCCTATTAGAAATCCCTAAACACACGGCGTTGCGCGTCGAAAATGAACTCGGCAAGATGGTCGAAAAAGCGCACAATTTCAGATCACTCAGAGCTCTCACAGGCAATCAGTTTCAGAGATAAAGCAAAGTGGAGGAAGAATCCTCATCTTGTCTTATATAAGGGCAAGATATGAAGCAACACGCCACTTCAATGCGTCCCATCAGCGCAGCGCGACAGAACACACTCGATCTCTCCAAGCGTCACGTCTCTATTCCCCCACTCATAAGTTGACACGTGAAGGTAACGGTCTAATCAAGCCAAGGCCGACCTCATTCTTCAGTCGACCTCGAATTGGGGGGCCACTATTCTGGGCTTGGCCAAAGCATCACAAAGCTTGGGCCTGGCCCAATTCCGCATCTGAAATGACCCGGCACTCACCCCACTGTCAAGCATCCGCATCCAACGGTCAGGATCCAAAACTCCTGAATCTGACGCTTCAGGTACGACACTTCTGTCTACAAATAGAGGTACAACTCTCCGTTTCCAGGTATGTTCTCATTATCTTCTTATTCCTCGCATACTTCTTCTCTTCTACTTACTGACTTGAGCGTCAGTGTATTTGCAGGTACCCCCCACCCGACGCGCGCTTGCATCTACTTCGAGCCATCCGAGGTCAATCTCCAGCCATCCGAAGTCCATCTTCAAATCTTCAAAAGCACATCAACTTGTACCCCGGGCTCAGCCACACCCGAAGCCCAGGTACCGAACATAGAACATAAATCCATCACTTTTTCTATAATAGTCACCAAAACCAAACTGAGTTATAATTTAGAAAATACATCCAATCAAAACTCTAAAGTATTGTTTGTCAAAAAAAACCCTCTAAAGTATTGAAGTCTTACAACTTAATCATAACTTACAAAGATAAAAAGTCTAAATACATAACATATTGTGCTTTTACATTTATTACAAAATTCTCCATTCAAAATGTAAATACATAAAAAGAAATATTAAAGCTTTAACGAGATCGAAAAACCAATTTTTTTTGCTACTCAACCCAACCAAGCCATCGTCTTGAGAAAGAAAGAAGCATCAAACTCAAAACTCCAAGTGATGATTTTTTTAAAAGCAAAATATATCCTTAACGTAGCATTATCAAATGATAGTAAATGACAAGGCTAACAATGTAGCACTATCCGGACTTACATTATGGGAAACTTCCTTGTTCCTACGGATCTTTGCCATCACATTGATAGTATGGTTAGCCGCTTTTGGCGGGGGCTAAAATTGGGGAAAGGAAAATCCACTAGGTTAGCTACTACAATCTCTCCCATAAAAAGGAGGGCGGTGGTATAGTTTTCAATTCTTTTACCGCTTTTAATGAAGCTTTAGTTGCTAAACAGGGTTGGAGTATCTTGTCTAACTCAAACTTCCTCATTGATCAAGTGCTCATGTCTCGTTATATCCCAACTCTGATCTGCTTGCAGCCTCTGTGGGTCATAACCCTAGCTACGGAAAACTTTGTGACAATCTTTCGTGAGTTCCAGTAAGTGACAGTGAGAGTCTTTTTGTTAAATAACTGCAAAATCTAGTAGTGGAGTAGTCAAAGTGTGAGACGCTCCGCAACCAATATGTACAAGTTGGGCTACCGGTATTCGAGTTAACTTTTTTAGAATTCGTTCTTGAGCCAAACTAGTGTAGGTCTTTATGGATGGTTCAGATTTGACACAAAGACAAACATTTTCAGAAACCAAACACCTACGTACCTAAGTCCTTGTTATTTATAATACAAGAGTGCCTCTTAGCATCCAGAAGAAAGCTGTGGTTCTTAGACAATGAGTACTCAAGGCATAAGACTAGGGAAAGGGAAAAGTTTATTTCCTTGGAGAGACTAGGCACGGTTACAAAGGATGAACCAAAGGTATAAGTATTGTATATAAAGGAAACTTCTTCTGCTCCTCCTCCTCTTTTAAAACTTTGTTTTCCTTTGAAAATTCTAACTTTGGAAAACTCGACTTATTTTCTAACTTCAAGTTGAGGAGTTTGTACCTTTTTCAAATAAGATTACCGCCAATTGTGAATGGTTCTGGCCATTCTCTTATTTTGAACTCTAAGCTGTTCATTTTATTTCTTTGATTCACATTGTAGATCTTTGTACAACATGCATTTTTAAGATGAAATATTTAATTTAAAACAAGATGCAATTTTTTTGACAATTTTCACATTTAAATGGTTCAGAATCAGAAGCCTCTTATTGTTCTGGTCCCAGTCATATGACAGAGGTTGACAACTTCTCTTTCATGTTCAGAAGATAATTCTTTATAGTAATCCCATGTAGCTATCAATTCTGTATTCTTTGGAGAGAATTTTATTGTTCCATTCCTTTTTTTGTTAAGGAGGGGACAAGCTTGCTTCATGTGTCCAAGCTTTTTACATTCAAAGGAGGTGAATTTTGAGAGGAAGATTTTAAGAGCCAGGATGACTCCTATTCCATTCCTTCACATGTGGTAAGCTTCTGTAATTTCTTCTCCCTTTAATTAATTTCATCTACTGCTTACACTACTTCTAATCCTTCAAATTTGTTTTTTATGTCTCCTTCTCACATTCATTGTGTTCTGGACTGGGCTAAACCTTCACTCACTAAGGCCTGGCCCGTTTCCGCCTCACAGGATATCTACTGCAGAACGGCTCTCCTGACCAACGATCAGGATCGACCCGCCGGATCCAACGGTCCAGATACGACTTCCCGTCTATAAATAGAGGTTCCGCCCTCCAAACTCAGGTACGACGACAAGGACTATTACAACACACTCGCACATGCAGCCCACAAGGTTGAGATTCTGCACATATCTTGCCTTTCCCGAGCTTAGCGTGCCCAATCTTCCGAGTTCGAGCATGCAGAGCTCGGACACTCAGTCGGGCACCTCGGTCTAGCCCGAGATCATATTATTTGCCTCTGTTTATCTTGTTATCTCCTCATTTCTCACATACTGACTTGACCGTCGGAGTGTCTTGCAGGTACCCCCCACCCGGTGTGGACGAAGCTCTACCTCGGACGTCCGAGTCCATCATTCCAACCGCAGCATACCTATTTGGAAGCAGCCAAGCACTTAGCCCCAGGTTCGGAGTCTTATCTGGCCTCGGGAGCTCCACTCTTGTACTCCGGTACCGAACACATTGTTTTTCCTTTCAATTGCTTGGGGTTTCTTAATTTGCAGAAACCCCTTTCTTTTTTTGATGTCTCTTTATTTTGTTCGTTATAGAATTCCTATATCCACGGTTTTGTGAAATTTTGTAGGTATAGTAGACATATTTCTATGGATTGTAGTGTTATTTGCTGACACCCATTGTTTACCGATCCTCTCGTTTACGTTAACTTCCTTATCACTTTTGTAGTATTGCTACGGATTGCTGTTTATTTTGCTAAGTCATCTATTTTCGCTAATTTTTTCTTTATTTGCGGAATCCCCTTTTCTTTATTTGTGTTTGAGTTACATATCTATTACATGATTTAAGGACCACTTTATTTTTTTTTACATATCTGTTGAATAATTTATATAGCATTAATTTAAATATTTGTTGAATCCCTTTATTTTTTATTGTTTACAAATCTATCAAATGATTCGTATTCATTAAACTTTATTTTCTTACAAGCATAGTCCGACTTGAAAATTTTCTCTCTCTCTGAATAAAAGAAGTAAGCTAAATTTGTTTATATTTGTATTTTATAGATACGGGAAGTGGTTATGGGAGTGTTAATCCTCCTCCTTAAAGTCAAACGGTCATTACTCCAAGTCCAATATGCAAGTTGTTATGACAAGAAGTGCAGATCGAGCATAAGGGGAAAAATCTCTTGCATTATTACAACCAGAGCTTTCCAAAAGAAAGCCTGTGAGGCTTCATTCTAAATCTAATGCTTGGGCACAATTAATAAGAAAGACAAACAGTGCAATTTGTAAGTACAGTACGAAAACATATACAGAAAATTGTTGCATTCATGGAACTAGCTAGTAACTTGCTAAAACAATTGATGATATATTTTAAAATCTCATATAGGAACGTTGATACGAAACAAAAGACATATGAAGTAGACCCTAAGTGTTAGTTTCAAACTTGTGGGCTCAAGCAAGAGAAGACTCGTATTGCATGATTTAAGGATCACCTTATTTTTTTACATATCAGTTGAATGATTTATATATCATTAATTGAGATATTTGTTGAATCCTTTTATTTTTTATTATTTACAAATCTATCGAATGATTTGTATTCATTGCACTTTATTTTTTTACAAGCATAGTCCGATTTGAAAACTTTTTCTCTCTTTGAATAAAAGAAGTTAGCTAAATTTGTTTCTGTTTGTATTTTATAGATATGGAAAGTGGTTATGGGAGTGTTAATCCTCCTCCTTAAAGTCAAATTATAATTTGTCCAAGTCCAATCTTATATGGGAGTGTTTGAAATAGTCATACTTTGTTATATGGAAATTATTTTTTCAAAAATCACACTAAAGAGATTACTAAGATGAGTCACAGATTAGGTCACTCTCTTTAAAATGTTTTGATTCTAGTATCTTTCGGCTTCAAATATTGACTTTGGACCCATTGCGGGGAATCAAGAAGTGTCCTGATATGCATGGTTAGTATAGACTAAAGATGAAGAAAAAAGCAGGGTGAGTCCTGATTGGTTGTTGCGTCAGCCTTGGGAGCATAAAAATGAGACGCCGTCTTGACATAAAGGCGAATGCGCCAAAAAGTCACTTTTTCTTTTGATCTTTGTCGTCACTGTTCAGTAATACTAAAGCGTTTAACGTTCCAACATTGAGCCAAGCCATTAAAATTCTCACAAGGGCATCAATGTGCCAGATTATAACATATTAGCACCTAACCCTTCTTAACATAAATAAACTTATATTTTCATATTTCAATATGGATTTTATTTAGGAACATCCTTGATTTAAGTGTTAAGAGTACAAATTATTCTTATAAATAAGAGTTATCGGCGCCCTCAACAGCCCTGGAAATAGAAAGAGTCTAGTAAAGGTATTCTAGTGATTGGTGGGACCTCTCAGCAGTGTCCCTCCTTTACATAAAATCTCCCCACTAGCACTACCTGCGAGGCCGAGTAAAACTCATTCTGGTCGTCTTTATTACTTCTACCATAATAGTTTAGTTGTCACTCCATTCGATCATGTTCAATGAATGCACACAGTCTAACCTATAAGCATCAACACCAACAACATCATCATCATAATCAACCACTGAAATACGGCTCGCCCATACTACTACGAGTCCTTGCCCATGCTATCACAAAGTTCCTCCAATAAATTTCAACTACTAAGGTGTGGTTCGCGCATACTGTGAAGAGGTTTTGCCCATATTGCGACAACGTTCCTCAATGTCCCTAAGGGTTCCTAGGGCCAATGGTAACATCATACTGCTAGAGGGTCACTTGTCCAATAATCACCATCTCCAGTCATAACTATTTCTCATAGAAATAGACTCATACACAACACGGTAAATTTCAAGAATCAAACCAATCAGTCGTTCAGGAAGTACATATAGTTTTTACAATGAACCAACATCAGATTTCACAAATCCAATTAATCATCCGCATATCATATATCATACGCAAACAATTTATGAAGGATCCAAACGAGGTATTTTCGCATCTTAGATTGAATATATCTAAACATAGAGCAATCACAAATACATCGATCATAATCATGTGAAAATTCAATTGAGCATCATTGAAGCACACATATACTCATATTAAACAATTTGTTTCATTATGTTAAAATATAGATAGTAAGCCCATTAGTTAGCAGTAAGGCCCTTTAGATTGTTAGGTCATTAGATAGTAAGGTCCATTAGTTGGTTAGTATATAAGGTAAATGGTAGACTCATTTAGGGTCACCTCTTCTCATTTGTAATATCTTACCACTTTCAATATAATAGATCTTTAAAGTTTTTTCTCTCTAATTTCCATGGATGCCATGTTCTTCAACATGGTATCAGAGCAAACATGGTATCCTCCATAAATTTTGGTGCCTTAAGGTTCCTTCTATTATTTTATTAATTTCTTTTTTATTCGTTTCCTTTTTTTTTCCCTTATGTTTGCATCACTTTCGATTTTGTTTGTTCTCCTTTAGTTTCCTTTTATTGTTTTGGATCTCTAATCAGATGTTGCCTCTGATTTTCTGATCTTTTGTGATTATTGACTCTTGATTCTCGTTCTCTTCCTAGCATCAGTATCTGATATTTGATTTTGATCGTTTTACCCCTTTTCTTCATTGCGTTTTCCTTTACTTCAAGTTCTTCATTTTTCCCTCAACATTGCGTAACCTTTTCCGTTATTGCGTCTCTGTAAATCGCCCTTTCTTCCTTGCAATTTCATTTGCAATCGTTCCCCTTTTTTTCTGACCTCTGGACCTGCGACTTCGGTTTTCTGATTGCAATCTTGTTTTCGGTTTCTGACCGCGATTGTCTCTTTGAATTTGCCTTCGTTTCCGATTTTCGTTGTTTGTTCAGTGTCTATGTGGTTCAATGCATCAGTAGCCACAAAATCGTTGTGCAAAGCGTCGCTGGAAGAAACAGGTTCCTACAGTGATTTTTCGTGAGATTGCATCTCCATGAGGCACCCTATATGTGTTGTTGTTTTGGAGAATGAAAAGTGGAGTGTGTTTGTTATTTTTGATTTCAGAAAGTCTATTATTCTGCCGAGTCCAACTCCTGACTTCTTTTCATTCTCAATGCTCATAAGGTGTTTGATTTATTGTCTGATAGAAATGTGGACACCTTGTGGATGCCCAGATGCTGTTTGATGAAACGGGTGACAGAGATTTGTGTTCTTGGAATACTATGATATCAGGTTTTACGAATTTC
Source organism: Astragalus glycyphyllos (assembly GCA_963573325.1). NCBI lineage: Eukaryota > Viridiplantae > Streptophyta > Magnoliopsida > Fabales > Fabaceae > Astragalus > Astragalus glycyphyllos. The sequence continues at coordinate 19,520,456 of OY754309.1, forward strand.
TTCATAATTGTTCTTGCATCATCTGCGTAGTGCTGGTGTTATAGTGAGGTGGTTCTTTTCCAGCGCTTTGTTTTTTGGTTGGTGTGGAGGATTGCTATTGTGTTAGACTGACTCGCTTCAGCTTCTGTCTCATGGCATCTTCCGCGTTTGACGAGTTCTGGTTCAGTTTGTGTTGGTGTCGTCGCTCCTTGGGCGTTGTCTTGCGCTATCATGCTGGTTCGGCATTGTCATGTAGCGGCACTGTCGCTCCTTGGGCGATGTCATCCTGCCTTTGTTGCTCCGTGGGTAGCCAGACATTTTTTTTTGTTTTGAATCAGAAGGTAGTTGGCATGGCAATCAGCTCCTTTCATGTTGTTTTTGACTCCAACAATGGTGGGAGATTCCCCTACTTTGGCAAAGAACTTATGCTTAGTTGACTTTGAATTCGGTTTTGTTAAAATATGGTAAAGCTCATTTGTATTTGAGTTTGGGAATAGCTCAAAGAAGTGAATTAAATGAAATTTGGAAAATTATGTGGCTCTCCATCACTAGAGCAAGAACCAAAGTTACTCCTTCTAGAATTGGTGGGTGAATCCCAATTCTTGTTGAATTTTCCAATTATCAGGTTACGGCTGAGGTCTGAGGATATTGATATGATTGTTGTTTGGCACTTTTCTGTAATGACATGAGCATGGATTTTGCCTGGTTTAGAGTTGTGATGTTTTTGGTTTAGAGCATTGCAGTACGTTGGATTGGGTGTGAAGTGTAGCAAGGAAGTGGTTCTGTTACTGTTAAAATGGTTCCTACTCCTCATGGTTGTGAATTTGATTGTTAATTTCATTAGCCTTATTGGCTTGTTTTTCTTTTAGCTTCTGTTTATGATGGTTAAGCATGATGCTTTTGCTATAAATGGTTAAGCATTGGGATTTTGCTTATGTCTTGAGTGATTGAGTACTCTTGATGGTTAAGCGTTGTTTGTGCTTCTACCAAGTGGTTAAACATTGAGGTATTGTTTCTGCTTGGTGGTTAAGCCTTTGGCCATATGGTCTTGTTGATGTTTGCTTCTGCCAAATGGTTAAACTTTGAGGTATAGTTTCTGTTTGGTAGTTAAGCCTTTGCCCTATGGCGTTGTTGATGTTTGCTTCTGCCCTATGGTGGTTAAGCATTTTGCTTCCTTCAAGTGATTAAGTCTTTGAGTTGTGACTTTTGCTTGATGGTTAAGTGTTGGATTGTTGCTTCCTCCGAGTAGTTAAACCTTGAGTTGTGGTTTCTATTCGATGGTTAAGCTTTTGTTGACTTCTTTGGCACTTGGATGGTTATTCTAAGAGTGGAGTTTGTTGATTCCTTTGGAGTGAATGTTGTGGAGACGCTGGAAGAAGCTTGAAGGGGCCCGATAGTTGGTCGAAGACTTCTAGGAGCTATGCACCTCAACTGCTACCAATTCGGATTGCTCTTTATTTTTTCTTTACTTTGATAGTATTTTGTATTGCTTATCTCAAGCTGGAAATGTTGTGAACACGTTCCAGCTTGCGGGAGGCTGTTAAAATATAGATAGTAAGCCCATTAGTTAGTAGTAAGGCCCATTAGATTGTTAGGTCATTAGATAGTAAGGTCCATTAGTTGGTTAGTATATAAGGTAAATGGTAGACTCATTTAGGGTCACCTCTTCTCATTTGTAATATCTTACCACTTTCAATATAATAGATCTTTAAAGTTTTTTCTCTCTAATTTCCATGGATGCCATGTTCTTCAACAGGCATGATGTCATATCATTGCTCATACAATGATTTCACATAACACATAAACACTAGTAGGGATTAAAAGGTACCCGAAACGAGGAAACACTCACCTTAGACGTTTCCAGATTTACTTTCAGTGTTCCTTTCTTCGCATCGAGTCTCTATTTTGTCGTAACCTTGCTCCTTTTTGTTTTTTAGTTGTCTCGATGATGTTCGAGTTAAAGGTTCACATCGAAGCCACAAAATAATACTAGATCAGTCAATAATTATCCCAAACAATAATAGAAGTTCTCAATTGCTCATATGAAAAATCAGTTCTATTCGAAACAAAGTACCTATTCGACAGGTTCATGTAGCAAAAATTGCTCAAAATCACGAGTCGTATAAATCGAAAGTCCTGTTTTGAACACAATGTGAAGATTACAAAGGAGAAGAGATTTACATGTGTATGGTTTTGGTCTGTGAATTAAGGCGAGTGAGTGAAGGAGCCTGAACCGCGAATGACGTTATTCGGAAAGAAACAGTGTCCTTGTGCATGTGTGTAGTTTCACGATAAAGGAAAATTATATCTGTTGTGGTCAATGGAGGAAGGACAAGACCATGGAGGCTGCTTGTTGAGTTGAAGAAATTCGAGCAAGGGGAAGGGAGAGTAGTTTAGGGTTCCCTTTGTGTGTTGCAGCGGTGTATAGGGAAGAAGGAGATGGAAAAAAGTCAGGTTAAAGGTCAATGGGCGTTTATGTTGGGCTGGAAATCTGTGGACCACACTTTGGTGAATAGAACAATCGCTAACCAATATCACCTTGTCTGTTCCATGTGTTGGGGAGTCCGGGGGAGCACCGGGAGAACAACCGGGCTATCCAATGAACCAGACCACTAAGAGACTTGGACACCACATCTCCACCCAAAACCTTAAGGTGTCAGGTAAATGGGTCCCCTCTCTTATATGTCCTTCATATAGCTCATTCATAGCCGATGTGGGACTTATAACCACTCACACTTGAACTTCAACATCTCCCCCCAAGTGTGAGTCACCCACATCACTATACTTGATCCAAACCAAGATCCACTACCCGCTCCCCCACCAAGCCGAACCATGGCTCTGATACCACTTGTTGGGGGAGTCCGGGGGAGCAACGGGAGAACAACCGAGCTATCCAATGAACCAGACCACTAAGAGACTTGGACACCACATCTCCACCCAAACAAGAGTATAAGAGAAAAGAAAAAAGCCAAATACAACTTAAGGTATGTTTGATTGGAATCGGGTTTCACAAGGTGTTGCAAGGAAACAATTCTGGGCATGTAAAGAAAAATTGTCCAGGGGAGCAAGTCCGGCAAATTGCTCCAAAGGGTTCATAATTGCGCACAGGGCACTGGTTTCATAGTTGTGCAATGATGCGTGGTGGAAAGGAATGTCGATGGCAGATGGAACTTCCAGAAAAGTGAAACATGGAAGTTGCACCACAATCTTTCTGCAGGTTTTTCGACATGCGCCGAAAGAAGAAATTCTTGAAGTGGTTTAGCTTCAAGTGAAGTATACTCTTTCAAGGTGGAGTATGATAGTTCTTTTGAACTATGATTGTCGGTGTAGACAATGAAAACCGAAGATGTCTTGGTATCAATTACAATCAAGGTGGAGATTGTTGGAGTTGATTGCAATTTAGGCATCTTGAAATAGTCCCACATTGCCTAGTTTTGTGAAGGAAGAAGGAGTCCAAGGCTATATAAAGGGGCACAAGTTCTCCTTTACAAGTGCACCAGTCAGAAATACCTTAAGGTTTTGGGTGGAGATGTGGTGTCCAAGTCTCTTGGTGGTCCGGTTCATTGGATAGCTCGGTTGTTCTCCCGGTGCTCCCCCGGACTCCCCAACACCATGTTTGTCAAAAATAAATAAAATAAAATGAAGAAACTGAGTGTGAATTACAACAACTTCTGTGGTAATCTAGTTTAAAACAAAGGCTACACCCTAAGACTTGATTTTCTAAGAAATCAACTTAGTACTACTTTTGGGCTAAGGATTATATCAAAAATAACTATATTTCTTGTTAGAGACTCTCAAATAAGTGCTTATGTCGAATATTCTAACTAAAAGGATCAAGGAAAATGCTAGATTTGTGGTTCAAGATTGAAGACAAACAAAGTGGGATAATTAGGAAAAATCCACTAATTTGTACTGCATGTGTAGAATGACATAATTTAAAGAAAGGGTTTGAAAGACTAATATAAACGTGAAGTAAACTTTAGATAAAAGTGTATTGAATTGTAAAGGTTTGGTAGGTATACTTGAGTCACTCCGTGAGTTCACTTATGTGTATAAGGTGTAGAAAATTCTCAACTATCGCATTTGTTTTATATCATAGAAAGGGGAAATTATAGATAGTTATATGCTTGATATGTAAACACAATTTAGGCCTACACAATAGTTATCCTTATCACATGTGTTTTCATTAACACAGAAGGCTTCTTTGGAATGCCGGCATTTTAAACAATAGTTATCCTTATATTTTAAAGAAAATATAATATACAGAAAGACGATAATCTAGATATTACTTTACGTCGTTTTTCGAGAAAAGATATAACAGTACACAAATTTTAAAATGGAGACATAAATGGTAAAATATGTTAGGTATTTACATCCCAATAAAGCTCATACCGTTGATTTCAAACTAGTAAAAGTAAAGAATGATTCTGAGATTAAATTTGAATAGTACAAGTAAAAAATTTCATAAAATATTTCTTCATCTTAAGTCAAAACAAAATATTTATTTTTTTGGGTGGTGAGATAAAACACACAAAAAATTATTTATCAAAAGAAAATATTTCTAAAGCAGAAGCACAAAACAAAATGTACCAATAACATGTAATTTTTTCATCGAGAATCATGAAGTTGAAATGATGATAAATTTGAGGAATTAGACAAAGGAAAACCTCTATAATTTTCATGACGTTGGATCTTGTCCAAAGTAATTAAAAGGGGGAATTTTAATTGTAGATTTATACGAAAAATCTTTCTAACTTAATTGGCCATCTTTACAGGCTTCTTTGCAAGGAGAAGTAAAGATGATGCTGCCTCCAAATCAATCTGGAATGATTTGAATTCCAAATCATCACGAAGCACTTGAAGCAATGTCTTCAAATTTTGAAACTCCTCTAAATTTAGATCATCATGGACAATGGGTTGGCTTTTATTATTCATATCTCAAGGTTTGCAAGTTGTTTTGCAAGCATTTCAATATTATCATTTTTGGGAGGCTCGTCTAATTCATGCCCTCCATTAAGGAATTTACTTGTCACAACATCAATGTTTGGACAACCAAAAGAGAAAGGATGACCACTAGGAGAGAATCCAAAAATTTAGTCTTGAACAACGCAACTAATTGACAGCTAATTTCCCTTCTTAAAGATGCCACTCCTTCACTTAGAGAAGGTAATTGTCCTAACCTCCTTGTCCTCTGCAAATTTCATTTCTATTTTTCGGTAACCCATGACCCCTTTCCCTTAGCTAGTGTTAGCCTGTAATTTCGACAGGCTAAATTAAATGCAGTCAACGAGGTTTGATTTATTTTTAAAGTTTGACCTTGTATTTCAAGAGACAAGTATCAATTTCGACACTGAAATGAATTAAGCTATCAAGTTACATCAAGTAGATTTCGACCTCAGATTTGGCTAAGTCGAAGAAGCTGAAGACAGATATTTCGACAAGAAGGAGTTGGAGGCTGATGTCGAAGTAGGATCAAGTAACCGTTACCAAGAGCACGTAGCAGTTACATTTTTTAAACTTTGTACAGTTATTTTCTATTTGTATAAATAGTAGTTTCTCATAGGGAAAACGGGCACAATCTCTCATACCAAGTTCCCACGCTCAATGTACCGACACGCACTGAGAAACGAGTACAAGGAACGCATGTATGATCTTGTGCACCACCCCTTTAAATTAATGCAATTTTAATTTTCCTTTTCTTTACGTTTCATGCAAATTTTCTCTTTGTTTTATCCTCCCTCATTTGGAGTAATTCGACGGTTTCGCGGAGAAATCGACGGTTATCTTCTTCTTTTTACTTTTAAACGCGCAATTCTGGAAAAACTTTAAACACAAACGGTCTTAGGATTTACTAGTTGATCCTGCAAGCAGAAGCAATTTCAAACTAGCGGTGTTTACCAAAATCCAAGGTAAACAAATTGGCACGCCCAATGGGACGTTTGTGCTAATTTTAAAAGTTTTTCGTTAAATTCTTAAACTTTGTGTTTGTCTGTACATGCAATTAAGGAGTGGTAAACATCTTCCAGAGATGGCACACTATAGTACAAGTAATGCTTCTGCATCAAATGCACAAAGTACACAAGAACAAGCGTCAGTTAGTGACGTTAACGCTGCAAATGTCGCAGGCATAATCGTCGCTATGCCTTCTTCGACAACAATGGGAGTAACCGCTATAACTTCTCCCATAATTACTCTTGTGTCAATGATGACCACTGCAGCATTAACAAATGTTAATACAATGGCTTCTGTGCCATCAATAGTAGGACCAACGAGTCCTTTGATGGCAAATCCAATGATTGGAAATATGCCATTTACTATGAGTGGAAGGGCTTTACCGTATGGCATGCCAACAGCATCAGGCCTTCAGACAAATTCGTCTACATTTGCAGAAAATGCAAGTACAGGGTATTCTCCTATTCATATTTCGACGGAGGGCATCCATAGTCGAAATGCCCAAACTAATTTGACTACAACATCTTTGTTGGCATTAAGACAACAAATGGATGATAGCAATCATGATATGGTCAATATGTTAACACAACAAATTGGTACTGTGTTTAATCCTTTGATACAAAACACTAATAACAGTTACCAAATGTTGGCAACACAAATGGGAAGAATTGCTGATTTCTTTGGTACTCCACCCATACATCACCAACAAATTCCCCAAATTCGGAATGTCAGGCCTGTCGAAGTACCTGTTGAAAGACCTAACATTCCAATACCTATGAATCAGGGAAACCAAGGACAACAACAAATTGTCGAAGAGCCTATGAGGATAGAGGCAATCCCTGAAGTTGTGTTGGTGAATAGAAACCAAAATGCTGACGAAGTGGTCAGACAAGTGCAACAAAACAATTTTGGAGCACAAAACAATCTGGCTAATATGGTCGAAACTATTTTAGCCCAGAATGGCCTTAACTTTAGTTTACATAGGCCTAATTTTGTGTCGCCCTTGTCAGAATACACCTTACAAACAGAGCTGCCTAGGGAATGGAAAATTCCCAAGTTCACAAAGTTCGCTGGAGAAACCAGTGAATCTACCGTCGAACACGTACGTGGCTCGTTATTTGACTGAGGCTGGCGATCTAGCACACGATGAGAATTTAAGGATGAAATACTTTCCAAATTCTCTAACTAAGAATGCCTTCACATGGTTCACTACACTGCCTCCAAATTCAATTTTTAATTGGAATCAATTAGAAAAGGCCTTCCATGAGCAGTTCTATATGGGCCAATGCAAAATTAGTCTTAAAGAACTAGCTAGCGTTCTACGCAAGGGGGCAGAATCTGTTGATGATTATCTCAATAGATTTAGAGTACTCAAAGCAAGGTGTTTTACCCAAGTGCCTGAGCATGAGTTAGTCGAAATGGCTGCTGGTGGTCTAGATTATACTATAAGAAAGAAACTAGACACACTACATTTAAGAGATATGGCACAATTGGCTGATAGAGTTCGACAAGTCGAAAGACTCAAAGCCGAAAAAGCCAGAACTGGTAGATTCCAAAGTAAAAAAGAAAAGGTTGCTTATGTCAAAGCTAATGACAGTGACCAAGAATACGATATATCTTATGAAGATGTCGAAGAAGAGGTCAACTTTGCAGAACTAAAACCAGGACCTCCTTATACTTGCAAATTGTTTAAACCTTCTAATGGAAAAAATCTTGTGGAACCTAAGAATGATAAATTTGTCGCAAAAACTTACACTTATGATGTATCTAAATGTGACGAAATATTTGATCTGCTTGTGGCTGATGGTCAAATCTTAATGCCTAAAGGCCTAAAGATTCCACCATTAGAACAACGACAGAAAAGAGGCTTTTGTAAGTTTCATGGTTTCTAAGGTCATAACACTTCCCGTTGTGTCATTTTCAGGGATTTGGTTCAAAATGCTATCAACGAAGGAAGGCTGAAATTTGGTGACAAATCTAAGCTACCAATGAAGATTGATACTGATCCCTTGCCAACAGCTGATGCATTGCTGGTTGAAGTTGATCTCAATGTGGTTGAGGTCACAGAGGTTATTGCAGAAAATGCCAAAATAGAAGAAGCTGTCGACAAGGTAGGTGTCGAAATGGTTACTGAAGACCAATATGCTGAGAAGATGAAGGTAGTGTATCCAAGGGCTGAAGAGGAATTGATTGACTTCCTCAATCGCTGCAAGATCAATAACACTGAAGTTATGCTTTGCCCAAGGTGCAGTGCTGTCTTCGACAAAGATTCTGCTAAGAGTTTTGAAGGATTTAAGCCTCAACTGAAATGCAAAGGAAAATGGGTTGACAAAAGTCCAAAGTTTAGTTACAATAACAGAGGTATCCAATACAACGATACTTTGACTAAGAATCTTCAGAAGGGACACATTAAAACTTATGTTCCTCCAGCAAGATCTCCTGTCGAAAAATGGGTACATTCCGGTGGAAAAAGTACAGGTTATTACCCAGTATATTATGCTGGAAAGTATGACGAAAAGAAACAGGATATGAAAAAGATGGTTAAAGGGAGCACAAATGCTACTAACCAAAATAAGGCAACTGAATCTAACAAGTATGCCTATAACAATAATTACAAAGGGAAGAACCCTATGACGAGAACTCAATGGCGTAGATATCAACGCCAGAAAAAGGTTGCTGCTTTAGGCAAGGTGGAAAATTCCAACAAAGAGAAATGGGATCTGATTTCGCAAACTCAATTCGACGTCCTGTGCGGTGTTGTCTCGATCCTACCAATTGAGTATGACGTGGTTTCTGAGGTGAATGACGCTGAAGAGGATTTCGACGAAGAAACCACTTACAAACCCATTTGTTACTATGTCTTGAAAAATGGATGTGTGGAAGAGCAACACGCTGTCTTTGAGAGACCTGATTGTGGGATGAGGAATCATCTCAAACCTTTGTATATCCAAGCAAAGGTGAACAATGTTGGGGTAAGCAAGATCTTGGTTGATGGTGGCGCTGCTGTGAACTGATGCCACAACATATGCTAAAGAGGATTGGGAAGTGTGAAACGGATCTGAAAACACACAACGTAATCCTTACCAACTATGAAGGTAAAAGTGGCCACTCTCTTGGAGCCACTGAAGTTGACCTTTCTGTTGGAAGCATTAGAAGGCCAACTATGTTTATGGTGATTTCAACCAAGGCAAATTATAATATGCTATTGGGAAGGGAATGGATCCATGCTGTGGGGGAAATTCCTTCGACAGTTCACCAGAGGCTCATTATTTGGAGAGAAGATGGCCTAGTTGAAAACATTGAGGGTGATCAAAGCTATTTCAAGGCTGAAGTGAATACTATCACCAAGAAAACCTTCGACAAGAAACTAGCGAGCATTGCGCCATGCATTTCCTCTGAACATGGTTATGAAAGCAGAGATAATGTGAGGATCTCATTGATTCTTGATCCCAACTATGGATTTATTTGGGATAGAGAGGTCATTGACGAAGACAACTACCCACAAGGCTATGTCAAGCCTACAGGGTGGGAAGGACCATAAATAGTTATTTATGGATAAACCCACTGTATGGGATAGGATTACGGCCTATGTGGCCGAAAATAAGCAAAAAGCAGTTTTAGAAGCTAACTTACAACAACAATTAGTTGATGAAGCCGCTGAAGATAAAAATAAAGACAACATTGTCGAAAACCAGAGGCTTGATTGCGTCTATGATGACGAGCCTTTAGGTTTTGAAAAAGATCCAATGGGTTCAACCAAAAAGATCCAAGCACAAGATCCCTTAGATGAAATTGATTTGGGAGATGGCTCAATAAAAAGGCCAACATACATCAGTGCTAAGATTGATCAAGAGTTGAAGGCGCAGATTGTTGAATTGCTAAAGGAATACAAAGATTGCTTCGCTTGGGATTACAATGAGATGCCAGGGCTGAAAAGAGAGGTGGTTGAGTTGAAATTGCCTATTCGATCAGAGAAAAAGCCTGTGAAGCAAACACCAAGAAGATTTGCACCAGAAATCATGTCGAAGATTAAAGCGGAAATCGAAAGGCTATTGAAAAGCAAGTTCATCAGAACTGCCAGGTATGTCGAGTGGCTTGCTAATATAGTGCCTGTAATTAAAAAAAATGGTACGCTTAGAGTTTGCATAGATTTTAGAGATCTAAATAATGCTACTCCCAAAGATCAATACCCAATGCCTGTGGTAGAAATGTTGGTTAATTCAGCGGCTGGTTATGAATATTTAAGCATGCTTGATGGATATTCTGGTTATAACCAAATTTTTATTGCTGAAGAAGACATTTCAAAAACTGCATTTCAATGCCCAGGGGCATTAGGTGTTTATGAATGGGTGGTGATGCCTTTTGGTTTAAAAAATGCTGGTGCTACATATCAAAGAGCTATGAACACTATGTTCCATGATTTTATAGAGAATTTTATGCAAGTCTATATAGATGACATAGTTGTTAAGTCTTCATCAGAAAATGGTCATTTAGATCATCTACGACTATCATTCGAAAGAATGAGAAAATATGGATTGAAAATGAATCCACTAAAATGTGCCTTTTGTGTAAGTGCAGGTGATTTCTTGGGCTTTGTTGTGCACAAAAAAGGCATTGAGATAAATCAAAACAAGACGAAAGCTATCATGGAAACACAACCTCCTTCAACAAAGAAAGAATTACAGTCATTATTAGGAAAGGTCAATTTCCTGAGAAGATTTATATCAAATCTAAGTGGCAAGATTCAAATATTCTCGCCATTACTTCGACTGAAAAAGGATGATGTTTTCAAGTGGGATGTCGAACATCAAGTAGCTTTCGACGAGATCAAGACATATCTGATGAACCCTCCTATTTTATTGCCTCCTATTAGAAATAAGACAATGAAATTGTATATAGCAACATCAGAATTGTCAAAAGGTAGCATGTTAGCACAAGAGGATGAAACTGGTGTAGAAAGGGCCATATATTACCTCAGTAGGGTTTTAAATGATTCTGAAACTAGATATCACCCTATTGAAAAATTGTGTCTATGCTTGTATTTCTCTTGTACTAAGTTAAAGCAATATATTAAGCCTGTTGATGTGTATGTTTATTCCCATTTTGATATTATTAAACATATGCTGTCGAAACCTATCCTACATAGTAGAATAGGCAAATGGGCTTTAGCTTTACTTGAGTATTCATTAACATTCCAACCTTTAAAGGCTATTAAAGGCCAAGTCGTTGCGAATTTCATTGCTGATCATTCAATAATTGAATCAGAAATTAATTTTGTGCACCTTCGACCTTGGAAATTGTACTTCGATGGCTCCAGCCATAAAAATGGGTCTGGTGTTGGGATGTTAATCATTTCACCTAAAGGGATTCCAACTAAATACAAGTATAAAATTAAAGAAAGTTGCTCCAATAATGAGGCTGAATATGAAGCCTTAGTAGCAGGACTTGAAATTCTGTTAAATTTGGGGGCAAAACAGGTCGAAATTAGAGGTGATTCTGAATTAGTAATCAAACAATTAACAAAAGAATACAAGTGCATTAAGGAGAATTTGATTACTTACTTTATTGCTGCCAATACTTTATTGAAACAATTCGACAGCGTTGATATTCAACATGTGCCTCGTATTGCAAATCAAGAGGCCAATGATCTGGCACAAATAGCTTCTAGTTATAAAGTTTCTAAAGAAAAATTAACAGAGCTAATCGAAATTAAAAACAAGTTAATTTCGACAGCAATGACACAAGAAACCTTGTCAAGAAAAAAACTGGAGGAGGCAGAGAGCTACTCTTTAATCTTAAGTCAATTACCTCCAAGTGAAAGTGAAAATTTTATTGAAAATTTTAATGATGAAGTTTCCGACAAAGGTTATTGTAATAATGTGTTTGAAGTTTTTTCCATTGACAGTATGTCAAATGATGATTGGCGAAGACAAATTGTTAATTACTTGGAAAATCCAACAGGGATAACTGATAGAAAAACCAAGTATAGAGCTTTAAGTTATGTCATCATGGGCAATGAGTTGTTTAAGAAAACCCCTGAAGGAGTTTTACTCAAGTGTCTTAGTGAAAATGAGGCATACTTGGCAATATCTAATACTCACAGTGGAACTTGTGGAGCTCACCAAGTAGGCCATAAAATGAAATGGCTCTTATTTCGACAAGGTGTCTATTGGCCGACTATGTTAAAAGATTGATAGAGTTTGCCAAAGGATGCCAAGAATGTCAAAAGCATGCAGGAATACAACATGTACCTGCAAATGAATTGCATTCTATTGTAAAACCTTGGCCATTCAGGGGATGGGCTTTGGATATAATTGGTTAAATCAAACCAAATTCGTCGAAAGGCCATCGTTTCATATTAGTAGGAATAGATTATTTCACTAAATGGGTGGAAGCTGTTCCTTTAAACAATGTTAATCAAGAAGCAGTGATTAATTTTATTCAAGACCATCTATTATATAGATTTGGTGTGCCTGAAACTATCACCACAGACCAAGGTTCAGTTTTTATTGGTCAGAAAATGGTCGAATTTGCTGCTGAAAATGGGTATAAATTGTTAAGTTCGACACCATATTATGCTCAGGCAAATGGTCAAGTTGAAGCAGCCAATAAAATTATTGTTAGTTTGATTAAAAAAACATGTTGGGCAAAAACCCAAAAATTGGCATAGGACACTTAACCAGATTTTATGGGCATGTCGAACATCTCCCAAAGAGTCAATCCATAGTACTCCTTTTAAACTTGTTTTTGGGCATGATGCAATATTGCCAGCAGAGATTTGTCTCCAATCAACTAGGATTCAAAGACAATTTGAAATCCCATCTGATCATTATTGGAATATGATGTTAGATGAATTAGTTGATTTAGATGAAGATAGGCTAAGTGCATTAGATATGCTCACAAGACAAAAAGAAAGAGTGGCTAAGGCCTATAACAAAAGAGTCAAATTGAAGACTTTCAACGTGGGAGATTTAGTTTGGAAAGTTATCTTACCTATGGATAGAAAAGATAGAGTCCTTGGTAAATGGTCCCCAAGTTGGGAAAGACCGTTCAAAATTTTACAAGTCTATTCAAACGGCGCATATGAAGTCGAAGAGATTGGCGCTGATGAAAGAATTTTGCGTATAAATGGCAAATACTTGAAAAAATATAAACCAACATTGCAAGAAGTTAAGAGAACGCTGGAATAAAGATAAAGAAAGCGTAAGTACGTGGCATTCAAAAGAAATTGTGATTGCCATATGAGCATTGTCAGAATTACAAGCAGAACGTGGAAGGCCATATGGTACACCAATATAGGAATAACGCCAACAACATTTAACAGTGATGACGTCAGGTAGGTGAGATATTCCGATCAAGTGTAAAACCTATTTCGACATTGAGTTCAAAAATGCTCTTTTTTTGCCATTCACATAACTCCTGTCGAAAAAGACATTTTTGAAGGGGGCAATTTGTTAGCTTGTAATTTCGACAGGCTATAATTAAATGCAGTCAATGAGGTTTGATTTATTTTTAAAGTTTGACCTTGTATTTCAAGAGACAAGTATCAATTTTGACACTGAAATGAATTAAGCTATCAAGTTACATCAGGTAGATTTCGACCTCAGATTTGGCTAAGTCGAAGAAGCTGAAGACAGATATTTTGACAAGAAGGAGTTGGAGGCTGATGTCGAAGTAGGATCAAGTAACCGTTACCAAGAGCACGTAGCAGTTACATTTTTTAAACTTTGTACAGTTATTTTCTATTTGTATAAATAGTAGTTTCTCATAGGAAAAACGGGTCACAATCTCTCATACCAAGTTCCCACGCTCAAAGTACCGACACGCACTGAGAAACGAGTACAAGGAACGCATGTATGATCTTGTGCACCACCCCTTTAAATTAATGCAATTTTAATTTTCCTTTTCTTTACGTTTCATGCAAATTTTCTCTTTGTTTTATCCTCCCTCATTTGGAGTAATTCGACAGTTTCGCAGAGAAATCGACGGTTATCTTCTTCTTTTTACTTTTAAACGCACAATTCTGGAAAAACTTTAAACACAAACGGTCTTAGGATTTACTAGTTGATCTTGCAAGCAGAAGCAATTTCAAACTAGCGGTGTTTACCAAAATCCAAGGTAAACAGCTAGTCAACTCACCTATTCCTTCCCAATTGAGAATGATTTGGAAGCAATGGTGTCAAGTTACAGGTGAATTTAAGAAGGGGGAACCGAAGGCTTGGAAACAACTATGTTTTTCCTTGAAATTAATATGAAATTTGTATTAACTAATGGAATTAAATGCTTATAGGTTTGGAATTTTTTTAATCTAAAATAAAGGAAAATTTGAAAAGAAATAAATGATTTTTCAGTTTCTATTTAATTACTACATCCAAATAAAAGCTACTCCCTCCGTCCCATATTATATGACTTTCTAGCCAATTTTTCCCCCATGATACATTACTTTTTAGAATACCAATGCAACATTAATTTTCTTTTCCAGTCATACCATTCATTATTTAATATATCTCTTCTGACAATTCTACTTTTTATGTTTCCAATGTCATTAATAAAGGACATGCAATTTGGTAAACTAACTCACAATCTTTCTTTTCTATACAAAATTAACTACTTTTCTTAATTCCTGTGTCGCAGCCTTAAACGACATGCAATATGGGACCGAGGGAGTATATTATAGGGTCTTTAGGAGTTTGTTTTGGTTCAGACCATTTTATTGCTATCAACAGAGTATCTCAACACTTTCAACGAAAAGCTTATATTTGCTCGTGCTTAGGACCAAATTTTGCATTGGCCAACATCGAGTTTTTCCACTAAAAGAATCAAATTCGAGAGCATCAAACTGATTCTGCGTCCCAACTGATTATATTTACGAATTTTTTTGCATTGATTTTAACAAAATATATTGCCTAAAGTGATTATATTTATTTGGTTTTGGTTAGTCCATATTGAGTTTTTTTTCTCACAAAATCCAAACATGTCCAACTTGATATTTGACAGGTTTGTTTGGGTTGGATTCACGGTCATGTGCTAACAAAGTTAATTTTTTAGAACATAAAATCCAAACTTTTTTATTTATAATAGTCACCAAAACCAAACTGAATTATAATTGAAAAAATACATCCAATCAAAATTCTCCATTCAAAATTCAAATACAGGATTGTTTTTTCCATTGAAATGAGGTGTCAGCCTTGGGAGCATAAAAATCAAGCGTTGTCTTGACATAAAGGTGAAGGCGCCAAAAAGTCACTCTTTCTTTTGATCTTCGTTGGCTCACTGTTCTGTAACGCTAAAGCGCTTAACGCTACAACATTGAACAAAGGGATTGAAATTCTCATTAGGGCATCAATCTGCCAGATTATAACAAATTAGATCCTAACCCTTTTTACTATAAATTAACCTATATTTACATATTTAAACAGGGATGATCCGATACATCATCTTTCAAGGCTCGAGTTCTAAACCATTCACTAAAATCTTGGCTTTGGGTTTTGGCCTTGATCCACTTTCTTTTTTTAGTGCGGTGATTAACAATATCATCATGCTCTCTACAAATACAACATTGTAATTTCTTAGATTAAATCTAAAATAGGTTTTATATGAGTATGAGAACAATTAACTATTAAGGTACCTGATGTATATTTGAACAGCATCACAGTTGTCATACCCTAATTTTGTCCGCCTAGTTTCAAAACACTAATTTTCAGCAAAAATAAATAATTTTGTGAGTGATGCATTATTTGAGAAAGGGTTTAGGGTATTTACCCAAGCATTCTAAGGTTTTCAAAATCATTTTTGAGAAATTAAGGAATTTGGGGCATTTAAAAGGGGCATTGTTTGGTCAATTTCAATTTAATAAATTTTTGCTAGTTGATAATCCAATTAATTAATTTTTGGGAATTTATTTAATGAAATTGTATTATTTTGAACAAAAAAAAAATAAAGAAAATCATCTTTCAAATTGTGCGCATATTTTATATGTGTAGTAAAAAAATCAAGTTCAAATTAATTCAAGAAAGCATTTCAAAAAATAGTACAAGGAATATTCCCAAAAATTATATGATAGGATTTTTGTTGGCAATTTTGGTCATCTATCATTTTCAAAAATGGCATATTCTTTAAGATACCTTGTATATGGCTCAAAATGGTTAGATTTATGTACAATTATCTTGAAAGGAATAATCAAAATTGAGAGGATAATTGGAAGGTTCATGGATAGTACAATAGTACAATTGCCAACTTGCAAAACTTGGGCACCACTCTCATTGCTTGGCTGAATATCCACCCCTTCATTTCCCTCTCATTTTGCATTTTTTTGCCCCTCATCAAGGTGTGTTTCAATCCTCACCCTTGATTCAAAATTAAAATGCAATCCTAGAATGAGATGAGGTACACAATGACCTAAATGCCCCTAAACCTAATTGCACATTATATATACCCTCATATCCTCACCTCTCACAAGTTTTTTGCACACAATTCACGCTCAAAAACCTAGCCTCTCCTCTTCTCCCTTCTTGGCCGAATACCCCTCTTCATTCCCTCACCTCATTTCTTCACTTTTTCACTTCAAATCAACATTCTAGTCCTAAATCCTTCATCATCCTTGCATTCTCTTCAAAGATCCATCTTCAAATCTCAAGAATCAAGCTCAAGATTGAAGATTAGAGGGTTGATTCAAGTGGTTTAGTG
Organism: Astragalus glycyphyllos; assembly: GCA_963573325.1. Classification (NCBI taxonomy): domain Eukaryota; kingdom Viridiplantae; phylum Streptophyta; class Magnoliopsida; order Fabales; family Fabaceae; genus Astragalus; species Astragalus glycyphyllos. Next base: position 19,537,073 of record OY754309.1, read on the forward strand.
TTCATTCACCTTATTTCTTTCGCTATTCTAGCTTGGAGTTGAGGTATACTCTCAATCTTAGCATCATCAAAATTTTAGCATAAAAAATGTAGATCATCAATCTATTTTTGCATATCAAGCATTTCTTTGCATTTTAGGGCTCTATTTTATGTTGAAATGTTGATATAATTGTTGTTGTTGAATGAGAGATGTGTTTCAAGCATTTTGACAAACACTTTGGGAGGTTTGGATGCTTGAAATGCATCTCTCTCTTGGAATAAATTGTGTGTTTGTGCTATTTTCATTTTGTGCTTGCATTTTCATGAATAAAATTGTGATTTGGGCTTATGTTTCATTTTGCATATTGTAGAAAAATTAGAGTTTGTGTGATTTTAGTGCATTCTATTGCTTAATCATGTGAATCCTTGCCAAAAAGTTTGATCTATGTCATTTGCTTGCATGATTTTGTTGCTTTCAAAGAATAAAATGAGGTTTTAGCTCTATGTTGGTGTCGCATTTCATGAGATAATTAGGGATTGTGCTTGTTTTTGTTGCTTGCTTTGAAAATCATGTTTGTGTTGATGATTTGGTAAGAGGATTTGACACTTATGCACTTGTGCATATCCCAAGTGTTAAAGATTACCTAAAGGGATTCAACACCTTAATTGCATATGCTTGCTAAATAAAATGTCAAATTGATTTTTCATGGCTTGCTAATGATCTTACTTGAGGCAAATGCCCTTCCCAACTTATCCCTTTCATGTGGTTGATTGTAGAAATATGCTAAATGTTGATGCCATCAAAATGATACCACATTGTTGCTTATGTCAAATGTTGATGTGAAATCCCTAGGATTTTGCAAGTGATTCATTAAATGTTTGAATTCACTTGTGCTTTGTAACTTCCTTGCCTACTCACATGTTGTGTCATAAATGCCTAGTTAGGTTCATTTCTTGCCATGCATCTTCAATAAGATGTGCAATCTAGGTTCATTCTCTTGCCTATTCATGCATTTTTGCCAAAATGTTCAACTTGGGTTCATTCTTTGCCTATCTATGTATTGTGACATGATATGTGTAGTCTAGGTTCATCTTTGCCTATTCATGCATTGTGTATTCAAATGTTGTAATGAGATGTTTTCAACATGAAAGGGTAAGTTGCAAATTGTGTCTATGTTGTTGCTTGCTTGATAACATGATCTCAATGAATGTGCTATGCTTGCATCTATGAACTTTCTTGCATTCATTGTTTTCTTTTCTAAACAACTTGACATGAAAATGGTTACTAGTTTAGATCATTGCATGAATTGTAGTTTAGCAATTTGCATTTTGGTTATTGACTTGGAACTTGATTGAAAATGTTCTACTAGTTTTCCAAAACTCTTTTCCAAAAATCAAATTGCTTTCAAACTTCTTTTCTAAACTATGTCTTTAACAAATTAAGACCAATTTCTTTTCCAAGCTTAAACCCTAAGTTTTTCATAAACAAAATCATTAGTGGCCACTCGAAGCCTTTGCTTGTTTGATCACTAATGAGGAGTTATTAGTGGTAGTCACTCGAAGCCTTTGCTTGTTTGATTATCATGAAAGCTCCCAAACCTTAAATACATGCGAACCCAATTCAATTCCAAAAACAACACGAGTCATTAGTGGTAATTGTCCTAAGCCTTTGCTAGATGATTATCACCGATGCTCGCCTCATTTACAAAAAAGGATAGAAAAAGAAAACGTTGTTACTTACAATCACTCGAAGCCATTGCTTGTTTGATCATCGGTTTCAACTTATTTTCTTTCGAGTTAGTAATGAAAACCACTCGAAGCCATTGCTTGCTTGGTATTAGTGAACACTCGAGTCTTATTTCAAAAAACACCTAAAAACTAAAAAGCTAAAAATAAAAGAGCCTTTTCAAAACAAGACTAGAACTACGTAGCTTTGAATTCCTCATCGCACCGGAGGATACGTAGGAGCGGGTTCACCTCCCGTCAAGCACCCTTTTAAAAAATAATAACAAAAAGATTCTTCCTTCCCCAGTTTTCAAAAACATTTTCTTAAATAAAAAAAAAAGAAGAAAAGAAGTAGAACAAAGTGTTTCAAATCAACAGTCAAAAACCACACACTAAATTAAAGGTTCCCTTTCGGTAGAAAGGATGTGTGGGGTGCTAATACCTTCCCCACACATAACCGACCCCCGAACCTATATCTCTCGTTTTCAAAAGGCCAATCGCCTAAAAGGATTTTTCCAATGTTTTTTTCCTAAATTAAAATATTGGTGGCGGCTTCATTGTTTTTCCCGTTGTACGAAGAAGGATCCAAACCGGATTTTTCGGGGTGCAACAGCTGGCGACTTCACTGGGGACATTTTTGAAGAGGGTCGAACCTATTTAATTTAGTGTGCGGTTTTAATTGTTTGATTTGAATGCTTTGTTCTATTTCTCCCTTTTCTTCTTCTTCTTCTTCTTTTCCCTTCTTTCTTCATCAATGAAGTTTGAGTGTTAATTGCTCTCTTGCATTCTCATACTATCATGTTGCATTCATGTGCATTTACTTCTTCTTCTTCTATGATTGCTTCTTGCTTGAAGTGTAGTTTCTTCTCCTCCTCTTCTTTGTTTATATGCTTATGCTCATGCATCATTCTCCCCAATTCCATTATGTTCCCTTCTTCTTTGCTCCCTTTCTTTGAGGTAAGTTCATGCATTATTTCCCCAATTCCATTATGTCCCCTCTTCTTGGCTCCCTTTCTTGAAGGTAAGCATTGCACACGATTGTTGATTGGTACCCTAGGTTAGTTTACATGCTTATATTAAAATGATATATGTTTGCAAAACCCTAGGGTAGACGACTCTTTGTCTAGACTTTTCTGGTTTTTCCTTGCAGGCGGGGTAATTTTAGATTGGGTAGGCTTTAGGTGCTATGCCCTCATCACACACTTTCACACCTTATGATTTATGTGCTATGAGTGGGGTCCTATACCCGGATCTGAAAAAACACATAGGAGAGTGGAGACGAGTAGTGACTGGCATTCGAGACCTTTGTCTGTCTGACTCTCATGAAAGTTTCAACCGGAGTACGCTTTCTCATGATACCTCACACTTGGTAGCTTTCTACATTTGTGGGTGCCGTCATGAGAATGTCTCTAGCTCCGGTAACCATTGTGAGGATGTGATTTAGAGCTACATGGGAGGTACCTTTGAGTTGCCTTAGACCCTAGGATTCCCACCTTTGTAGGACACGAGGGCATACAAATTGTGTGCTGCATTGCTAGCTTAGGCATGTTTTCCTCAAAGTGAGCTTTTCAAAAAAAAGAATTTTCAAAAAAAATCCAAAATATATCTTTTCTTTTTCCATAAACCACTACATGAGGCGGCACGTAGCGTGTTTCCTAAATTTTTGAACTACCGCTCATGAGCATTGTCCTTATTTTTCCACATGCATCATTAGCATCATAATTGCATTGCATCATGCCGCATTTATAAAACCCAATGTAAAAAAATATATTGCATACATTTTGCATCTCATTCATATTTGCTTGCCGGGAATAGCCAAATAATGTACCGTCCTGTCATAGGTGCATAAAGATGGAATCGAATAGCAAAGTTTCACCTACTTCCAGGTTTCCGGTTGTAAAAAGGGTTGATGTTGACAGTTTGAAGCAATGTGCCGCACTGATGGGTCAGATTGAGTTGGGGTCCTTTGACGAGACATATGGGAACATTCATAGGCTGCTGCAGTTAGATGTTCAGGAAAATGCTCTTGTGGCTCTAAGTCAGTTTTATGACTCAGATATCAGATGTTTTCTCTTCAAAAACTTTCCACTATCTCCCACATTGGAAGAGTATGAACAACTTTTGGGGTTCTCTAGGTCGCATGTCACGCGTACCGATATCAAGGTCATTATTACACTGATGAAAAGCTAGCATCATTGCTCAAAATCAGTTTAGAAAAACTGAAGCTTCAAAAGTTGGAAAGGAATGGTATAGCCGGGTTTCCGCAAGAGTACTTTGAGGGTTTGATGCAATCTTATGCTCTGGCCAAACAGTGGGGTCTCTTCAAGCTGGTGCTTGCTCTAACCATTTTTGAGGTGGTCCTCTTTCCTTAGATAGAGAGATATGTTGATGAAACTGCAATTGGTGCTTTCTTGGCATTCAAAGACACCAAAAATCCTATCAATCCTGTTCCCGCTGTTCTCGCCAACACTTATCAGGCTTTCACCCGTTACAGTGATTTCCACAAGAAGAAAATGTGTTTCTCCTCTCACGTCCTCTATGCTTGGCTTGTCACTCATGTTGTCAACAACCGAAAAGAAGTTAGGGAGTTGATCTCCTATGCCTTAAGCTGTGATGTAAAGATCATGACTTCTCTTGAATGGGTTGAGGTCTTGAAAAGTCTCAACGATCTCCAGATCCGCTGGTTTACCACTTCTTGTTTGAAGGAAAGGCCTATGGTGGTGTTCAGCTGTGGAAGTTTCCAGAATGTGCCTCTCATGGGAACGCAAGGGTGTATCAACTATAATCCTTCACTGACCTTAAGACAACTCGGTTACCCAATGCGGAATTCACCCTCCGAAAGCATGCTGTCTCGCTTTTACCTCTATAAGGGGAGTCCTAAATGCGAAGACTTGCTTCGACGAGTTCTGCAGGCATGGGAGTCCGTAGTGCATAAGGAAGGCGAAGAGCTGTCCAAGAGAACCAGTAGCATCACCTTTAACCAGTGGCTTAAAGAGAGGCTTCAAAATGCAAAATTGCCAAATCAAGGGGCGCTATCCCTTGAAGAGGAGATATTAGAGCCTTACACTCCTACATTTGAGGAGTTGAATGAAGTCAAGTCAGCCTTAGCAAAAGTGGAGGAAGAAAAGAAGGCATTGCAAACAGAATTGGAGAAAATGACCATAGAGAAAGAAAGGTTAGAGGAAGAAGATGCTATCAAGATGATCGCTGTTGAGGGGAGCGTCAAGCGATTCAAAAGAGAAGAGAAAAGCAAGCTAGAGGCTCAGAAATACCTGAGGGGAGCTAGAGAGGAACTCCAAAGGTGCAAGCAGAAAACAAGAAAAGCACTTGAGGAAGCCGAAGAGTGGAAGAGTATAGCAACTAAGTCAAGACAAGAATCCCGCTTGGTAGTAGAATTGAAAGGTCAGCTAAAGAACCTTGAGCGAGAGAGGAGTTCTATTGAAGATATCCTTAAGGAGTATCAGCAAGCTCTGAGGTTCGAACAAGGAAGATCTGAGGAACTGGGGAGGAATCTCAGGTGTCTAGAAGGGGCTTATAGGCAAGTGCAAGCAGAAAGCCAGTACTGGGAGAAACGCTTCATGGCATTGGTTGGCAAAATAGAGGATCAAGAAATCATCAAGGAGCTAAGAGAGGAGATTCAGCTTTGGAAGAACAAATTTTCAAAGCTGGCAGAGCTAGCTAGCCAAGCCATTGCGGGAGTCCCCAAGAATTTGAAAATAGCCGAGGCCGAAATGCACTTCCTCAATACCCCACCCGAGGTTTACCAGTTTGTGAAATTCTGCAGGGCTTTAATCACGGAGTTCAGAGAGCGATCTCGAGATGCGAACGTCAGCAAGAAAAGGAAGAGGGTCGGAGATTTCAACGCTCTTTGTATTTGAGTTGTTTATTTGTACCTTTCGTTTTGAGTATTTACTTTCCATTTGAGTATTGTATTCCTGAATATTGTACTCTTTTATTTGCTTTTGAGTATTGTACTCCATATGAATATTGTACTATCCTTCCCTTTAAGGAAGTTGTTAAGGCTTTTGTTTGAATTCCCGATGTATGAAGTGTGCTGGCTTGCTATTTCGATTCCCCTCTCATTGCATTTCCAAAATTAATTAAAAAAGAGAGAGAGAAAAAACGATTATGTGCTTATGACAAGACGAACTATGTCGCGATTCCTGGCATCAAGCAACATAAAATCATATGCATCTGCATTGCATTGCATTCATTAATTAATTCACGAGCTCATATAAGTGTTCCATCAAAAGAAAGTAAGGCAAGCTGGTTCGCCAACATCGTTATTGGACACGTTCTCAAGCAAGAGGCATGGCAACGATTCTGAACGATCTTGATCAGTCCCATCCAAGTGCGGAGAATCCGAATCAGGCAAATCTGAGCTCAGAGATCAGAAATGAGACAGGCCCAGGTCCAGTAGTGCAGAATCAGGGTAACCCAACTCCGGATAGTTCCAGTCAAGGTGACCAAGAAATCAGAAATGAGATGAATGCTATGAAGGCACAGATGTCAGAGATGATGAGGGTCCTGCTGTCCTTGAAGAATGGAAATGACTACCAAGCTGCTCAATGGCCTCCTTTTGGACTGCCTCTAGGCTACACTCCTCCTTCAAACCCAGAAGTTAACCAAGGAACTGGTCCTTTGGTGAATGTCGAGAATGGACAACCTGCATCTGCAGGATCAGAGGGAGCAATGGGCGAACCTCGGGTTCAGTCTCCACATCCCATTGTCATACCTCAGGTGACTCCACAAGGCTTTACTCCCCAGCCAGCTCAAATCCTCAGGCCCAAAGCCTCATTCTTGGGAACTCTGCTTATCCTCATGCTCCGCATGCAGTCTCAACCATGGCTCCAATGTTCCGTCCCCACCTTGGAATGAACAGTTTCCCCCAAGGCTATTATATTGAGCACCAACAAACTAGAGAAAAGTTTCAGGTGTTAGAAGAGCGCTTAAAAATGATTGAAGGATCAGGCTCTAGATCGAGAGAGGCTCGCGATTTATGTCTCATTCCCGATGTGATTTTACCTCCTAAGTTCAAAGTGCCTGATTTCGATAAGTACCGAGGTGTAACTTGCCCTAAGAGCCATCTGACCATGTACTGTAGAAAAATGTCTACGCATTCTCATGATGACAAGCTGTTAATCCACTGCTTCCAAGAGAGCCTTGCTGGGGCATCTCTCAACTGGTACATGCAGCTAGAACCGTCCCAGATTCGTTGTTGGAAAGACTTGGCTAATGCCTTCCTCAGACAGTACCAGTACAACACAGATATGGCGCCAGATAGAACACAGTTACAGAGCATGGCAAAGAGGGACAACGAGTCATTTAAAAAGTATGCCCAGCAGTGGAGGGCTCTAGCTGCACATGTGTCACCACCTCTGTTAGAAAAGGAATTAGTCTTCATGTTTATGGAAACTTTGCCTCCATTATACTATGATCGGTTGATCGGCAGTGTGTCCTCCAACTTTTCAGATATGGTAATCATCGGCGAGAGATTAGAAAATGGGCTGAGGAGCGGCAAGATTGCCCATGGTTCCGCAGGTACAAGCACCCATAAAAAGCCGTTTTCCGGATTTCCAAAGAAGAAGGAAGGAGAGACCAACACCATTACCATAAGCCCACCTTATCAACCACAAGATATCCCTGTCCCCACTCAAACACAACCAACCCGCTCACCACAAAGTAATCACCATAGAAATTATCAAGACAGAAAAAGGACAACCTTTGATCCCATTCCTATGTCATATACCGACCTCTTTAACTACCTTGTCACCAACGAGCTCATCAACACCAGACCCATGAAACCAGTCCAACCACCTTATTTCCGAGGATACAATCCCAACGTTACCTGCAGATTTCATGAAGGGGCAGTCGGACATGCTGTGGAAGACTGCAAGGCCTTCAAACTTGTAGTGCAAGATCTGATTGACACCAAAGGGATAACCTTCAAACAAGAAAACCCAGGCATTACAACTAACCCGCTGCCTGGTCATGAAGAACCTGCAACCAACGCCATCCTTGACACGGGAGGCCAACCCTTAATCAGAACTGTGGAGTGTATTCAGACACCACTGAAGGTCATTCATGCAGAGCTGTGCAAGTTCGGGGTCATCAAGAAAGGCTGTACCCAGAAAGAAGTCTGTGCTGATGATAATTGTGCTGGGGCATGTGAGGCCTTCAAGATAGTTTTGCAAGACCTGTTGGATCGTCATATAATCCAAATAGGTGTGCAAGAAAAAGAGGAAGATGTGTTGACTTTCCAGTCTGATAAGAACAGAAGTGTCCAGAAGCCTATTGAGGTCCCGTATAGTCAAAAGCCGGGCATGGAGAAACCTAAGACAATTGTGATTCCTGTCCCAGCTCCTTATCAAAAGGATAGTGCTGTTCCGTGGAGTTATGGTGTGCCAGTTCAAACTCAGAATCCTCAAGCTGTTCCCGATGTCACAAACATTGCGGGAAGCAGCGGAGTCACTAGAAGCGGACGTGTCTATGTCCCTGAAGCCCTTAAAGTGGGTCCATCAACAGAGGATGAGGAAAGAATTCGAAAGGGTAAGGGTAAAGAGCAAGAGCCCGTGGAAAGTAGAAGGGTGTCAGAACAAGAAGCTTCAGAATTTCTGAGAATCATGCGGCAAAGCGATTATAAAGTGGTGGACCAGCTGCACCACACTCCTGCAAAGATCTCTATCATGTCCTTGCTGCTCAGTTCAGAGGCCCACCGTGCTGCCCTAGTGAAAGTGCTGAATGAAGCCCATGTAGCCCAAAACATCACTGTTAACCAACTTGATGGCATCGTAGGGAACATCGTTGCTTCCAACTATATTACCTTTACTGATGACGAGCTCACCCCTGAAGGAAAGGGACATAATCAAGCATTGCACATTTCAGTCAGATGTGGTGAATATACACTTTCTCGGGTCCTCATAGACAATGGATCCTCTTTGAACGTCATGCCCAAATCTACAATGAACAGGCTAGACGTAGACTGTTCATATATGAAGCCTAGCTCAACGCTAGTCAGAGCATTCGACGGATCCAAGAAAGAGGTTATCGGGGAAATAGAGTTTCCAGTGCAGATAGGGCCTGAGGTGTTTTATGTGAACTTTCAAATCATGGACATCGCATCATCCTACAGCTGTCTCCTGGGAAGACCTTGGATTCATGCTGCAGGAGCTGTTCCTTCATCTCTCCATCAGAGGCTTAAGTTTGTAGTCGACGACAAATTGATAGTCGTCTTTGGAGAAGAAGAGTTTATGATTAACAAGCCCCATCCCTCTCAATACATCGAGGCTGCAGAGGAATCCCTTGAAACTGCTTTTCAGTCATTGGAAATTGCAAATGCCGCTTTTGTAGGAGAGGAAGCCCCACTGCCTGCACCAAGAATGTCCAATGCTGATATCATGGTCGCCAAGGTCATGCTGAGAAATGGTTACCAGATCGGAAAGGGTTTAGGAAGGTCCGAGCAAGGAATTCTAGCACCTGTGCAGTTGCAAGAGTACAAGGATAGATGTGGGTTAGGATATTGGCCCACTCAAGTTGATAAGAAGAGAATGGCTGAGGAGAAGTGAGAAAGAAGACTAGCTAAGCTTCAGGGGCGAGAACGAAGCTTGAAGAGGGTTCCCATCTGTGATCTCAAGCAGAGCTTCAGGAGCGCGGGCATGCTGGACCCCAATCAGGTGGCTGTCATTGGGGAAGAATCAGCTGTGGAAGACAAGAGTGTGGACCTGGTGCGTCGCAGTGCTGCAAATGAAGAGCTTGGCAATTGGAAGATCATCGATTTCCCTGTTGCTTTCATTTCACAGTAATGATTTTGTAATGCGAATCCTTTGGCTCTGCCCAAGGCCTCTGGACATTTCATAAGGGCATGCATGTTTTTCCTTCGAATATCATCAATCAATAAAATGTTGTTTTGAATTCTCAAATGAATAAAATCGTTTTTCATACCATTATTGTGTGTCTTCATCTTGTGTTTCTATTTTGCTTGTTCATTCTGTTTCCATTCCCGCAAATGCAAATCTAAAATGAACATCTTTGAAAATAATGATGCCAATGATTCATATGTTAACTTTGATTACCCCGTTAACCAAGCCGAGGAGGATGTTGAGGATGACTGGGAAACTCCTCCAGAATTGATGAGAATGGTTGGGCAAGAGGAAAAGGTTATTCAGCCGCATGGGGAATCTGTTGAGACAATCAATCTGGGCACAGAGGACAGTAAGAAAGAAGTCAAGGTTGGCACTTCGATGAATGAAAGTGAGCGTAAGAGGCTAATTCAACTCCTGCATGATTATGATGATGTCTTCGCATGGACTTACCAGGATATGCCAGGGTTAGATACTGATATAGTGGTGCACAAGCTTCCAGTCAAGCCTGAGTGTCCTCCAGTGAAGCAGAAACTGAGAAGAATGAAACCAGAAATGTCCTTAAAGATCAGAGATGAGGTGAAAAAGCAGTTTGATGCTGGTTTCCTAGCGGTAGCAAAATAACCGCAATGGGTTGCTAATATTGTGCCGGTTCCGAAAAAGGACGGGAAAGTCAGAATGTGTGTTGATTACCGAGATCTGAATCGGGCCAGTCCCAAAGACGATTTTCCCCTGCCTCATATTGATGTCTTAGTGGATAGTACAGCGCAGCATTCACTGTTCTCCTTCATGGATGGGTATTCAGGGTACAATCAGATTAAAATGGCTCCTGAAGATATGGAGAAGACAACTTTTACAACTCTTTGGGGAACGTTCTGTTACAGAGTCATGCCATTGGGGTTGAAGAACGCCGGTGCTACCTATCAAAGGGCTATGGTCACATTGTTTCACGACATGATGCACAAGGAGATCGAAGTCTACGTGGACGATATGATTGCAAAGTCTAAAACCGATGAGGAACACATTGTCAATTTGCAAAAGCTCTTTGAACGGTTGAGAAAGTTCAAGCTCAGATTAAATCCGGCCAAGTGTACCTTCGGTGTGCGATCAGGGAAGTTGCTGGGGTTCATTGTCAGCCAAAGGGGGATAGAAGTTGACCCAGACAAGGTGCGGGCAATTCTTGAAATGCCGGTGCCTAAAACAGAGAAGGAGATCCGTGGTTTTCTTGGAAGACTGAACTACATCTCTAGGTTCATATTCCAGTTAACCGCCACATGTGAACCAATCTTCAAGCTGTTATGCAAGAATCAAGAGACTAAATGGAATGACGATTGCCAAGAAGCTTTCGAAAAGGTCAAGAAATATCTTCAGAATCCACCTATCTTGATGCCTCCTGTACCCGGCAGACCTCTCATCCTGTACCTAACTGTGCTAGACAACTCAATGGGCTGTGTGTTGGGACAACATGATGAATCCGGGAAGAAAGAGCATGCCATCTACTATCTGAGCAAGAAGTTTACTGACTGTGAAACAAGGTACTCGTTGCTAGAAAAGACTTGTTGTGCATTAGCTTGGGCTGCTCACCGTTTGAGGCGGTACATGCTAAGTCACACTACTTGGTTGGTATCTGAAATGGATCCTATCAAGTACATCTTCGAGAAGCCCGCACTTACAGGGAGAATTGCCCGCTGGCAAATGCAGTTGTCAGAATATGACCTCCTGTACGTCACTCAGAAAGCCATCAAGGGTAGTGCGCAGGCCGAGTACCTAGCACATCAGCCTATCGAAGACTATCAGTCGATGCAGTATGACTTTCCAGACGAGGATATCATGGCCCTATTTGAAGAAGGGAAATCCCCGGGAGATGAAAGATGGAGAGTGATATTTGATGGTGCCTCCAACATATATGGGCGCGGAGCTGGGGCAGTATTGATTTCCCCTGATAGTCGCTTCATCCCATTCACTACCAGACTGAGTTTCTATGTCACAAACAATACTGTAGAATATGAGGCATGTATTCTTGGCATTCAGGCAGCCCTAGATTGGAAAGTTAAGAGACTAGATGTGTATGGAGATTCAGCTCTAGTCATTCCCCAGGTAAACGGCGATTGGGAGACCAGAGATCCCAAGTTGATTCCTTACCGAGACTACATCCGAGAGTTGGTTGAGCCTTTTGAGGAAATCACATTTCAGCATCTTCCTCGCAATGAGAATCAGTTGGCTGATACACTGGCCACTTTGTCTTCAATGTTCAACATCAACTGCGACAAAAACTTGACTCACATCAGAATTCAGCATCGGGATCTGCCAGCCCATCACTACTGCGCAGCAATTGAAGAAGAATCTGATAGTAAACCCTGGTATCATGACATCAAGCAGTACATCTTGAACAGAGAGTATCCTCCTGGGGCCTCCGAGAATGACAAGAGAACACCCAGAAGGTTGTTGATGAATTTCTTCTTGAGCGGCGAGGTGCTCTATAAAAAGAATCATGATAGCAGGTGTGTGACAAAGGAGGAATCAGAAAGAATTATGAGAGATGTCCATTAAGGCTCGTTTGGGGTTCATTCCAGCGGACATACCATGGCAAGAAAGATATTGAGGGCCGGCTACTATTGGTTGCAAATGGAATCCGACTGTTACAGCTTTGCGAGAAAGTGCCACAAGTGCCAGATCTATGCCGATCATATCCATGTGCCACCTACTTCCTTAAAAGTTCTGACTGCATCTTGGCCGTTCTCAATGTGGGGAATGGATGTCATTGGTCCTATTGAGCCTAAAGCGTCAAACGGGCATCGCTTCATTCTAGTCGCCATTGACTACTTCACCAAATGGGTTGAAGCCGCCTCGTACTCCAGCATAACCAGCTCTGTGGTTGCTAAGTTCGTAAAAAGAGATCTGGTTTGTCGCTATGGCCTTCCAGACAAGATCATCACAGACAATGGTAGCAACCGGAACAGCAAGATGATGAAAGAGCTGTGCAAAGACTTCAAAATCCAACATCATAATTCTTCTCCATACCGTCCCAAAATGAATGGGGCAGTCGAAGCAGCCAATAAGAACATCAAGAGGATCGTGCAAAAGATGGTAGTAACCTATAAAGATTGGCATGAGATGCTTCCTTTCGCTCTGCACGGGTATCGTACCTCAGTGCGCACTTCAACCGGGGCAACCCCCTTCTCTTTGGTTTATGGGTCGGAAGCAGTCCTCCCTATCGAAGTTGAGATACCCTCCCTACGGGTGCTGATGGAAACCAAGTTGGAAGAAGCTGAATGGGTTCAAGCTCGTCTAGACCAGTTAAACCTCATTGAGGAGAAAAGAATTGCTGCCCTGTGTCACGGACAACTGTATCAACAAAGGATGAAAACAGCCTTCGACAAGAAAGTGCGTCCTCGAGAATTCAAAGAAGGAGACCTCGTGCTCAAAAAGATCCTGCCTATTCAGAGTGACCCTCGTGGGAAATGGGCTCCTAGCTATGATGGACCCTATGTGGTAAAGAAAGCCTTCTCTAGAGGAGCATTGATACTCACCAGCATGGATGGTGAAGAACTCAGAAACCCAGTCAATTCAGATTCAGTCAAGAAATACTACGCCTGAGAAAAATGAAAAGAAAACGAGAAAGATGAGCCAAGCAAGAATTAGCTCGCTAGGTTGAAAACCCGAAAGGGCGGCCTAGGCAAAAAAAGAGTGACCCGGTGGACTGAAAACTCGCAAAGAGCGGTCCAGGCAAAAATTAGGGTCAGAAAAGTTGGACTTAAAAGAAAAAGAGGCAAGCAGCACCTCCAAAGGTTTGGATAAAAGGGTGATCAAGGCTGCAAGTATGGGTGATTGGCACACTTCAAAGATGAAAAGCGCTCCTAAGATCTGTTGCGTCCATTTTTCTTGTTTTTTTTCTTAGTTTCAAAAAATTCCAATGTACTCTTTTCAGTCGGCGTGACCTTCTGCACGTTCGGTTTCCATATGAATAAAAGTCCAAGTTTTTCACTCCATCTGTTTGTTGTTTTACCATTTGCTTTCTTTTCCATTTCTGCTTGAAAATGATGTTTTATGGTAGGTGATAAATGATTATGAAAATGTGCATAAATCAGAGCATTAAAATCATTGCGAAATTTTTGAAAATTACAAAGAAAAGAGATGATCTTTCAGTCAGGTAAAATTCACAAGAACTAAACAAAAAGCACTGATTGCATCAAAACAAATCTCAAAAAGGTTGGAGCGTGGCTCTTGCACTGTCATCATGGACGATCATTGTGCCTCGTAACGCAAGTCAAACGATTTGGTCGAGCCAGCAAAAGAAAAAGCCAAAAAGAGCAAAAGAGCAACAACTAGCAAAAGAAAAGAAGAGAAGAAAAGCTAAAAAAAAAAAAGAGCAAAAGAGCAATAAGAAAAAATAAAATCATGCATTACATTGCATTCATCAAACATAAACAAAAAGAGAAAGTCATGCATTACATTCATTCCATCAAAACAGCAATCATGGCATTTGCATTGCATGCATTTGTTCATCTCACTTGCAGGTACAAAGACGGATAAATACTTCGGTGTTAATCCCCGCACTCAGTTCCCAGAAAACGCTCCCTCAGTTCGGAGTTCAAATGCTTTTCAGTTCAGCGCTCAAGCGTGCATTGCAGTTTGGAGTTCAAATCACCCTTGTCAGAGTTCATCGCTCCCTTCTGTTCATGGTCTCACGTCGTGTACGAGCAACATGATGGACCGCAGCCCCATGTGAGGTTCAACGGAATAGTTGTATCCGCCTAAGATACAGTGGACGTCGTGCATTGATCAGTATGTTAGTTCCGGAGCTGATAACGATCCCCCCGGTCGCTCGAAAGGCCATTCTCAGGATGCGTGCTCCTCAAAGCCACGTGCAAACGCGGACTCGCCAAGGGTTCGTTTAAAGGTTTTAGGCAACCTTGCATTTTACCGCTTTCTTCATTTAGCGTTTTCCTTGCTTTTCGCAGTTAGCGCGCAAGTCGTTAATCATTTCATTTACTGCTTTCTCATCAGCGCGCCAAGCGTTCATTTTTCAGAAAAAAAAAGAAGAAAAAGAAAAAGAAAATTCGGGTTTCTCCAAGTAGACAAAATTGGTATAATTTCTGAATTCTTTATTTTTATTTTATCTTCGAAATATGTCTCGGCCAATTCATATTTCTTGGTAAAATCCAAATAAAGAGGGGCAGCTGTCATACCCTAATTTTGTCCGCCTAGTTTCAAAACCCTAATTTTCAGCAAAAATAAATAATTTTGTGAGTGATGCATTATTTGAGAAAGGGTTTAGGGTATTTACCCAAGCATTCTCAGGTTTTCAAAATCATTTTTGAGAAATTAAGGAATTTTGGGGCACTTAAAAGGGGCATTGTTTGGTCAATTTCAATTGAATAAATTTTTGCTAGTTGAAAATCCAATTAATTAATTTTTGGGAATTTATTTAATGAAATTGTATTATTTTGGACAAAAAAAAATAAAGAAAATCATCTTTCAAATTGTGCGCATATTTTATATGTGTAGTAAAAAAATCAAGTTCAAATTAATTCAAGAAAGCATTTCAAAAAATAGTACAAGGAATATTCCCAAAAATTATATGATAGGATTTTTGTTGGCAATTTTGGTCATCTCTCATTTTCAAAAATGGCATATTCTTCAAGATACCTTGTATATGGCTCAAAATGGTTAGATTTATGTACAATTATCTTGAAAGGAATAATCAAAATTGAGAGGATAATTGGAAGGTTCATGGATAGTACAATAGTACAATTGCCAACTTGCAAAACTTGGGCACCACTCTCATTGCTTGGCCGAATATGTAACACCCCCCCTTTTACTATTACAACTAAATAGACAATTATCAGAGTCACCTCGAAGGGCGCTACATTTTTCACCATTTTAAAAAAAAAACACCATTTATTCCAAAAAAAAAATCTCCAAAATAATTTATATAAAAGAAATCACCAAGCAGCGGAAATATTAACCAGTTTAAACATCTCCAGAATTAACAATTAGAGACATCTCCAAAATTAATTAAAACAATTTCCAATAACTAAAATAATAGTTCAAAACGATAACTAACGACTCCCCGGTGCTACATATCAGAGCTGACACAGACCCAAACGAGAGAGGAAGCAAAACCTAGCAATTCCTCCACGAGCACTAGCGATCACCTGCAGCGTTGCCGCATGAGAGCAACATTCCAAGCAGAAGGGGTGAGTCTAACAGAGGTAATAAGCAGATGATAAAAATATGCTAGCATCAGGTAACTACAGCAACACAATACAATTACACCATATCACAGCACCAGATACCAAAGGAAAAGTCCATTTGACAGTGAACCACCAAAGTTATAACATTCATAGACAATGGGATGATATGCAACCCCTCCAGTGGGCATATGCATGCGGTACCGATCACCAAAATGAGCCACGACGGGCATATCACCAATAAACACCAGAGGCAGAACCTATATCACCAAAACATGCATATGACAATGCGACACCATGATTATGCACCAACTCACCATAACAAGTATTTAAAATAAATACTATATCACCAGAATCAAAACAAATGATTTCACCAAAAATAGCACCAAGTTGTAGCATCACAGCTACCACTAAACTCTCCTGAGCATACCAGCACCGCACCTGAAATATTAACACCAGACGGCTCCACAACGCGGACATAACGCACGCACACCACGCACAAGACTGGCGCACAGCGCCTAGGCACATCGCACCTACTTCAGCGAATTAATTAAAATAGCAAACGACATCGGATTTCAACAAATAAATACTTGTTGGAAAGCCCTATGGGTCTGGTTATCATCCCTAAGTTCAGTTTTTGAAGGAGAGTGTCCAATAGGTACAGTTTTCGAAAAGCACACAGGCTAGTTGCAAAAGAGGACAGTTTCTGTCCTTCAAATTCAAGCAATTCCAAAGTGACCAAAACTCAATCAAATTGCATGAAACTTGTGCATAAACTGGGGCAAATTTTGTCTAGTTTTCAAAGAAATTGGATTGGTTCGAAAAGGAGTTCTTTTGAAAACGTGGTAACCAAAACACTGACCCCGTGTCCAGATTGTTTCCAGAATCTTACTCTAACTTGTGGAATTCATATCTCGAGCTACACAACTCTAAACGCAACCAAACCAGTGCCAAATTAACAAGCATTAAGTCTATTTTCCAGAAAAATAAACCACATAATTTTTCGGTCAATACAACGTTCCCAGTCACCGAAATACCGAATCTATACCCAAATCGTTTCCAGAATTTTAACCTAACTTGTATCGCCTATAACTCGAGCTATACAACTCCGAATTTGACGAAACCAGTGCCAAAACGACCGGCGTTAAGTCTATTTTCAAAAACAATCAACCTCATAATTTTTGGATCAACCAAACAGCGCCAGTTTTAGAAAAACCGAACCTCTGTCCAGAATCGCTAAATTGCCAAACACCAAACCCTAACGGCAACGACACCGCAACCACCACAACAAAAACGACAATTCGACAACGCGACAACAACAATCAACCACGCACAGCAACAACAAAAACACGAACAATAACAACACCATCATCGTGATACAACAATCACGCAACAACAAATGACGAAACAAATCACAATAACGTGCAACAATCATCAAAGCACCAATCTCAACGAAAACACGATATGCAACAACACGAACAATTCAACAAAACCCTAGACTACCCACACATAATTATCATCAACCCATTATCAAGGTTAAGCCCACCCTTACCTCGAATAACGTAAGCTCCGGAACACGACGAACGAGACACGAACAAAACCACAGCAACACGAACGATCTCCTTTTGAAATTCTTCGCGAAACCCTCCTCTTCTCTCCCTCTTTGCGCCGCGTGCTCTCTCTCTCACTCTCACTTTCGTTTTTCTTTTGCTTGCTGCGAATGAGGGTTTGGCTTAAACCCCCAGGGTATAAGTTGAGGGCTCAGTAAACACTGGGCTCTCTACGTCACCACCTCCTTTACTCGTTTCACCTCCTACGCATATAAAATATTAACCTTTTAATTTATCTATATCCCGCCTCCAAATTATTTTAATAATTCAATCAACTATTTTAATTAAATTATTTCCGGGGTGTTACAACCCTCCCCCACTTAGAATCTTTCGTCCTTGAAAACATACCTGATTCAAACAGCTCCGGATAGGACTCTCGCATCTTGCTCTCCAACTCCCATGTCATGCTTTCACCAGCAGCTCCTAACCAGACCACTTTCACCAGGTTTATCTCTTTGCCACGTAAAGTCTTCACTTCACGATCTTCAATTCGCACAGGCATTGTCTCCACAGTGAGATTATCCCGCACATGCACATCATCCATCGGAATCACATGGGACGGATCCGAAATATACTTCCGAAGTTGCGACACATGAAATACATCGTGCAAATTCGAAAGATTAGGCGGCAAGGCCACCCTATAAGCAACATTACCAATTCTCTCAGTGATCTGATACGGTCCAATGAAACGAGGAGTCAACTTCTTTGTCTTCAATGCACGCCCAACACCAGCCATAGGCGTGACTCTCAAAAACACATGATCACCAGCTTGGAATTCTAAATCCTTCCTTCTCTTATCATGATAGCTCTTCTGTCTACTCTGCGACGCTTTCATTTTCTCACGGATCAATTTCACCTTTTCAGTAGTTTCTCGAACAACCTCGGGTCCAACAACAATACTCTCCCCAGATTCATGCCAACACAACGGAGTCCTACATCTCCGACCATACAATGCCTCGAACGGTGCCATCCCGATGCTAGAATGGTAACTATTGTTGTAAGTAAACTCGATCAACGGAAGGTGAGTATCCCACGCACCTCCCTGCTCAAGAACACAAGATCTCAACAAGTCTTCCAACGACTGAATGGTCCTCTCTGTCTGTCCATCAGTTTGAGGATGATAAGCTGAACTCAACCTCAATTTAGAACCCAACGCTTCTTGCAAACTCTTCCAGAAATCAGAAGTGAACCTAGGATCTCTGTCAGACACAATGCACAAAGGAACACCATGCAACTTCACAATCACCTGAATATAAATCTCTGCCAATCTCGACACCGGATACGTGATATTGATAGGAATAAAATGAGCAGACTTCGTCAATCTATCCACAATCACCCAAATCGAATCGTGCCCCCTCACAGTATTAGGTAACCCTATCACGAAATCCATAGAAATACTATCCCACTTCCATTCCGGAATCTCCAACGGTTGCATCAACCCAGCAGGCTTCTGATGCTCAACCTTCGATTTTTGACAAGTCAAGCAGGAATACACAAACTGCGCCACATCACGCTTCATACCAGGCCACCAAAACATCTTCTTCAGATCCTGATACATCTTTGTAGCTCCCGGATGGATACTCAACTTACTCCTATGACCTTCTTCTAAAATTGCTCTTTTCATCTCCTCATCATCAGGAATGCAGATTCTTCCAAGGTACTTCAATACATTCTGCGCATCCAACTCAAAGTCTTTATTCTCGGATTGATCAATCCCAACCATCAGGTCAACTAATTTAACATCTAACTTCTGAGCTTCTCGAATGCTAGCCATGAATTCATTATCAATCTTCAACATCCCCAATCTGACACTATGAGGCGTCACTTCACAAACCAAACTCATATCCCTGAACTGCTCAATTAATTCGAGTTCTCTAACCATCATTGCTGACATATGCAACGTCTTTCGACTTAAAGCGTCAGCTACCACATTAGCCTTTCCCGGATGATAGTTCAAGCTAAAGTCATAGTCTTTCAGCAACTCCAACCATCTGCGCTATCTCATATTCAACTCTTTCTGATCAAACAGATACTGCAAACCCTTATGATCACTGAACACCTCAAACCTCGAACCATACAGATAATGTCTCCAAATTTTCAACGCGAACACAACTGCAGCAAGTTCTAAATCATGGGTAGGGTAGTTCTTCTCATGAGTCCTCAACTGTCTCCACGCATAGGCAACTACCTTACCATTCTGCATAAGCACACCTCCCAACCCCATCTTGGAAGCATCACAATACACCACAAACGACTCTTCCGGATTAGGCAACGTCAGAACAGGAGACGTCGTCAACCTCTTCTTCAATTCTTTGAAGCTCTCTTCACAACAGTCATCCCAGATGAAAGCTTTACCCTTGCAAGTCAACTGAGTCAACGGAAGTGCCAACTTCGAAAATCCTTCTATAAACCTCCTATAGTAACCTGCCAGACCCAGAAAACTTCTAATCTCAGTAACTGACTTCGGAGACTCCCATTGTAACACGGCATCAACCTTAGACGGATCCACGGCAATTCCATTCCCCGAAATAACATGACCCAGAAAGCTAACCTCCTTCAACCAAAACTCACACTTAGACAGCTTCGCATATAATTTCCTGTCCCTCAGAATTTCCAATACCAATCTCAGATGTTCTGCATGCTCCTCTTCTGACTTAGAATAAATTAGGATGTCGTCAATGAATACCACCACAAACCGATCCAGATACTCACGAAAGATACGATTCATGTACTCCATGAACACTCCCGGCGCATTAGTCACACCGAAAGGCATCACGGAATACTCATAATGCCCATAACGGGTTCTGAAAGCTGTCTTCTGAATGTCTTCGTCTTTCACCTTGATCTGATGATAACCCGATCTCAAATCTATTTTACTGAACACCTGAGCACCCACCAACTGATCCATTAAGTCATCAATCCTCGGAAGCGGATACTTGTTCTTAGTAGTCACCTTATTCAGCTGCCGATAGTCTACGCACAACCTCATACTACCATCTTTCTTTTTCACCAACAACACTGGAGCTCCCCACGGCGACACACTTGGCCTCACAAATTTCTTTTCAAGCAGATCCTCGAGTTGCTTCTTCAGTTCTGACAATTCAGATGCAGACATTCTATACGGTGCCATAGACACAGGTTTAGTATCAGGTACCAGATCAATAGCAAACTCAACCTCTCTCTCTGGTGGTACATCCGGAATCTCGTCGGGAAAAACCTCAGAAAACTCTCGCACCACCTGCAACTCATCAACCTTCGCTTGGCTCTCAGCAGACAATGACGCCATTAATGAAAACAACTGGACGTCTTCCCTCATTACCCTATGCAACTGACCAGCAGACAACAAACCAGACCCTTCCTCTTCAGGAGAAAAGAAACTCACAGACCTTTCATGACAGTTGATATGAACATGGTTATCAACTAACCAGTCCATACCTAGAATAACATCCATTCCGCTCAGCGGCAAACAAATCAAGTCAACGAGAAAATCATTACCGAATATCGATAAAGGGCATTTAGCACAAACAACCGAGGTAGTCACCGAACCCTTAGCCGGAGTATCGATAACCATCTCCCTCAACATAGAAGATAAAACAAGATCTAATTTCTCAACACATGCAGTAGCAATAAAACAATGGGTAGCACCAGTATCAATAATAGCAATAAGAGGAGAATTATTAATATAGCATGTACCTCTGATCTCATTCACTGCATCTGACCCCGCCAGAGCGAACACCTTCCCAACGGACCTTTCTTTCTTCGGTTTAGGACACTGAGTGCTGATATGACCACCCTCACCACAGTTGTAGCATAACACATCCTTTCGATCACAGCTAGACGCCATATGACCCTCTTTACCACACTTGTAGCACTTCTTCACATCACCTGGACAGTCAGGACGCTTATGACCGGGTTTACCACACTTGTAACATACCACACTAGCAGCAGCATCTCCCCCACTAGGTCTCTTACCCACAGCAGTTCTCTGATTGCCCTTACCAGCTGGAACCTCATACGGCTTCCCACGATTCGAGAAATTCTTCTGCCTATCCCTCATGACTCTAGAATGAGCATTACTGTCTTCCTTGAAGATTCTGCAGCTGTCAATCAACTCCGAGAACACCCGAATTTTCTGATACCCTATCGCCTTCTTGATATCAGCCCGCAACCCATTTTCAAACTTGATGCATTTGGAGAATTCAGCACCAGCCTCACCATAATGTGGATAGAACTTTGCCAATTCAATGAACTTGGCAGCATACTCAGTCACCGACATATTACCCTGCTTCAGCTCCAGAAACTCAATCTCTTCCTTCCCACGGACATCTTCAAGATAATACTTTCTCAGAAATTCTCTGCTGAACACAGCCCAAGTGACCTCTTCATTCACAGTCGCCAACCTCTGCCTCACCTCCAACCACCAGTCATCAGCCTCCTCTGCCAGCATATGAGTACCATACCTGACTTTCTGCGCCTCAGAGCAATCCATAACACGAAAGATTCTCTCCATCTCTTTCAGCCACGCCAAAGCACCATCAGGGTTATACTTGCCCTTAAAGGTAGGAGGATTCTCCCTCTGAAACGTAGCCAAACTGCGCGACCCAGCATCACCAGCAGCACCTGGGTTATTCTCCACAGCTTGAGCCACAGCCTGCAAAGCAGCAGCGAGTGCAGCATCGTTCCGTCCTGCCATCTCAACCTAACACTGCAACAGAAACTATAATCAGAAACGAGTAACAATTACTCAAGTGTTACTCGACTCGACGACTCGACAACTTGGCCGGACAGACCGAACTGCTCTGATACCACTAATGTAACACCCTCCCTTTTACTATTACAACTAAATAGACAATTATCAGAGTCACCTCGAAGGGCGCTACATTTTTCACCATTTTAAAAAAAAAACACCATTTATTCCAAAAAAAAATCTCCAAAATAATTTATATAAAAGAAATCACCAAGCAGCGGAAATATTAACCAGTTTAAACATCTCCAGAATTAACAATTAGAGACATCTCCAAAATTAATTAAAACAATTTCCAATAACTAAAATAATAGTTCAAAACGATAACTAACGACTCCCCGGTGCTACATATCAGAGCTGACACAGACCCAAACGAGAGAGGAAGCAAAACCTAGCAATTCCTCCACGAGCACTAGCGATCACCTGCAGCGTTGCCGCATGAGAGCAACATTCCAAGCAGAAGGGGTGAGTCTAACAGAGGTAATAAGCAGATGATAAAAATATGCTAGCATCAGGTAACTACAGCAACACAATACAATTACACCATATCACAGCACCAGATACCAAAGGAAAAGTCCATTTGACAGTGAACCACCAAAGTTATAACATTCATAGACAATGGGATGATATGCAACCCCTCCAATGGGCATATGCATGCGGTACCGATCACCAAAATGAGCCACGACGGGCATATCACCAATAAACACCAGAGGCAGAACCTATATCACCAAAACATGCATATGACAATGCGACACCATGATTATGCACCAACTCACCATAACAAGTATTTAAAATAAATACTATATCACCAGAATCAAAACAAATGATTTCACCAAAAATAGCACCAAGTTGTAGCATCACAGCTACCACTAAACTCTCCTGAGCATACCAGCACCGCACCTGAAATATTAACACCAGACGGCTCCACAACGCGGACATAACGCACGCACACCACGCACAAGACTGGCGCACAGCGCCTAGGCACATCGCACCTACTTCAGCGAATTAATTAAAATAGCAAACGACATCGGATTTCAACAAATAAATACTTGTTGGAAAGCCCTATGGGTCTGGTTATCATCCCTAAGTTCAGTTTTTGAAGGAGAGTGTCCAATAGGTACAGTTTTCGAAAAGCACACAGGCTAGTTGCAAAAGAGGACAGTTTCTGTCCTTCAAATTCAAGCAATTCCAAAGTGACCAAAACTCAATCAAATTGCATGAAACTTGTGCATAAACTGGGGCAAATTTTGTCTAGTTTTCAAAGAAATTGGATTGGTTCGAAAAGGAGTTCTTTTGAAAACGTGGTAACCAAAACACTGACCCCGTGTCCAGATTGTTTCCAGAATCTTACTCTAACTTGTGGAATTCATATCTCGAGCTACACAACTCTAAACGCAACCAAACCAGTGCCAAATTAACAAGCATTAAGTCTATTTTCCAGAAAAATAAACCACATAATTTTTCGGTCAATACAACGTTCCCAGTCACCGAAATACCGAATCTATACCCAAATCGTTTCCAGAATTTTAACCTAACTTGTATCGCCTATAACTCGAGCTATACAACTCCGAATTTGACGAAACCAGTGCCAAAACGACCGGCGTTAAGTCTATTTTCAAAAACAATCAACCTCATAATTTTTGGATCAACCAAACAGCGCCAGTTTTAGAAAAACCGAACCTCTGTCCAGAATCGCTAAATTGCCAAACACCAAACCCTAACGGCAACGACACCGCAACCACCACAACAAAAACGACAATTCGACAACGCGACAACAACAATCAACCACGCACAGCAACAACAAAAACACGAACAATAACAACACCATCATCGTGATACAACAATCACGCAACAACAAATGACGAAACAAATCACAATAACGTGCAACAATCATCAAAGCACCAATCTCAACGAAAACACGATATGCAACAACACGAACAATTCAACAAAACCCTAGACTACCCACACATAATTATCATCAACCCATTATCAAGGTTAAGCCCACCCTTACCTCGAATAACGTAAGCTCCAGAACACGACGAACGAGACACGAACAAAACCACAGCAACACGAACGATCTCCTTTTGAAATTCTTCGCGAAACCCTCCTCTTCTCTCCCTCTTTGCGCCGCGTGCTCTCTCTCTCACTCTCACTTTCGTTTTTCTTTTGCTTGCTGCGAATGAGGGTTTGGCTTAAACCCCCAGGGTTTAAGTTGAGGGCTCAGTAAACACTGGGCTCTCTACGTCACCACCTCCTTTACTCGTTTCACCTCCTACGCATATAAAATATTAACCTTTTAATTTATCTATATCCCGCCTCCAAATTATTTTAATAATTCAATCAACTATTTTAATTAAATTATTTCCGGGGTGTTACAGAATATCCACCCCTTTATTTCCCTCTCATTTTGCATTTTTTTGCCCCTCATCAAGGTGTGTTTCAATCCTCACCCTTGATTCAAAATTAAAATGCAATCCTAGAATGAGATGAGGTACACAATGACCTAAATGCCCCTAAACCTAATTGCACATTATATATACCCTCATATCCTCACCTCTCACAAGTTTTTTGCACACAATTCACACTCAAAAACCTAGCCTCTCCTCTTCTCCCTTCTTGGCCGAATACCCCTCTTCATTCCCTCACCTCATTTCTTCACTTTTTCACTTCAAATCAACATTCTAGTCCTAAATCCTTCATCATCCTTGCATTCTCTTCAAAGATCCATCTTCAAATCTCAAGAATCAAGCTCAAGATTGAAGATTAGAGGGTTGATTCAAGTGGTTTAGTGTTCATTCACCTTATTTCTTTCGCTATTCTAGCTTGGAGTTGAGGTATACTCTCAATCTTAGCATCATCAAAATTTTAGCATCAAAAATGTAGATCATCAATCTATTTTTGCATATCAAGCATTTCTTTGCATTTTAGTGCTCTATTTTATGTTGAAATGTTGATATAATTGTTGTTGTTGAATGAGAGATGTGTTTCAAGCATTTTGACAAACACTTTGGGAGGTTTGGATGCTTGAAATGCATCTCTCTCTTGGAATAAATTGTGTGTTTGTGCTATTTTCATTTTGTGCTTGCATTTTCATGAATAAAATTGTGATTTGGGCTTATGTTTCATTTCACATATTGTAGAAAAATTAGAGTTTGTGTGATTTTAGTGCATTCCTTTGCTTAATCATGTGAATCCTTGCCAAAAAGTTTGATCTATGTCATTTGCTTGCATGATTTTGTTGCTTTCAAAGAATAAAATGAGGTTTTAGCTCTATGTTGGTGTCGCATTTCATGAGATAATTAGGGATTGTGCTTGTTTTTGTTGCTTGCTTTGAAAATCATGTTTGTGTTGATGATTTGGTAAGAGGATTTGACACTTATGCACTTGTGCATATCCCAAGTGTTAAAGATTACCTAAAGGGATTCAACACCTTAATTGCATATGCTTGCTAAATAAAATGTCAAATTGATTTTTCATGGCTTGCTAATGATCTTACTTGAGGCAAATGCCCTTCCCAACTTATCCCTTTCATGTGGTTGATTGTAGAAATATGCTAAATGTTGATGCCATCAAAATGATACCACATTGTTGCTTATGTCAAATGTTGATGTGAAATCCCTAGGATTTTGCAAGTGATTCATTAAATGTTTGAATTCACTTGTGCTTTGTAACTTCCTTGCCTACTCACATGTTGTGTCATAAATGCCTAGTTAGGTTCATTTCTTGCCATGCATCTTCAATAAGATGTGCAATCTAGGTTCATTCTCTTGCCTATTCATGCATTTTTGCCAAAATGTTCAACTTGGGTTCATTCTTTGCCTATCTATGTATTGTGACATGATATGTGTAGTCTAGGTTCATCTTTGCCTATTCATGCATTGTGTATTCAAATGTTGTAATGAGATGTTTTTAACATGAAAGGGTAAGTTGCAAATTGTGTCTATGTTGTTGCTTGCTTGATAACATGATCTCAATGAATGTGCTATGCTTGCATCTATGAACTTTCTTGCATTCATTGTTTTCTTTTCTAAACAACTTGACATGAAAATGGTTACTAGTTTAGATCATTGCATGAATTGTAGTTTAGCAATTTGCATTTTGGTTATTGACTTGGAACTTGATTGAAAATGTTCTACTAGTTTTCCAAAACTCTTTTCCAAAAATCAAATTGCTTTCAAACTTCTTTTCTAAACTATGTCTTTAACAAATTAAGACCAATTTCTTTTCCAAGCTTAAACCCTAAGTTTTTCATAAACAAAATCATTAGTGGCCACTCGAAGCCTTTGCTTGTTTGATCACTAATGAGGAGTTATTAGTGGTAGTCACTCGAAGCCTTTGCTTGTTTGATTATCATGAAAGCTCCCAAACCTTAAATACCTGCGAACCCAATTCAATTCCAAAAACAACACGAGTCATTAGTGGTAATTGTCCTAAGCCTTTGCTAGATGATTATCACCGATGCTTGCCTCATTTACAAAAAAGGATAGAAAAAGAAAACGTTGTTACTTACAATCACTCGAAGCCATTGCTTGTTTGATCATCGGTTTCAACTTATTTTCTTTCGAGTTAGTAATGAAAACCACTCGAAGCCATTGCTTGCTTGGTATTAGTGAACACTCGAGTCTTATTTCAAAAAACACCTAAAAACTAAAAAGCTAAAAACAAAAGAGCCTTTTCAAAACAAGACTAGAACTACGTAGCTTTGAATTCCTCATCGCACCGGAGGATACGTAGGAGCGGGTTCACCTCCCGTCAAGCACCCTTTTAAAAAATAATAACAAAAAGATTCTTCCTTCCACAGTTTTCAAAAACATTTTCTTAAATAAAAAAAAAAGAAGAAAAGAAGTAGAACAAATTGTTTCAAATCAACAGTCAAAAACCACACACTAAATTAAAGGTTCCCTTTCGGTAGAAAGGATGTGTGGGGTGCTAATACCTTCCCCACACATAACCGACCCCCGAACCTATATCTCTCGTTTTCAAAAGGCCAATCGCCTAAAAGGATTTTTCCAATGTTTTTTTCCTAAATTAAAATATTGGTGGCGGCTTCATTGTTTTTCCCGTTGTACGAAGAAGGATCCAAACCGGATTTTTCGGGGTGCAACAACAGTTGAATAAGAGGTATCGATGAGCTAGGGCTTTAGTTGTTGAATCTAGGGAAAATGGTTCACCGTTTTTCTTCCCCCCTAAAGGACGACCAATGTATGAAAAGTAATCGGCTAGATCTACTTCACATAAATCATTGTTGTCATGATTCTGATTCCTTCTATTTAGCCTTGTGTCGACATCTTCATGCAAATATCTTGAGCAAAGAGTCAACGCCTCTTCAGCCAAATACCCCTCGGCAATAGAACCTTCTGGATGTGCTTTGCTACGCTACGGACATATGTGGTTTATTCACACCTTTTAAACCGTCGCCTATACACTCATGGTTGTTAAACTCTCGAGTTAACTCTTACGAGTTTACGAGTCTAGATCACAAAAACGAGTCAACTAGGAGGTAAACTCTATTTTTCGTAAACTCGTGCGAGTTTAAACTCTGAGAGAGTCGATAAACTCTCATTTTTATTGCGAGTTTACGAGTACGATTTTACATTTGATGAAGCCTTTGGTCAATATTTGTAGCTACTTAGGTTGAATTACCTATTTTTGTAGTATATATTGGATTTATAAAGTTACTTTTACATTTTCAATACTATTTTTATTTTTGGTTTATTCAACTACCCAATAAAGTATTTAATTAAACATTATGAGTATTGGGTCAAATGAGCTCTTGTTTAATGAGTATTGCACTAACACACTTTAACATCATGGTTTGCTACTTTGCTTTGTTGGGAGGTTGAAATGTTTGAATTATTGTTGTGCTATATATTATATAATGTATGTATGCCATTTATAGGTTTATTCGATAGTAGGTAGAGTCTTACGAGTTTAAGATTAAAGTCTACAAGTCGAGTCTACCTATGCTCCATGAGCTTACGTAGACTCTGAGTTTGACAACCTTGCTAGCTCCTCTCATAGTCACTCATAGAATCACCTACATCACAACCAAATAGAACATCTCAATATGGAAGGAATATAATAAGATCAAATAGAACATCTCAATCTAGATATTACTTTACGTCTTTTATCGAGAAGAGATATAACAGTACGCAAATTTTAAAATGGAGACATATATGGTAAAATATGTTAGGTATTTACATCCCAGTAAAGTCCATACAGTTAATTTGAAACTGGTTGTATACACTTGCAAACGGATCACATTGTGTTGTTTACTAGGAATGATTCTCAAATTAAATTTGAAAAGCAAAAGTAAAAATTTACATAAAATATTTCTTCATCTTAAGTCAAAACAAAATAAAAATTGTACTCACAACATACATAATTTTCACATCAAAACTCAAAACCAAGATATTCATTTTTGTGAAACAAAAACAACAATAAAGACAAAATTAAAAAATAATTATACCGAGAACATATAATTATACCGACGACAAGTAATGTTTCGTCTTCGAGATTCAAAATATTATAAAAAATAATACCAACAACATGCATACAATAATTACTCCTACTCGTTGTATTCATGACCATTTATCAGTGTTACATCAGTAGACTAGAATGTATTATATTACCGGGACAAACTCACACAAGTTATTTTTTCCATACTTTAAAATCACCACTACGAAAACTTTGTCCTTGTTGGACCGAATTAGAAACTCATTTTTAAAACCGGTCATTAAATATGAAAAACGGTTGAAAAATTGGTCGCTACACATTAGAAACCAGTGATTTGAAGACTTTTAAATTCGATTGCTAAATCAGTCGCTACATACTATCGACCAATGGTTTAGCAACTTTCCCAAATCTGTCATAAAACCAATAAATTTGCCATCAATTTAATGACTGATTTAACGATCGATTTCAAAATTCAGTCTCTCCATTAGTGCTACAAAAACCAAAACTTTTCGATCTCTAAATCAATGACTAAAAAGAAAATTTTATGAGTTCAAAATACTATTTGTTCGATCATACATAAATGAGAAACAAGTACATATGATAATTTTTGAACTGAAAATTTCCAGAACTCATGAAGTTGAAATCATGATAAATTTGTAGAATTTGAAAAAGCAAAACCCCTATAATTTTTATGGCGTTGGATCTGGTACAAAGTAATGAAAAGGGGTAATTTTAAATGTAGATTTATATGAAAAATCTTTTTAACTTAATTGCCCATCTTTACAGGCTTCTTTGCAAGGAGAAGCAAAGATGACGCTGCCTCCAATTCAATCTGGAATGATTTGAATTCCGAATCATCACGAACCTCTTGAAGCAAAGTCTTCAATTTTTGAAGCTCCTCTAAATTTAGACCATCATGGACAATAGGTTGGCTTTCATTCTTCATATCTTCAAGATCTGCAAGTTGTTTGCCAAGCATTTCAACATTATTATTTGTGGGAGGCTCGCCTAATTCATGCCCTCCATTTAAGAACTTATCAGTCACAACATGAATGTTTGGACAACTGAAAGAGAAAGGCTGGCCACTAGGATAGAATCCAAATATTCCCACTTGAACACCGCAACGAATTGACAGCTCATTTGCCTTCTTAAAGATGCCACTCTTTCTCTTAGGGTATGTTTGGGAGGGGGTTTTGGTAGGGGAAGGGAGGGGAGGGCGTATTTTCCAATTCTAAATTGAGGAAGCTATAAAATGTCCCTAAACATAAATCAAATGTGATTAAAAAGGTTATATTGATATCTATCAAGTTGTTCTTTTAATTTTTTAAAATCTCAAACACATTTTAAAATATAGACAAATCTTTTTCAAGCCCTCCCCTCCCTTCCCTTCGCAAAACCCCCTCCCAAACATACCCTTAGAGAAGGTGACTATCCTTGCCTCCTTGTCATCTACAAATTTCATTTCTATTTTTCGACGACTCATGAACACTTTGCCTTAGCTAGCCTACTCACCTATTCCTTCCCAATAGATTTTATGATTTGGAAGCAATGGTATCAAGTTACATGTGATTTGGAACCAGAGGCTTGGAAACAACTATGCTTTTCCTTGAAATTAATATGACATTTGTATTAATTAATGGAATTAAATGCTTATAGGAGCAAATAAAGGAAAATCTGAAAAGAAATAAATGCTTTTTCAGTTTCTATTTAATTACTACATCCAAGTAAATGCTATATAATAGGGTCTTTACGAGTTTGTATTTGTTCGGGCCATTTATTGCTATCTACAGAGTGTACCAATGCTTTCAATGGAAAGCTAATATTATCTCGTGCTTAGGTGCAAATTTTGCATTGGTCAACATCGAGTTTTTCCACTACCATAATCAAACTCGAGAGCATCAGATCAATGCCATGTGTCCCACAGGGTCTTTACGAATTTGTTTTCATTGATTTTAACTAAATATGTTGTCTGATCCGCTTATATTTATTTAGCTCTGGATAGTTCATATTGAGCTTTTTTTTACACAAAACCCAAACATGTCCAACCAAATATTGAGCTATTTTTTACACAAAACCCAAACATGTCCAACCTGACAAAGTTAATTTTTTAGAACATAAAATCCAAACGTTTTTTTTAAAATAGTCACTAAAACCAAACTGGATTATAATTTAAAAAGTATATCCAATCAAAACTCTAAAGTATTGAATTCTTACAACTTAATCATAACTTACAAAAATAAAAAGTCTAAATAAATAACATTTTTGCTTTTTAAATTATCTCAAAATTCTCTATTCAAAATTCAAATACATGATTGTTTTTTTTCTACTCAACCCAACCAAGCCATCATCTTGAGAAAGAAGTAGCATCAAACTAAAAAACTTCAAGTGATGATTTAAAAAAAAGTATCCTCAATGTAGCATTATCAAATGATAGTAATTAAAAAGGCTAACAATGTAGCACTATCCCGACTTACATTATGGGATGCTTCCTTGTTCCTAAGGGTCTTGTCCATCACATTGATAGTATGGTTAGCCGCTTTTGGTGGGACTCTAAAGATGGGGAAAGGAAAATCCATCTGATTTTCTAGGACAATCTCTGCCACAAAAAAGAGGACAGTGGTATGGGACTCCATTCTCTAAATGCTTTTAATGAAGTTTACGTATTAAACAGGGTTGGCGTATATTGTCTAACTCCAACTCCCTCACTGCTCAAGTGCTCAAGGCTTGTTATCATCCCAAATCTTATCTGCTTTCAGCCTTTGTGGGTCACAACCTTAGCTACATTTGGCGAAGCACCCATCATGCTCTTGGTGTTTATAAAAAGGGAATTGGTATAGGAGATAAAATAAATATTTGGTTGGAAAACTGGTTACTCATGCAGGTTGCTTTTAAATGGTGGAGTCTTAAACCTCCTTGTTGAGAGATATTTACTATTAATCCGCTGTGGTATCAGGAATGACACTAAAACTTGGAATGTGAACCTGATTTCTTCTCCATTCTTTCCTTTAGAAGCCATTCAAATCACTCAAATTCCTATCACTAAAAGTCAGGAAGAGTATATTTTCAAATGGGGTGACTCTAAGGACAGACTGTATACAATTAGGTATGGTTACCAATTTATTAGACATTCTGCTGCTGTTTGTAAGGTTTCTTCTATAAAGCTTATAACAAGCGGGTGTGGAACAATTTAAAGGAAATAAAGACTTAACTTAAGCACCTACACATCCTTTACCGTTTGTGGTGTCCCCCTCTGACAGGATTGCTAACGCTGAATGTTGACGCAGCTTCGTTCTCTCTTGATTCTAGACAGTGCAGTGGCTTGCAAATGTAAAAGGGTTGTCCTAGCTTCACCTTACTAGTAAGGGCAAGGTTTGGATGATGTTGGTATGGCGGAGGTGGAAGTAGTTGTTCGCGGTTTGCTGTTCTCGGTGGAATTTTAATCAGGCTGCCCACTATCTAGCTAAATTGCCCACTACCCATCCTAATAAAGTGTCGATTGATTCTACCCCTCACATGATTAAGGACATTGTTGTAGCTGAATTTCCCCCCTTTGTGGTTAATAATATGTTTCTTCTCAAAAAAAATGGAAAGAGAAGAGAAATAGGGGAGAGAGAGAGAGAGATACTCCTCTTAGTTTGGGTTAAGAGAAAGAGAGAAAGAGAGAAGAGAGAACGGATACTTTTTTTAAAAAGACAAAAACACCCCTAAACTAAAAAACAAAATATAATTCATTCATTTTTTTAATTTAATTTTAATTTTTCAATTTGATTAATTTAATATTTATTTTAATAATTTAATTAAGTTAGCTAAATATTTATTTTAATTAGGCTACGAGTATTCAGGTTAAGTTTTTTATAATTCGGTTTTGAACCAAACTAGTGTAAGTCTTTATGGATGGTTAATTCAGATTTGACACAAACACAAAAATTTATGGAAACCAAACACCTTTTGTACCAAAATCCTTGATATATCTAATACAACAACCCCTCTTAGCATCCCGGAGAAAGCTGTGGTTCTTAGACAGTGGGTAGTCGAGGCACACGACTAGGGAAAAGGATAAATTTCTTTCTATGGAGAGCTTTGATGGAGGCTTTGTCATGTTTGTTAGTGATGGAATAGGATGGATCAAAGGTATAAGTATTGTTTATAAAATAAACTGGCCTCGGATCCCAAATGTTCAATATGTTCAAGGATTAAAACATAATTTGCTAAGCCTTAGTCAATTATGTGATTTTGAAAATGAGGTCAACTTTAGGTTTGATGTATACAAAATAATTCTTCTCTTCTTCTTAGAAGTCCTCTCAAGATTCTTTGCACAAATCCATAGCTTATTAGTCAAGTCCATATGCTCCTTTTAAAACTTTGTTTTTATTTTCAAGTTCTAACTTAGGGAAACTTGACTTGTTTTCTAACTTCAAGTTGAGAAGCTTATTTATTTTCAAATGAGCTTGCCGCAAATTGAATGGTTTTAGCCATTTTTTTTATTTCGAATCTAAGCTCTTCATTTTCTTTCTTTGATTCACAGATTGATCTTTAAACAACATGCATTTTTGAGGTAAAATATTTAAGTCTGATAACAAACTATCAAAACAAGATTCAATTTTTGGACAACTTTCACATTTAGAAGGTTCCAAATCAAATACTTCTTCTTGTTCTGTTCCAGCCATATATATGACACTAACTGGCACTATCTTTTTCAGGTTTAAAAGATGATTCTTTAGAGTCAACCCATGTAGCCATCAGTTCTTTTTTCTTTGGAGAAAATTTTATTGGCCCCTTCCATTTTTGTTAAGGAGGGGGCAATCTTACTTAATGTGTCTCCGATTCTAAAATACAAAGCAAGTCAGGGCCGACCCAACACATGTTAAGATAGGGCCTTTAAATACTTGATATATATTTTTTGAGGCCCCCAAACATTTTTTTTACAATTATATGCATATACACACACATATATGTGTGTATTTAGAATAGAAAAAAAAAGTTAATTTTTGCAACGATTTTAAAGAAAAACTTGGTACCGAGGACTCATCCCCTCATGTTATTATTGAAGTGCCTCCATCGATAATGATTCATCAGCTCGAAGCCGATGCTCGTAGAATCACTTTTGTTAGGCCGTAGTTTTTTTTTTGTTTTCTTCTCTTTTGTAACCAATAAAAAGAGTAGAAAAAATGAGTAGTGCAAGGGATAGTATAGTAGTATTTGTATCGCACTATAAAAAATGAAAAATGCAAAAAGTGTTAGCAAAAGAATCGTACACGGCTCATCCTGATGAAGGAAGTCTCTTCTGACCATTGATCATCAACTCATGTTTAAGTAAGCATGGAAATTATAATTGTATTGATATTATATTGGGCTAAAGAATCGCACACGACTCCTCCTGATGAAGGAAGTCCTTGCTTTGGTCGCTTGGGCCTTGGGCCGACCCCGAGGTGAATTTTGAGAGAAAGATTATAAGAGCCTCGGCCAAGCTGACTCCTATTCGACACGCTTCCTTCACGTGCGGAATAGGAGTCACCATACTTTTCTAATCCTTCGATTTTGTTTTTATGTCTCCTTTATCAAATAAACAATCCGCTTTCTTTATTTGATGTCCCTTTATTTTGTTCCTTACTTATTGACACCCATTGTTCACAGATCCTCTCGTTTTTGTTAACTCTCCATATACGGATTGTTGTTTACTTTGCTAAATCATTTATTTTTGTTAATTTTTTCTTTATTTACTGAATCTTCTTTTCTTTATATGTATTTGATTTACATATCTATTGCTATGACAAGAAGTGCAGATCGATCCAGTATAAGGGGAAAAATCTCTTGTATTATTACAACCAGAGCTTCCAAAAATAAAGTCTGTGAGGCTTCATTCTAAATCTAATGCTTGGGCACATTTCATAATAAAGACAAACAGTGCAATTTGTAAGTACAGTAAGAAAACATATATAGAAAATAGTTGCATTCATGGAACTAGCTAATAACATTCTAAAACATTTAAAGGTTTATTTTAAAATCTGATATAGGAAAGTTTATAAGAAACAAAAAACATATGAAGCTGACCCTATGTGTTAGCTTCAAACTTGTTGGCTCAAGCAAGAGAAGACTCGAGTATCACATGCAAAGGTGACAGTTCTAGATGAAGTTTTCTTTTATGTTTCTTGAAAGTACAGAGTTTAAAATTCATTGGTGAGACTCAACCTAGATTTAAAATTCCATTATCTCGTTTCACTATTCTAATGAATTATACAAATTTTGGAAAAATAAATTTAAATGCATGTTGGTTGCAAATAAATAATGATTTAACTTACCACTGATATTTGGACCTCAATCGAAATTATGAATAACATGTGTGTAACTGGTTTGATTGCTGACCACAAAGGTGAAACCATAAGGATAAACCTAGAGGGCTGCATGAAAGAATGGAGGAATTTGAGCCTTAGTTGTGTGACCGTTGATATTGCAACTTATAAAAATGTGTCTATTTTTTACGTAACAAGAGGCATGAGTGTTTGAAATAATCATACTTTGTTTTAAGGAAATTATTTTATCAAAAATCACACTAAAGAGATTACTGAGATGAGTCGTGGAATAGGTCGCTCTCTTTAAGATATTTTGATTTTAGTATATTTTGGCTTCAAATATTACCTTTGGACCAAGTGTGGGGAATCAAGAAGAGTCCTGATTGGGATGGTTAGTTTAGACTAAAGATGAAGAAAAGAGCAGGGTGAGTCTTGATTGGTGGCCGCGTCAGGCTAAGGAGCATAGAAATGAGGCGTTGTCTTGACATAAAGGTGAAGGCACAAAAAGTCATTTTTTTGATCTTCGCTGGCCCACTGTTCTGTAACGCTAAAGTGCTTAACGCTGCAACATTGAATAAAGACACTAAAATTCTCACTAAGGCATCAATGTACCTGATTATAAAATATTAGCTCCTAACCCTTCTTAACATAAATAAACCTATATTTACCTATTTAAACATGGATTTTATTTAGGAACATGCATTGATTTAAATGTTAAGAGTACAATTAACTCTTATAAATAAGAGTTATCAGTGCCATCAACATCCTTGGAAATATAAAAAGTCTAGTAAATGTATTCTAGTGAGAAGTGGGACCTCTCAGCGGTGTCCCTCCTTTACATAAGATCTCCCCACTAGCACTTCCTGCAAGGCCAAGCTAAACTCATTTCGACCGTCTTTATTACCACTCCCATAATAGTTTAGTTGTCACTCGATTCTGTCATCTTCAATGAATGCACAACGTCTAACCTATTAGCATCAACATCAACATTAGCATCTTCATAATCAACCACTGAAATACGGCTCACCCATACTGCGACAAGTCCTTGCCAATGCCACCACAAAGTTCCTCCAATAAATTTCAACTACTAAGGTGTGGTTCGTCCATACTGTGAGGAGCTTTTACCCATATTGCGACAACGTTCCTCAAACGGAAAAGCAAACTCGTCATCAAGATCAACATTCCTAAGGGTCGTAGGGCCAAAGGTATCATCATACTGCTAGAGGGTAACTTGTCAAATAATCATCATCTCTAGTCATATCTATTTCTCGTAAGGGCCGTAGCTAATAACTAAGTTTGTCTAACACGCATGGATTTTAAACTCTCGAGTCAACTCTTACGAGTTTACGAGTCTAGATCACAAAAACAAGTCAACTAGGAGGTAACCTCTCTTTTTCGTAAACTCGTGCGAGTTTAAGTAAACTTTGATAGAATCGATAAACTCTCGAATTTACCGCGAGTTTACGAGTACAATTTTACATTTGATGAGGCCTTAAATGTAATTATTAGTCAATATTGGTAGCTACTTAGGTCGAATTACCTATTTTTGTAATTTATATTGGATTTAAAAAATTACTTTTACATTTTCAATACTATTTTTATTTTGTTTTATTCAACTACCTAATAATGTATTTAACAAAAAATTATGAGTATTGGGTCAAATTAACACCTGTTTTATGATTTTTTTTCATTTTAAAAACTTTTGTGTTTATGAATTTATTTATAGGAACTCGAAAACTTCATTTTTCTTAATTTTTTGAGCTTGAGGTCTAGAAATGGTGGGTTGTGATAGAAGAAGGAATAGCTAATGATTTTAGTATTAATGGATAGAGGGTAAGAAATGGAGGAGAATGGTGCTGAAATCATTTACATGCAATGAGAATCCATGGAATTTCCTTCCCTTCTTCTCCCTCTCTTCTCTCTCGGCCTCCACTCTCTCTCTCTCTCTCTCTCTCTATGTTTTCTCTAAAATTCTGAATTTCAGCAATGTGGGAAATGAGAGGGAGTGTGGTGCTGTTTTTATATTTTAGGAGCTGAAGGTTAACTGGGTGGTAAAATGACCATATTACCCTTGGCTTACAAACCCACTTTCTACCCAAACAATCACACAATCATTCATATAATTCAATCAGTAATTCACATAAATCATATAATCTAGCAATTAAATATTGCTATCGGAACAACAACATATCCATGACTCGATTTATTATTTACTCGAATAATAAATCGCTAGTTAATTTTGTAAATTTAAATTAACCGAATTATGGATGTAACAATTACCATCCCCAGTCAAATGTCCCTGCAAATCACCAAACAACATCACAACGTGATTCAGAGGCTAGTGATTAGGGATTTATAGATTTCAATCACCAAACAACAAACACCATCCTCAGTGAAGAAGAGTTTCTCAATATTGCTTCTATTGTTTTTGTAAGTTTAGAGCCTCTTAACTCATTTTCTTCACTTGTGCTTTCGGATCTCTTGCTTAAGAAACTCATATTCATACCCCTTATGCTCTGGTTTCGGATCTGATAAAGTAGAAGAAAATAACCCAGCTGTTGAACTCACCAACCCCTCAAACCAAACGATATAAGATACATTCGGAAGAGTAAAAAACAAAGAGGTTTGGGCTAAGATGGATGTCGTGAGTGGTGGTTGGGTATGATGAAAATGGTGTAATGAGGATTTGGTGATGAAAGGCAGCTATCTCCATTGTTCCTTCTCCATGGAAGTGGTGTGACGATGGATTATGTGTTAGTGGATTTGTTTAGCTGAAGATGAGGATGGTGAAGATGGAGAGAAGAGGGAATCTTGAAACGGGGAAAAAGGGGAACATGGAAAAACCCTAATGTGTTTTGAGATCCAAGTAATCAACTTAAAACTTAACTAAAAATAAAAATGAATGACATGGCTAAGCCAAATCAGCTATAAAAAAAATCGAAATGAAAACAAATTTACACATCAAATCTAGTTAGTCAACTTAGATTTTTTGTAATTAACATTTGACAAACCGAATGACCTATTTAAAAAAGTTTTATTTTGCAGGGATCATTTTTAAAAAAAATAAAATTGGAGGGATTAAAACCAAAGCACCACATATTTGTAGGGAAAAAAACAAATTTAAGCCTTAAAATAATTATATTGAAAACATATAATAGTTTTTCGTTGGAACATAAAATGAAATTATTCCGACAACTAGTAATCTTTCCTCTCCGAGATTCAAAACTCAACAAGCAGTTATAAAAAAAATCACTATAAGGAAAAATAAAACATAAAAAAATTATACAAACAACATTCAATAGTTAGTCCAACTCTTCGTGTTCATGACCATTTACCTTTGTTACATCACTAGACTAGATTGTACTACAAGGACAAACTAACATACATTCATATTATTAAATAGTTCAGAATTTTAAAATCACCATTAAGAAAAATAGCTATTTAGTGACCAATTAAGTGACATAAAAACTTTGTCCTTGTAGCACTAATTTAGAGATTGATTCTAGAAATTACCCACTAAATTTGAAAAGAACCCCGGGAAATCAATCGGTATA
Organism: Astragalus glycyphyllos; assembly: GCA_963573325.1. Lineage (NCBI taxonomy): Eukaryota > Viridiplantae > Streptophyta > Magnoliopsida > Fabales > Fabaceae > Astragalus > Astragalus glycyphyllos. Next base: position 19,575,483 of record OY754309.1, read on the forward strand.
CATTAGAAACCAGTGATTTTGAGACTTTTCAATTTGATCACTAAATCAGTTGCTATATACTAACAACCAATGGTTTAGAAACTTTAGCAAATCGGTGACAAAACTAGTTAGAAGTCAATTTAATGACCGATTTAACGATCAATTTCAAAATTCGATCTCTAAATCAATGTCTAAAAGGAAAACTTTATGAATTCAAAATACAATCTGTTCGGTCATACATAAATAAGCAGCAAGTACTTGTGATAATTTTTGAATTAAAATTTTCTAGAATTCATAAAGTTTAAATCATGATAAGTTTGTAGAATATGACAAAGCAAATCCCCTATAATTTTCATGACATTGGGTCTTGTCCAAAGTAATGAAAAGCAGTATTCTAAATATAGATCTAAATGTAGATTTAGATAAAAAATATCTCAACCTAATTTACTATCTTTACGGGTTTCTTTGCAAGGAGAAGCAAATATGACGCTGCCTCCAAATCAATTTGGAATGATTTGAATTCCAAGTAATCACGAAGCTCTTGAAGCGAAGTCTTCAATTTTTGAAGCTCCACTAAACTTAGACCATCATGGACAATGGGTTGGCTTTCATTCTTCACAGCTTCAAGATCTGCAAGTTGTTTGCTAAGCTTTTCAATATTATCATTTTTGGGAGGCTCGCCTAACTCATGCCCTCCATTAAGGAACTTATCAGTCACAGCATCAATGTTTGGACAACCAATAGAGAATGGGCGACCACTAGGAGAGAATCCTAAAATTCCCAATTGAACACCGCAACGAATTGACAGCTCATTTGCCTTCTTAAAGATGCCACTCCTTCTCTTAGAGAAGGTGACAGTCCTGACCTCCTTGTCCTCTACTAATTTCATTTCTATTTTTCGACGACCCATGACCCCCTTTGCCTTACCTAGCCAACTCACCTATTCCTTCCTAATAGAGATTTTGATTTGGAAGCAATGGTATTAAGTTACAGGTGAATTTATGGAGGGGAAAGCGGAGGCTTGGAAAGAAATATGTTTTTCCTTGAAGTTAATATTACATTGGTATTAATTAATGGAATTAAATGCTTATAAGTTTGGATTTTTTTTAAATCCAAAATAAAGGAAAATCCGAAAAGAAATAAATGCTTTTTCAGTTTCTATTTAATTACTACATCCAAATAAATGCTTTATTATAGGGTACGAGTTTATTTTGGTTTGGACCTTTTATTGCTATATATAGGGTGCGAGTTTATTATAGTCTTATGCCTTTGAAAGTTCTAACTTTGGAAAACTCGACTTCTTTTCTAACTTCAAGTTGAGGAGTTTGTACCTTTTTCAAATGAGATTACCGCCGATTGTGAATGGTTCTGGCCATTCTTTTATTTTGAACTCTAAGCTGTTCATTTTTTTTCTTTGATTCACATAGTTGATCTTTATACAACATGCATTTTTAAGATGACATATTTAGTTTATATAATTACCTATCAAAATAAGATGCAATTTCTTGACAATTTTCACATTTAAAAGGTTCAGAATCAGAGGCCTCTTATTGTTTGGTCCCAGTAATATGACAAAGGTTGACAGCTTCTCTTTCATGTTCAGAAGATAATTCTTTATGGTAATCCCATGTAGCTATCAATTATGTATTCTTTGGAGAGAATTTTATTGGTCCATTCCCTTTTTGTTAAGGAGGGGACAAGCTTACTTCATGTGTCCAAGCTTTTTACTTTCAAAGGAGGTGAATTTTGAGAGGAAGATTATAAGAGCCCCGGCCAGGATGACTCCTAGTCCATTCCTTCAAGTGTGGTAAGCTAAGCTTCTGTAATTTCTTCTCCGTTTAATTATTTTCATCTACTGCTTATACTGCTTCTAATCCTTCAATTTTGTTTTTTATGTCTCCTTCTCACCATTCATTGTTTTTCCTTTCCATTTCTTTGGGGTTTCTTAATTTGCAGAAACCCCTTTCTTTTTTTGATGTCTCTTTATTTTGTTCCTTATAGAATTCCTATATCCACGGTTTTGTAAAATGTTCAATACCAGAGTACTAGAGTGAAGCTCCCGAGGCTAGATGAGGCTCCGAACTTGGGACTAAGTGCTTGATTGCTTCCAATGAGGTATGTTGCAGTTAGAATGCTGCGCTCGGACGTCCGAGGTAGAGCTCCGTCCACGCCGGGTGGGGGTACCTGCAAGACGCTCCAACGCTCAAGTCAGTATGTGAAAGATGAAGAGATAATAAGAGATAAATAATGCGATCTCGGGACTGTGCCGAGGTGCTTGGCTGAGTGCCCGAACTCGAAAGATCCGGTTCGCTGGGCTCGCGGAAGGTAAGATACGTGTGGAATCTTAGCATTCTTATGAATTGTATGTGTGAAATCGTACCCGGGTTTGGAGGGCGAAACCTCTATTTATAGATGAGACGCTGTACTTGGACCGTTGGATATGGAGGGTTGATCCTGAGAGGCAGAAATGGGTCGGCCCTTAGCCAGTGAAGGGTTTGGCCTAGTCTGGAACAGTGGCCTCTCAAGTCGAGAGCGGGGTGGAATGAACTCGGTGTCGGCTTGTCTTCTATTAAAGGGCAAGTTGGAGGTTTTCCTAGTCATTCTGCGTTTTTTCTGATTTTGATCTCTACTAGGTGAATCTTTTCGTAACCGAACGAGATCAACTCTTCGAGCGGCGACGTCGTTTCTTGGAATTCTCACTTGCGAGGTCAACATTCAGTTTGACATTCGAAAGTACCTACACCGAGGTTAGTTCTTTCGCAATTATTTTGTATTTTATGATTCTAGTAGCGGAGGGCGCCATCATGTTCGTGGCCGTCGCTGCTCGTTTCAAGGGGAGGAGCCGTCCGGCCTTGGGGATGCCCGAGGCCAAGAGGTGTTATTGTTTGCGAATTAAGATAGAAAACATCGTGCGTTTAGATTAAGTGATGGCGCCGTCCTGCCCTTGCAGATCATGACTCGAACCAGGAGTGAGGAAAGACGAGCCCTGGGAAAACCGCCTGGGAAACCAATCCTGAGGAAATCGGCCACGGGTGAACCGATGCTGGCCCCTAAGGGGGACCCTTCTTTACTGTCTTCCACCTGCGCTCCTTCTCCTGCCGGGTCTGGCGCTTAGGCCAGAGGGCCAGTCCCACAGACCTCGGAATGCACTGTTGAGGAGAACCCTGGAATGGAGGACGCTGAAGTCGCTTCTTGGGCTGAAGAACTTGAGGTTGAGCTGGAAGTCGAAGCCATGGCGGAGGAGCCCGATGTCCTTGTTGAAAATGAATTCCCTTGGGTGGCGATAAGGATCTGCAATACCATGGCGAGGTTGAGACCGGATAGACCCCTATCCTTCTACGAGAGGTTCATCCATGGTCCCGCTGAGCAGAGATGGGAGTTGATGGACGCCGACAAGTATCCGGTGTGCATAGAGCATGATGCGGCCGGATTCTTCCTGTACGGAGCTGTAATGGAGGAAATGGGAGTCCGGTTCCCATTGACCGAGTTCCAGAAGAATGTGCTCAAGTTTCTGCACGTGGCCCCTTCACAGTTATCGCCAAATGGTTGGGGCTTCGTCTGAGGTTTCGAGCTGGTCATGGAGCGTCTCGGGAGAATTCCAACGGCGGAGGTCTTTTTCTGCTTCTTCAATGTGCTCCGTTCCCCAGAGGTCGGATCTAAGGGCAAGAGGCACGGACATGTTAGACTGAGATGCAACCCAAGTCGGTCTTACTTCTTTGCTGTTAATGATTCGAATCGGGACTTGAAGTCAAACTTCTTCTTTGTTAAAGCTTTGAGCAGTGCAGCGAAACTTGCCGTTGTCGACTTCGAGGACCAAAAGTTGGTAGCTGGGCACTTTCCTCTTTTATGAGATCAGAGCCATTACATTCGAGACGGAGTGGTGATTAGCACCCAAAGCTACATGTCGAGCCTGAAAAGCTGAACGAAGAGGATAAAAAATCTTATGAACTGTTCAATAAATGGGGAAGAATAATGGTCAAGGCTAGACTCTGGTTTCATTGTGGCTCAATGATAGAGGCCTTGGCCTTGTCCAAAGCCAGATTGGATCAATATTTTGCTACTTGTAATTTCCTTTTAATTTCTTGTTTATTTTGTGTAGAGTTGAGTTCAGCGTATCATTGTCGTTGACTGATCCTTTTGTTGTTGTTGCAGGCAAAATGGATGATCTGGACTTGGACACCATTTTCGAGGTGGCCGGGGTCGTGACCACGGTCACAATCAACTAGAATACACCTGCAAAGAAGGCAGCAGACAAGCCTTCTGGGTCGGCCACCGAGACCGGCCCATCAGACAAGAACGCAGGCAAGTCCGACTCTAGGGGGCCCGCGGTAAATAAAAAAAAATCAAGCCAGAATAAACCTCTTCCAAAATCTCCTCCTGTCGTTCCTCTACTCCGCAGCGGGATACGGGGGTAGGCAAGAAGAGGAGCAACATCGAGGTCGTTGGCAGTGATCCTGCCAAAAAACAAAGGTCTACGCAGTAGCATACAGATAAGGGCAAAGAAAAAGCTTCCCTGGCCTACTTCGAAGCCTGCATCCGGGTTGGTCAGACCGGTGCGGGGGTCATCAAGGAGCTACGGGATCTAGCAGCTGGCAAGATGACTGACCACCTCAAAGGTAAAATCTCTGTCCTTGACGCTGAAAATAGCATTTTACAAGGCAAATACATTCAAATATGTCGTGAGCTTAGTTCTTACCGAGATCGTAATTTGGTAGCCTACTCTGAGGAGAACCGGAGCCTAAAGGAGAAGCTGAAGGACGTCCAGAACCAGCTTGAGGATGCTCGTGCTCAGGTTTCTCAGCAGAAAAAATTAGTTGCCGACCTTCCTAAGCTGAAGGAGGATCTGTAGGCGGCACAAGACCGTGCTTACTCAGAACGTGGCAAAAGCTGCTATGTCTGGCTTCAAGCATTGCCTTACTATGGCCTTGGTCTTGGAACCTGGTTTGAACATTGACCTGTTGGATGCCAAGTACAGAGCTGAAGATGGGAGGATAGTTCACAAGGATACAGTGATCTACGATTCCGCTGCGGTCCCTGCTGTTGAGGAAGAGGCCGCCGTTGCCAACATTGCGGAGAATGCCGAAACTGAAGGCGGAGCTTGCTAATCCATTTTTGAGCTTTTCCTTGATTTGGTCCCAAGCATGTCCCCTTTTTGAGGGCTTTAATTTGTTTTTCTTCTTCATTAATTCTGTTGATTATTCGCTGTTCCTTATGCATGCTTTGAACGAATGCCTGTAGAGTAGGAAAAACGACCGAGATTAGAATAAAAGCTGTTGTAGGAAGGCTTGTTCGTTTATAAGGGGGATGCCATGATCCCGAATCCAGAGCGAAATTCGAGGTAGCCGATAGAAAGCTTGTCGGTCTTAATACGTTCCTGCAATTTAAGACAATAGAGCTGAAAAGAAGCTTTGAAGAGGGGAAAAGACCGACACGGGCCCCCTGCTTCGTAGCTAGATAAGATGAGAGCCGCTGCGGGCCATTGTCTTCATAGATGAGAAAGCCACTGCGGGCTCCTCTCTCCAAAAATTCCTCTAACAGAGATCGCTGCGGACTTCCGCCCTTCAACCCCTAATGGAGCGCGGAGCTTGGAGATCAGGGGCGTTGCAGTCTCGCACGAGGCGAAATTGGGAAGACCTCGGCCTCTGATGGAGCTCGTTAGCTCGGAGATCAGAGGGAGGTTGGCTCGCACGAGGCAAAATTGGGAGGCGAGCATAACTTTTGAGGGATGGAAGCAGGCGGTGATGCTCCTACTGTGGTCGCGAATGTTCGGTGCTGGAGTACTAGAGTGAAGCTCCCGAGGCTATATGAGGCTCCGAACCTGGGACTAAGTGCTTGATTGCTTCCAATGAGGTATGTTGCAATCAGAATGCTGAGCTCGGACGTCCGAGGTAGATCTCCGTCCACGTCGGGTGGGGGGTAACTGCAAGATACCCCGACGCTCAAGTCAGTATGTGAAAGATGAAGAGATAATAAGAGATAAAGAATACGATCTCGGGACTGTGCCAAGATGCTTGGCTGAGTGCCCGAGCTCTGCGTGCCCGAACTCGGAAGATCCGATTCGCTGAGCTCTGGGAAGGTAAGATATGTGTGGATTCTTAGCGTTCTTATGAATTATATGTGTGAAATCGTACCTGGGTTTGGAGGGCGAAACCTCTATTTATAGATGAGACGCCGTACCTGGACCGTTGGATACGGAGGGTTGATCCGATCGTTGGTCAGATGAGTAGTAGACATATTTCTACGGATTGTAGTGTTATATACTGACGCCCATTGTTTACAGATCCACTCGTTTACGTTAACTTCCTTATCACTTTTGCAGTATTGCTACGGATTGCTATTTATTCTGCTAAGTCATCTAATTTCGCTAATTTTTTCTTTATTTGCTGAATCCCCATTTAAGGAGCACTTTATTTTTTTTACATATCTGTTGGATAATTTAGATATCATTAATTTAGATGTTTGTTGAGTCCCTTTTTTTTTTATTGTTTACAAATCTATCAAATGATTCGTATTCATTAAACTTTTTTTTCTTACAAGCATAGTCCAACTTGAAAATTTTCTCTCTCTTTGAATAAAAGAAGTTCGCTAGATTTGTTTATCTTTGTACTTTATAGATATGTGGCCGTTTGGATAAACAGCTTAATTAACAGTTTATGGCATAAGCTGTTTATATAATAAACAATAAAATAATGTTAAAACTACTTTTCTATAAGCTATAAGTTGTTTTTATATGCTACCTCAAGGAGCTTATGGAAATAAGCTAAAAACAGCTTATGAACAAGTCATAAGTTGTTTCCATAAGCTCTCCCAAACAGTTTCGTAAGTGCTTATAGCAGTAGATAAGCCCAAATAAGCCGATCCAAACGGGCCCATGGGAAGTGGTTATGGGAGTGTTAATCCTACTCCTTAAAGTCAAACAGTCATTACTCCATGTTCAATATGCAAGTTATGACAAGAGGAAAAATCTCTTGCATTATTACAACCAGAGCTTCCAAAAAGGAAGTCTGTGAGGCTTCCTTCTAAATCTAATGCTTGGGCACAATTAATAAGAAGTTGTTTAGGGGAAAGTTCTGGCTAGGAAAGACTTGGTTTCTAAGCGTGTCCATTGTGACCCACCTCTCTTTCCTGGGAACCTACTCGGAATAACAAAGACAAACAGTGCAATTTGTAAGTACAGTACGAAAACATATACAGAAAATTGTTGCATTCATGGAACTATCTAGTAACTTGCTATAACAATTGATGGTATATTTTAAAATCTCATATATGAACGTTGATACGAAACAAAAGACATATGAAGTAGACCATAAGTGTTAGTTTCAAACTTCTGGGCTCAAGCGAGAGAAGACTCGTGTACCACAAGCAAAGGAGACAATTCTAGATGAAGTTTTCTTTTTAGTTTCTTGCAGTTTAAAATTCTTGGGTGAGACTCAACCTAGATTTAAAATTCCATTATCTCGTAGTATCACTATTCTAATGAACTATACAAATTTTGGAAAAATAAATTTTGTATGTTGTTTGCAAATAAACAGATAATTTAATTTACTAGTGTTATTTGGACCCCAATCCAAAATATGAATTACATGCGTGTAACGGGGTATGATATCGAAAATGGGTGTGATATGAGTAAGAAAATATTGCATTTTGGTTTGATTGCTGACTACAAGGGTGAAACCGTAAAGATAAACCGTTGATAACGCAACTTATAAATATGTGGCTATTTTTTATGTAACTAGAGGCATGCATGTTTGAAACAGTCATATTTTGTTATATGAAAATTATTTTTTCAAATATCACACTGAAGAGATTACTGAGATGAGTCGCAGACTAGGTCGCTCTCTTTAAAATGTATTAGTTCTATTAAATAATGGAATTAATTGCTTATAGGTTTGGAATTTTTTTAAGTCTAAAATAAAAGAAAATATAAAAAGAAATAAATGCTTTTTCAGTTTCTATTTAATTACTACGTCCAAAAAGATGCTATATTATAGGGTCTTTACGAGTTCATTTTGGTTCGGATCATTTATTTCTATTTGCGAAGCGTCTCAACGCTTTCAACAAAAAACTAATCTTTGCTCATGCTTAGGAGCAAATTTTCCATTGGCCAACATCGAGTTTTTCTACTAAGGGAATCAAACTCGAAAGTATCGGGTTGATGCCCTGTGTCCCAAGGGGTCTTTACGAATTTGTTTGCGATGATTTTAACAAAATCTGTTGTCTGAACGACCGATTATATTTATTTGGTTTGGGTTAGTTCATATTTTGAGTTTTTTTCCACAAAACCCAAACATGTCCAACTAGATATTGGATAAGTTAGTTTGGGTTGGATTCACGGTCATATGCTAACAAAGTTACCTTTCTAGAACATAAAATCCAAACCTTTTTTTATAATAGTCACAAAAACCAAAATGAATTATAATATTGAAAATTCATCGTATAAAAAGTCTAAAGTATTGCAGTCTTACAACTTAATCATAACTTACAAAGATAGATAGCCTAAATACATAAAGTTTTGTGCTTTTAAAATTACTACAACATTCTCCATTCAATATTCAAATACATAAAAAACAATATTAAAGCTATAACGAGACTGCAAAACCAAATAGCTTTTAGCTACTCAACCTATGCAAGCCATCATCTCGAGAAAGATGAAGCATCAAACTCAAAACTCCAAGTGATGATTTTTTAAAGGAAAATGTATCCTCAATGTAGCATTATCAAATGATAATAAATGACAATGCTAACAATATAGCACTATCCCGATTTACAGTATGGGATGCTTCCTTGTTCCTTAGGGTCTTTGCCATCACATTGATAGTATTGTTAGACGCTTTTGGTGGGGCTCTAAAAATGGAGAAAGGAAAATCCAGTGGGTTTGCGGGGACAATCTCTGCCATAAAAAGGAGGACTGTGACATGAGATTCTGTTCTTTTACCATTTTTAATGAAGCTTTAGTTGCTAAACAGGGTTGACGTATCTTGTCTAACTCAAACTCCTTCATTGGTATAGTGCTCAAGGCTCCTATTATCCCACATCTAATCTACTTGCAGCCTCTGTGGGTCACAACCCTAGCTACATTTGGCAAAGCATCTATGCATCATGCTCTTAGGGTTTTAAAAAAAGGGGTCCTATGAAGAATTGGTAAAGCAGATAAATAAATATTTGCTTGGATAATTGGTTGGCCACGCAGGTTGGTTTGAGTCCTAAACCTCCTAGCTGTGAGATATCTACTGTTAATCAGTTGTGGTATCATGACACTAAAACTTGGAATGTGAATTAGATTTCCTCTCCGTTCTATCCATTAGAAGCGGCTCAAGTCACTCAAATTCCTATCCCTAGAAATCTGGAAGAGCATATTTTCACTTGGGGTGGCTCCAAGGACGGTTACCATTTTATTAGAGATTTTGCTGTTGTTTGTAAGGTTTCTTCTCGTAATTCTCATAACAGGAAGGTGTGGAACAATTTATGGAAAATAAAGGCTTAACCTAAGCACCTTCACTTCCTTTGTCGTGTTCTCAAGAAAGGTGTCCCTGTGAAGATCAAACTGAAGAACAGAGGTTTGAACTGTTGCGTTAGACGTGATTTAGAAGGGGAATCTCTAGAACACACATTTAGTGGTTGCACTTGGGCATAGAAAATCTGGTTCTGCTCGTCCCTTGGTTTTCGGTTCCCTTCCACCAACACTAAATCAATTGTGGATTGGCTTGAAAACCTAATTCTAGAAGCTCTATCTCCAGTCAAATAGATGGTAGCATCATGATCATAATCGATTACCTATGTGGAAAACTCTATCGTTTGCCCCGTCTTTCCTCACCTTCTCCCAAGCTGGGTCGAACCCTTTCCTTCCCGTGTCTCCTGGTTTCAGCACGTCCGAGAACCGTTAGAGGTGTCCCCCTCTGGCGGGATTCATAAAGCTAAATGTTGATGCAGCTCTGTTCCCTCATGATCCTGGACTTTGGGGTTTTGGTGGGGTGGCTCGCGATTGTAAATGGGTGGTCCCAGATGCGACTTACTGGTCAGGGCGAGGTTTGGATGATGTTGGTATAGCGGAGGCGAAAGAGGTTGTTCACGGCTTGTTGTTCTCTTTGGAGCGGGGCTTCTCTCATCTCTCGGTGGAAATTGAGCTCCCCGAACCCCATTTCAGATATCTCTTTTTGGGCTTCTTTCTCTCTGAAACAATGCTTTTGGGCTCTATATGTTTCTCTCAGCCCACATTAACCACATTAGGAGGGTGATACTTCGTACAACCCCCTCTACTCAGTGTACACCCCGTAATACCCTAAAACCCCAAAATACCCCTCAATTAAAAACATTCTAAACCTATATCTTTCCTCTAACCCTGACACACCCCGTCATTTTCCCATTCTCACTCTCAAACTCACCCAACAATCAAACCAACACCCCCCTCCCATTCTCTCCATCAAGTTTTGTCTCTCTTCCACCAGATCGCATCCACATTTCCTTCCATAATCATCCAGGTATGTTCGTCTCTCGTCTTCTTTGCGTTTTTGATGGATGGTTAGGCCAAGCGTGCACCGAACTATTTAATTTCTAATTGTTTACGGATGGTTCAGCCAGGCGTGTGCCGAACAGGTTTGTTCGTTCGTGGTTCGAACCAGTTCAGTTGTGCAGCGTCCGAACCTTTCTGTATTTGCATTTTCTATGATCTGTTTAATTTTTTTTTTTGCGTTGTAACTCTTTCTATATTTATTTTTAGGATGGCTAACACTCGAGGTGGTAGGACTTCTGGCCAGAGGCGGCTGAGGCTGAGGACGAGAGGGTTCGTCCCCCTGCGTTGGACGCTCCATTGGTGTATGATGATATTGACTGTGATGTTGCAGGCAAATTCCCAGCTGATCAGTTTGATGGGCCATCTGATGCTCACCCATCCACTTCTCGACCGTCCACCACTCGCCCCATTTGCATCGACACATCTTGCTGCATATGATGACACTGCTCTTGGCCTATATGCTGCTGCGGCTAATGCTGACAGATCTTCCACTTTCCCTTACGCTGGAGGACCAGATGATCGATCTGTCCTGTCTGCATATGGGTCACACATTGCTCAGGATATATGGGACGGCCTGGTATGTTTATAATTACTTAACTAAATCAGGCCAGAGGAGGTGACATGGATGCCAATCACTGACCACAGACCCATGGATACGATGACTTTCTTTAGGGGTCATTTGCGTCATGCTGGGGGCATGGTGGCCTATATGACTGATCGTGTGGTCAGGCAGTTTGGCTGGTTACAGGGGATCCCAGTTGACCCTAAGCCTCCTAGACGGGCGGTAGTGACCAAGGAAGAAGCTGATGAGCACTGGGTTGAATTCAGTTTACACGTTATTGAGCGTGGTTAGCCAGTAGTGGATGGGATGCCAGCCACCGTTGAGGGGTATGCGATTATATTTTACTCTTACAGTTTTATTAATGTATTTATTATTTTATTTAGTTTTTTTTAAAGTAGTTTTTTGTCTTATGGATTGTATTTTTATGGACGAAGTATAGGCCCATTAGGAGGAATTGTAATTAGGCTTCCCACTATCTAGCTCAATGGGCCAATACCCATCCTAATAAAGTGTGGATGATTATATCCCTCACAAGATTAAGAACATTGTTGTAGTTGAATCTTCCCCCCTTAGTGGTTAATAATATGTTTCTTCTCAAAAAATGGGAAGAAAAGAAATAGGGGAGAGAGAAAGAGAGATGCATCACTTCATTATAGAACCACATAATTTACTATGACTTAGCAAGTTATATTTTAATCATTGAACATATTGACCATTTTGGATCCGAGCGCAGTTTACTTTATCTACAATACCTATACCTTTGATCCATCCTTTGTCATCATTATCAAACAAGACAAAGCCTCCATCAAAGCTCTCCATGGAAATAATTTTTTATCCTCGTCCCTTATTGTTGTTGGACTATATGATAACCTTGGGGGGGGGGGGTGAAGGTTATATGCTAAAAATGAAATCTTTTTAATTTCTAAGAAATAAAGATGCTAGTTTAAATCGAATGCGAAAAGGAGGATTTAAACTATATGCAACAACTATGCAAGCTATAAAAATAGGCAGAAACAATTACAATGATAATGATATCTAACCACAATAATATCAAATGAAATAACAATTAACAATTATAAGCGAAATGGATGTAAAGATAAGGGAAAGAAGTACACCATGATTCTTTCGAGGTTCGGCATAAAAAGCCCTACGTCCTCGGCCTCCGGCTTTGCAACCTTTGGACTCGGTAATCACCACTAAGTGAAGAACTTCTTCAACGTTTTACAAGCAAGTAAATCGCCTATAGCTATCAAACCAATCTCAATCTCCCTGATTGAATTACCCAATAAAAATCTTAGGATTTCACAACTATCAAATATAAAGGTTTACAATTGAGAACTAGGATCCAATCACTCAAGCAAATGACAACGATGTAGTTGAGAGAGATGAGAGATTCGGATTAGCGTAATTCCCAACCTAACCAGTGATGAAGAATGAGTGTGATGCTGAGAGTTCGCGTTATGTTCTTTTTAGATTTGTAGGTTGTTAAAAAAATCGTGAGAAAACCCTAAGCCTATTTAATAAGTTTGTAAAAAAAAAATTACCGTTGGAACGATTCTTAACTCTATTGTGATAAGTGGACAATTAATTGTTGTCCTTTTAAACATGGTTAAAGAAATTAATTGTTTGCTTTAAATAAATAGGAGAGAAATCGATTTTTGGCTTCCAAAAACAGTTATTTTAAAACCAAGTCATGAATCGATTTTTCTTTTTAAACTATAAAGCCATAAGTCGATTTCCATACTTTAAAAAACAAGGTCAAAATCGATTTCCATTCTTCAAATACACAAAGTCATCAATTGATTGTTTTTTTCCCAAAACAAGTTCTTTTAAAACCAATCTAATATGGAAATCGATTTCTAGCTTGTTAAAACAAGAGTGAAATCGATTTCTTGCTTTAAAAACAAGAGGAAATCGATTTCTAGCTTAAAGAACGAAATCAAGAATCGATTCTTTAATTCAAAAACAAATTCTTTTAAAACACTAAGCTATGAATCTATTTTCTTTAAAAACCAACAATTAATTATTTGTGCCTAACCTTTTAGCATGCTTTTATATAAAAGATTTTCCCAAATTTAGTTCAATTCTATTTTAACAAGACGGTTCTATTTTAAAAAGATCATCTCTCAACTAGAAAAGTCATAAAGCTGAAGTGACAGGATCTTACAAGCGTCCTATGTAAAGCAAAATAACACATAAGTCTTGAACGCTTGAGTAGCTTCTCCTCCGTGCTGCTACACTTTAAGATATCATGTCAAGCGTCTTACAAGATATATATCATGTCGAGCTGCTACACTTTAAGATATAATGCCCTGTGCTTTGGTTCAACTATAAACATTAGTAAATAGATTGTAATTTGTTATCATACAAAACAAAGAGTGTTTGACCTCGGTTCAACAAACTCCCCCTTTTTGATTATAACAAATTACCTTATGCATAGGGTGGTGATAAACAAGAAAAATCGGCATAAGCTTCCCCTAAGCATAAGCATCCAAAAAAAAAAACTAGCTGACTGGGTTCTTAGCAATGTTAATGGCACTAGTGTTATCACAGAGGACTGGCATATTGTCATATAACAAACCTGAATTCTTCAAAGTCTGTTTCATCCAAAGAACTTGTGCAACGCAATTTCCAACCGCCACATATTCGGCTTCAGCGGTGGACAAAGCAACACTGTTCTGTTTTTTACTAGACCAGGAGGTCAAACAAGGCCTTAAGAAATGACAGGTTCCACTAGTACTCTTCCTATCTAATGTACATCCAGAAAAATCAGCATCACAAAAATCGACCAAAGCAAACTGACCCAATTTCGGGTACCACAGTCCAAAATCTGTAGTTCCCTTAACATATCTAAGAATCTGTTTTACATCTTGTAAATGTGATTCTTTGGGACATGCTTGAAATCGAGCACACAAGCACACAACAAACATAATATCAGGTCGAGAAGTAGTCAAATACAAGAGACTACCGATCATACCTCGATACATCGTTTCGTTGACTGGTTTACCTTGCTCGTCCTTATCCAACTTTGTTGCAGTCACCATGGGAGTACCAATCTCCTTTGCATCACTCATGTCAATCTTCTTTAGCAGCTCCTTTGAGAACTTGTTTTGACAGATGAAGATTCCTTCTTTCATTTGCTTCACTTGAAGTCCCAGAAATAAGTTCAGCTCCCCCATCATGCTCATCTCAAACTCGCAAGTCATCATGTCAGAAAACTCCCTGCACAGATCATCATTAGTTGACCCAAAAATAATATTATTGACATAAATTTGAACTACTATGATATGTTTGCCCTTGGTTTTAAGGAATAAGGTAGAATGAATCTTACCCTTTTTGAAACCATTTGCAATTCTAGGAGCTTGTTTTAAGCCATAAAGTGCTTTGTCAAGTCTTGGGCAAATCGTCATGTGTTCTTTCATGGAGATGGTCATCGATGTCTTGGGGCACTCGTTCCACTTCAGCTTCTTCTTGAGGTTCCACTTTCAACTTGGAGCTGAAAAGTTGTGATGAACACCATACTTTTCACACCAAGTCCTGAATGATGAATTTTCGTACTCTCCTCCATGATCACTTCTAATTTCTTTGATGTCTAAGCTTTTCTCATTTTGTAACTTTCTGCACAGCTTAGCAAACTCATTAAAAGCATCACTTTTATTTGCAAGTAGAATGACCCAAGTATACCTAGAATAATCATCTACAATCACGAAGACATACTTGGACCCTCCTAGACTTACAACATCAATCTCACCAAATAAATCGAGATGGAGCAATTCAAGCACATTGTTAGTGGAAATAACAGGTTTTGGATTGAAAGAAGATCTATGCAACTTACGCAGTTGACAAGCATCACATAATTGACCCTTTTCATACTTCAGCTTGGGTAGACATCTAACATGTTCATTCTTACACAACTTAGATAAAACTCCTATACTAGCATGTCCTAGTCGTCCATGCCACAGATTCACATCATCAAGCAAGGAAGGCATGCATATAATATCATTACTCACATTGTGAAAATCAACATAATACACATTATTTTTTCTCAAAAGCCAGTAATATAAAGTTTAGAAGTGCTATGAGTAATAACACATTTATCAAACAGAAAAATGCACATCAAAATCACTATCACATAATTAACTGACACTTAGCAAGTTAAGTTTCACCCCATCAACTAGTAAAGCATTTTTAATCTTGATTGTGTTTTCCTTACCCACACAACCTTTACCTATTACTTGAGCAGATTCATTGTTGGCAAACTTCACAGATCCACTGGCTTTGTAGCCCAACTTCAAGAGTAGTGAGGCATCACCAGTCATATGCCTTGAGCACTCACTGTCAGCCATCCACACATTTTTCTTCTTGGATGACTGACCAACCTGCAAAGGGAACATTAACAACTAGTACGAGGTACCCAAATTTTATTGGGTTCTTGGGGGTTAGTCCTCAAGGGGTTTGTTTTCAAAATCCACCTTGGTTTCTTACAAGCAGGTATAAGGGTACCAAGCTCACACAATCTACGAATAGAGCATCTATGATAGCCATGATTCCCTTTCTGACAATAAGTACAAGAGAAAAGAGTAGTTGTCTCACTTGAAATAGCAGCTACAAAAATCACTTTCTTTGTCATATCAGAGGAGGTGGAATTACCTTCATACCCAATACCTCTCCTATCAATATATTCATGTTGGGAGTGAAGTAACTTGGTCAAGGTATTTTCACCAACCTCAAACTTTTTTAAGGATTCTTTCAAATTTTCATTTTCAACCTTAACTTTTTCAAAATTTTGTTTAAGCTCAAGAAGCTCAAGGTTGAAAGGTTTAGTTTTATGTAGCTCATTGTTCAACTTAGCTACCTACTTCTCAAGAGTCTGAATTTGAGTGAGCATGCTTTTGTTGCTCTTTGTCAAATCCTTAGACTTAACCTAAAGAGTTTCATGTTCATTATAAAGAGCTTCAAAAGCCTCACTCAAACCTTGACTACTACACACATCATCAAATAAGTCATCATGCTCAAGTGAATCAGAAAGACTATTGTTATCACATTGGCCATAAGACAAACAACATTGGCAGCCTTCTCTTCTTCATCTATTTCACTATCAGTGTCAAGATGACACCCATGTAGCCTCAGGGGTGTCGTCCCATGTAGCCTTCATAGCCTTGAACTTTAGCTTTGGACAATTCACCTTGAGATGACCTGGATTATTGCACTCAAAACATTTTGGTTGATCATCTCTTCTCTCATTACTATCTCCTTTGTTGTACCTGGATTTCTTTGAATAGTCACCCTTCCCAAGCTTGTTGAATTTCATGAATTTTTTGAATTTCTTGGCAAACATAGCCTTGTCTTCATCATCGGATTCGTCATCAGACTCAACCTCTTTCCTTGCCATCTTAGGAGTCTTGGCAGCAGCAAGAGCAAGAGACTTCCTTTCTTTGACAGCTTCTTTTTCTTGAGTCTTCTTAGTGGCCAACACAACCTCAAATGCAAGAAGTGCCCCAATAAAGTCTTCTTGAGTTAAAGTGCCAATATCTTTGGCTTCAATGATAGCACAAGTCTTGGGAAAGAACTCACTAGTCAAGGATGCAAGAATCTTCCCATTCAAAGCCTTCGATGAATACTTCTTCGCAAGTGCTCTCAAGTTATTCACTATCAGGTTCAATATTTAGTGCATAGCTGCAACAGATTCACCTTCCTTCATCTTGAAAGCTTCATACTCAAAATTGAGAACTCTAATCTGTGTGTCCTTCACTTGACTCGTACCAACATGAGTCGCTTCCAGACAGTCCCAAATTTCCTTGGTTGTTTGACATGCTTTCTCCCTTCCATACAACATAGAGATAGGTGAGGAATATTCATTGCTTTGGCATTGAGAGATAGTTTTTCTAGATCAGGCTTTCTCAACTCACCCAAGTAAATGGCATAAATATCTTCAATAGGTACTTCCTCAGCTATACCAGTAGCTTGAGATTTGGTAGTATCTCCCTCAGCAGCAACACCAGGTTTAGTAATCTTGATTCTCCTAGGAGTGAGTGGTCCATCAACAATGATCCTTCATAAAGTGAAATCTATAGCCTGAATATGACATTTCATTCGACTACTCCAACAGTCATGGTTAGTCCCATCGAACTGGGGTGGCCTATTGATGGACATCCCCTCTTCAATAAATGAACCCATAATCACAAAAACTGCAAGATGTCAAGCTCTATATGCAATTTCTAGCTCTTGATACCAATTGTTGGACTATATGATAACCTTAGAGGGGGGTGAATAAGGTTATATGATAAAAATGAATTCTTTTTGATTTTTGAGAATTAAAGATGCTAGTTTAAATCGAATGCCGAAAAGAGCATTTAAACTATATGCAACAACTATGCAAGCTATAACAATAGGCAGAAACAATTGCAATGTAAAGATAAGGGAAAGAAGTACACCGTGATTTTTACGAGGTTCAGGATAAAAACCCTATGTCCTCGGCCTCCGGCTTTGCAACCTTTGGACTTGGTAATCACCACTATAAGAGAAGAACTTCTTCAACATTTTACAAGCAAGCAAATCGCCTATAGCTATCACACCAATCTCAATTTTACCAAATTGAGAACCCAAGCTCCCCACTAAGGATTTCACTACAATTCAATCTCTCTGATTGATTTACCCAAGAAAACTCTTAGGGTTTTACAACTATTAAATATAAATGTTCACAATTGAGAACTTGGATCCAATCACTCAAGAAAATGACAATGATGTAGTTGAGAGAGATGAGAGATTTCGATTAGCGTGATTCCCAACCTAACCAGTGATGAAGAACGTGAAGAATGAGTATGACAGTGAGAGTTCGCTTTCTGTTCTTTTTAGATTTGTAGGTTGTTAAAAAAAGTCATTCGAAAACCCTAAGCCTATTTATAGAGTTTGTAAAAAAATGACCGTTGGAACGATTGTTAACTCTATTGTGATAAGTGGACAATCGATTGTTGTCCTTTTAAACATGGTTAAAGAAATCGATTTTTTGCTTTAAATAGAAAGGAGAGAAGTCGATTTTTGGCTTCCAAAACAAGTTCTTTGAAAACCAAGTCATGAATCGATTCTTCTCTTTAAACTATAAAGCCATAAATCGATTTCTATAATTTAAAAAACAAGGTCAAAATTGATTTCCATTCTTCAAACACACAAAGTCATCAATCGATTGTTTTCTTTCCAAAACAAGTTCTTTTAAAAACAATCTAATATGGAGATCGATTTCTAGCTTGTTAAAACAAGAGTGAAATCGATTTCTTGCTTTAAAAACAAGAGGAAATCGACTTCTAGCTTAAAATACCAAATCTAGAATCGATTCTTTACTTCAAAAACAAGTTCTTTTAAAGCACTAATCCATGAATCTATTTTCTTTAAAAAACAACAATTAATTATTTGTGCCTAACCTATTAGCATGCTTTTATATAAAAGATTTTACCAAGCCTAGCTCAATTCTATTTTAACAAAAGGGTTCTATTTTAAAAAGATCATCTCTCAACTACAAAAGTCATAAAGCTGAAGTGACAGGATCTTACAAGCGTCCTACGCAAAGCAATATAACACATAAGTCTTGAATGCTTGAGTAGCTTCTCCTAGTGCTGCTACACTTTTAGATATCATGTCAAGCATCTTACAATAGCCTTTCAACAATTGGAAACTTTTGCCGAAGTTTTAGACTATAAACCCCCATCTAAGTGAGTAACTAGAGTATAAGGGTAATATGGTCATTTTACATTACCTTTACGATTGCTCATCCGATTCCATAATGGATCAAATCCTAACAATGTTCGGATTATGTAAATGCGAATTAATTTGCTAAATTACACGAGTCAATGTGTGTTTGATTGATTAAAAATTAGTTTAAGTGAGAATTTGGGAACCAAGGGCATTTTAGTCTTTTCTCTATTAAAAACACTCTCAGCTCATTAATAGCCAAAAATATCACTCATACTCATTTAGCATCATTTGCTGAAAATTAGAAATGAAACACAGAGAGAGGAGAGAAGTTGAGAGAGTGAGAAGGAGAGAAGGAAGAAGATCATGATCAAACCTCAATGCATGTTGGAATGCTAACCACCAATCCCTTTCATTTCTCTTCCTCTTCCATTTGATACCACTTTTGTCCAAAGTTTCAGCTCAAATCATCTCCTTCCCTCATCTACCCATTTCGAGTTTGAGAGAGAAAGTGGAGCTTGAGAGTTCATTCTTTGCAACTCGGTTCATTTTGAGCTTGGAGAGGGATCCTAAAGTTTTCAAACAAGCCACATTTCGAAATTCCAAAGAGTGTGAATAGCTCAGTTCTGTTTTGGGCTGTTTGGAATAACTTCGGAGTGAGTTCGAGTTCGTGGGAGCATCGGAGTCATTTCGGGGACCGTTCGTGTGATTTCGATTGTTCGTGAGCTTGGTTTTCGTGTGGATTTTGTGATTTTCATCACAAGAGTGGAGTTTTACTCATGTTTAGGGATTTTGGACTTTGAATGTTTTGGATGTTTCGTTGTTTATTTAGTTTCGTTTGATTTTGAAAAGAGTTCCGGACTGGGCCAAAGGCCCACAGGTTCGGGTTAGGCCCATTTCCGCACCAGGAACAACCCGATACGCATGATGGCCGCATCGAACAGCTAAGAAGCCCGCACCCGCATCCAACGGCTCAGCGACAGCGCTCCGTCTATAGATAGTGGCACGACCCTCCATTTCCAGGTACGTTCTCACTTTCACACTTACCTCTCCACTTCCCTTGCTGACTTAAGCATTGGAGTGCTTGCGGGTACCCCACACCCGAGGTGCGGAAACGGCCTATCTCGGACCATCCGAAGTCAATCTTCAAGTCCCAGGAAGCACAATAGCTTGTACCCCGGATCCGACGTCCAGGTACCGAACATTGGCGACCAAAGTGGCCTATCCGTTTTGGCAACAGATTCGAAAAATACGTTGAAATGCAAGTGGAGAGAAATTGCTGGTTTAACCTCGGACATTAACTCTGCTCGGCCCTCGTCGAGGAAGCCCATTTCCTTCTCTGATGAGGACTATCTCAACGGCGAGCCGAACGAGTTCGTACCCCTTGTTATCTCGACCACTATACTGGGAGTGGAGGTAAGGTGAATCCTGGTGGATCAGGGGAAATCCGCCGACATCATGTCCCAAGATCTCCTCCCCAAGCTCGAGCTATCCCTCACGGACCTGGGCCCTTATCTCGGAACAAATGTGTCCATTCTGGGTGGGGAGCAGACCCGACCTCTGGGCTGTCTCGACGTCATGGTGACATATGGGAAGAAGAGGCGCGCTCAAACCGCAAGACAACCTTTCTGGTCACGCCACTGACTACCCCTATCACTGCGTCGTGGGCAGACCCACTCTTGCCAAACTCGGTGCTGTCTCCTCTGCAGTGCATCTGAAGATGAAATTTCACTTGTTAGCAGTTGATGTCATTGCTATCTCGGCCGACCTTGATGCAGGAGAGAGATGCCTGTATCTCGCACTCAAAGGCGTCCGACGTCAACGCCAAGAGATTCCCGATTTACCACCCACCGCGGCTGAGGTGAACCTCACCAAGGTCGACGTTCGCTATGACCCAGATAGTTCCGAGGATGAAGACGACGATGAACTGGCCAGGGAGCTTAAGAAAAGGATCAAACGTCCCGAGCCCCACGGTGAATTCCTTGAAGTCCCGCTGGGCGACGACCCCACAAAGACGGTGAAAGTAGGAGCAGAACTCTCCGAGACAGTGAGGGAAAGCCTAATCGTGTGCTTACGGTGAGGTCAAATAGATACTTTCGCAGCCCACGATACTACTGAAACCCGTGGAGGGGAAGATACTTTTCCTGCACCTCGTCGTAGCCAAATAAAAGTCAGCGCAGTCCTGATCCGAGAAACAGAAGAAGGACAACGGCCAGTTTACTTCGTAAGCAAAGTACTACAGGGGGCCGTGTCCAGATATCAAAAGATAGAAAAGAGGCACTCGCCCTGGTCGTGGCTGCAAGAATACTAAAGTTGTACTTCGTGGCGCACCAAATTGTTGTTAGAACAGACTGTCATACCCTAATTTTGTCCGCCTAGGTTTAAAACCCTAATTTTCCGCAAAAAATAAATAAATTGAGAAGTGTGGTTTTATTTTGAAGAGTGAAGAGCATTGTGCATGCATTTTTGGGTTTTTAAAAGTCATTCTAGGGCTTTTAAATTCATTGTTAGAGTGGAAATGCATTTGTTGTTAAAAAACAAGGTTTTTAGGGCAAAAGGGTATTTTGGTCATTGTCAAAAATAAGATAATTTCTCATCAAGAATCATTGTGCAATTTTAGAGAAATTTATTTGAGGCAAAACATTTTTGGTCATGTATGTATGTATGCGCATGCATGCATACATTGTGCAAAAAATTTCAAAAAGGATCAATAGGGAATATTCTACAAAAATTTCAAGATGAGGTTTTTATGATATTTTTGGTCATGGTGATCTCATAAAATGGCATATTCCTCAAGATACCTTGTATGTGGCCTAAATTGGGTGTATTTTTGTACAATTATCCTAAGAAGAATAATCAAAAATGAAGGGATAATGGAATGGTCATATAATAGTACAATAGTACAAGATGACAACTAGCAAAACTTGGTCACCAAGGACCCCTCCCAATGTTTATGCGCCACCCCCTCTCTATTCTCTCATTTTGTGTTTTCTCAATGTCCTCAATCCATGTGAGCCTCAATCCTAGCCTTTGATTCAAAATTAAAATCAAATCCTAGAGCACAACTAGTGCACAATGACCTAACTACCCTTAAACCTAATTGCTTTCTATATATACCCTATTAACCTCACCTCACAAAAAAAAAAAAGCTTTTGGCCTCACCATTCACTCATAAACCCTAGCACACAACTCCCTCCTCACCTTCTCTCCATTTTATGCGCCACCCCCTCTCCCTTCTCTCTAACTCACTTCTTCATTTCTCATCTACCCACACACATTCAATCCATCTTCCAAGCCTAAACACTAATTTTCAACCATCAATCCTTCATAAAATCACACAAAAGTTCAAGATCAAGGGTCATTTTTTGGAGATTGGAGACCAAGCTTGAAGATAAGTTGATTTGGTTGATTGTTTCTTCATCTATTGTGTTTATTTGGAGCTCATCTTAAGGTATGTGATTCCTAGACCCCTTCTCTTGTAAATCCTTGCATAAAGTCATCATTTCTTGCATATTTGTGAGATTTCCACTTCCAAAAATGTAGATCCTCTCTTTTAACTTCATTTTTATGCTTGTACATATGTTAATCTCATGAATCTTTGTTTTGATGCTTTGATTTTGGGGTTATATGCATGATTTTGTTGTTTTAAGTGAAATAAAATGTTATTTGCTTTGATAATGATTTCGCATGCTTCAAATAAATATGTGTTTTATGATTTTTGTTGGTTATCATGGTTGAATCTTGTGAATAAATGCATCTATGTTTTGGTTATGTCACTCGCTTGCTTGATTTGGTTGACTTGTTAAAATAAATTGATGATTGGCCATTAAACTTGCAAATATTCAAACCTATGTTGTTAATTGTGAAATTTGTGATTTGAGAAAAATGAATTTGGGTTTTGGTTCATTTATGATCCACAAATGATCTTGGGTTATGCTAAGTTGGCAAGAGATAGGTTACTTCAACCTTGATGCCTATGCTTGTAAGCATTTAAAAATTCAATTCCCATTTGATGTGCTTGTGAAATGTGAGCAAAAAGGGGTCTATAAACAATTGAATTTGCGCACATGATTGGTCTCCAATGACCTTGATGCATCCTCAAGTTTAATCATGCTTTCTTTGCTCTTTGAGTTTATTGTAAATTGTTGTTTGAAGCTTGTGAAGTTTCGGCAAAGGATAGGTTCATTTAACCTTGATGCACATGCATTTTGCATATTCATGCATTCTTACCTATTCTTGCATCCTTGCCTACTCATGCGTTCTTGAATTGAAGCTTGGTACTCCATGCTTGATATACTTGTTTATGTGCTTGTGGTGCATTAAAATGTTGAATTGGCGTTCACAATTTGCTTGTTTTGATTTCCACCAATTGTTACTCGTTAGTAACTCTCCAAAACTTCAAAACCATGTTGCATACAAAGAACAACTTGTTACTCGTTAGTAACGTTCCAACTTCAAAACATTTTTTTGCATTTACATAATCATTGATAAACAACTTCACTTCTTCTCAAAACAATTTCAAACTATTTTTCACAAATCAAAGTTTGTTGAGGATAATGCGAAGCCTTTGCTTGCACGATTGTCAACAATGGGGTGCTAGTGGTGATCACTTGGAGTCTTTGCTCAATTGATTATCATGAACACTCATTTTTCAAAAGAACTCTCATTTCACAAATTAAAAACTTTGTTGAGGATAATGCGAAGCCTTTGCTTGCACGATTGTCAACAATGGGGTGCTAGTGGTGATCACTTGGAGTCTTTGCTCAATTGATTATCATGAACACTCATTTTTCAAAAGAACTCTCATTTCACAAATTAAAAACTTTGTTGAGGATAATGCGAAGCCTTTGCTTGCACGATCGTCAATAATGGGATGCTAGTGGTGATCACTCGAAACCTTTGTTGTTTGATCACTGTGAACATTCAATTTTCGCAATTAAACAACTAAAAAATAAAAACCTTTTCTCAACAACCGAGAACTACGTAAGCTTTGAATTCTCCATCGCAATGGGAGATACGTAGGAGCGGGTCACATTCCCGTCAAGCACGACAAATGAAAACCATTTTCTTTTCAAAAAAAACAAACCCTTTTCCAAAACAAGGCAATTTCTAAAAACAAAACAATTTTCAAAAACAAGAACTACGTTGCTTTGATTCCCTCCCCGGGATACGTAGGCACGGTGCCCTCCCGTCAAGCGCAAAAGATTAAATTTTCCTCAAGTTTTTCCATAAAGTAAGGAGAGATAAAGAGAGATAAAAACAAAGCATTTCTTAAATCAACCTTTTAAATCACACGTCAAATCGAGGTTCCCTTTCAGTAGAAAGGATGTGTGGGGTGCTCGTACCTTCCCCATGCATAACTGACCCCCGAACTCAAATCTCGTGGTTCCAAGGACCATTGTCTTTCAAGAAAGGTTTTTTTCAATGTTTTACCTCTAAAAAAATATTGGTGGCGACTCCAATTCATGTTGTGCGAAGAGAAATCCCTCCAAAGGATTTTTCGGGGTGCAACAGCTGGCGACTCTGCTGGGGACCTTTCTTTAGTGGGTCGAGCCAATCGATTCGGCATGTGATTTATTTCGTTGATTTGAATGCTTTGTTATATCTCTCCTCCTTTCCCTTTCTTCTTTCTTTCCTTTGCCTTTAAAAACATGCTTGCATTATTCTTAGAATTGTCGTGTGCATTCTTGTGATGTTGTGCTTGCGTGCATTGTGTGTTAGCCTTCTTCCTCTTCTATATTTGCTTCTTGAGTAAAATAAGAGTAGTTTCTTCTTCTTCTCCTCTTACTTTCGTCGTTTATATGCTTTTCTCATACATTTCCCCAATTCTAGCATGTTCCCCTCTTCTTTGCTCCCTTTCTTGAGGTAAGCTCATGCATTTCCCCTAATCCTATTATGTCCCCTCCTCTAGGCTCCCTTTCTTAAGGTAAGCAATGCTTGCGATTGTTGTTGGAACCCTAGGTTAGTATACTTATGTTGAAATGATATTGAACCCTAGGGTAGACGACATGCTGTTGCTTGATATTGTCTGGACTGTTTTGGTTTCCCTTTGCAGGTGGGGTTTGGGTAGATTTTTAGGTGTTGTGCCCTCATCACACACTGCACACCTTATATTTGTGAGCATTGAGTGGGGCCTAAAACCCAAGGTCTGCAAAGAACACTAGGAGAGTGGAAATGAGTAGTGACTGCCATTCGTAGACCGTTGTCTGTCTGGCTCTCATGAAAGTTTCGCCCAAGAGTGCGCTTTCTTCATGATACCTCACAATCAGTAGCTCTCTACGATTGTGGGTGTATTCATGAGAGAGACTTTAGCTTTTGGTTGCCATTGTGAGGCAGTGACCAGAACCCACATGGGAGGATTACCCTCGTCGTTGACTTTAGAGCCTACGATCTTTACCCATTTGTAGGACACGGGGGCACGCAAATTGTGTGTTGCATTAGCTTAGGCATCCTCTTTCGAAACTCTTTTACCAAAAATATAGAAAGTAATTTCCTTTTTCCCTCATAAACACCTATATGAGGTGGCATATAGCGGGTATTTTCAAAAATGTTTTGAACCGCCACCAATAAACATCATTTTCTTCTCTCTTTTCTATGTAAATAAAAGGGCATAATCATCACATCTGCGTCATTTTGCATCATCATCATTGCATTCGCATCTAACAAAAATTTTGAAAAAAAAAAACCTCCATTCTTTGCATCCTCCATGCATTAAAGTTGTTTGCCGGAGATCGCAACGTAACACAAAGTCTTGTCATAGGTGTGTAAGAAACGGAATGGAATCAAAAGGCAAAACCGTTTTCAATTCAAAAAGCACCTTTTTCTAAAAACCTTTTTCCCCAAATAAAGCACCTTTTTCTAAATTTTTTTTTTCAATAAATCACTTACATCTTCAAATCATTTTTAAAATCTTTTTCTAAATCATTTTCCAAAAAAAAAATGAAATGAAATAAGAGGAACTCCTTATGCAATCGTTCCATGGGTAGAAGTGCATCTTTGAATGATGATGGGTAATATCTCAAATTTGTTTGTGCACTACAAATTTGAGATGATACTCTACGATATCGGGGCACTTTGACCCAATCAGGCGCAGTTTGTTTTCAAATAAAGTGAATAAGTGGAGTCAACCAAATGTCGAAGCATTTCAGTATATTACGTAAAGTATTGAGTCAGGATCCACTCAATGTTTCATGCAAGTTACTCAGAGTAACGACAATTGGTTGCCTCACGTCATCATTTTCGCAAAAAGGGGCATTGGTATTTCAGATCTTGCCGTGCCTCTAAAGAATAAAAATCATTTTGAAAAGATATCATTCTTGCATCTTGCATCATCCAAAAATGCATTGGAGTTTCGTATTTCATCTTGCATCAAAAACAAACAAAAAATCTCCTTTAGAATAATTACACTTTTCAAGTGGTCATTTTTCATGCATTTGCTTATCATGATTTGTTCATTCATACATTGCATAAACCAAATAAAAAGTTGTGATGAGAGACGAGACGCTTTTGCAAAATAATCTGTTGAAAAAGTTTACCCTTACTTATTTGCAAACTCAAAATGTTCCAAGGCACTCAGTTTTTCAAATCAACAGTTCATTTGCATTTTCTTCAAAAAAGGCATTGCATCTCATCCATTCCATGATAAAAGACTGAAACAGTTCATCAAAAAATTTTCCATCATGTTTTAACCAATGTTAACTCTCTACGAAGCATTCTTCTAGTGGGCGTGCATGCCATGTGCAGTTTCTCTTGTTTGAGTCTGTCAGTTTCCTTCCCTTATCATCATTCTCCATCCAAGTTTGATCCAACCCCATCCCCGTGTCATACGCCGACCTATGCAGCTATCTAATCAGTCATGGATGGATCACTCCTCGCAAGATGAGATCAGTTCAACCTCCATTCCCAAGCGGGTACAATCCAGAAGCCACTTGCGAGCTCCATGCTGGGGCAATTGGGCATTCTGCTGAAAATTGCTATTTTTTGAAAAGTTTGGTTCAGGGCTTCATTGATTCCAAGCAGTTAACTTTTGAGAAGGGGGGAAGGATCAAGTTCTCAGGGTCTGTGGACTATTAAGCAAGGATAGCAGTTGTTGAAGAGGGTTGAAGTGGTGAAAGCGGCATCATCAAAACATTTGTGTCTTTGTCATGCATTTCATAGCATTTATGAGTGATTGTTGATTTTCATGTAGTTTTTCAGTTCAAAACAATTTTCTGTAATGCAATCCTTTGGCTCTGCCCAAGGCCTTAGGATATTTCAATAAGGGCACACATGTTTCCTTTTAGTATCATCATCAATAAAATGTTATTTTGAATTCCTCAATAAAATTTCTTTCTTTCATTTTGTCATGTGTCTGTTATTTGCTTTTCAATTCCTCCCAACGCGGATCAAAAATAATAATAAATGAAAATAATCTTTGAAAACAACGACGCCAATGGTTCATATTGTGACTCTGATTACCCGATTAACCAAACTGAGAGAGAGGCTGAAGACAACTGGGATGTTTCTTCGGAGTTAATAAGTGAAGAATTGGCTAAGGCTGTAGAAATTCATGATGCCACAACTAGGTTGGGCAATGAAGTCAAAGCACAAGTTCAAGCAAAGTGGAGCAATGCTGAGGAAACCAAACAAATGTTACAAGCGAACCTCCTTCGCGACCAAACCCTTTCCCTTCCTCAGATCAACCAACTTTCCCATTTCCCATTACAAGTACCCCATCACAAAAAAAAATTTCATAACCAAATGCCTGCCATCGCCACCTTCCTCACTACCAGTGGCCCTTCTACAAAATCAACCCATTTCATTTGCTCCTCCCTCTGAACCTCCTGTCGCCCCAGTTAATACCAGAACCCAATCAAGCATCCTCCAACCGCTGCAGGGGTTTCATTGCCATTATCTCTCCAATCACCCCAGACAAGGATCACTTCAAATATCCAAAAATAGTGTATCACTTTTATCAGCTCACTCAACTCAAAAGCAAAAAAGGAAAAAATCAGAAAAAATGAAACAAAAAAGAACAGATTCAAAACAATGAAAATCCCAAAAATGAAAAAACAAGGGAAAAAGAGACGAAAGAAATATAAGTTGTGAGCTGATACATTTGGCCATAAAGCGTAAGAGATCCTTGTCTCAATGAACCTTCCTACACCTTGTTGTGTATGACCACCCTTTCTTCCATAAACCTTCAAACACTTCATCATTCCTATACATCTCTCCTTTCATAAAACCGCAAACACTACCTCGACCTCGTCATCCCGCCCTCCACAAACCCTCAGTCATTCCTCAGACTCCACCATCAGATTTGCAATCAAGCTGTTCTGCAAGAATAAGAGAACAAAGTGGTCCGTCCTCATGAGGAATCAAGTGACATGATCAATTTGAGCAAAGGAGAGGATTGACGCCATGATAAAGAGCAATGAATCAACAAGTTTGTGTAAATCACCCTTCTGACATAAGACACTTGCCATTATAACAAAGTCTGTAATTACCAAAGTTCGGTCTGTTGCGCAGCTTTCCAAGCTAAGGTAGTCACAAATGACAGTATGAAGACTCCAGGTCAAGCATCATGATCCCTCCCTACGCCACCCTAAAAATGGGGCAGTTAGAGACAATCAACAAAGGATATCAAGGACGATGATGACCTTCATGGAAATCAGGCTTCGTTTTACACTCTAACAGGGGCAAACCCCATATGATGGAAGTAATACTTTCATTGAGCCTTATCAAACCAAAGTACATTTGTCTTATGTCAGAAGAAGATTAAGAGAAAGCTCAAACCGAAGAAAGCTCATCTTCAAAGAAGACTCAATGCTCAAAAAGATCATGAACCTCCAAAGGGATTCCCATGGAGATGAACCCAGTATCATGAAGACGAAGAACTTATTCTGCGGACGGGCCTTTAATTCTCGTAAAATGGGATGCAAGAAAAGAAAACCCCAGTTTCTAGTAAACTCAGATACAGTCAGAAAGGAGTATGCCTAAAGAAATAAATGAAAAAAGAGAAAGATGAGCCAAGTAAGAATCAGCTCGCTAGGTTGAAAACCCGCAAAGGGTGACCTAGGCAAAACCAGAGCGACCCGGTGGATTGAAAACCTGCAAAGGGCGATCCAGGCAAAAATTAGGGTCAGAAAACTTGGACTTGAAATGAAAAAGGCAATCAGCACTCCCAAAAGTTTGGATAAAGGGGTGATCAAGGTCATGAGTATGGACGATTGGCATCGTTACTTCAAAAGAAAAAAACACAAGATCTGCTTCCCCTTTTTCTGGTATTTTTCAAGTTTAAAAATTTTTCAATGTACTTTCAATTGGCGTGACCTTCTGCACGTCCAGTTTCCATAACAATAAGAATTCAACTTTTTCTTCCATGTGTTTTCTTTTCGTGTCTTTTATCTTCACTTATTCTGTCTCTTTGTTTTAAAATAAATGTTTTTATGATTGATGATACTGAATTGTGAAACCTGTGCATGAGTCAAAAAGCATTACAATTATTGCGAAATTTCTGAAAATCACAGAAAAGAGGGGATCCCTCAAATAAATGAATTGGCAAAAAACAAACGCGGGCACAATCACTTCAAATGGCAAGCAAACTTATGCGCGGCTCTGGCATTGCTATTACCCTAGATGGTCCTCATGTCTCAGGCCCAAAGGAAAAGATTTGCACCAAAGATTAAAACAAGGTTTAGTGATCACCAAGTGAGGCTTCTTTCATGCCAAAAGTCAAGACATTCATAGAGAACCAAAGATTTGCACTGAGAACACCACTCAGATCCAAAAGTTGGGGCATTCTCTTCACCACCCACCCACCCTGGTCTTGGGAAAGTTTGTTCATTGTCCATCCCATTCATATACCACCCTCAGTTCATAACCAGTACCATAACTTCATCCCCTTTCACAAACCCACTCAAAGAACCCATTTGAAATTGTCATTCTAAAGTGGGGCATTTCTATAACTGTTCACTCCCGCTCAAATGAGCAGAGTTCTCCCTAAAGTCATTCACATCCATAAATTCCTGTCGGGGCAGTCTCTCAACTCACTGTCCTAAACCAATCCCAAGTTAACTGACTCACTCGTCCACGTCTGCACTCTTATGCATACTTAGTAGTCAATGCTTCAGAGAGAGAGAATACAAATTGATCATGTGGTGTTTAAAGTTCAGTCATCATGGAAATGGAAAGGAAAATAAGTGAGCTTGTTAATAAAAACCTTGAGAACACCAGAGTTTGAATCAAATCTAGTTTTTCCAAAGAATGGTCCATAGCCATCTCAATTCCTTGCATTTAAAGTCTCGCGTCTCATCATCATAAAAATGTTTACAAAAATGTTTAAATACTCCAATCATTCATCCTCCTCATGCATGTAGGCATTTCATGTTATTCAAAGCATTACATTCGCATCATCCACATTCATCACAATAAAAGCAAAAGAACACAGTCATTCCATAGCATTTATCATCATCACATCAAACATCAAATCAGTTTTCAAAACAAAAAGAGGCATTCTTAATAAATAGTCATAGTCGTCACGATAGGACGCTTGAATTGATGACTCAAGAATCCTAAAGTCCCTATGCTAAAAGAAAATTAAAAACATATCATTGCATCCATGTGCATCCCAGCATCAAAAGCCTGCATTCCATGCATCATTCAAAGCTTCCCAATTTTCAAAAAGAAACTCAGTTGCTTTGGACACGTTAGTCCCCAAAATTTTCAAAAAAAGTCAGTTACTTTGGACCAATGGGTCCCCGAAATCTCATTTTCAGAAAATCATCATGGCACCGAGTTAGTGAACTCCATCAGCACAGAGTTAGTAAACTCCCACAGAGTTAGTGAACTCCTTCCACAGATCACAACGTCGCGTACGAGCGCGCGGCAGATCCTACAGACTTCGTTAAGTCCATCGGATTAATTGTGTCAACCTAAGGCATAGCGTAGATCCATTGATCATATCAGTTCTGGACCTGATATTGATCGGCCGCTCGAAAAGGCCACCCCCAAAGCTCGGACTCGACGAGAGTCCGTTAAAAGGTTTTAGGCAACCTCCGAATCCCCAATTTACGGCACTTCCCATTTACTGCTTTCATTTACTGCTTTACGCAATTTACTGCTTTCTCGTCGACGCGACAAGTGTTGACTCTCTCTCTCTCAAAAGAAGAGAGATCAAAGAAAGGAAACAAAAAAAAAAGAGAAAAAAGAAAAGGAAAATTCGGGTTTCTCTAAGTAGACAAAATTAGTATTATTTCTGAATTCTTTATTTCTATTTTGCCTCGGAATATGTTTCGGCCAATTCATATTCCTTGGTAAAATCCAAATAAAGAGGGGCAGCTGTCATACCCTAATTTTGTCCGCCTAGGTTTAAAACCCTAATTTTCCGCAAAAAATAAATAAATTGAGAAGTGTGGTTTTATTTTGAAGAGTGAAGAGCATTGTGCATGCATTTTTGGGTTTTTAAAATTCATTCTAGGGCTTTTAAATTCATTGTTAGAGTGGAAATGCATTTGTTGTTAAAAAACAAGGTTTTTAGGGCAAAAGGGTATTTTGGTCATTGTCAAAAATAAGATAATTTCTCATCAAGAATCATTGTGCAATTTTAGAGAAATTTATTTGAGGCAAAACATTTTTGGTCATGTATGTATGTATGCGCATGCATGCATACATTGTGCAAAAAATTTCAAAAAGGATCAATAGGGAATATTCTACAAAAATTTCAAGATGAGGTTTTTATGATATTTTTGGTCATGGTGATCTCATAAAATGGCATATTCCTCAAGATACCTTGTATGTGGCCTAAATTGGGTGTATTTTTGTACAATTATCCTAAGAAGAATAATCAAAAATGAAGGGATAATGGAATGGTCATATAATAGTACAATAGTACAAGATGACAACTAGCAAAACTTGGTCACCAAGGACCCCTCCCAATGTTTATGCGCCACCCCCTCTCTATTCTCTCATTTTGTGTTTTCTCAATGTCCTCAATCCATGTGAGCCTCAATCCTAGCCTTTGATTCAAAATTAAAATCAAATCCTAGAGCACAACTAGTGCACAATGACCTAACTACCCTTAAACCTAATTGCTTTCTATATATACCCTATTAACCTCACCTCACAAAAAAAAAAAAAGCTTTTGGCCTCACCATTCACTCATAAACCCTAGCACACAACTCCCTCCTCACCTTCTCTCCATTTTATGCGCCACCCCCTCTCCCTTCTCTCTAACTCACTTCTTCATTTCTCATCTACCCACACACATTCAATCCATCTTCCAAGCCTAAACACTAATTTTCAACCATCAATCCTTCATAAAATCACACAAAAGTTCAAGATCAAGGGTCATTTTTTGGAGATTGGAGACCAAGCTTGAAGATAAGTTGATTTGGTTGATTGTTTCTTCATCTATTGTGTTTATTTGGAGCTCATCTTAAGGTATGTGATTCCTAGACCCCTTCTCTTGTAAATCCTTGCATAAAGTCATCATTTCTTGCATATTTGTGAGATTTCCACTTCCAAAAATGTAGATCCTCTCTTTTAACTTCATTTTTATGCTTGTACATATGTTAATCTCATGAATCTTTGTTTTGATGCTTTGATTTTGGGGTTATATGCATGATTTTGTTGTTTTAAGTGAAATAAAATGTTATTTGCTTTGATAATGATTTCGCATGCTTCAAATAAATATGTGTTTTATGATTTTTGTTGGTTATCATGGTTGAATCTTGTGAATAAATGCATCTATGTTTTGGTTATGTCACTCGCTTGCTTGATTTGGTTGACTTGTTAAAATAAATTGATGATTGGCCATTAAACTTGCAAATATTCAAACCTATGTTGTTAATTGTGAAATTTGTGATTTGAGAAAAATGAATTTGGGTTTTGGTTCATTTATGATCCACAAATGATCTTGGGTTATGCTAAGTTGGCAAGAGATAGGTTACTTCAACCTTGATGCCTATGCTTGTAAGCATTTAAAAATTCAATTCCCATTTGATGTGCTTGTGAAATGTGAGCAAAAAGGGGTCTATAAACAATTGAATTTGCGCACATGATTGGTCTCCAATGACCTTGATGCATCCTCAAGTTTAATCATGCTTTCTTTGCTCTTTGAGTTTATTGTAAATTGTTGTTTGAAGCTTGTGAAGTTTCGGCAAAGGATAGGTTCATTTAACCTTGATGCACATGCATTTTGCATATTCATGCATTCTTACCTATTCTTGCATCCTTGCCTACTCATGCGTTCTTGAATTGAAGCTTGGTACTCCATGCTTGATATACTTGTTTATGTGCTTGTGGTGCATTAAAATGTTGAATTGGCGTTCACAATTTGCTTGTTTTGATTTCCACCAATTGTTACTCGTTAGTAACTCTCCAAAACTTCAAAACCATGTTGCATACAAAGAACAACTTGTTACTCGTTAGTAACGTTCCAACTTCAAAACATTTTTTTGCATTTACATAATCATTGATAAACAACTTCACTTCTTCTCAAAACAATTTCAAACTATTTTTCACAAATCAAACTTTGTTGAGGATAATGCGAAGCCTTTGCTTGCACGATTGTCAACAATGGGGTGCTAGTGGTGATCACTTGGAGTCTTTGCTCAATTGATTATCATGAACACTCATTTTTCAAAAGAACTCTCATTTCACAAATTAAAAACTTTGTTGAGGATAATGCGAAGCCTTTGCTTGCACGATTGTCAACAATGGGGTGCTAGTGGTGATCACTTGGAGTCTTTGCTCAATTGATTATCATGAACACTCATTTTTCAAAAGAACTCTCATTTCACAAATTAAAAACTTTGTTGAGGATAATGCGAAGCCTTTGCTTGCACGATCGTCAATAATGGGATGCTAGTGGTGATCACTCGAAACCTTTGTTGTTTGATCACTGTGAACATTCAATTTTCGCAATTAAACAACTAAAAAATAAAAACCTTTTCTCAACAACCGAGAACTACGTAAGCTTTGAATTCTCCATCGCAATGGGAGATACGTAGGAGCGGGTCACATTCCCGTCAAGCACGACAAATGAAAACCATTTTCTTTTCAAAAAAAACAAACCCTTTTCCAAAACAAGGCAATTTCTAAAAACAAAACAATTTTCAAAAACAAGAACTACGTTGCTTTGATTCCCTCCCCGGGATACGTAGGCACGGTGCCCTCCCGTCAAGCGCAAAAGATTAAATTTTCCTCAAGTTTTTCCATAAAGTAAGGAGAGATAAAGAGAGATAAAAACAAAGCATTTCTTAAATCAACCTTTTAAATCACACGTCAAATCGAGGTTCCCTTTCAGTAGAAAGGATGTGTGGGGTGCTCGTACCTTCCCCATGCATAACCGACCCCCGAACACAAATCTCGTGGTTCCAAGGACCATTGTCTTTCAAGAAAGGTTTTTTTCAATGTTTTACCTCTAAAAAAATATTGGTGGCGACTCCAATTCATGTTGTACGAAGAGAAATCCCTCCAAAGGATTTTTCGGGGTGCAACACAGACCAGCCGATCCGGCAATTCCTATGCAAACCCAACCTCGCGGGAAGAATCATCAAGTGGGAATTTGAATTGTCCAAGTTCGGGATCAAATACGAGGCTTGATCCGCCCTCGAAGCTCAGGTCCTGGCCGATTTCGTCGCAGAAATGACACCGCACCAGGTTCGCGTTAGGCCCATTTTTGCACCAGGAACAACCCGATACGCATTATGGCCGCATCGAACGACTAAGAAGCCCGCACCCACATCCAACGGCTCAGTGACAGCGCTCCGTCAATAAATAGAGGCACGACCTTCCCTTTCCAAGTATGTTCTCACTCTCACACTTACCTCTCCACTTCCCTTTTTGACTTAAGCATCGGAGTGCTTGCAGGTATCCCACACCCGAGGTGCGGGAACGGCCTATCTCGGACCATCCTAAGTCAATCTTCAAGTCTCAGGAAGCACAACAGCTTGTTCCCCGGATCCAACGTCCAGGTACTAAACAAAAAGTTTTACGAGTCAAAAACCGTTTTTCGGGAAATTACATTTTTACGGTTTATTTATTAAATTATAGACTGATATATGAATTGTTTTGGACTGAAGTTAAAGGCAATTATGTTGTATTGTGAGTTGGGAATGAGTTTGGGACCAATTGGTACAAAAAGAGATGTATAAACTACTTGAAAAGCTGAAAAATGAGTAACTATCTGTTGCTGTAACACGGGCAGTAATGATTCGTTGCTGGCTGAAATGTGTCTGTTACGGCCAGTGTTGATTCAGCATTCGTGCAGTCGGTGTTATAATAAAGTTTAGAAGTACGTTTCACCGGGATTCAACATTCGTGCAATTGGTGTTACGCTAAGGATAGATGCACGGTTACCGGGATTCAGCATTCGTGCAGTCGGTGTCGTGCTAAGTTAAAAGACACGTAGTTCATAAATTGAACTACAAATAAAAAGTCAAAATAGGCGTACTTAGGTTGAGAAGAAACTCTCAATGCTATTGACCAATTCGGAAAGGAATTGGGTCCGTCATAAATAATCATATTGAAAGGAAAGGATTTCATAAATGAATCAAGAGTGTGGTTAGATGTCACGGTAAAACTAACTGGGATATGTATCTCACCATTTTATATGTTGTTATTTTTATAGGGAAACAAGGAAAGAAGAAAGCATAACGGCACGACTAGGTGATGCGCATGAGGAGCGGATTGAAGACTTAGTAATTTCAATCTTAGTTTATGTATTCCCTTGCTTTCTTTGTACACGATTAATGACTTGAACTATTTTAAGTTGTATAGTCGTTTTCGCTTTCTTGTTAAGATGTTGAACATTAGGAATTTATCGTGAAAATTTTAGTCATGTTCAATATCTACACAGGAATTATGATCTCTGATGAATGCTAAGCTGTACATTCCAATATGTTTACAGTGACTTTGGCATCAAAGTGTCTGCAGGTACCGAACCCTTCCGAGTCCAACCTCGGAAGAAGGCAACGTTGGCGAAGACAATCTCGGAGGAGTCCGACTCGCGAGTAATTCTTCTGACCTCAAGCTAAGGAGAAGGCTGTACATAGACATTGAACACCAGCTACTGATCCAAGATCCCAAATCTGAGGTCACGTACTGAACAATTTGGAAGGAATATCATAAGATCATATAGAACATCTCAATCTAGATATTACTTTACGTTGTTTTTCGAGAAGAGATATAACAGTACATAAATTTTAAAATGGAGAAATAAATGGTAAAATATGTAAGGTATTTACATCCCAATAAAGCCATACAGTTAATTTGAAACTAGTTGTATACACTTACAAACATATCACATTGTGTTGCTTACTAGGAATGATTCTCAAATTAAATTTGAAAAGCAAAAGTAAAAGTTTACATAAAATATTTCTTCATCTTAAGTCAAAACAAAATAAAAATTGTACCCACAACATACATAATTTTAACATCAAAACTCAAAACCAAGATATTCATTTTTGTGAAACAAAAACAATAATAAAGACAAAATAAAAAAATAATTATACCGATAACACATAATACATTTTAGTTACGACATACAATGAACTTATACCGATGACAAGTAATGTTTCATCTTCGAGATTCAAAAAATTATAAAAAATTATACAAACAACATACAATAGTAACTCCTACTCTTTGTATTCATGACCATTTATCTGTGTTACATCAGTAGACTAGAATGTATTATCGGGACAAACTCACATAAGTTATTATTTCCATACTTTAAAATCACCACTACGAAAACTTTGTCCTTGTTGGACCGATTTAGAAAATGATTTTTAAAACCGGTCATTAAATTTGAAAAACGGTCGAAAAATTGGTTGCTACACATTAGAAATCAGTGATTTGAAGACTTTTAAATTCGATTGCTAAATCAGTCGCTACATACTATCGACCAATTGTTTAGCAACTTTCCCAAATATGTCATAAAACCAGTTAATTTGCAATCAATTTAATGACTGATTTAACGATCGATTTCAAAATTCAATCTCTACATCAATGCTACAAAAACCAAAACTTGATCTCAAAATCAGTGACTAAAAAGAAAA
This sequence comes from Astragalus glycyphyllos, assembly GCA_963573325.1. NCBI lineage: Eukaryota > Viridiplantae > Streptophyta > Magnoliopsida > Fabales > Fabaceae > Astragalus > Astragalus glycyphyllos. Next base: position 19,612,258 of record OY754309.1, read on the forward strand.
TTTTATGTGTTCAAAATACTATTTGTTCGATCATACATAAATGAGAAACAAGTACATATGATAATTTTTGAATTGAAATTTTCCAGAACTCATGAAGTTGAAATCATGATAAATTTGTAGAATTTGACAAAGCAAAACCCCTATAATTTTTATGACGTTGGATCTGGTACAAAGTAATGAAAAGGGGCAATTTTAAATGTAGATTTATATGAAAAATCTTTCTAACTTAATTGGCCTTCTTTACGGGCTTCTTTGCAAGGAGAAGCAAAGATGACGCTGCCTCCAATTCAATCTGGAATGATTTAAATTCCAAATCATCACGAACCTCTTGAAGCAAAGTCTTCAATTTTTGAAGCTCCTCTAAATTTAGACCATCATGGACAATGGGTTGGCTTTCATTCTTCATATCTTCAAGATCTGCAAGTTGTTTGCCAAGCATTTCAATATTTTCATTTTTGGGAGGCTCGCCTAATTCATGCCCTCCATTTAGGAAGTTATCAGTCACAACATGAATGTTTGGACAACCGAAAGAGAAAGGCTGACCACTAGGACAAAATCCAAATATTCCCACTCGAACACCGCAACGAATTGACAGCTCATTTACCTTCTTAAAGATGCCACTCTTTCTCTTAGAGAAGGTGACTGTCCTTGCCTCCTTGTCATCAACAAATTTCATTTCTATTTTTCGACGACCCATGACCCCTTTGCCTTAGCTACTGACCTATTCCTCCCAATAGATTTTATGATTTGGAAGCAATGGTATCAAGTTACATGTAAATTTAAGGAGGGGGAACCTGAGGCTTGGAAACAACTATGTTTTTCCTTGAAATTAATGACATTTGTATTAATTAATGGAATTAAATGCTTATAGGAGCAAATAAAGGAAAATATGAAAAGAAATAAATGCTTTTTCATTTTCTATTTAATTACTACATCCAAGTAAATGCTATATAATAGGGTCTTTACGAGTTTGTTTTGGTTCGGACCATTTATTGCTATCTACAGAGTGTCCAAACGCTTTCAATGGAAAGCTAATATTTGCTCGTGCTTAGGAGCAAATTTTGCATTGGTCACTATCGAGTTTGTCCACTACAAGAATCAAACTCGAGAGGATCAGGTCGATGCTCTGTGTCCCACGGGGTCTTTACGAATTTGTTTTCATTGATTTTATCTAAATATGTTGTTTGATCCGATTATATTTATTTAGCTCTAGATAGTTCATATTGAGCTTTTTTTGACACAAAACCCAAACATGTCCAACTTGATATTGGACATGTTAGTTTGGGTTGGATTCACGGTCATGTGCTGACAAAGTTAATTTTTTTAACATAAAATCCAAACCATTTTTTTTATAATAGTCACTAAAACCAAACGGAATTTTAATTTAAAAAATACATCCAATCAAAACTCTAAAGTATTGAAGTCTTACAACTTAATCATAACTTACAAAATTAAAAAGTCTACATAAATAACATTTTGTGCTTTTTAAATTATCTCAAAATTCACTATTCAAAATTCAAATACATGATTGTTTTTTTTCTACTCAACCCAACCAAGCCATCATCTTGAGAAAGAAGAAGCATCAAAATAAAAAACTTCAAGTGATGATTTTTTTTAAAAAAAAAAACAAAATGTATCCTCAATGTAGCATTATCAAATGATAGTAATTAAAAAGGCTAACAATGTAGCACTATCCCGACTTACATTATGGGATACTTCCTTGTTCCTAAGGGTCTTGTCCATCACATTGATAGTATGGTTAGCTGCTTTTGGTGGGACTCTAAAGATGGGGAAAGGAAAATCCATCTGATTTTCTAGGACAATCTCAGCCACAAAAAGGAGGACAGTGGTATGGGATTCCATTCTCTTAATGCTTTTAATGAAGCTTTACGTATTAAACAGGGTTGGCGTATCTTTTCTAACTCCAACTACCTCACTTCTCAAGTGCTCAAGGCTTGCTATTATTCCAAATCTTATCAGCTTTCAACTTCTGTGCGTCACAACCCTACCTATATTTGGCGAAGCCCCATCATGCTCTTGGGGTTTAAAAAAAGCGGATAATAAATATGACCTGCTTTCAGGCTCTAGAGAATTGGTATAGGAGATAAAATAACCACTCCCTCCGTCCCAAATTGTTTGCAGTTTTAGCAAATCTAATTTGTCCCAAAATATTTGTAGTTTTACATTTTCAATAAAGTAATGATTATTTTTTTCCAAAACTACCCTTATTCATTTTTACCTTTTCTTTGATTGCATTCCATTTTCCAAAGTGTGCTGTCACAATGCTTATGCACTGTCACACGATTTCTTTCTTCTAGGAGCAAGGAAACTCTTTCTTCTCTAGGTGTACATCCTTCACTCCTTCATTTTCTTCCTTTATAAAAATGACTTTACATGCTAACCTTTACTTACACACTGGAAAATTAAAGAGTTTTTTTAGAGGTGGTTGAAGAGTTTATGGATACTGCAAGTTCAGAACAAGACTCCATAGCAATGGAGGTGATTAAAGATTCTATGGATATTGGAAGTTCAGAGATAGTGCAAGACTCCATAGCTTTGGAGGTGGTTAAAGATTCTATGGATTTTATGGATACTAAGGATGATGAAGGGTCCATGGATGTCACATCATTGTTACAGATGATGTTGCATGTTTAAATCAAATGAAAATTGATCTGCAGATGATGTTGCTGGAGAATTTGGAGTGGTGTTCAGATCAATAGCAAAACAAACTGCTGCACTGATATTTAAATCTAGCAGATGATGAATTTCTCTTACATTTTGTTGTTGAGCATCTTCAATGTTACTACTAGTTTCTGGATAAGTGAGTTCAACATTCAAATCTATATCAAGTAAAGAAGCTTTTTGATTTGAAGTCATGTTACAATTGTTATGTCCCATTTTCAGTTAACAGTGTAAATATAACAAATCTTCAAACTCAATTTTTGGTGGCATGTTAGTAGCAAAGTTTTAATTTTAAGCAACCGCCAATTTAATTTTTCTGTGGAACACAAAACGTGTTCTGTTTTATTTTAGCAAGATTTATAAAACTAGTTTTATTTGAGCTGCCATGATTACTTCTAACGTGTGCAGGTTGGAGTATTTTGCTTGATGAATCCTATTTTGCTTCTAACGTGTGCAGGTTGGCAATAGTCAATGATGAAAAGTGTTTTTTTACTTTTTGACAAAAACATTAGGTGCTTTATTAAAGGGTACAATGGTAAATTAAGTATCACTTTTTATAAAAACTAGACTACAAATAATTTTTATTAATGGGCGTGCCAAAACCTTAAACTGCAAACAATTTGGGACGGAGGGAGTATTTGGTTGGAAAATTGGTTACCCACGCAGGTTGCATTTAAATGGTTGAGTCTTAAACCTCCTTGTTGAGAGATATTTACTATTAATCCACTGTGGTATCAGGAATGACACTAAAACTTGGAATGTGAACCTGATTTCTTCTCCGTTCTTTCCTTTAGAAGCCATTCAAATCACTCAAATTCCTATCACTAAAAGTCAGGAAGAGGATATATTCACTTGGGGTGGCTCTAAGGACAGACTATATACAATTAGGTATGGTTACCATTTTATTAGACATTATGCTGGTGTTTGTAAGGTTTCTTCTATAAATCTTATAAAAAGTAGGTGTGGAACAATTTAAAGGAAATAAAGGCTTAACTTAAGCACCTACACTTCCTTTACCGTGTGCTCAAGAAAGTTGTACCTTTGAAAATCAGACTGAAGAATAGAGGTCTGAACTGCGACCTGCGACATTACTTTTGCAAGATGTATTTAGAAGAGGAATATCTAGAACACACGTTTAGAGATTGCACATGGGCAAAGAAAATTTGGTTATGCTCGCCCCCTTTGTTTTCGGTTCCCTTCCACCAATACTGAATCAATTAACTCTTTAGAAAACTCTATCGATCGGCCTGTCTTCCCTAACCTCCTCCCAAGCTGGGTCGAATCTGGTCCTCTTTGTGTCTCCTAGTTTCGGCACGCCTAAGAACCGTTTGTGGTGTCCCCCTCTGGCAGGATTGCTAAAGCTTAATGTTGACGCAGCTTCGTTCCCTCTTGATTCTAGACATTGGGGTTTCAGTGCAGTGGCTCGCAAATGTAAAAGGGTGGTCCTAGTTGCACCTTACTAGTAAGGGCAAGGTTTGGATGATGTTGGTATGGCGGAGGTGGAAGCAGTTGTTCGCGGTTTGCTATCCTCTCTAGAGTGTGGCTTCTCTCATCTCTTGGTGGAAATTGACTGATGAGAACAGAGAAGGGACCGTATTGAATTGGAGGTTTAGAGAAGGATATTGACACCACAGTCAAGCAACGGATGAGAAAGTGAGTGATAAGTCATGTATTTTGATCGCCATAAGTTGCCTTGATAAGATCGGATTTGGTTCTTTTACCCAATAACACAAGGGAAGCTCTCACAAATGGAAGTAACTCAATTTTTATTCATAATTCAAATCTGAAATCTTCATTCTAGATAGGCACATATGTATAGCCTTTTTGGGCGGCATGAAGATGTAAACAAAAGGTTACTTCTAAGTGACATTATTCCTAATGATAGTCTTAACTATCTTTACTTAGTTGCTTATAAATACCTTAACTAAGTGACTAATTAAAAAGCACTTCTATGTGGATATTCAGAAAGCACTAAAACTATCTAAAGAGTCACCAAGGCATGCAAGCCAAAGGTTTCCTCTTTTTATTATATGAATAAAAATAAAAATATTAAAATCTTTACCAAAATTCGTCATTGACATCCAGCTCATTTTTCACCATATTGGTAACCGAATCTGATATAATGTAATGAATAAAAGTTGTAGGAATCTTTCTTATCTTTCCAACGTATCAAGAAACGCGCCAATCGGAGTTATGGATCTTGAGATATTACCAAAACAAGACAAATGTGTTATTTTCAACAATGCCCACTTTTCCATTTTAGGCTTGATTTTATTTATTTTAAGGGATTCCATCAGTTAGAAAAATATGGATTGAAAGAAGTAGAGTTTTAATTAGTTCATCATATATTTAATTAACTTTTTTTAGTTATTGTTGCATATTTTGATATTAATTTAAATTATGTATTTTTTTATATTTATCATTCAAATAATTAAAAATAATACATACTTAATTGAAATCTATATTTTGGTTAAGTTTTATTACACTTTATCTATTCTTCTTTTACCATTATTTTCTCTATTATAAAATTAATCACTTATGTTTGTGTATTTAACTTGTATATGAATTCAATGGTTCATACTATAACAAGTTTATAAATTTGTGTATTTAACTTATGTTTAAGTATTTAACTTGTATACGATCATCCTAACTCAAGTTAAGAACAACTCTACATTTCTCTATCAATTCAATTCACAGGTTTCTTTTTGTTGCATTGAAGTTATGCACAATGTAAGAATATGTAACACCCCAATATTTTTAACATGTAGATATACTAGAATGCACAACTGAATCATAACCAGAGGACACAATTCCCCGTTAAGATATTGAACATAACTAAAATTTTCCGATGATAAACATATCCAAATTATATCAACTTGTCTTAAACTTCATTGAATTACAATATAGTTCATAACTTAGAACATAAAGAGGTCCTATTTGTTCAATATCAGAAGCAGAGAATCAAAAACAAAGGTTTATACAACTCATATCCAATACAAGTTAAATAACCATTACAGAAAATAACAGGGAACTTAATCAGAAACTAAGACATCAAGTCTTTAACATCCTAGTTCTGGACTGGGCAGAAGCCCAATCCAAGTGCGGATATCAAGTCAGCCCATATACTATGATCAGAATGATAGAGGGCAAGATCAACGGCCCTGATCGGTCCGTACAGTGATCCTACAGTCCCCCGTGATTTTCTGACCCTATATAAGGAGTCATTGCGTCAGCTGCCAGGTACACGCTATTCACTAGTATCATTACTCAGCTCGTCCTCCCCTGACTTGGGCGTTGGAGTGTCATTGCAGTACCCCCCCCCCTTTTGGGCTCCGGACGTGACCAGCAGAACAACCCGATCGACCTGATATCCAGACCATTCTTCAGCATACGACTTGAGGTACAATTCATTTGGCAACCACAGTGGGAGCCTACGCGCTATCCCACCTACTTCTTTATGCCTCCTCGAGGCAGACCCAAGGCCCGAGATCCCAGTTCGACTACCACCCATCCCAAAAGGAGCAAAGGCCGATGTTGCGGACGTTGGCGCTGTTCCTCAGGCATGCACGACCCAAGAAGTCACTATTACCCTTCCTGTAGACTTGGTTCAGGAGCTTCGAGATTTACTTCGCGATAGTGATCAAACCCTGACCCGTCATAATGACCGCTTGACCTAGGTAGAAGATCAAGTAGCCTCTCGACGAGCGAACACGGTACCTGAGCAAAGACATCCTAACGATGGCATACCCGCTTCACGGGCAAACCCTTCCAGAGTGCATCGCTCACCCCCTCGAAGACAGCTTGTCCATCGATCTCCACCAGAAAGAAGGGGACGAGGAGAAGGACTTACACCACCAAGGACGACCCTGTCCATTTCCGACTACACCTACTGGCCTGAAGAATCATCACATCAAGAGTCTTCTTATGGTTCATCCAGTTCACCCACTCGTTCGCGTAGTCGATACAATGAGCGGTACGCCCGCTACCATTCTAAGGAGTATTATGAGGAAGAGCGACGTGGTCATCAGGGGTGATACCCCGAGGACCGACCACATCGCAAAGAAAGAGTTGATATGAGCTTGGGGCCGTTCACAAGGGACATAGATGAGTACCGCATTCCTCAGTCTCTAGAAAAACCTCCCTCTGACCTTAAGATGTACAATGGGGTCAAAGATCCAGACGCTCACCTGAAACATATCGATCTGATGATGAAACATTTCGATCTGAAGTTGAGGTCGGCCTACATTTACCCAGGGATTTAGAGACATTCTTTCACAGGTCTCAAAGGTTCATGAACTATGAGGAAAGAACGATGGCCATTGAAGCCGCTGAAGCAGGAATGAATCAGCAACCACGCGGAGAGCGCGATCACAAAGCAAAGGAAGATTATGGCAGACAACCCAAGGACCACAAGGTAAGGAGGTTCGCAGAACGCACCAAGTTGATGATGGAAACCTCGGAGCCGTCGGTGACTATTTCGGTAGTCATGTAGATGGGAGTGAATGAGACACCACGAGCGGGGATGGAAGACCGATCGATAATTCAAGGAGACGCCACAACCGGCTATGGAGGTTCCGGTTGATAAGTCGGGATGAGCGCCACGGCAAGCCGATAAGCTCCAAGAACAGCTCAGAGAACCATAGAGACACGTCTCTTAATTTTTACTCAAAATTCAAGTTTTTTTCATTTTATCAAATGAATTACAATATATACAGAACCTCAGGCCCTATTGACCCAAAAGAACCTCAGGCCCAATTGACTTAATAAAACCCTAGAAAATAAAATATACTAGTAAATATCAAATCCTAACTTTAAGGAAATAACTAATTGGCATTAAAGCCATTGATTCAATCCTAAAATAAAAGAAGACAATTAAATGACATTAAAGATATAATCCTAAAATAAAGTACTAAAAATGGAAATAAATTGCACTAATTTATTCTTCTTGATATTGTACTAATTTACTCTTCATGAAATTTTCCTTCGACTTCTACTTGTAGACCTTAGTTGCATGAGTTGATAGGAATTCTCCAACCAATGATAATTCAAGATTGCTACTTGGATTCAAAATGGCATAAGCCATTAAGTCTTGTACTCAATAAAATAGTGGTATCTTTATAAATTTCTTTCCACATGCTTAGTGAACTTAGGATCACATCATTCTCCCTTTCTTCAAGAAGATTTGTCCTCAAATCTGAATCTGCAAAATAAATTAATAGGTTATTGAAAAAAATTCTCTCTTTTTCTCTCTTCTTTCTTTGTGAAAATTGGATATTTCAGCCATTTTTCTAGTAGAATCCTTATTTTTCTCAACAACGCTCCCATTATTTTTCATTGCCTCTTCTTTTTTCTCGATATTCATCTTCTCTTCCATTTCTTTCTCTACATTTTCTATTTTCCCTATTTCTTTTTCCACTTCTCTATTGTTGCTTGCCTCTTTCTTTTCAGAAGCACACTCCAATTCCTCTTGTGCTTTACGGAGATGCTTACATAACATTTCAGAAATATCAACAATCATTTTTTCAACTTTCTCATCTATTCTTTTCTCTCTCAATCTCTTCTCTTCTCTAATGTATATTTCAGAAATATCAACAATCATTTTTTCAACTTTCTCATCTATTCTTCTCTCTCTCAATTTCTTCTCTTCTCTAATGCATCTTTCAAAATCCCTTTGCCTTCTCTCCATCATGAACCATAAAAAATTGCAAACAAACAACAAAAAACGCTAATAAAAAAGTGTTTTTTTTCCTGCTCTTTTTTTTTCTTTTTGCTTCTTTCATCTTCTTTTTTTTTCTTTTTTTTTTGAATTTTCGAATTTTTCCTTTTTTTTGTTGATTTTATTCCAAAATAAAAAATAAAAATCAAATGAACTAAAATTTAGAGACTAAAATTGAAAAGGATAGATAACACCTTGATAGAACCTAAGCTTTGATACCAGATGATGGCAACCTCGGAGCTGTCAGTGACTATTTCGGTAGTCATGTAGGTGGGAGTGAATGAGACACCACGAGCGGGGATGGAAGACCGATCGATAAGTCAAGGAGACGCCACAATCGGCTATGGAGGTTCCGGTTGATAAGTCGGGATGAGCGCCACGGCAAGCCGATAAGCTCCAAGAACGGCTCAGATAACCATAGAGACACGTCTCTAAATTTTTACTCAAAATTTAACTTTTTTTCATTTTATCAAATGAATTACAATATATAGAGAACCTCAGGCCCTATTGACCCAAAAGAACCTCAAGCCCAATTGACTTAATAAAACCCTAGAAATTAAAATATACTTATAAATATAAGCCCAAGTCTCAGTCCATCTCAGCGGCTGTTTATGGTGGCTGTTGAGAGTTTTTGCTTTAACCTAATCTTGGTGAGCAAGTATCCCAGCTGGATTGGAGCTGGCCAAGACCTGAAAAAGGAATGAAAGTATTGAATCATTAATCCTTTGATAGAGATGCCGTCGCCGTCGCCCTCCCCAATCACCCTCCTGGCCGTCGCCGTCTTCACTCCCCACCGGAGATGCCGCCGTTCACCGCCACGTTTCCTCCTGCACCGTCACACTCTCTCTCTCTCTCATTCGTCCCTTCTCTTTCTCTCTCACTCTGCAATCTCTCTCTAGTCGCAAATCTCTCTCTCTCCTCCATTTTCGTTTTCCTCTCTCCCATGGCGAAAATCTCGCCATTCTCTCTCTTCCCTGGTTGTGCGGCGCTGAATGAAGAAGAATTAGGTTTGTATCAGATTTTGTTTCCCTTTTATACCCCTTTATTTTAATTTTGATTTTGTTTTAAAAATTTTAGTTCAGATAACTAACACCCCCCCCAGATTTTACTTCGCAAACCCCCGTTTTAAGCCCAGATTGCGCTGCCTGATGCCCAAACAACAAATAAAACAATACTGATTGGGCTCGCTAACTGCACCCCTCTTCTAAATATAACCCCCCTTAACTAGTCGCACACCCTCGTTTACTGCCACACCCCTTTCGTTTTTTTTCATATTTTCTACAGATAAACATTTTTCCCCAAACTTACATTTTTCTAAAAAAAAAAATACATTCTCTTTAAAAAACAAATAGGGGACTAAGTCGAATGTACATTCGGGTTAGCCAGCGTTCTAAGATGAATGAGTCGTACGACTCAATAGTCCTAGAACCCCTATAAAAATAATAATTAATAAATAAAACCTTTTTTTGCAAAAAAAGAATAGGGGGCTAAGTCGAATGTACATTCGGGTTAGTCAGCGTTCTAGGATGAATGAGTCGTACGACTTAGGAGTCCTAAAATCCCTATTCCAATAAAATCGAACAACCAACACATCAAACCATTTTTCAAACTTCAAACAAAAATCAAATTTTTAAAAATGGGGGATTAAGTCGGTTGTACAATCGGATTAGTCGGCTTTTTTAGGACAATTGAATTGATCACTCAAGAGTCCTAAAATGCCTAATTAAAAAATACCAAACAAACAAATTTTTTTTCTACCAAGAACTACGTAGCCTTTGATTCTCTACCTAGAGATATGTAGGAGCAGAGGGTGGGCCCACCTCTGTCAATTGCACTAATAAAAAACCTTTTTTAGTCTCTTCTAAATAAATTCTAAATTCAAAAAATATCAAGTCTTTTATTTCTTTTAAATTCAAAATAAAATGGGTAAAATAAACATTTTCAAAATTAACATTTTTTTCCTACAACTAATTAGAAGGCAACCTTCCTTAGGAAGGATGTCGTGGGGTGCTAATACCTTCCCCAGTCATAATCGACTCCCGAACCCTAATCTAGTCTCAAGGACCCTTCTCCATTCAACAGGGATTTTCCAATATTTGCCCTTAAACTAAAATTTGGTGGCGGCTTCATTTTTGAACCTTCGAGGAATCCTCTCCCGGATTTTTCGGTCGCTACAGCTGGCGACTCCACTGGGGACAATTTTAGAGAGTCAAACCTGGTCTAATTAGTTGTAGGATTGTTAGTTAATTTAATACCCTTCTCTTGTCTTTTATTTTAATTGCATATTATATCTATGTGATATGCATGTACACTTCTACACACACGATCGCAACTTGAGGGGTATACTTGACAAATTGCTCCTACACACACTCCACTATTACACTTCTTCACACACGTGAGTACAGTCCTATACCCGGACTTGAGCATAACCTAAGTTAGAATGAGGTTGCGTAGTGATGGCCCCCTGGACGTACGTCTTGTTGGGTGGTCACGAAAACCTCACCTAGAGTTTGGTTCCTTTTAAAGATGCTGTCAATTCTAATAGCTTGCCTATTGTTGTGACCGGTGTTCTTAACTGGGGTCATTGGCTCTAGGAACCCTATTTAGGATCTTTGTAGAGTTACCCTTGAAAGGTTCACTCAGTAGAAAAACTCTAGATCCATTCCAAAGGAAACCTTTCTTAGGTCACAAAGGAGCTTCATACACCTGCATTCAAACAAACACTAGTGCATATCGTCTTTTACCAAAAATTTTAAAAAAAATTCAAAGAAATCATTATTTTTCGCAAGTTCTTTTAGAAAATATATCACGTGCTAATTATTTTACCTTTTGCATATTATATAAAATAAATATAAACATCTCATTTTACATTCATTTCCATTCACAAAAAAACATCATTAAATAGTGTAGGCATCACATCATTTGCAATTTCATTGTTATAAATTACATTTTAAAAAAAAGCATAACATTCATACATCATCTCACTCATGTTGTTATCCTCGTTCAAGTGCATTATTCCTCTATGCATGCATCATTTTCTAACTAAAACAAAAAAAAAACCCATGTTTCATCATTACATCATATCAGTTATACCTCATTACTCCACCCATGCATAATTTCCAAATAAATAAATAAATAAACAAAAAATAGTGTCATCACTCTTACATCATTCATCATCCAAAATATATATTTTAGTTAGCATTATGCATATTGCATTGCCTTTAAAAAAAATCGTTTAGAATAGTTAGTCTTTTCAGGTGATCATTCCTCCATGCATTGGAATTTTCATCATGCATATATATTATAATTTGTTCATTCATGCATTGCATTAAAAAAAAGCATAAAAAATGAGCATAATTTAAAAAAAAAAAAAGAAAAAACTTTGATTCTTCTTTGGAAAAGTTTAGCCTTACTTAGTTGCAAACTCAAGGTGTTTCAAGGCACACAATTTTACAAATTTGGACTATTAGCAGCTCGTTCACATTTTTTTCTTTCAAAAAAGCGTTGCATCTCATCCATCCCGTGATAAATGACTGAAATGGTCCATCAAAAATTTCTATCATGTTTTAACTAATGTTAACTCTCTATGAAGCATTCTTATAGTGAACTTGCATGGCATGTGTAGTTACTCTTGTTTGAGCCAGTTAGTGTCCTCACCTTTGCATCTTATCATCATCCACCATACATGTCTAATCCCACCCCGACCGCCCATAAAGTACATACTCCCCACGTCAGTACCTAGTTGACTATTTGGTTTGTTCCCATCAATGAAATAACACTTTAGATCCTTCATACTGGGGCAAATTCGTGATCACCAGACATCTTGTCAGTATTGTATTCCCTTAGGGCAAGTTATTTACAAAAAAAAAAACAAGAAAGCCTGTTAGGTTGAAAACTCGCAAGAGCAATCTAAGCAAAAATTAGGGCATGAAAAGAAGTAAAGGAAAAGGGCAAATATATAAACTAAATAAATTGTTTGTCCTTAAGTTAAGTTTTTGAGAAAATAAGCAATCATGATTTGAAATGAAGTTTGGCCATCTTTCCATATCCTACAAAAAAAAAATCCTTTGCTACCCCACTTTGAGCCAAAAAAAAAATCTCAAAAAATCTTTCAATCACCCTAGATGATGATCAACTCCACATTCAAAAATGATGTATCACCTTTATCAGCTCACTCAGTTCAAAAGAAAAAGAAAGAAAAATCACAAAAAAGTAAAATTCAAAAAAAAGGATCGAAAAAAAATCCTAATAAAAGAAAAAAAACAAAAGTAGAAATTGTGAGCTGATACATCTTACCATAAGAGATCCTTGTCCCAACCCTCAAACACTTCATTGGGCCCAATTATCCCTCCTTACATAAACCCTCAAACACCCATTTGCACCTAATTATCCTATCCTTCACAAACTCATAACCATCGGCCACATTAGAACCTATTTCTTTCATAAACCTCCAACCATTCACCACACTAGAACCTCTTTCCTTCATAAACCCTAACCATTGACCGTATTACAACCCTAAAAAGTCCATTCTGAACAATGACCGGTTGCTTTCATTTTCTCAAAGTTTTAATTTTAAGACAAATAAGTTTATTTATTTACAATATGTTTGCTCAAAAAAAATCAAAAAAAAAAAAGAAAAGCTAAAAAATAAAAAAAAATCAAAAAGAAGAAAGATCAAAAAAAGAAAAATCATAGGGCTTGCACTCCAAGGTTCATTCAAGTTGCATTGATATAAAGCAATGTTTAGTGATCACCAAGTGAAGTCCTCATCATATCAAAAAGTCAAGACTGCGATAGTCTTTGAGATTTCTTTTTAAAGAGAGCCAAAAGTTTGTACTAGGACCATCACCAAGATCCAAAGTGGGGGCATTCCCTTCACCGCTCCTTCCACTTAAGCTTTGGAAAATTTGTCCTTTGTCTTTCCCATTCATATACCACACCCAGTCTATATAACCATTACCCTAACTCTGTCACCTTTCGCAACCTCACTCAGAGCAATCATTTGAAATACCGTTTCACCTAAAATGAGGAATTTCGCTCTACACCCATCTCATTCCCTTACTATATTCACATCCATAAAACCACACTAAGGCAGTTTCTCAACCCATTATCCTAAATTTACCCTTTCACAATATTACTTCAATCGGGGCAACCTTGTCCTTGTCAAAATAAGGGCAACGCCAAACTCCATGGGTTGAGACAAAATCTCTTGCTTTCCACCTTTTATTCCAAAGTTAAGTCATTCCCAATTCATCATTTTCTCTACGCCCTTAGCTGTTGTCACCACTAGACAGGGGCAAGTTGTTCATTCACTGTCATCAGAAGTCTAAATTGGGGCAGTCCATATTTCTTGGATTGGGGCAAACCTACCTTTCATGAATTTGGCAAAAAATCGTCATTCATCCCTTCATACCCTATACCTAGAACCAAGTTAACTGACTCATTCATCTCTATTTGCACTACTATACATCTTTACTAAACAATGCTTCAAAGAGGAAAAAACACAAGTTGATATTGTGACGCTGAAAATTCACTTGGTTAACTCTGTGGACCTAACTTCGGCCATCATGGGGCATCATAATGCAAGAGAAAAATAAGCGAGCTTGCAAATACAGCCAAGTACTTTCTCACATCAGTGTCTGTAAATAACAATCTTGAAATTGCGAAAGTTTGAATCAAATCTAATTTTTCCAAGGAATGATCAATATTCACCTTTGCTTCTTGCGTCTCATCATTACAACAAAAATGTTGCTACTCCACCATGCATTTATGCACTTCCTTTTATTCACCATAGTGTTTGCACTAAAATATTACATTTGCATCATATTCACATTCTCATTTCATGCTTTCATCATATATTAAGAAAAGAAACAAAAAGCAAAAAAGAAGTAAAGAAGCAAAGAGCAAAAAGAGGAAAAGTCACCCATTTTCATTCATCATTCCACTTAAAATCAATCATTGCAAGCGCATACATTACATGCATATCATATGCATAACATCAATTACTTTTCAATCGACTTCAAGTGTCGACCCCCTACATTCTTTCATTCATTCAATCAACGCGATGAGCATTGAATCCTATATGAAACACCAGATCGCAGTGTTAGCACAGAGTCTAGCATAGATCCTTCAGACCAAATCGGTCCTTCAGTTCAGTTCGGTTTAACATGTCAAAAGGACATCTTCGAACTCTACCTTCAGATCATAACGTCACCACTGACAGCGATGGATCCTTCAGACCCCCAGTGGTCCTTCAGATTAGCTATGTCTGCCTAAGACGTAGCGTAAATCCTTCGTGGTCAACATATCAATTCTAGATCTGATCTTGACCCTCATGACCGCAAAGACGTAGGTCACCCTTAGACTGTTTTATTAGCACCATAGCTAGTTGCAGTCCATCAGACCATTTTTGGTCCATCAGGCCTAGGCAGCCCTTTAGACCTACCGGTCCTTCAGTTTAATTCAAATCAATGCGCCAAGCATCGACTACGGATTTGACCTTCAGAGCCCCTGTGCTCCTTCAGAGCCCTAGTGCTCCTTCAGATTCCCAGTGGTCCTTATTTATTGCTTTCTCTTAATACACCAACTGTTAACCATTACTTGTAAATTCTCAAAACCCAACTTTCCTACTAATCGGACAAAATTAGTGTTTGTTTAATCTTTATTTCTATTCCTACAATGAAATCTTGAAAACCTTTTTTGTATGGAATATAAATAAAGAGGGGCAGCTGTCATACCCTAATTTTGTCCGCCCTCTTTTTACTATAGTCGTTTTTAGTTCATGTGTCAGGTCGTAATAAAAGTTTTTTTTGGGCTCATTGCCCGTCTCTTCTAATTGGGACTAATTTTACAAATTTGTTTTAATTGGGCTTGTTTCTAGTAATTCTTTGTAATTCGGCCAATTCCTTCTATTTGGGCCTATTTGGAAATGAGAGAGAGTTTGAAGGTTACTTATCCCATCTCTGGTTTTGGGGCATAAAGTGATTAATAAGAAAAAATTATTAAAAGATGAGAGAAATATTATTGACTCTTGGTTGAAATAAGCGGAAAAGATGTCACACGATGATGTCATTAGAAATGAATCAAACCCAAGGAAGTATAAAATAAACAAAATGGAAAATATATTGCCTAACACAATTACAATATCGAGCAAGGATGTCACACGATGTCATTAGAAAATAGAAATGAAAAACCAAAGGAACTCTAAAATAAACAAAATGGAAAATATGGTGCCTAACACAATTACAATGACCATCCGATAAATCTGAGTGAGTATACAAAACTCTCACGTCAACATAAATCAGTTCATTCGATTCTTCAATAGACTCAACATTGGCCGAATCACTAATGTTCAGTTCTAAGAATCTTCATACACATGATGTTTATTCTCCTTATAATAAAAATATCAGATGAGGTATTCATATTTCGGTAGTACCAATCCTATTTTTTTTTTGACAAGCGTACCAATCCTATCTTAATTTCTTTTTGTGAGTTATCATTTGATAATTTTCAAAAAACTAACTAGAGTATTAATTTTAATTCTTTGACATTAACTTCCATTATAGAAGGCTAAAAAAAATTACCTTATAAAATGGAATTTTACTTTTCTTTATTGGAGGTATCATTAATTATGGTGTATTTCAAGAGCCAATTAATAACAATAAGTAGAAAACATAATCTCTAATAATTAATAAAAAAGTAAAAATATATTCAATATTGTAATGCATATTTGTGGATGTCCATCTCCCTTAGTCCTTTCATATTCTATAAGATGCTCTATAACTCCCATGAGTAAAAGCCATTACTCATTGTTAGTGGTCTTAATTTGAGATTCTTATGACACATTATGCTAGACCATCCATATGCTTGTAATTTACATATCTTCTGTCCTATAAATATGACTCATGTAGCATAGTAAAAGGCACCTTCAAGATTAGAATGCAATGGCCTCTTCTTCTCTCATTCTCTTCTTCTATTTCTTCTTCATCTATAGTCTATTATAAAGGTTATATCTTACTCTTGTTTTGGTCAATTTCATAACACGTTATTGGCTTAATGCGTATCAATGTGCCAGCCTGCAAGTTTGCATGTTCCCAAGTAGAAATTGGAAGTTCCATCTCATAAATATTGATCATAAAATTAAAATTAGATGTCTAATGAGTGGTTCTTCAAGACCATTTTTGAATGAACTATGCTATGTGCTGTTCAATATAAATTCTAGTAGTCATAAAATACTTATCAGATATTTTCAAGATAATTTACATAATGAGCACTTACTCGAATTAGTTGAGCAAACCTCACAAACTTCTCGAATTAGGATCAAGATAAGATATAATTGATCCTCTTATAAACCAATGTGAACCAGAAGTTCAAAGAATAATTCATTTGCAAAATTTTGTAAATTATTCACCAGCTGCAATACGCAAAATAAAAATTGATTTCCCTATTAGACACTCAAACATTGCAAATGAATCTTAACCACGCATGAAGCATGTAGTTTAGTCGGTTCCAAAGAATAAAAATCCTAGAACAAGGAAATGAGCTTAGAAGAAAGATAGCCCAACAGAGGATATGGAAACTTCAAACGAGTAATTTGACATAATTATTTGTCAAGTTCCAGAAGAACTGATCAAGTACCTGAAATTTGATGAAATGAGATCTCAATAACTTATGTCAAGAATGAAACGCGATGGAACCGTAACAAAAAGTTTTTCAACTTTCTAGTCTGTACACCTGAAGATGTAAAGCTAATTAGGGTTGTTGTTCAAGAGTATTCGCACAAACTTAACACTGATTTTGAAGATAAATTCCAATGTAGTGAATTAAAGTAATTTTTAATACTTATTTTGTCTAGTAACACATGAATGGCTCAATTTACATATGATGGATGTGTTACTATTTATTTGTATGGATCGCTTGATAGTGATAATTATATGAAGATTCCTGAAGGATTTAATTTTTTGAGACATATTGTTCGGACTCTCAAGATGACTACTCAAATTTAATTAGTCTCTCCATGAATAATATAATTTGAACGCATGAGGTAAAATAGTCTCAATGCATATTCTAAAAGAGCATATAAAAATGACATCCTTTGTCCATATAGTTTTATGAAAAGATCTAGAAATGAATTTTCTATTATTGGAACTCCTGAAGAGCTTTCAAAAACTATAGATTGCTCAAAGAAAGAATTCTAGACGAATGACTTCAAATAATATTTGATGAATTGAGAAGTTGAACCTTACATAAATATCTTAAATAAATATTTCTGTGAAACAAAGTTTTGTCTCGACTTGAAGATTGATCAATTAGCTAATTGAATCATGACAAATTATAGCTATATTAAGTACATGACGTGTGTCTCAAGAGGATATCAAATATCTTGGTTTCGAAGACTTTAAATTACTGCGCACATATTACTAAATATCAACTGAATTGATATGATAGTATTATGTGATACTTATTAGTGAGATAGAATTTATCACAAACCAAAATACATTAAAAGAAACAAAGCTATATGTTTGTTTTATATATTCACGATAGAATTGAACCAATTATTTTATGAATATATGTTCATCAAATTAACCATGCAGATACGACATAATTTTATTATCCAGATCAAGTCAGTTATGAAATATCTGATTATTTACATATGGCGACGTTGATGCATCATCAAGATCTACACAGCAGTCTACAGTTATCACTTCCTCATATCTTGCTCAAATGCCAACAATTCATGGAAGAAGTCCCGAAGACAATATTGATTGTGAAGCTCAATTGAAAGGAAGATATATCACAAAGTATGTTGCTTCATATGCATCAGGAGGAGAAAATCCAAATGTTGGAATTCATATTCTTAACAGATTCTTCCAACAGAGGGAGAAAACTGTACTTTTTTTTTCTTCTCCATGGTTTTGTCCCATTGGGTTTTCCTAGAAAAGTTTTTTAACGAGGCAGTTCCCATTTAAAGGATACTGTACTTTTTTTCCTTCACTAGGATTTTTTTCCCTATTGGTTTTTTCCTAGTAAAGTTTTAATGAGGCATATCCTCAATGGACATCCAATGGGGAGTGTTATGAAAATTTGTGGATGTCCATCTCCCCATCTCCCTTAGTCCTTTCATATTCTATAAGATGGTCAATAA
Organism: Astragalus glycyphyllos; assembly: GCA_963573325.1. Classification (NCBI taxonomy): domain Eukaryota; kingdom Viridiplantae; phylum Streptophyta; class Magnoliopsida; order Fabales; family Fabaceae; genus Astragalus; species Astragalus glycyphyllos. The sequence continues at coordinate 19,630,800 of OY754309.1, forward strand.
CTACCATGAGTAAAAGCCATTACTCATTGGTATTGGTCTTAATTTGACATGCTTATGACACATTATGCTAGACCATCCATATATATGCTTGTAACTTACATATCTTATGTCCTATAAATATGACTCATGTAGCTTTGTAAAAGGCACCTTCAAGATTGGAATGCAATGGCCTCTTCTTCTCTCATTCTCTTCTTCTATTTCTTCTTCATCTATAGTCTATTATAAAGGTTATAAGTAACGTTGCTGGACCATCTGCACATGTAAGTAACGCTGCTGGGCCATCTAAAAAAGGCCATTCAGGTACGCAAACTGTGAAAGGATGCTATGCATGTTGATAATGGAGGACTGAATTCTAACTTGATGATTCTTCATCATAATCCAAGTCAATCTGAGATTAATATGGAGCAACTGAAGCGACCACCTGCCAGAATTGTGGACGACGTGGACGATATTATGAATGAATCTAATCAAAGCCAGGAAATACAATCCCCTTCAAGTGATGAAGTTGAAGACTTGAAGTAGTCAATGAGACTCTGTTTGCTGGTGTTTTTAGCAAACAATCACTAGTTTTATTAGAAGGTTTGTGAGATCAAACTAGAAAAATCTCAAAGCAATTGCCTCTGAATTGCGAGTGGTTTGTGTTTCAGAAAATGTAGAAAAGGGGACGATTTGCAATGATTAACAGAATCGAAAAGAAAAGAAGCAGTAAATGGTGCATGAATTGTAAAGAAAAGACAAATAAATTGCATTGAATCATAAAAGTGGTACACGATCACGTACAGCGATTCTTCCACTCGTTTTTCGCTCTGGCTTGGAAGTTAGAGTTTCAGGAATCAGGTTGTGTATTGTGATTTGCGACCTCTGTTTCTTCTCAGAAACAGTTATTTATACAAAGGAAAAGAGGGGGAAAAACTGAACTAAGTAACTGCCTAGAAATTTGAAAATTAATAACTGCTACTCCTACTTTCGACCAGAACCGCTCTATCACGCTTCGACCAACTGCTAGTCTTCAGCGCATAACTGCTCTGTTTTCTGTCTGTCGAAAGCTTGTGTCCATTTTCCTCTCTCTTGCTTTTGCTTCCCCGGAAGCTTGTCGAGTTTACCTTGCGCATGACCATTTTCTCTGTCGAAATAATTTGGTCTTCGTCGAAATATAAGTCAGGCCTTGTTGACCATTTTCAATGAAGCCTGTCGAAATTACAGGCTAACAAATTGCCCCCCAAAAATGTCTTTTTCGACTGAACTTGAGGGGGAAGAAGAGAAAGACATTTTTGAATTCACCATCGAAATAACTTTGCACTTGAGTAAAATAGCTGTATACCTGATGTCACCACTGTTAAGTGTTGTTGACGTTACTCCTATATTGGTGTATTACGTGGCCTTCAACGTTTTACTTCTCAGTAAATGCCTTATCTCACCATTTCCTATAAGGCTTCTCCAATTCTTCCACTTCTTTTACCTCATAAGTTGCCATCAATAATCCATATTCAAACCTTGAACTTGAACAGCCTGTAATTTCGGCCTTTGACTATGTTTACTAATTCTCTGTTTTAACTTTGAATGGTTCCACCATCTTCCGTTACGTTACTAACGCCGTAATTAAAGTGATGCCTCACTTCTCGGAACGCCAAACTCGTAACCAACTGACGCTCTTTCATACTTCTCCTTATAAATAGAAGAGTTTTGTTTCTCATCTTCACCACTCCATGATTTTTCCTCTTTTCCTTTCCCGTTCCAGGATCATTCCCTTTGCTTTGAGTCTTCCGCGTAACCTCATCTCTCATAATTGCAGTGAGGTTGCCTGGAGGTTCAAAGTGATGGTTTTTGATCTCTGCGAATTATGGCTTTGCTCCTTTTTTCTTCATGTCACTTGATCTTGCAACTTTCTGAGTTTATGCGGGAGACTCAAAGTGGGAGCAGGAAGATTCATCAATATCTCCTCTCTGAAGGGCTTCCTGAGGTTTACCAAGCAAGGAAACGCCCAGTTGAAAGGCTTACAAGCCTAACGCGCAGACGAAAGAATGACCCCCCGAACGACGGGAAGCGTCAACGTGGTCGAAGAAGACCACCCAAAAGAGAAGTTACTTGGTCGTAAAAGACCAACTGCAATTCAGCGTTTTATTTGTGCCTAGTTTATTTACCCTTTCGGCACTATGTAATTCACAAATGCCTCCTTTGGCACATGTAACTTGGCAACATTATAATGAAATTTCTTCCATTTTATTCTTGAGCAATTTTTATTCTGTGCTTTTGACAATGTTTTGGCAACTTAAATGCCATGTTTTTACGCTTTCTTTATATTTATTCCAGCGTTATTTTAACTTCTTGCAACGTTGGCTTATACTTTTTCAAGTATTTGCCATTTATACGCAAAATTCTTTCATCAGCGCCAATCTCTTTGACCTCATATGCGCCGTTTGAATAAACTTGTAAAATTTTAAATGGTCCTTCCCAACTTGGGGACCATTTACCAAAGACTCTATCTTTTTTATCCACAGGCAATAGGACCTTCCATACTAGATCACCTGAATCAAAGGCTTTAAACTTAACCTTTTTGTTATAAGTTTTAGCTACCCTCTCTTTCTGTCGAATAAGCATATCTAAAGCTAATAACCTTTCTTCGTCTAAATCAACCAATTCATCAAGCATCATATTCCAATAATAATCAGAGGGAATCTCCCACTGTCTTTGAATTCTTGTTGATTGTAGACAAATTTCAACAAGCAACACTGTATAGTGTCCAAATGTTAGCCTATAAGGAGTAGTGTTGATAGATTCTTTGGGTGAATTTCGACAAGCCCATAATGCTTGATCAAGGGTATTATGCCAATTTTTTGGTTTCTGTCCAACATGCTTTTTAATCAAATTAATAATAACTTTATTGGCAGCTTCTACTTTTCCATTGGCTTGCGCATAATATGGTGTCGAAGTTAATAACTTAAAACCATTTTCAGAAGCAAACTCTATCATTTTTCTACCAGTGAAAACTGATCCTTGATCTGTAGTAATGGTTTCTGGAATTCCAAACCTATAAATGATATGATTTTGAATAAACCTTATCACTGTTTCTTGATCAACATTGGCTAAAGGTATAGCTTCAACCCATTTGGTGAAGTAATCAATTCCCACAAGGATATATCTATGGCCCTTCGACGAAGTTGGCTTTATCTCTCCAATCACATCTAGAGCCCAACCTCTAAATGGCCAAGGTTTGACTATGGCATGCAATTCATTTGCAGGTACATGTTGTATCCCAGCATGCTTTTGACACTCTTGGCATCCCTTAGCAAATTCTATGCAATCTTTCAGCATAGTTGGCCAATACATTCCTTGTCGAAATAATAACCACTTCATTTTGTGGCCTACTTGGTGTGAACCACATGCTCCACTATGTGTGTCAGAAACTGCTAAATATGCCTCATTTTCACTAAGACATTTTAATAGTACTCCTTCAGGAGTCTTTTTAAACAATTCGTTTCCAATTATCACATAGCTCAAAGCTCTGTATTTTACCTTTTTATTGGTATTTCTTGTGGGATTTTGCAAATATTCCACAATAGGCCTTCGCCAATCATTATTGGTCATATTGTCAAGAGCAAAAATTTCTGCTAAGTCAAAGTCACCAAAAAATTGACGTTTTTCGACAACGACTAGTTCCTCGTTTGCGTTTGTTGCCCCCTCAGTTTTTGGTGTTGACAATAGTGACGAAGAATAGTCATTAGAAATGATTTTATCCTTTATTTCAATTAACTCTTCCAGGCTTTGTTTTGAAACTTTATAGCCTGAAGCAATTTGTGCCAATTCATTTGCCACTTGATTATCAATTCGTGGTAAATGTTCTAAGTGAACAGACTCCAATCTTTTTAACAAAGCATTGGCAACAACAAAGTATCTGATAAGGTGCTCTTTAATGCATTTGTACTCCCTTGTCAATTGTTTGACAACCAACTCAGAGTCACCTTTTATTTCGACATGACTTGCCCCCAGCTCAAGTAAAATTTCAAGGCCTACTATTAAAGCCTCATACTCAGCTTCATTATTGGAACAAACATCTCGAATTTTAAACTTATACTTCGTTGGAATGTTAGTAGGAGATATTATTAAAATACCAATCCCAACTCCATGTTTATGGCTTGAACCATCAAAGTACAACCTCCAAGGATATACGTCTACAAAACTTAATGTTTCTTCGACAACAGAATGGTCTACTATAAAATCAGCAACCACTTGTCCTTTAATTGATTTTAGAGGTTGATAAGTTAAGTTGTATTCTGACAAAGCCAAAGCCCATTTACCAATTCGGCTATGCATTATTGGTTTCGACAGCATATGCTTGATAACATCAAAATGCGAATAAACAGAAACATCAGCTGGTTTTATATATTGCTTTAACTTTGTACACGAGAAATACAAACAAAGGCACAACTTTTCTATAGGAGTGTACCTCGTTTCGGCATCATTTAAGACCCTACTGAGGTAATAAATGGCTCTTTCGACACCACTATCATCCTCTTGTGCTAACATGCTACCTATTGTTCTATCAGAAGCTGCTATATACAATTTGAGCACTTTGTGTTTAATAACAGGCAACAAAATTGGTGGTTTCATCAAATAAGACTTGATTTCGTCGAAGGCTGCTTGATGCATTGGTTCCCATTTGAACTCTTCTTCCTTCTTCAGTCTTAACAATGGCGAAAAAACTTGTGTTTTGCCACTTAGATTTGATATAAATCTTCGAAGGAAATTGATTTTTCCCAGCAACGACTGAAGCTCCTTTTTGGTCGAAGGGGCCTTCGTTTCCATAATTGCCTTAGTCTTATTTTGATTGATTTCAATGCCTTTTTTGTGCACTATAAAACCCAAGAAATCACCTGCACGTACACAAAAGGCACATTTTAATGGATTTAATTTCAATCCATATTTCCTCATTCTTTCAAAAGAACGGCGAAGATGGTCTAAATGACCACTTTCTGAGGAAGATTTAACCACCACATCATCTATGTATACTTGCATAAAATCATCAATAAAATCATGAAACATAGAATTCATGGCCCTCTGATATGTAGCACCAGCATTCTTTAATCCAAAGGGCATTACTACCCATTCATAAACACCCAATGCTCCCGGACATCTAAAAGCAGTTTTCGACACATCCTCTTCAGCAATGAAGATTTGATTATACCCAGAATAACCATCGAGCATACTAAGATAATCAAATCCTGCTGCTGAATCTATTAGCATTTCTGCCACAGGCATTGCGTATTCATCCTTGGGAGTTGCATTATTTAAATCCCTAAAGTCTATGCAAACTCTAAGAGTCCCATTTTTCTTTATTACAGGAACTATATTGGCTAACCATTCGACATACCTGGCAGTTCTGATGAATTTGTTTCTGAATAGCCTTTCGATTTCCTCTTTGATCTTAGCCAACACTTGAGGAGCAAATCTTCTTGGCACTTGCTTCACTGGTTTCTTCCCTGGTCGAATTGGTAATTGCATTTCCACTACTTCTCGACTTAACCCAGGCATTTCGTCGTAATCCCAAGCAAAGCGGTCTTTGAACTCCCTTAGCAATGTGATGACTTGGATTTTTAGAGAAGCATCAATATTTGCACTAATATAAGTTGGCCGTTTTATTGAGCCATTTCCCAAATCAACTTCTTCTAACGGGTCTTGAGCTTGCATATGCTTTGCCGAATCTCTAGGATCCTTTTCAAAACCTAATGGATCATCATCATAAATGCAGTGAAGTCTTTCATCTATGACTATGCCATTTCCTTCATGTAACTCACTGGCTTCGACAGCCATTGTTTGTTGAATAATTTCGGCCTCTATAGCCACGTTAAACTTGTTTTCGGCCATATAAGCCGTAATTTTGTCCCATGCATTGGGCACTGACATAAGAACATTTTCAAGAACCAGTGTTCCACCCCGTTGGTCGAAGAACACCATCAGGATAAACACTATCATCTCCCATTATTTCTCTTTCCCAAACAAAACCATAATTTGGGTCAAGATGAACTGAGGCAAAAACATTATCCGCAGGAACATATGCCTCATTAGAAGATGAACATGGCGCGATCTTCGCCATTTGTTTCTCAAAATTTTCCTTGGTAATTTGGTTCACATCAGCACGGAAGTAGCTCTGATCGGCTTCAACATACTCTACCAAACCATCTTCCTTCCACATCACTAAACGTTGATGCAAAGTTGAAGGGACAACACCAACTCCATGGATCCACTCTCTACCAAGGAGTAAATTAAAATTCGCTTTAGAGGCTATCACTAAGAACAATGTAGTCCTCTTTATGGAACCAACGATTAAGTCCACCTCAATGGCCCCCAAAGAATGGCCAGTTTTGCCTTCATAGTTGCTTAAGACAATGTTATGTGGCCTGAGGTCAGTGTCGAACTTACCAATCTTCTTCAAAAGACCATGTGGCATTAAATTCACTGCAGCTCCACCATCCACTAACACTTTGTTAATTCCAACACCATTGACTTTGGCTTGGACATACAGGGGTTTCAAGTGGTTTTGCATACTCATATCTGGCTTCTCGAAGGTAGCCATTTGGTCTTCGACACAACCATTGTTCATCACATAGTAACACATTGGCTTATGACGAGCCATATCCTTTGTAAAATCCTCTTCAACATCATTTGGTACTGTGATAACATCGTACTCAAGAGGCAGTATTGATACCACATTGCAAACAACATCGAAATCATCTTGAGAATCATCAAAATCAGACTCCATGTCTTCATCCATGTCGAAATCAGCATTCTCTTCTTTCACTGTTGACAATGGAGGAAATATTGTTTCAAGAGCAGGCCTTCTTAGCTTTTCTGTTACTACAGCCTTGCCTTTGGCCTTATTCGCTGCACACACATGACTAGCAACATCAGCATTCCTCTTTGTGGCAACTTCAGCTTTGTGAACCTCACTCTTCGCCACTATTATGCTGCGTGGAACTTGATTAATGTCAATCGTACTGCGTGGAACATGGTTATTAGCCAAATGACTTGGAACCTTGTTAATGTCAAAGTGTGCCTTCTTCTTCTGTTGTCTTTGGTAACGACGCCACTGTGTTCTAGTCATGGGGTTCTTACCCTTATAGTTATTCTTATAATTAAACTTAACAGCATCCGTATCTGGCTTGACAGCTTTAGCACGTTGATTATTGGGCACCCACGCTTCAACAGGAGCACTAGCACTTGGGACAAAGGATTTATTTGTTGACAGCTTCAAATACCCTTTCGCTGAGGACTTCTCCTTAGCAAATTGTCGTTTGCTTGTTGAAGGCTTTGTTGACACATTAGCCTTATAGCCAGGAAGATCTCCTTTTGCAAAGTCAAATTTTGGCCTGTTGTCAAGCCATTTTCTTTTACGTTGTTATTGACCCTGATAACCTTCGACAGCTTTAGCTGCTTCTTTGTCGAAGACAGAGCTGCACCTTGGGCAAAGCATAACTTCAGAGTTATTCCACTTACACCGATTGAGGAAATCTATCAATTCTTCCTCAGCCTTTGGATACACAGCATGTATCTTCCCATCATATTCTTTTAGGGTCACTTCCTGTTTCTTACCTTCAGCATACATAAAACCTTTTAATTTTTCGGTGGCAGTCTTGACACACTTAGGAGGGTCTGCCATTTGAGCATCCACCATGCCTACATCAGCTTCGACAGGTTCAGAATACATAACTTCAGCCTTAGGCAATGGATCAACATCAATCTGCATAGGAGCTTTCATTTTCTTATCAGCAAATTTGAGTCTCCCTTCGTCAACTGCTTTTTGCACAATATCCCTGAAGAGCACACAACGGTCAGTGTTATGTCCCAAAAAATTATGGAACTTACAATAACCCTTTTTCTTTCTTTGGTCAAGAGTTGGTATTTTAAGGCCTTTAGGCACTAATATTTGACCATCAGTTACTAAAAGATCAAAAATTTCATCACATTTAGTAACATCAAAAGTATAAGTCTTAGGCATAAATTTATCATTCTTAGGCTCTACAGGGTTATTCCCATTCGCAGGCCTTAATAATTTACAGGTATAAGGAGGACCAGGCTTAAGTTCAGCCACGTCTATCTCCTCTTCTTCGACATTCCTATATGTGACGTCGAATTCTTCTTCGACATATGCCACTTTTTCTTTTTTATGATACCTATTCGACCTAGATTTTTCCTCTCTAAGCCTTTCAATTTGTCGAACTCTATCAGCCAAATGGGCCATATCTCGCAAATGAGACGTGTCTAATTTCTTTCTAATTGAGTAATCAAGGCCACCAGCAGCCATTTCGATAAGCTCATGTTCAGGGACTTGTGTGAAGCAACGAGATTTCAACAGCCTAAATCTGTTTAAGTAATCATCAATAGTTTCAGGCATTTTGCACCGAACACTAGCCAATTCTTTAAGACTAATTTTCGACTGGCCCATGTAAAACTATGCATGGAATGCCTTTTCTAATTGCCCCCATGTGAACATAGAACCAGGGGGTAAGATCGTGAACCAAGTGAAAGCATTTTTAGTTAGAGAATTTGGAAAGTATTTCATCTTCAAATTCTCATTTTGTGCTAAGTCCCCAGCCTCAGTCAAGAAACGAGCAATGTGTTCGACTGTGGACTCATTTGTATCACCACCAAAATTAGTAAACTTGGGAACTTTCCATCCCCTTGGTAACTCAGTTTGTAATACGTATTCACATAATGGTGATACGAAGTTAGGCCTTTGTAAACCTATGTTAAGGCCATTTTGCGCCAAAATAGTTTCGACTAAAGTGGCTATATTGTTTTCTGCGCCAACATTGTGTTGTTGCACTTGTCGAACAACTTCATCAGCGTTCTGGTGTCTATTTACCAAAACTACTTCAGGGACGTGGTTTACTGCCTCTTGTAGTTCGCCTACAATTGTGAACGCTTCGACTGCAACTGCTTCTTGGGGGTTAACTGGCGACGCATTACCCGAAATAATAGGAACTTGCCTATTATTAACCGTTGGAGCCCCAAAGAAATCTGCAATCCTACTCATCTGATTTGCCAACATTTGGTAACTGTTATTGGTATTTTGAATCAATGGATTGAAAAATGTACCAATTTTTTGGGTAAGCATATTAACCATATCGTGATTACTCTCGTCTACTTGCTGTCTTAAGGCCAACAAAGACGTATTGGTTAATGCTGGGGGATTCCGACCAAATACACTCTCAGAAGAGACGTGTGTAGGGGAAAAGGTCGAAATATGTGGCATTCCAGTAGGCATGCCATACATTCCCAGAGGAAATGGGGGTAGATGCACGTTATTCAAACGTGGGTCTAAACTGTTTCCCATTGCCATGTAAGGGCTATGAAGCCCTGCACTTAACGGCAAAGACATAGGCAAAGATGCCATTTCTGACTGCGTTGAACCAACATTAGTCATTGATAATGAAGGGACGGTTGTCGACGATGATAGTCCTGCGCTAATGCTCGCAGAATCCATTGTTGTTCCTTGCCCTTGTGAAACCACAGGGTTGGAACTAGACGCATTATTCGTACTAGAACGAACCATTTTACCACTTCTTAAGTGCATACAACAGCGAATACAAATAAGAGAGTACGAAAATGAACAAAATCAAAGGCAAAGTCCCACTGGGAGTGCCAATTTGTTTGCTGGTGTTTTTAGCAAACAATCACTAGTTTTATTAGAAGGTTTGTGAGATCAAACTAGAAAAATCTCAAAGCAATTGCCTCTGAATTGCGAGTGGTTTGTGTTTCAGAAAATGTAGAAAAGGGGACGACTTGCAATGATTAACAGAATCGAAAAGAAAAGAAGCAGTAAATGGTGCATGAATTGTAAAGAAAAGACAAATAAATTGCATTGAATCGTAAAAGTGGTACACGATCAAGTACAGCGATTCTTCCACTCGTTTTTCGCTCTGGCTTGGAAGTTAGAGTTTCAGGAATCAGGTTGTGTATTGTGATTTGCGACCTCTGTTTCTTCTCAGAAACAGTTATTTATACAAAGGAAAAGAGGGGGAAAAACTGAACTAAGTAACTGCCTAGAAATTTGAAAATTAATAACTGCTACTCCTACTTTCGACCAGAACCGCTCTATCACGCTTCGACCAACTGCTAGTCTTCAGCGCATAACTGCTCTGTTTTCTGTCTGTCGAAAGCTTGTGTCCATTTTCCTCTCTCTTGCTTTTGCTTCCCCGGAAGCTTGTCGAGTTTACCTTGCGCATGACCATTTTCTCTGTCGAAATAATTTGGTCTTCGTCGAAATATAAGTCAGGCCTTGTTGACCATTTTCAATGAAGCCTGTCGAAATTACAGGCTAACAGACTCCCAACTCTTGGGAGGATCATGTTTCGGAAACAACGTAACCCCTTTGAGGGGAGGTGCCCTTCCTTGTAAAAGAGTGTTTAATGTTTCAGTGCTCTCCTAGAATATTTGGGGAGCCAAAATAGGATGGCCCAAAGGCACCTTAGAGAGTTGGTTAGGAAGTACCATCCTACTTGTTATTTATTATGGATACTCATGTAATCATGTTGCTTTTGTGAAAACAAAGAAGTTTTGGGATAGAGTGGGATATGAGACAATGGAGATAGTTGAAGCCTAGGGAGTAGGGACAGTTCGGAGGTATTTGGGCATTGAAATAATTGGGTAGTAACTTAACTGTAGCTACCACTGATATTCATAACCATGCAATTTCTTTGAAACTGACCATTGGAAATGAAGAGTGCTACTGTACAGGTATTTATGCTATAATCAATCTAATTTTAAATGTCTTTTTAATGTTTATTTTCATATAGTTAGTGTACCAATTTAGTTCTATTCTTGAGTTATTTTACTACCAAGTGTTTGTTTTTAATTTCAGGTCTAGCTTTGAAGAAAATGAAGGATTTGAGCTTAAAAAGAACAAAGACAAAGTTCCAAGTCAAAAAGAGAAGCAAAAAGCTGGAAAATACAAGAAAAGTCAAGCAAAGCAGTTTCTACCCGATAGTGGCACGGTCCGTGCTGAATTGACCAACTGTATCAGATTTCAAAACTATTACAATTTGCTCCTTAATGGCTTGTAATTCGACTTAGCTGATTTGTTCCCTTATTTTTCCTATATAAGACGAAATTTTGTGCGTCTAGGCATCCATTGTAATTGCAAAATTACTCTCAAAGTGAAATCAAGTTCTTTATGCATTTTATTTTATTTTATTTTCTTAAGTTCTTGCGTTTTACTTTATGCTCTTTACTTTTTAGCACTTTTATTTTCTGCCTCTTTACATTTTAGCTCTTACTTTCTGCACTTTATTTCTTTTCATTTACATTATAATTTACATTATGAGTCATTTACATTCAAGCAATTTATAATTTCGCAATTTACATTCCGTCCTTTATCGCTTTCCTTTAATATTCTCGTCATTTATAATTCATGTCTTTTCCTTCTTTTAAGTTTTTGTCTACTATGATCATGAGTGAGTAGACTCCTTTTAGTCTTGGAATTGTGGGACTAATCCAATGATAGATCCATAAACAATTCCAAGTCTAAACTCTATTTTTTTAAAAATTATATTCTAATTTAATCCCATCATTTTCAAAGTTTCATTCCAAATATCAAAACGAAGTACCGTAAGGAGAAGTTTTGATATTAGAATTAGGGGAATAAACAAGGGAACCAAAACATGAAAATAGTTTTGGGACCTTTGGGATAAAAGAGGCTTGTACTTAAGGGGTCTTGGCAATAATCAATCATGAAAATAGGTTTAGATTATTGGTTCGAGACACACTCTTGTATTCTGAAAGGAAACTTGAGTTACCATTGAATGACTTATCCTTAGAAATACAATTTTATATAAAATAGGGAATGGATGAGGGGTTGTGAGTTCACTATATCATTGTGATGAAACCACAATCCTAAGATGCTTTTATTTAAAAAATTTAAATCAAACAATCACTCCTTCTACTAAAATCATTCCTTTTAGCTAATCACAACCGCAAATATTATTGGTAATCACAAAGTCTCTGTGGATCGACCTTTTTACTACGAGATAAAAACCATACACTTGCGGCCTATCAAGCTTTTGACGCCGTTGCTGGGGACATTGTGATATTGATTGAATTTTCTGTATCGGTTCGGCTAAAAATCTTTTATTTTTCTTCTGTCAACTTTTGATTCTCTTTTCCTTTGAAATGTGAAGAGTCCGAAGTCTTGGAGAAATTGTTGAACCAATTCCTGAGATTGAAACATTCTTTCATAGAAGAAGAAGAGAATTGCGCAATAACCAAGAGATGGTGCAAATCAAAATCGTACTTTCAAAGAGTATGCTATGCCACATCTCTGCCTCAAATACCCTCTCTCCATTGGAAAGGTCGGAACCGTTTGAGGTGACCAATTCAGACAAATGTTCATTCGGAGTCCGAGCAGGTGAACTCTTAGGATATGTCGTAACTCATAGGGGTATTGAAGCCAACCCTTCTCAGTAGACAGGATCAAGCCTATGTTCCATCTCCACAAGAAAAATGCCAATTTCCAATGGTTCGAAGAATGTGATAAAGCTCTCGATGCACTCAAAGAGTACCTAACAGCATCACCGATCCTCACATCTCCAAAGCAGGGAGTTCGCTTGATCACACTTTACGGTTGCACACCCAAGTATAGGTTTGTCTCAAATAATAAATTTCTCGGAAGTTCGAGTGTCGAACCACAGGGATATTTTGAAGGAAAACGTATGCCAATCTAATTGTGAGGTTTGAAGTTTATATAAGACTAAGTACTAGAGCTTTGGGGTTCCACTTAAGTAAAATCATAGTGTTGTTTTTGGCTAAACTTGATAACTCAATTGAAATCTAACAATCAAGTGATTTCAATCGGAAGATAAAACGTTAAACACTTAGAAAACTTTGTCGCTTTTGAAAACTATCTTTGTAGTTGTCTTAAAGAGTTTATGTAACCAATAGTTGTTATGTACAACTAAGCATTCATTGTGCCATATATGTCTACAACAAATCAAAGCTTTCACAAAACAAAATCATTTTCATATCCCATTAAACAACTCAAAAGATTTAACATTGAAGATCATTTTGAAAACCAAGAACAATACTACTACTTTACAAAAGCTTCACCCTTAGCTCTAGCTAAGGATTTAGCTACTCATACTACAAAGAAAAAAACTCTTAGACACTAGATATATGCTATACTTCTGAAGCTAGGGAGTGATGCCCATGGCTTGCCAAAGCCCCCTTTATATAGGCTTGAAAATTGAGAACACTTGAATACTTCAAGACAGTTTTTTCAATGAGGGGCATTAAGTCTTCTTTCCAGATCATTTTTTATCTTCCCAATTGGATTTTCCATGTGGAAGTTATGGGCGAAATACTGCTCCTTGGTCAAAAGCTCATTTCAATTTTGACAGCTTCTCATGCCTAACTTCTTTGATTAATTGCACCATGAATTCAAAGTCTAATACATGTGGTCTCTGAAGATAAAATGAGGGGCATTAAGTCTTCTTTCCAGATCATGTTCTATCTTTCAAATTAGATTTTTGTGTGAATTATGGTAAATATAATTCCACAATGTGTACTGTGTAGTTTGAAATCTGGAGCATTGTCATAATGATCAAGTTGCATGTCATTTTCACCCTTGAATCCAATCTTTTCAGCACTTTGTTCCTGAATCAAAGTGGTAGATACATGAGTTAGCTAAGCACTACAACTGGGTCAAAACTCAACCAAACTTTGGACAGAATTGTTGTCTAGTATTATTGAGGTTCATTGGACTTCAAACTAGCAAAATTAGTTTCCTACACCCATTTATATCTTTAGTACATTGTCTTAGGTGTCCAAGAACATCAATATCACAATTTTTGAATGAGTGTAACTTAGGTTATGGCCCAAACATCAAGCAATACACATACTAATCATGTCCAATCATGCATATGCCTTCTATTAGTATAGAAAATTGGATATTAATAGTTAAGTTAGATAATACCTATTTATGCATAAATAAGACACAAATACTATAATACCATAACTAAATAGCACATAAAGTTAATATAACATATGCCTGTTTACTCACTAATCACACCCCCCAACTAGCTTATTACTAGTCCCTAGAGATAAAAGCGTGACACAAACTTTAATTTTTCAGTTCATTTCATATTACCAATCCCTCCTTCTAACATATTCAACTCAACAAACTATTGTATTCCGAATCTATTCATTATCCACTATTATCTAGACAAGTGGTTTAATAGTCCTCCTCTTTTGTGCTCAAGTAAAGTGACAAACGTTATGAGGCTCATATCATAAAAATACCACCTCAATGTTTTGCTAAGGCTAACAACTTTTAAAATTGGGCTTTTTATTAACACTTGTAATTTTTTTTTTTTGTGTTGTGGGAAAATTAGAAAATGGTCTGGTTCCCTTAAGATTTTCTCCTAACCCATGTAGCTAGCTTTGGGCCAATAAATCCCAGACCAGTTGGCCTTAGGTATTAGGTGTTTGATCACCCCTCGGGTTTAATTGCTCGAGTTAAGGAGTCTGGGAAACCAAACAATTAAACCAACTTATTATTATTATTATTTTGTTGGAAATTATATAAGTTAGAAGTTGGTATGATTTCCTTAAGATTTTCTCCTAACCCATGTAGCGAACTTTGGGCCAATAAATCCGAGACCAGTTGGCCTTAGGTATTAGGTGTTTGATCACCCCTCGGGCTTAATTGCTCAAGTTAAGGAGTCTTCGAAATCAAACTTCCTTCAAACCCTTGAGCTTAAGTATTAAGTATTATACACACGCACATATATAAATATATATATATATATATATATATATATGTATCAATTTTTTTTGCCCAATAATATAGCTGTAACCTTTTGCAAAACAACAAAATTAATAAAATTTGTCAATTTGCAACCCACAATCATTTGTCACTGTGTGTGTGTGAGATAAGGATGACTGAGAAACAACTACTAGATAATACATGAACATAATAGATATGAAATATGTCAAGTTTGTTTAATTGCACATGTTGAAGTTGAGTGATTCAAGTAAGGATAAAAAGTTTCATTTTTGATGCGTCTCAAGGGTAGTTGTTTTACCCCTTACTCTGCCACCATTTTTTTTATTAGTACTCTAAATATTTTTATTTTTATTATTTTTTTAACAAAACAAAATGGATTTTAACAAAACAAAATGAATATCTACTAATCCTCTCCCCCCAACTTAACTTACACATTGTCCCCAATGTTTCAAAGTAGGAGTTGCAAAAATTAGAAGATATTACCTGACACCATAGAAAATTGAAGAAATTAAACATGAAACACAAAAACAAAAATCTGCACATGATTAAAGTGACAACCGTAGTTGTGATTTTGGCTCACATCTTCCTCTGGTTTTACGTCCAGAAACGGCTTAAACGCCTTCTATGAATCGAGGATAAGCTTCCCATCCAATTTTCTTAAAAATTGGCAAACAGGGTCTTTTAAAGTCAGATTCCCAAGACTAAGTGTAGATTCTCTTCGGAATTGCCCCCACAAATCGATAATTTCACCTTGCACTGTTCCACAAGAATGCGTCTCAAGAGTCAAATGAATATCATCCAAAGACTCCTTACTCAGCCCATTCTTAATGAAATCTATCTTATCATATCGATTTTTGGAAGCCCAACCAATATTTCTACAACCAATATTTCTACAACTAGTGTTACATGTCCATCTCGAAATTCACCACCAATTCTAACCTTTGCTTCTATCAACCAACGTAAATCAGCTGGGATTCCCTTAATCATTAGTAGCCTTAATCTTTCTCACCGAGCATGGTAAATTTTTATCAAGTCATTTTTAACAAAGAAAGGAAAACGTTTGCTCAAAAAAGAAATAACCACATCCATATTACCAAAATGCATGCAAATTCTTATTACATTCACAAAAAAAAAAGCAAAAACAATACAAACAACGTTTTATTAAAAAAAAAACTAATACATCAAAGAGAGATATCTACAAACCAAGCCAATGCTAGCAATAGTGCAGTAAGTATTATTCTCACTTCTGGGAAGGGAATTTCATCAGATTTGAAAAACGCAACAATGATGTTGAAAATTGCCACAATGGTGAGGATGATGAGAAAGACGTGTTTCATTTTGTTAGAGTGGATGAGAAATTTTTTTGGTTTGGAAGGTGTTGAAAATGGGAAGTGGAATGAGGTTTTATAGAGAATGTTTTTTGAAAAATAGCCGTTTATAGCCGTTAACTTGAAGGAGAAAAGAGTAATCGAAATTTTTTTTGTTTTTTTTTTTTACAACTCAGTTTTTGTGGGCAACTGAAATTCCGACTTTGAAAGTCACGGAGTACTGAATCCGCCATTTATACCGGGAAAACAAAAATAAAAAAACAGAAAAATACTAAAAACAACAATAATAGAAAAGCAATAGAAAACAAAATAAAGAAAAATAAAGTAAAGACACAACAAAAGAAAAACAGAAACAAAAACAAAAACAATCAAACCATGTACAAAGGGTTAACCAAAGAGACTGACTCGATCTCTTTTGAAAAACTTTCAAAATACGCTTTTAAACGTTGACCGTTAACTCTGAAATTGTCACTATTTCTTGGATTCTCAATTTCAACAACTCCATTTGGAAAAACAGTTTTCACAATAAAAGGTCCTGTCCATTTTGATCGCAATTTACCAGGAAACAGGTGTAATCTAGAATTATATAAAAGAACCTTTTGCCCAATTTCAAAAGTTTTTCTAACAATGTGTTTGTCATGAAATACTTTCATTTTTTCTTTGTAAATTCTAGAATTTTCATACGCATCATTCCTGATCTCTTTCAATTCATTTAGCTGGAGTTTTCTCACTGAACTAGCTTTATCCAAGTGGAAATTAAACATTTTGATAGCCCAAAAAGCCTTATGTTCTAATTCAACAAGTAAGTGGCACGGTTTTCCAAAAACAAGGTGATAAGGGGACATACCCAGAGATGTTTTGAATGTTGTCCGGTAGGCCCACAATGCATCAGTCAATTTGAGTGACCAATCTTTTCGATTTGGATTGACTGTTTTCTCCAATATATGTTTGATCTCCCTGTTGGCAAGGTCTGCTTGTCCATTTGTATTTGGATGATATGGGGTTGACACTTTGTGAGGAATACCATATTGTTTCATTAAGTTTTCAAATGGTTTATTGCAAAAATGTAAACCTCCGTCACTTATTATTGCACGAGGCATTCCAAATCTTGAAAACACATTTTCCTTCAAAAATTTTAAAACAATTTTATGATCATTATTTTTGCAAGGAATTGCCTCAACCCATTTTGAAACATAGTCAACTCCAACCAAAATGTATTGATATCCAAAAGAAGGTGAAAAAGGACCCAAAAATCAATTCCCCAACAGTCAAAAATTTCAACGACTAAGATAGGATTTAATGGCATCATATTTCTACGAGTTACCCCACCTAGTCTTTGACACCGATCACATGATTTGCAAAATTCATATGTGTATTTAAAAAGGGATGGCCAATAAAATCCACACTGCAAGATTTTTACAGCGGTTTTTTTGGAAGAAAAGTTACCACCACATGCTTCTGAGTGGGAAAAAGAGATTATGCTTTGAATTTCATTATCAGGAACACATCTTCTTACTATTTGATCGGGACAATACTTGAAAATATATGGGTCATCCCAAAAGAAATTTTTTACTTCCCTGAAGAGTTTTTTCTTGTCTTGTGCATTCCAATGACTTGGAATTTGTCCTGTAGAGAGAAAATTAGCAATATCTGCAAACCATGGCAATTGTGACACAGAAAAAAGTTGTTCATCATGAAATGAGTCATTTATTGGACTTGTCTCAAAAGAATCATCACATGTGAGTCTAGAGAGATGATCTGCCACTACATTTTCAACTTTTTATCTTTAATTGTTATGTCAAATTCTTGGAGTAAAAGAATCCACCTAATCAACCTTGGTTTTGCATCTTTCTTTCCTAGTAAACATTTTAAAGCTGCATGATCAGTGAACACAACAATGGGTGAACCAACTAGATAAGATCTGAATTTCTCTAATGCAAATACTATGGCAAGTAATTCTTTTTCAGTGGTGGAATAATTCATTTGAGCACTATTAAGAGTTTTACTTGCATAGTAAATCACATAAGGTTTCTTATCTTTTCTTTGTCTTAACACAGCTCCTATAGCATAGTCACTAGCATCACACATTATTTCAAAGGGCAAAGTCCAATCAGGGGGTTGCATAATACGCGCAGAAATGAGCATTTCTTTTAGCTTTACAAAAGCATCTTCACAAGAATTAGTCCATTCAAATGTGGCATGTTTTAGTAAAAGATTGCATATTAGTCTAGAAATTGTACTAAAGTTTTTTATGAACCTTCTATAAAAGTCAGCATGTCCTAAAAATGATCTAATATCTTTCACTGATTTTGGTGTTGGCAAATTGGCAATTAGATCAATTTTGGAGCTATCAACTTCTATTCCTTTTGTTGAAACAATGTGTCCTAATACAATTCCTTCAGTCACCATAAAATGGCATTTTTCTCAATTAAGAACAAGATTTTTCTCTTCACACCTAGCCAAGACTTTAGCCAAATTCATAAGACAATCATTAAATGAGTTTCCAAAAACAGAGAAATCATCCATGAACACTTCAAGAAAGCGTTCAACCATGTCGCTGAAAATGCTTACCGTACATCTTTGAAATGTTGCTGGTGCATTACATAGTCCAAATGGCATCCGTCAATATGCAAAGGTACCAAAAGGACATGTAAAAGGTCCTCAAGTGTAATGGCAATCTGATTATACCCTGAATATCCATCTAGGAAGCAATAAAACTCATGTCCTGCAATTCTTTCTAATATTTGATCCATGAAAGGCAAAGGAAAATGATCATTTCTAGTCATTGAGTTTAGTTTCCTGTAGTTAATGCACATTCTCCAACCAGTTACAGTTCTAGTTGGAATTAATTCATTATTTTCATTTTTAACTATAGTTAGTACTGACTTCTTAGGTACAACTTGAGTAGGATAAATAATGTCATTATCAAGAAGCTTAATAACTTCATTTCTCAATACTTCTTTCATATTAGGATTTAGCCTTCGTTGCATTTGTCTAGAGGGTTTAGCATTTTTCTCTAAATAAATGTTATGGGTGCAAATTAATGGGCTAATTCCTTTTATATCAGATATAGTCCATCCTATTGCCTGCTTATGAGCTCTTAGTACTTTTAGCAATTTACATTCGTGTTCATGATTTAATTTAGAAGATATTATTACCGGGTATGTATCATTTTCACCCAAATATGCATACTTCAAATTTGATGGTAGAGGCTTCAGCTCTAACATTGGTGGTTGAACACTTGATGGACTTGGAACTTTTACAGATTTTGATAGTGGTTCAAATTTTGGCTTGCATTGATTAACCTTTGAACCCTGTGAAGTCTCAAACATAGAAGAAAACTCCAAAATTTTCTCATTAATCAAATTGTTAGTCAATAAATTTTCCAATGGATCAGAAAATGAAGTCATGAAATGTTCAAGGGTGTATTTATCATTTACATCAATTTCATATACTTCATCATTTTCTGGTGGTTGTTTGGAAATGTAGAAAACATTTAACTCCAAAGTCATATTTCCAAAAGAAAGATTCAAAACTCCATTTCTACAATTTATCAAAGCATTAGAGGTTGCAAGAAATGATCTTCCTAAAATGATGGGATGTTGAGATGTTGGATTTGAAACCGGATGTGTATCCAAAACAATAAAATCTACTGGAAAATAGAATTTATCAATTTGAACTAGTACATCCTCAATTATACCTCTTGGAATTTTCACTGAACGATCTGCCAATTGAAGGGTGATTGGCATTTTCTTTAGCTCTCCAAGGTCCAATCGTTGATAAACAGAAAATGGTAGAAGATTAACACTCGCACCAAGATCAAGAAGTGCATGTTCTATCTTAGTATTACCAATTACACAAGATATAGTTGGACAACCAGGATCCTTATATTTTGGTGGAGTTTCCTATTGGATGATTGAACTAACACTTTCCGTCAAAAATGCCTTACTTTGAACATTTAATTTTCTTTTCACGGTACATAAATCTTTCAAAAATTTGGCATAAGACTGAATTTGTTTGATCGCATCCAACAGGGGAATGTTAACGTTAACTTGTTGCAGAATCTCAAATATTTCAGGATTATGGTTTAACTTCTTAATTGGGTGCAATCGTTGAGGCAAAGGGGCAGGTAATGGCCTTTTTCTTGGAATGGAAATATCATCATTCTTACCTTCATCATTACCTTTATCTTGTAAGTTTGGAGTAGAGTCTGAATCTAGACTCTTGAGGGGGATTGTCTTGTCAATTGTTTTTCCACTCCGTAGAGTAGTGACAGAATTTACATTTTCCGGTGGTGTTTCAGTAGAGATGTGGCATTGACTAGCTGGGTTCTGTTGAGGTTGGGCTGGAAACTTCCCTTTCTCGATCGTTCTCAAGGAGTTTGTCAAGTTAGACAATGTAAGCTTGATTTCATTTATGGCTTGTGAAGTTTGAGTGTTTATGGTTGTTTGAGCTTGCATGAATGTTTGTAATGTTTCTTCTAGGCTTTTTATTTGTGGTCTGTTATATGGTATGAAATTATTAGAATTGCAGGTATTTTGGTTGGGTAAAGGTTGAACATTGTTATCATTCCTCCAACTAAAATTATGATGGTTTCTCCAATTTGGATTATATGTCTCAGAAAAAGCAAATGGAAATGGTTTTTTGAAATTAGATATTACATTTGCTTGTTCTTCACACATCTCCTTGAAAACAGGAATTCTTGGGCATTCATTTGTTAAATGTCCTTCAATGGCACAAATATCACAAATATCCTTGTTTTGCACAAATTTTACTTCCTTAGATTTCTTTAGTTCCATACTTTCAACCTTTCTAGCTAAACTAGCAATCCTAGCACTTAGATCATCTTCTTGATTAAGGTAATATTTTCCTTTGTTAACATTTTCAAGATTAGACCTTATTGAACCCACTGATGTATTTTCATTATACCAAGATTGAGTTTTATCAACTAGGTGGTCTAAATATTCAAGTGCATCGTCAGGATTTTTGTCCAAGAATTCTCCATTACACATCATTTCCACAAATTGTTTGGTTTCAGAATTTAAGCCTTCATAAAAGAAACTTACGGTCCTCCAATTTTCAAAACCATGGTGAGGGCAAGCATTTGGCAAATCTTTAAAACCATCCCAACAATGAAAATATTGTTCATTAGGCTTTTGGACAAAGTTTTTAATTTGCTTCTTCAAAAAGTTGGTTTTATGAATTGGAAAGAACTTTTTTAAAAACTCAGTTTGTACATGTTGCCATGTCGTGATTGATCTAGGTCTTAAAGAATTAAGCCATATTTTTCCTTTGTCTTTGAGAGAAAAAGGAAATAACTTAAACTTTATTATTTCTTGGGTGCATGTCGGTTCATTTAAAATGACACATATTTCCTCAAATTCTTTCAAATTTAAATAAGGGTTTTCAGATTCAAGTCCATGAAAATTAGGCAGTAATTGGATCATACCAGGCTTGAGTCTAAAATTCTGAGCATTTGGTGGATAAACAGAGCATGATGGAATGGTATTACGTTGAGGTTCTAAGAAATCATGCATGGAACGAACTTGTTGATTTTCATTAATTATTTCTACTTCACCTTCGTCCATGTTTTCATAATTATTATTCAAATTAGGTGCTTCACTTCTTATTAGTCTACCACTTCTTAAATCACGACACCAATTATGCATACAATTAACAAACACACAATATTTATTAATTATACTAGCTTAGATGCTATTTATATACAATGCAAAAAAATAAAAATAAAAGGATAAAGAAGAATGTACTACCTTTTTGAAGTCTTACCAAAGCAAGAGAATATTCACAAAGAGATGGACTGTCCTCCAAGGTATATCCCCGACAACGGCGCCAAAAAACTTGATCGCACTTTACGGTTGCACACCCAAGTATAGGTTTGTCTCAAGTAATAAATTTCTCGGAAGTCCGAGTGTCGAACCACAGGGATATTTTGAAGGAAAAGGTATGCCAATCTAATTGTGAGGTTTGAAGTTTATATAAGACTAAGTACTAGAGCTTTGGGGTTCCACTTAAGTAAAATCATAGCGTTGTTCTTGGCTAAACTTGATAACTCAATTCAAATCCAAATATCAAGTGATTTCAGTCGGAAGATAAAACGTTAAACACTTAGAAAACTTTGTGGCTTTTGAAAACTATATTAGTAGTTGTCTTAAAGAGTTTATGTAACCAATAGTTGTTATGTACAACTAAGCATTCATTGTGCCATATATGTCTACAAACTCAACCAAACTTTGGACAGAATTGTTGTCTAGTATTATTGAGGTTCATTGGACTTCAAACTAGCAAAATTAGTTTCCTACACCCATTTATATCTTTAGTACATTGTCTTAGGTGTCCAAGAACATCAATATCACAATTTTTGAATGAGTGTAACTTAGGTTATGGCCCAAACATCAAGCAATACACATACTAATCATGTCCAATCATGCACATGCCTTCTATTAGTATAGAAAATTGGATATTAATAGTTACATTAGATAATACCTAATTATGCACAAATAAGACACAAAATACTATAATACCATAACTAAATAGCACATAAAGTTAATATAACATATGCATGTTTACTCACTAATCATCCCTTACTGCTTTACCTGACGATTACGAGGATGCATGCAGCGCAGTCTTAGTTCAAGAACGGGGAAAAGAGCAACACCCTGTCTACTACATCAACATAATGTGGAGGAGCCCAGAGCAGAGATATCAGAAGATTGAAAAGGCAGCATACACTGTAATCTTAGCGGCAAGGAAGCTCAAGCACTACTTCCAGAGCCACCCAATAGTAATTAGAACAGTTCTCCAATACGCTAGGTACTTTCCAAACCGCATCTAACAGGAAGAACGGCTTCTTGGTCGGGCAGCTGTCCGAATTCGACATAAAGTATGAACCAAGGGGGCCGATCAATGCTCAAGTACTGGCTGACTTTATTGCCGAGCTTATGGAGGCCGATCTTGAGGCCAAACCATCAACCGAGCTTGTGTGGACTCTGTCAGTGGTTGGTTCGTCCAACTTGAGAAGAAGCAGAGTAGGGATAACCTTTGAAGGGCCAGACAATGTTCTCTTGAAGTAGTCACTCTGTTTCAATTTCAAAGCCAGCAACAATCAGACAAAGTACGAGGCACTCATCACTGGCATGACACTAGCCGCAGATCTGGGAATGAAACACTTGAAGGTCCGAAATAACTCTCTGCACGTAACAAGACACGTCACAATGGCGTTCAACACCAAGGATGAACTCCTCAGAAAATACTTTGATAAGGTACAAGAACTCAAATCCAAATTCAATTCCTTTGAACTAACACATGTCCCCAGGGAACAAAATGGCAGGGAGGATATCCTAGCCAAATTAGCCAGCATCAAGAAACCTGGATACAACCATTCGGTGATCCAGGAAACACTTTTTGAACCCAACGTAAATAAAATTCAGGTTCTCTCGACAGAGATCGAGCCTCAAAGCTCGATGACTAATATTATTGCTTACTTGTAAGGAGAACACTTGCAGCTACGGGAGGAAGATCTTAAAAAGCTGGCAAAGATCGCAAGCAAATACATCCTCATTGAAGCTGAGCTCTAAAATGAGTGTTCTCTGCCCCACTCCTCAAGTGTGTCTTGGATACAAAGGCGAAACAAATCATGAAGGAGGTGTATGTAGTAGTCATGAGGGAAGACAGGCCTTAGAAACCAAAATTCTGAAAGTCAGTTACTACTGGCCAACAATGAACAAAAACTCATGCATTATGTCAGAAAATGCGATAGCTGTCAGCGCCATGCAGCCGTGCCCAAAGCACCTCCTACCAATCAACAATCAATTGTTTCAACTTGGCCCTTCTCCATTTGGGGCGTGGATATCCTAGGCCCATCCCCTCCAGATCTGGGACAAGTCATCTGTTGGTGGCGGATAATTACTTCACAGCCGATTGCGACGATCACCACCCAGCGAGTAAAGAAGTTCTATTGGAAGAAGTTGATATGTCGGTTTGGAATCCCAACCACAATAGTGACAGACAATGGCACGTAGTTTTCCTCTCAAGTAGTAGTTGATCTCTGCAACATCTGAAACATATACAAAGCATTCACCTCCTTCGAGAACCCCCACACCAATGGGCAGGCCAAAGCTGTTAACAAAGTCATCCTGAACGGTGTCAAGAAATGGCTATATGAAGCGAAAGGAAACTGGGCCGAAGACCTACCTGTAGTATTATGGTCATACCACACTACCCCTATGTCTCTGATACCTGTCGAAGTGTTGGAGCCTAGCAGGAGAAGAGTGCTGACTGAGAAAGTTCCTGATGAAGGTCCACTTAGAGTCGACTTAGACCTCCTGGATGAAGTCAGAGAGATAGCCAAAATAAAGGAAGACGCAGCGAACAGCAAAGAGATATGAGTCCAAAGTCAAGCCCGAAAACATTAAAGCCGGCAACTTGGACCTGCGATAGTCAAGTCGAGTTGGAGCGACAGGAAAGTTGTCTGCTAATTGGGAAGGTTCCTTCAAAATCAAAGACATAGTCGGACCATGAGATTTCAAGCTGGAGAAAATGGACAGGGGGAATGTGTCCCGATCCTGGAACGCAGCCAAGCTTTGGTTCTACTATAGCTGAAGAAGCAAGCATCGGTTCTCACCACCAACTCCATCTTATTAATGTATCATTTGTATGCGGCAATATATAAGCCCCAAATGTACGCCACCATCATTATTGAATAAAGAGAATTGATTATCCAATAAAAAGAAGAATGTGCCATAACAAAAAAGTCTCGATAGGCAAAGACCGAGCAACGTCTCGATGTTGTCGTTAAGCAACGAAGACTCAAAGTCCTGACACGTGAGAGTGGAGCTAACGAGCCCACGCACCACCCTTGCGCACACCCATTCAGTTTCAAAGAAGTTCTCTTCTTTGAGGATCAGAAGGGAGCTTCCATCGTGTAGGCGAACCTAACGCACTCGCCAAACGAAGTCAACGAGCTCGGCACGATGTAAGAACCTTCAATTTGTAAGCGAAGTCAACACGCTCGACCAAATAAGCCAACGAGCTTGGCACAACGAAGGCCATTTTAACACAAGACCCGACAGGTGTAGGCCGACTGAAACCCGACATACAGCCCTTGGGCGCCAAAAACGGCCATTCAACAATAAATAATAAACACAAGATAGGTGAAGCAGGCCAAGGCATAAACACAAAAGGACAACATTACAGCCGAGTAGTATGTGCACAAGGAAGTAACACTAAAGAAAAATATCGTTGCGCGAAGGGAAAATTAAAACCAAGGTTAAATATTGCGAAATTCAAAATTTACAAATTTGAAATCAAAGATTGTTCGGATAAAGGCCACCAGAGTCGGAACACTAACAACGATATTACAAAGGAACTAAATGAAAGTGTTGCCTCTGAGTCGACGACATGCTCGGTAACCCCGTCTGCTCGAGCCTCCAGTTCGTCATCTTCGTTCAGAAATTGGTTCAAGGCACTAAAGTCCAGAGGTCCTGGTTGAGCATTCGACGCAGGTGTAGAAAATGAAGCTCAGTTTCCCACCTTCACCTGATTAACAATCTGACCATCAACTACAATTTTATCCACATAGAATTTAGGAACATCCGCCTCTGGATTAAGCACCCGCAACTGATCCAAAGCAGTCTCAAAGACCCTACCAAACTCAATGGCCACTTAAACCTTCAGCTCTTCAACCACCTTAACCACGTCTTCATCCACGGCAACATCAGGGAACAAATCAGATATCTTCTTCAAATCTCCTTTGGCCTTCTCAACCTCTTCACAAGCCAGTTTCATGCCAGTCTCGGCAGACTCCAAGCAAATTGATAGTTTCCTCTTCTCCTCGGTCAAGCTAGACACTCTGCCCTCCAAACAAACTTTCTCCGCATCCCACTTTTGAAGGTCTTGCCTCAAAGACTCCCTCTCTTCCTTACAAAATTTTAAAGCTTCCTCGGCTTCTTTCAAACGATCCTCCAACCGACCATGCTCCCCGATAGTTTTCTTATGGGAATCCTCGGCAAGGTGAGTACGTAATGAAGCCCAAAGGCTATAAGTGTTCAGCTCTCTTCCTACACTTGAGGAAGTTCCTCCAAGACATGTCAGCAGAAACATCACCTCCGCCAGTCAAGCCGATCGCTAGATTAGCAGAAGGACTAGTCTTGGCTTTCTTTGAAGGATGAAACTCGGGGGGAGGTGGAGGCTGAACCTTGCTCTAGTTACCAACAATTTGACGGTCGACCTGAGTAGGACTACCATCGACATCGGGAGATACAACATAAGGTGGAGGAGAGCCAGAAAGAGTGCTCGGAAAATAGGGAAGTCCTTGCCTCTACTTCTGCTCAGCACGAATCCGCATCCTTTCTTCAACGCTGATTGGGGACATTCCTAGATCCGCTGAAAGAAAATAAACCCCCATGAGTCAAAAGAAGGGGGAATTACTTAGATATCCGATCAACTATTTGGCCTCATCCACCAAGTCAATCAAAATAAAGGCCTTGTGGAACACACCCGATTGGACATATGACCAAAGCCGGTCAATCTCTGCATGTTCGGCCACACTCAACAACCTCCTCTCAACGGAATACTTACACCGAGGATTACGGGTCCAGTGCAACAGAAAGAGCTCTTTCCCAGACTCATCTATCAGCAAGGGTTGATCGTTCAGCCCTGCTTTTAGTCGAAACCACTGCTTCTTAAATGACTTGTAACTACTCTTATAAGTAACCATGACAGGGTAGTGACCTTGACTGCACAAAGAAGTCCACTGCTGACGTTTCTTGACCGAGGTTTTGAAGAAATGCAAAAACTTATAGGATGATGCCTCAATACCCAGACACTCGCATAAGATCTCACAGGCTCGCATATACGCCCAACCGTTCGGATGCAGTTGAGAAGGAGCCATTTTGATCATCCTAAGAACGTAACAGTAGTAGGGAGAAAAGGGAGCCCGAATACCTAATTGCTCAAATATGGTTTTATATACATAGGTGAAAGGCACAAGCCTCGGTCCAGCGGGATCACAAACCGCCTCCTCCAAGGAAACAGGGCGCACTACAGCCGAACCATTGTCTACTGGGTGGCATAACAACCTATGAACATCGGCCAAAGACTTATCGGTAGCAGCTTGGAATATGAATCTAACACCTCTTGGTCTACCCAAGACCCCTCAACATCGGATTGACTTCCCTTGCGATCAGAGTGGTCCTCTTCGTCCATGGGAGTGGATTGTTCCAACCCTGGTAATTGAGAGGAGGACTCACTGTCAAAGAAGACAATGTTTGGGTTTATGCATCAGATAATAAACACAACGTTTGGGGACGCAGGAGGGTCTAGAACACTTATATTCAGAGGTTACATCTCTTTCATTCCCACTACTTATTTCTATAACAACCATCGTTTACGGGCCAAAGAAGAGGAAACCAACAAACTGGAAGTAAACAACAAGATGAGGGAAGATAATTGGCGCACTTGAGGAAATGTTGCACCCGAAGATGAAGATGAAGCAACAAAGGAAAAATGCAGCAGGAACAGAAAAAAGAGAAACAAATTGTGAAGAGAAAGATGTAAGGCGAAGGAAAAGGGGAAAAGAGAGAAATGAAGAAGTTGTGCAGGTTTTAAACTTTTTGATTTAAATTCCTGAGGCGGAGCTGTTCGAATTTTGCGAAAGGGGGACGTGACAAGTGGCGTCTCCTTAATGAGAGTACCAAGACACGCGACAGTTCCGAATGATGTCATTATGACGTTTCCCGCAAAATCAATCAAACGTCACATCAATCAAACGACCGGTCACACGTCATCACCATCATAGTTTGGTTACAAGGACGTTCGGCAAAAAGAATAGTCCGACCAAATAAGAATCAGCTGCGAGTTTATTCGATGCAGACAATGGATCGGCAAATTAGAAACCTGAATAAGGGAAGGTATTTATCTTTCAATCGAGTTTATTCATTTATCACTTCATTCGGTTACATCAATACATAAGCCATTTAGTTGCAATCGGCCTAATACATAAATTACAAAGTAAGTACTGGCATATCCTTCAGCCTGTCTGGGTCGATCTCTTTTCTTGTTGAACATCTTGCAGGTCATGCGCCAAGAGAGCAGGTCTCCGAAAGTTTTCCCAACCGATTAAAATGAAGCAGAAGAACCTTAAGCTTCCATCGGAGTTCCTGCCATTGAAATCCGGAAGCCACAAAGGACAACCGAAGGATTCCCTACTAAGGGAAGCCGGAGAGCACCGAACAGCCGGCGAGTGGCAACCTGAACCTGCAGGCACACCACGTTTTGAGTCTTCTGCATAACCCCACGTCTAGAATGATGACCTCGTCAGGAAATATACACAACTCACGAATATCAACAACTTCCATCTGGAAACTCCTGGCAATCCCAGCGCAACAAAACTTGTAGGGGTTGCACAAAAGAGTCAAGAAGGGAGGAGCTATCCCAACATCATGAAGAACTGGAGCAAGAGGAAAAGCCATAGTTAGCAAGAATTAAAACCCAAACCCCTTCTTATATAGCAAGGGAAGAGCAAACTTCAATGGCATGTATTTATGACAGCACAAAAACCAACGCCAGTCAAAATGCAAAACTGCCAATCAAAATGAAACTCCCAAGAAGATAAAGTCAGACAAAGCAGTCAAGTCAAACGTATTATCCGGATACAGGGTTTGCTCCTGAGCACTGTAATTGGCCGCCTACTACCGAGGGACTGTAAGGCACCAAGCACAAACCGAAGCTACCTTATGAAGAGTGCCTTCGCACTTTGTGCTCACCGCTCGAGGGACTGTATTCACAGATGAGCCGACCACCCTTGAGGGTTCGGCCCATGCTCCCTCATAGCCAACTCGACTGTCTACCGAGCGAACAAGACAGAACATCTGGGAACTTCGGCCGACCTTGAGAACGAGAGACTCTTGTAACACTGCAGACTAAGGGACTCTGCCCCCTTCCCAAAGCTCGGCTATGCCTCATTGCTCAACTAGGGGACAATAGACAAGATATATATGGAAACCCCTATAATCTCGCCTCTTGATCCACTACAACTATAATATGTAATCAATGTCCTTTAACACCATTATGTACTATATAAACTGCCCTTGGAGGCTAATAGATGGATCCCATGTTAAATCTCTAGCTCTATACTCAGTCTCTATACTCTCACTATCATTCTCTATTATTCATCATGTTCTAGCTAAATCCTACTCAAGGAACTAGTTAGGAAGACTACCAATTACATGTTGACACATTATTAAAAATAAATAGTCAATTAGTAACCAACAATTAGTCAATTGGTAACCAATCATTGCATGAAATGTGATTGGTTGTGGTTGTAAAGGCCTAATGTATGTATATCAATTAAAGGCTCAGTTATAGTTTTGGTCCCCCAATTTTTACAAATTCAGACATTTAGTTCCCATATTTTAAAACTCAGACATTTAGTTCTCCTATTATAAAAAATTCAGACATTTAGTCCAAATGAAGGATTTTTATTTTCTTGTAGCTGATGTGGAGGCATGTCAAAAGGAAAATAGATGATGTGGACCTCATTAAATAATGTGGCACTTGACATGTGGTTGCCATGTCAAATACTGAACCACATAAGCATAGGAATCATTGTGTTTTAAGTAAGTTTTAAAAAGTTTTAAAATACGATTTCAAGTCATTATTAAAAAATGATCCAAATTTATGGGTGTGTATATAATTTATGATTAATTGTAATAGCAATAATAACATGAAAATAGTATTCAAATATATCTACATACTACCAAGTACACCAAATTTTGGTGCCTTTAAAAAATGGGGCCAGGGCGGGAGCCCATGCTCGGGGCCACCACTGCATTCCTTCTGTTCCTAACTAGATCCTGGGATTGTACCAAGCTTAGAACACAATGAATATGACGAGATAGAGAGAGAGTATAGTATGAGATTATGAGACAAATCGTGGATCCTTTCACTAGCCTCAAGGACATGTTTATATAGTACAATTAGTAATTAATGCTAGTCAATACAATACATAATTGTGGCAAGATTCACAGAATAATTATAGGACTGTCCATAAATAAATTTTGCTTATCTTCGGTTACTGGCCGTGTAACACCCCCCTTTTACTATTACAATTAAATAGACAATTATCAGAGTCACCTCGAAGGGCGCTACATTTTTCACCATTTTAAAAAAAAGAAAATCTCCAAAATAATTTATATAAAAGAAATCACCAAGCAGCGTAAATATTAACCAGTTTAAACATCTCCAGAATTAACAATTAAAGACATCTCCAAAATAAATTAAAACAATTTCCAATAACTAAAATAATAGTTCAAAACGATAACTAACGACTCCCCGGTGCTACATATCAGAGCTGACACAGACCCAAACGAGAGAGGAAGCAAAACCTAGCAATTCCTCCACGAGCACTAGCGATCACCTGCAGCGTTGCCGCATGAGAGCAACATTCCAAGCAGAAGGGGTGAGTCTAACAGAGATAATAAGCAGATGATAAAAATATGCTAGCATCAGGTAACTACAGCAACACAATACAATTACACCATATCACAGCACCAGATACCAAAGGAAAAATCCATTTGACAGTGAACCACAAAAATTATAACATTCATAGACAATGGGATGATATGCAACCCCTCCAGTGGGCATATGCATGCGGTACCGATCACCAAAATGAGCCACGACGGGCATATCACCAATAAACACCAGAGGCAGAGCCTATATCACCAAAACATGCATATGACAATGCGACACCATGATTATGCACCAACTCACCATAACAAGTATTTAAAATAAATACTATATCACCAGAATCAAAACAAATGATTTCACCAAAAATAGCACCAAGTTGTAGCATCACAGCTACCACTAAACTCTCCTGAGCATACCAGCACCGCACCTGAAATATTAACACCAGACGGCTCCACAACGCGGACATAACGCACGCACACCACGCACAAGACTGGCGCACAGCGCCTAGGCACATCGCACCTACTTCAGCGAATTAATTAAAATAGCAAACGACATCGGATTTCAACAAATAAAT
The DNA here is from genome assembly GCA_963573325.1 of Astragalus glycyphyllos. Lineage (NCBI taxonomy): Eukaryota > Viridiplantae > Streptophyta > Magnoliopsida > Fabales > Fabaceae > Astragalus > Astragalus glycyphyllos. The sequence continues at coordinate 19,661,962 of OY754309.1, forward strand.
ACTTGTTGGAAAGCCCTATGGGTCTGGTTATCATCCCTAAGTTCAGTTTTTGAAGGAGAGTGTCCAATAGGTACAGTTTTCGAAAAGCACACAGGCTAGTTGCAAAAGAGGACAGTTTCTGTCCTTCAAATTCAAGCAATTCCAAAGTGACCAAAACTCAATCAAATTGCATGAAACTTGTGCATAAACTGGGGAAAATTTTGTCTAGTTTTCAAAGAAATTGGATTCGTTCGAAAAGGAGTTCTTTTGAAAACGTGGTAACCAAAACACTGACCCTGTGTCCAGATTGTTTCCATAATCTTACTCTAACTTGTGGAATTCATATCTCGAGCTACACAACTCTAAACGCAACCAAACCAGTGCCAAATTAACAAGCATTAAGTTTATTTTCCAGAAAAATAAACCACATAATTTTTCGGTCAATACAACGTTCCCAGTCACCGAAATACCGAATCTATACCCAAATCGTTTCCAGAATTTTAACCTAACTTGTATCGCCTATAACTCGAGCTATACAACTCCGAATTTAACGAAACCAGTGCCAAAACGACCGGCGTTAAGTCTATTTTCAAAAACAATCAACCTCATAATTTTTGGATCAACCAAACAGCGCCAGTTTTAGAATAACCGAACCTGTGTCCAGAATCGCTAAATTGCCAAACACCAAACCCTAACGGCAACGATACCGCAACCACCACAACAAAAACGACAATTCGACAACGCGACAACAACAATCAACCACGCACAGCAACAACAAAAACACGAACAATAACAACACCATCATCGTGATACAAGAATCACGCAACAACAAATAACGAAACAAATCACAATAACGTGCAATAATCATCAAAGCACCAATCTCAACGAAAACACGATATGCAACAACACGAACAATTCAACAAAACCCTAGACTACCCACACATAATTATCATCAACCCATTATCAAGGTTAAGCCCACCCTTACCTCAACTATGGTGGCGCAAACTCCCTCCTAGCCTCGTTCCTCGATCTCCGAATACGGCGACTCCCCCAAACTGCAGCTTCAGTGCGAAGCCAATATCTCTCTCCTCAGAACTCGTTTCAAAGATCCGAACGGTGAAAGTGTAGAACTATATCTTAAGAACCTTCTGCCCAAAAACGAAGACGATCCAACGGTTAACGAAACCGGAATCTCAATTTTACGGTGACAGGTTTGAGAAAAACGGGAATTGTTTTCTCTCTTCTTTTCTCTCTCTTTGGTGGCTGCTCTAATCCGAAATTCCTCTCTCTCTCAACCCTAAATTAATCCTCTCCACTTATAATAAGTGAGAAACATAATGGGCTAAATTATTTGGGACTTTATCCACATAGGAAGGGAGCCCAATGCTATTTTTAACTAGCCCACAACACGTGATTATCATCTAACTCGTTTTCAACATAGCTACTACGCCCATAATTTCAATTCTTACAATCATCCTACGGCAATCCAACTTCGAAATAATTTGATTAAATTTTAGGGCGTTACAGGCCGAGCCAAGTGTTACCAAGTGGCTTCAGTCTCAAGAGGGGGGGTGAATTGAGATTTTTGAAAACAGTTCCCCTTTTAACGACTTAGTTTGATTTTCGCGCAGGTTTATGAAATAAAGGAATTAGAACGTAAAATAATAATGAACACGAGAGATTTATACTGGTTCGGTCACCTCCCAGTGACCTACGTCCAGTCCTCACAACTCTTTGTGAGATTTTCCACTATCAAAACAAAGCTTTCAATCGGGTGCTTTAAAACCCTTACAGACGCAGGCGCTCTTCACCTAAGATACCCCACCTAGTGCAAGAGCCCTTAACAACAATTACAACAAGAGATACCCCACCCTTGTTACAATCAGAAACCCTAGAGAGATACCCCACTCTCTAGTAAAAACCCAATACAGTATTACAACAAATTACAGTAACAATGAAATAACAAATACCTCTGAGAAGGTGAATAGAACAACTTGAAGATCCCCAACCTAACCCTTGAGAGAGATCAGCTCAAAGTGATGAAGAACGTGAAATGAGAAGTGTGACAGTGAGGGAGTTCGCGTTCTGCGTTTTTAGAATCGTAGGTTGTGTGTTTTGATCGTAAAACCTAGGTCCTATTTATAGAGTTTGTAAAAATATGACCGTTGAAGCAATTTATTTTATAAGTGAGTAATCGATCATCTTCTTTAAAAACATAGGATCTTAATCAATTGTGTGCTTCTAAAAACAAGTTGTGCTTCCAAAAAATAGGTTGAGAATCGATTATGGGCTTTAAAGAAATAAGAAAGGAATCGATTTTGTGCTTTAAGAAACAAGAAGGGAATCGATTGTTTGCTTAAAAATAGGAAAGTCATAAATCGATTAGGAGCTTCCAAAGGACAAGCTCAAAATCGATTGTTAGCTTCAAATACCAAGTTAAAATCGATTATAGGCTTCAAAATCAAGTTGTTTTAAAACTATAAGTATATAATCGATTGCTTGCCTCCAAACAAAGTCCATAATCGATTTCTTGCTTCCAAAAACAAGTCAAGAATCGATTGCTAACATTCTTGTTTCCAAAAGCAAGTCAACAATCGATTGCTTGCTTCCAAAAGCAAGGCAACAATCGATTGTGTGCTTGTTTATGAGTCCACAACAAGCTGACAATCCATTATGTGCTTCCTTTTTCTCATTTCTCATATAGTGATCGATTATATGCTTGTAATCATTTGTGTCTAACCTATTTAGCATGCTTTTATCAAGTGAAAACAGATATGTTAGGTTTGCTTGTGTGAGTGCTAGTGTGTTGATTGATTTGAGCCGATTCTCAAAAGCGGTTTACAATTCATTCCTAAGACACGACCCAACTCCCTAGGGACTACTACCCTTGACACACTTACTTCTTGAGTTGGTTGTGCCTTGAAGTTCCATTTGTCACTTTATCTTAGATTATTTCATCATCAAAACTTTACCTGCAACACAAGATATCCACACCAAGTGACAGAGCCGAGCTTCGAGAGAATGGGGGAGTCCCTTAGTCTGTAATATCGTGGAGTCCCTCAGTTCTTAAGGCGAATCTAGGACTTCGAAGAGACAGTCATGCCAGCCAGGAAGTGACGTGTGACTGAACCTTCCAGAGTGGTTGGCTCGACTGTGAACGCAGTCCCTCGAGCGGTGAGTATGTAGTACGGAGGCACTCATAAGACAGCTTCGGCTTGGATGTTATTCCTCGCAGTCCCTCGGTCGAGGGAGCTTGTCTTTTGTTGTCAGGACTTGACCGTTTCGTCTTTCACTTTTCGGGAGTTTCATGTTTGACTGGTCAGTTTTCCATTTTGACTAGTGTTGACTGGCGTTTGTTTTTGCGCAATCATAAATGCTCGTCATGGGAGTTTGGTCTTCCCTTGCTATATAAGAAGGGGTTCAAGTCCTCACTTTTTGCTATCCATGGCTTTTTCTCTTGCTACAATCCTTCGTAGTGTTGAGATTGCTCCTCTCTTCTTGAGTCTTCTGCACAACCCCATCAAGCTTTGGCGTGTTGGGGTTGTCAAAAGATTCATGATGGGGGTTATACATCTTCGGGTTTAAAACTGGCAAAACGGATTTGTTCTGCTCTTTTTGCATTCCTTTGGTTCGCATTACCTTTCAAGTTTGTGCTCCCATCTCTCTAGAGTCTTCATTTCCTTCCACTCTTCTGGTTCATTTGTTTCCTCTTCTTCACCTTCGTGTGTAGCATTTCCAAGGTACGAAACTCCTTTCCCTTTTCCTCTGTTCTTCGTTTGTCATTTGTTGCATCTCTTGTTTTGCCTAAAAAAAGAAAATGGTGACTGTAATAAAAATGTTTCTCAATAAGAACTTGCTAACAGATTTTGCATCATTGTTAGGTAAAGCAACCGCTTCAACCCACTTTGATACATAATCTACAGCAACAAGGATGTAAGAGTTGCCAAAAGAGGGAGGAAAAGGTCCCATGAAGTCCATTCCCCAAACATCAAAGAGTTCAACCTCTAAGATGTTTGACAATGGCAGTTCATTTTTATGTGATATATTCCCACTCCTCTGGCAACTATCACATTTCTTAACAAACTCATGAGCATCCTTGAAAATTGTAGGCCAAAAATAACCAGATTGAAACACTTTTACTGCTGTTCTTAAACCTCCAAAGTGTCCTCCATATGCTGCAGAATGACATTGCTGCAGCACTCCTTGTTGTTCTTCATCAGCCACACATCTTCTTAGTAACTGATCAGGACACTTCTTATACAGATAAGGTTCATCCCAAAAATACTGTTTGATTGAGTGGAAAAACCTCTTCTTTTGCTGATAATTCAAATCACATGGCACCACTTTGCTTACTAGGAAGTTGACAATGTCTGCATACTAAGGTGCTGCAGCATCAGGTGCTGTAGCAGCAACAGCTAACAATTGCTCATCAGGGAAGCTTTCCTTGATTTCTCCAAAATGATTACCTGCACTATCACCTTCCAATCTAGACAAATGATCAGCAACTTGGTTCTCCACCCCCTTTTTATCTTTTATTTCCAAATCAAACTCTTGGAGGAGGAGAACCCATCTTATTAGCCTAGGTTTTGCATCTTTCTTAGCAATCAAATACTTAATGGCAGAGTGATCAGTGAAAAGAATTACTTTTGTGCCAACTAAGTATGATCTAAATTTATCAAATGCAAAAACCACAGCTAATAATTCTTTTTCAGTGGTAGTGTAATTTAATTGAGCTTCAACAAGTGTTTTGCTAGCATAATAAATAGAATGAAAGACTTTATCATACCTTTGGCCAAGGACAGCACCTATGGCATAATCACTAGCATCACACATGAGCTCAAAAGGCTTGCTCCAATCAGGAGTCACTATCAATGGGGAAGTAACTAGAGCATTTTGAAGTTTCTGGAATGCTGCAGCACATGAGTCATCAAACACGAATGGAGTGTCATGCTGCAACAACTGACAAAGTGGCTTTGAAATTTTGGAGAAGTCCTTGATGAACCTCCTATAGAATCCTACATGTCCCAAGAAACTTCTAACACCCTTGACATTTGTTGGAGGATGCATCTTCTCAATCACTCAACCTTGGCTTTGTCAACCTCAATTCCCTTCTTTGAAATTTTGTGTCCCAACACAATACCTTCTTGGACCATGAAGTGGCATTTTTCCCAATTCAAGACCAAGTTGGTTTCTTCACATCTATCCAGAATCTCTTCTAAGTTGTCAAGGCACAATTGGAATGTTTCCCCAAAGACAGAGAAATCATCCATAAATACCTCCATGGATTTTTCAATAAAATCAGAGAAGATTGACATCATACACCTTTGAAATGTTGTTGGGGCATTGCACAACCCAAATGGCATTCTTCTAAAAGCAAAAGTACCATAAGGGCAAGTGAAAATTGTCTTTTGTTGATCTTCAGGCACTATGGCTATTTGATTGTAGCCAGAGTAACCATCCAAAAAGCAATAGAATTCCTTGCCAGCAAGTCTATCAAGCATTTGGTCTATGAATGGTAGAGGGAAATGATCTTTTCTGGTAGCCTTGTTGAGTTTTCTATAATCCATGCAAATCCTCCAACTAGTAACTGTTCTTGTGGGAATAAGTTCATTCTTCTCATTGGCTACCACTGTGACCCCTCCTTTCTTTGGAACACATTGCACAGGACTCACCCATGCACTATCAGTGATAGGATACACAATGCCAGCATCTAACCATTTGATAATCTCCTTTTTCACCACTTCTTTCATGATAGGACTTAGTCTCCTCTGCCCCTCAATGCGATTTTTAGCATTTTCATCAAAAATGATCCTATGCATGTAGATGGTAGGACTAATCCCCTTTATGTCAGCCATTTGCCACCCAATTGCCTTCTTATGCCTCTTTAGGGTATTAATGAGATCATGCTCTTGACTACTGGATAGGTCAGAAGAAATGATCACAGGCAATGTATCATCTTCCCCTAAATAGGTATATTTCAGGTGCTTGGGTAACTCATATAATTCAAGCATAGGAGGTTTTTCAATAGAAGGCACATTCTGTTTGAGATTGGAATCCCTTAGATCAAGAGATTCATAATGCCTACTCCATAATTCCTTCACCTCAGCCTCCTTGTGCATAATACCTTCTTCCACAAGTTCACTCTTATCAATCTCAGAAAGAGCCTTCACCAGATGATCACTTTGCTTGTGGAAGTGTTGTTGAACCATAGAATCAAGAGACATCACAAAAGAGCACTCCTCAGTTCCTTGGTTAGGGAACTTGAGAGCATTCAACACATTAAACTTAATCTCGTGATCATTGACTCTCATAGTCAATTCTCCTTTTTGAACATCAATTAGAGTCTTTCCAGTAGCCAAGAAAGGTCTTCCAAGAATTATAGGTACTTTCTTATCTGCAACAAAATCTAAAATTACAAAATCAGCAGGAAATACAAATTTATCAACCTTTATCAGAACATCCTCAATAATTCCTTCTGGATGAGCAACAGATCTATCAGCAAGCTGTAAGGTAACAGTTGTAGGTCTGGCAACACCTATACCAAGCTGATCAAAGATAGACTTAGCCATTAAATTGATGCTTGCACCTAAGTCACAAAGAGCTCTGCCAGTATAGTTTTCACCAATCGAGAATGGGATAGTGAAACTGCCTGGATCCTTCAACTTGCTTGGAAGCTTGTTCTGCATGATCATACTACACTCTTCTGACATAGCTACTATTTCAAACTCCCCAAGTCTCTTCCTTTTGGAAAGCACATCTTTCATAAACTTTGCATAATTGGGCATTTGTTGAAGTGCTTCTACCAAAGGAACATTGATGTGAAGTTGTTTAAGCACCTCCAGAAATTTCCCAAATTGCTTATCTTGTTGTGCCTTTTTCAACCTTTGAGGATAAGGTGGATCAGGCAAAACTTGATCAGAAATCTTTGATGGAATTGCTGCAGCATCATATGCTGCAGCATCAACTGTGACAGCATCTGGTGCTTTTTGTTTCTCTTTTTTATCTTTTTCTTTTATTGCATTTCCATCACTAGAATCAGTAGATGGTCCTTTCAAGTCCTTCCCACTCCTTAAAGATATAGCCTTGACTTGTTCCTTTCCCTTAGAAGATGTTGGTTTAATAGTAGAAGGCAATGCTCCACTAGGTCTTTGGGTCAGGGCAGTGGCTATTTGACCAAGTTGATTCTCCAAGTTCTTGATTGCAGCTCCTTGGGTTTGATACTGAGTTTTAGTTTCATTCATGAAAGCTATCAACATAGTTTCCATAGAGCTTTCTTCTTTTGCCTTGGATGGAGCAGGTGTTCCCGGTGGTGTTGCAAGAGCTGTAGCAGGTGTTGCATTGTTGCTCCATTTGAAATTAGGATGGTTCTTCCACCCAGGATTGTAGGTACGAGAATATGGATTATTGTTCTTGTCATATCCCACATAGTTGACTGAAATAGGGTTTGCAGGGCATTCCTCATACAAATGGCCTCCTCCACAGTACACACAACTAGCAGAACCCACTGGTACTTGTTCAATTGCTGCTGTCATACCCTAATTTTGTCCGCCTAGGTTTAAAACCCTAATTTTCCGCAAAAAATAAATAAATTGAGAAGTGTGGTTTTATTTTGAAGAGTGAAGAGCATTGTGCATGCATTTTTGGGTTTTAAAAGTCATTCTATGGCTTTTAAATTCATTGTTAGAGTGGAAATGCATTTGTTGTTAAAAAACAAGGTTTTTAGGGCAAAAGGGTATTTTGGTCATTGTCAAAAATAAGATAATTTCTCATCAAGAATCATTGTGCAATTTTAGAGAAATTTATTTGAGGCAAAACATTTTTGGTCATGTATGTATGTATGTGCACAAAATTCAAATTCAAAAAAGGCATCAAAAAGGAATATTCTACAAAAATTTCAAGATGAGGTTTTTATGATATTTTTAGTCATGGTGATCTCAGAAAATGGCATATTCCTCAAGATACCTTGTATGTGGCCTAAATTTGGTGTATTTTTGTACAATTATCCTAAGAAGAATAATCAAAAATGAAGGGATAATGGAATGGTCATATAATAGTACAATAGTACAAGATGACAACTTGCAAAACTTGGTCACCAAGGACCCCTCCCAATGTTGTGTCGCCTATCCCTCTCATTCCCTCTCATATTTTCATTTTTTGACCTCAATCCATGTGTGATTCAATCCTCACCCTCCACTCAAATTTTAGATGCAATCCTAGGGTGAGATGAGATGCACAATGACCTAACTACCCTTAAACCTAATTGCTTTCTATATATACCCTATTAACCTCACCTCACAAGAAAAAAAAAGCTTGTGGCCTCACCATTCACTCATAAACCCTAGCACACAACTCCCTCCTCACCTTCTCTCCATTTTATGCGCCACCCCCTCTCCCTTCTCTCTAACTCACTTCTTCATTTCTCATCTACCCACACACATTCAATCCATCTTCCAAGCCTAAACACTAATTTTCAACCATCAATCCTTCATAAAATCACACAAAAGTTCAAGATCAAGGGTCATTTTTTGGAGATTGGAGACCAAGCTTGAAGATAAGTTGATTTTGTTGATTGTTTCTTCATCTATTGTGTTTATTTGGAGCTCATCTTAAGGTATGTGATTCCTAGACCCCTTCTCTTGTAAATCCTTGCATAAAGTCATCATTTCTTGCATATTTGTGAGATTTCCACTTCCAAAAATGTAGATCCTCTCTTTTAACTTCATTTTTATGCTTGTACATATGTTAATCTCATGAATCTTTGTTTTGATGCTTTGATTTTGGGGTTATATTCATGATTTTTTTGTTTTAATTGAAATAAAATGTTATTTGCTTTGATGATAATTTCGCATGCTTCAAATAAATATGTGTTTTATGATTTTTGTTGGTTCTCATGGTTGAATCTTGTGAATAAATGCATCTATGTTTGGTTATGTCATTCGCTTGCTTGATTTGGTTGACTTGTTGAAATAAATTGATGATTGGCCACTAAACTTGCAAATATTCAAACCTATGTTGTTAATTGTGAAATTTGTGATTTGAGAAAAATGAATTTGGGTTTTGGTTCATTTATGATCCACAAATGATCTTGGGTTATGCTAAGTTGGCAAGAGATAGGTTACTTCAACCTTGATGCCTATGGTTGTAAGCATTTAAAAATTCAATTCCCATTTGATGTGCTTGTGAAATGTGAGCAAAAAGGGGTCTATAAACAATTGAATTTTCGCACATGATTGGTCTCCGATGACCTTGATGCATCCTCAAGTTTAATCATGCTTTCTTTGCTCTTTGAGTTTATTGTAAATTGTTGTTTGAAGCTTGTGAAGTTTCGGCAAAGGATAGGTTCATTTAACCTTGATGCACATGCATTTTGCATATTCATGCATTCTTAGCTATTCTTGCATCCTTGCCTACTCATGCATTCTTGAATTGAAGCTTGGTACTCCATGCTTGATATACTTGTTTATGTGCTTGTGGTGCATTAAAATGTTGAATTGGTGTTCACAATTTGCTTGTTTTGATTTCCACCAATTGTTACTTGTTAGTAACTCTCCAAAACTTCAAAACCATGTTGCATACAAAGAACAACTTGTTACTCGTTAGTAACGTTCCAACTTCAAAACATTTTTTTGCATTTACATAATCATTGATAAACAACTTCACTTCTTCTCAAAACAATTTCAAACTATTTTTCACAAATCAAACTTTGTTGAGGATAATGCGAAGCCTTTGCTTGCACGATTGTCAACAATGGGGTGCTAGTGGTGATCACTTGGAGTCTTTGCTCAATTGATTATCATGAACACTCATTTTTCAAAAGAACTCTCATTTCACAAATTAAAAACTTTGTTGAGGATAATGCGAAGCCTTTGTTTGCACGATTGTCAACAATGGGGTGCTAGTGGTGATCACTTGGAGTCTTTGCTCAATTGATTATCATGAACACTCATTTTTCAAAAGAACTCTCATTTCACAAATTAAAAACTTTGTTGAGGATAATGCGAAGCCTTTGCTTGCACGATCGTCAATAATGGGATGCTAGTGGTGATCACTCGAAACCTTTGTTGTTTGATCACTGTGAACATTCAATTTTCCCAATTAAACAACTAAAAAATAAAAACCTTTTCTCGACAACCGAGAACTACGTAAGCTTTGAATTCTCCATCGCACTGGGAGATACGTAGGAGCGGGTCACATTCCCGTCAAGCACGACAAATGAAAACCATTTTCTTTTCAAAAAACAAACCCTTTTCCAAAACAAGGCAATTTCAAAAAAAAAACGAAACAATTTTCGAAAACAAGAACTACGTTGCTTTGATTCCCTCCCCAGGATACGTAGGCACGGTGCCCTCCCGTCAAGCGCAAAAGATTAAATTTTCCTTAAGTTTTTTCCATAAAGTAAGGAGAGATAAAGAGAAATAAAAACAAAGCATTTCTTAAATCAACCTTTTAAATCACACGTCAAATCGAGGTTCCCTTTCAGTAGAAAGGATGTGTGGGGTGCTCGTACCTTCCCCATGCATAACCGACCCCCGAACTCAAATCTCGTGGTTCCAAGGACCATTGTCTTTCAAGAAAGGTTTTTTTCAATGTTTTACCTCTAAAAAAATATTGGTGGCGACTCCAATTCATGTTGTGCGAAGAGAAATCCCACCAAAGGATTTTTCGGGGTGCAACAGCTGGCGATTCCGCTGGGGACCTTTCTTTAGTGGGTCGAGCCAATCTATTCGACATTTGATTTATTTCGTTGATTTGAATGCTTTGTTATATCTCTCCTCCTTTCCCTTTCTTCTTTCTTTCCTTTGCCTTTAAAAACATGCTTGCATTATTCTTAGAATTGTCGTGTGCATTCTTGTGATGTTGTGCTTGCGTGCATTGTGTGTTAGCCTTCTTCCTCTTCTATATTTGCTTCTTGAGTAAATTAAGAGTAGTTTCTTCTTCTTCTCCTCTTACTTTCGTCGTTTATATGCTTTTCTCATACATTTCCCCAATCCTAGCATGTTCCCCTCTTCTTTGCTCCCTTTCTTGAGGTAAGCTCATGCATTTCCCCTAATCCTATTATGTCCCCTCCTCTAGGCTCCCTTTCTTAAGGTAAGCAATGCTTGCGATTGTTGTTGGAACCCTAGGTTAGTATACTTATGTTGAAATGATATTGAACCCTAGGGTAGACGACATGCTGTTACTTGATATTGTCTGGACTATTTTGGTTTCCCTTTGCAGGTGGGGTTTGGGTAGATTTTTAGGTGTTGTGCCCTCATCACACACTGCACACCTTATATTTGTGAGCATTGAGTGGGGCCTAAAACCCAAGGTCTGCAAAGAACCCTAGGAGAGTGGAAATGAGTAGTGACTGCCATTCGTAGACCGTTGTCTGTCTGGCTCTCATGAAAGTTTCGCCCAAGAGTGCGCTTTCTTCATGATACCTCACAATCGGCAGCTCTCTACGATTGTGGGTGTATTCATGAGAGAGACTTTAGCTCTTGGTTGCCATTGTGAGGCAGTGACCAGAACCCACATGGGAGGATTACCCTTGTCGTTGACTTTAGAGCCTACGATCTTTACCCATTTGTAGGACACGGGGGCACGCAAATTGTGTGTTGCATTAGCTTAGGCATCCTCTTTCAAAACTCTTTTACCAAAAACATCATTTTCTTCTCTCTTTACTATGTAAATAAAAGGTCATAATCATCACATCTGCGTCATTTTGCATCATCATCATTGCATTCGCATCTAACAAAAATTTTGAAAAAGAAACCTCCATTCTTTGCATCCTCCATGCATTAAAGTTGTTTGCCGGAGATCGCAACGTAACACAAAGTCTTGTCATAGGTGTGTAAGAAACGGAATGGAATCAAAAGGCAAAACCGTTTTCAATTCAAGGCTTCCTGTTGTGAAAGAGATTGATATGGCTAGTCTGAAAGAGTATGCATCCCTCCTAGGTCCTATTGAGGTCAGGTCTTTTGACAAAACCTATGGGAACATTCGCAAGCTGCTACAACTAGAAGTGCAAGAGAGTGCCATTGCTGCCCTGTGTCGGTTCTATGACTCGGAGATTCGCTGTTTCATTTTTAAGAATTTCCAAATGGCGCCTACCCTAGAAGAGTATGACAGGATTTTGGGCTTTGATCGATCCAAGTTTAAGCCTTACAAATACCAAGGGGAGTATTATTCTGATGAAAAGCTTGATGCCTTGTTGCAAATCAGTGCTGAGAAAGTGCGGGCCCATAAGATAGAACGTAATAAGGTATTTGGGTTTCCTCAAGAATACTTTGAGAGTTTGATGACCAGCTATGTAGTCTCTGATGATTGGAATTCTTTCAAACAAGTGCTAGCTCTGACCATCTTCGGCATTGTGCTCTTCCCTCAGATAGAGAGGCATGTGAGTGAAACTGCAATCGGTGTCTTCCTCGCCTTCAAATGTGCAAAAAATCCCATCAACCCGGTTCCCGCAATCCTCGCAGAGACATACCGTGCCTTCACTCGTCACCATGAATTCCAAAAGAATAAGATGTGTTGCTCCTTCCCTGTGTTATATGCTTGGTTGATCAGTCATGTGTGTACCAACAAAAGTGATGTGAAGGATTTGCTTACCTATGCCTTGGGTTGTAATCCGAAGACTATGAACTCTCAAGAGTGGGTGCATGCTTTCAAGAACCAAGATGCTCTCCAGATTCGTTGGTTCTCACCTAAATGTTGGGTAGACAGGCCTTCAGTGGTATTTCGGTGTGGGAGTTTTCAGAACGTTCCTCTCATGGGAACCCAAGGATGCATAAACTATAACCCCTCTTTGACCTTGCGACAGCTCGGATACCCTATGCGGGATTCACCCTCCGAAGCTATGCTGTTTCGTTTTTACCTCCACGCGGGGATCCCTAAAGACGAGAGTCTACTTCGGCGAGTCCTGCAAGCTTGGGAAACCGTAGTGCGGAAGGACAGAGAAGAGTTAACTAGGAGGACCACTGCTATCTCTTTTTCTCAATGGCTTGAAGGGAGGATTAGTGAAACTCGGTCATCCAACCAAGGAGTACCACTGCCTGAGGAAAAGATACAAGAACCTCACATTCCTACCATTGAAGAATTGGAAGAGGTTAGGTTGGCCATGTCAAAGGTGGGAGAAGAGAAAAGGGCTCTGCAAGATAGATTGAGAAAGATGATGCAAGACAAGAAAAAGCTAGAAAATGAAAATGCTTTCCAAGCTGCAGCTATTGAGGAAGTCAATAGAAAACTTGAAATAGAGGGGAAAAGTAAGAGGGAAATGCAAAAGCACTTGAAGGGTGCCAAAGAGGAAGTGAAGAGGTGCACTACCAAGATGAATGAGGCTGTAGCGGAAGCAATTAAATGGAAGAGGCTATATGAGGATACATGGAAAGAAGAGCAAGCAGTCAGGCACGCACTAGTTAAGTCAAGAAAAGACTCTCGAATAATGAAGCTTGAATTGGAAGATCAATTAAAGAGTGTCAAGCAAGATCGGGAATCTATTGAAGGGATCCTGAGGGATTATCAGCAAGCACTAAGAAGGGAACAAGGGAAGTCGGAAAGCTTGGCCAATCATGTGCAGTACTTGGAAGGGTCTTACCTCCGGCTAAGGGAGAAGAGTGACTATTGGGAGAGTCAATTTGCGGAATTGCTCAGTAAGGTAAAAAGTCAACAAGTCTTTGAGGAATTGAAAAAGGAAGGCTTACATTGGAAAGACAAGTTCTCCAAGTTAGTTTGGTTAGCTAATCAGGCTGTGAGAGACATTCCCAAGAAGCTAAGAAAGGCGGATGCAGAAATGAATCCTTTCAACACCCCTGTCAAGGTGTGTGAGTTTGTTGAGTACTGCAAGATTCTCACAGAAGAACTCCTGGAGAAAGCCCGGGGGGCAGCTGAGAGCAAGAAGAGGAAAAGGAGCGAGGAGTTGAAAGCCATAGGCCTTTAAAGTTCCCTTTAGAGTATTGTAGCGATCCTTAGGAAATTGTAATTCCCTTTAAGAAGTTGTAACTTTCTTTGGAAAATAGTACTTTGTTTAAAATCATTGTATTGCACTCTTAAGGAATATTGTACTTTGATTTGCTTTCTATTTGTGATACTCCTTCGCATTCCATTTAATTGAAGTACGTTTGTTTTGCCTTGTTGCTTCCAACTTTGTTGCAATCCTAAAAACACCTGAACCTTAACACCTATGACAAGACGAGTTGCACCGCGATTCCCGGCAATAAACATAATCACATGCATATTGCATTGCATTTGCATCATTTGTCTTTGTGTTCATAAAAAAAAAATGTTCCGTCCACAGAAGTAAGGCAAGCTGGTTAATCATCGGTATTGGACGCGATCACAGGCAAGAAATATGGCCAACAATCAAGACAACGCGAATCTGAGCAATCATCAACCAATCCAGAATAATGCAGTTCCAGAAGGTCCGAATCCAAATGGTCAGGGTCAGCATGATCAGAATCAAGAGAATCGAACAATCAGGGCTGAGATGGAAGTTATAAGAGCTAAAATGGTAGAGGTCATAAGAGTGTTAAGTGCCTTAAGGGATGCTGGCATAACTGAAGGTGCTGCTGCCGCAGGAGTGGATCCTCCTCCTGAACCTAGAGTCTCTCAGGCTCTCCAGAACGTGCGATGGCCTCCTTATGGTCTCCCATTAGGGTACACACCCCCTGCTGCCGGTGCAAACCCAGAAAGTGGTCCTTCGGGAACCACAGGACAGGCCCAGCCTGAATCAGCTGTGAATGAAGTTGGAACGAGGACACCTCAGGTTCAAATTCAGATTCCTACTCCTGCTATTACCCCGGGAACTCCGGTTGGCTTCAATTCTCCAGCAACAATCCATCCACAAGTTCAGGGTCCAATTCCTCAGATTATCGCTCACTCACGTGACCCACACGTGACCCCAGCTGTGGTGTCGATGAATAATCTTCACTACGGTGTGAGTGGTTTTCCGCCGAATTATCCTGATGAAGCTAGAAGTCAGTACCAGATGTTAGAAGAAAGATTGAGAGCTGTTGAAGGAAGAGGTTCCCAGGCTAGGAACGCCCATGAGTTATGCTTGGTCCCTAATCTAGTCCTGCCACCCAAGTTCAAAGCACCATTTTTCGACAAGTACAAAGGAGCAACCTGCCCGCGCAGCCATGTGACGATGTATTGCCGGAAGATGACTGCCCACGCCCGTGATGATAACCTGATGATACATTGCTTTCAGGAAAGCTTAGCTGAAGCTCCCCTTGAATGGTATACGCAATTGGAGCCAACTAATATCCGTTGTTGGAAGGATCTGGCGGATGCCTTTATCCGTCAATACCAGTACAACAGTGATTTAGCCCCGGATAGGACCCAGCTGCAATGTATGTCTAAGAAAGATAATGAGACATTCAAGGAATACGCCCAGAGGTGGAGGAACCTCGCTGCACAAGTAAAACCCTCCCTGCTTGATAAAGAGATGGTTCATATGTTCATGGAAACTCTTCCCCCAGTGTTCTATGATCGTTTGGTCGGCAGCGTGGCTTCGAATTTCTCTGAGATGGTTGTCATTGGAGAAAGAGTGGAGAACGGCATGCGCAGCGGAAGAATAGCCCATGGCCCAACACCTCCTTCCCATCAGAAAAAGCCTTTTTCTGGTTCCCACAAGAAGAAGGAGGGAGAAACTAATGCAATCATCAGAGCTAGCGGTCCATCACACAACAATCCCCCACAAGCCATTCCAGTTCCTGCTCAGACGCCGCCTGCTCAGCCATTCCAGTCCAACAATCAGTACAGAAACTACAATGAAAAAAAGCCTGTTGTCTTTGAACCTATCCCCATGTCGTACACGGATTTGTTCAATTATCTCATTGCCAACAAGTTAATCAACACTCGTCAGATGAAACCATATCAGCCTCCCTATCCCAGAGGGTATAATGCAAATGCTACCTGTGCCTTTCATTCTGGGGCAGTAGGTCATGTGGTGGAGGATTGTAAGGCGTTCAAGTACGTTGTGCAAGACCTGCTTGATGCAAAGAGTATATCATTTCAGCAACCTAATGTAACCACCAACCCGTTGCCGGGGCATGGTGGGCCCACTGCAAATGCCATTAATGATCAGGGTGGTCAGTACTTAATTAGGAAGGTGGAGTGCATTCGTACACCCCTGAGTATCATTCATGCTGCACTATGCCGTTGTGGTATCATCGAAGAAGGGTGTGCCAGAAGAGACATCTGCAATGACCCTTATAGTGTTGGGGCCTGTGAGAGCTTCAAACCCATCCTCCAAGAGCTGTTAGACAGACACCTGGTCCAGGTTGGGGTTCAGGAAAAGGAAGAAAGTGTATCTACTCTGCAATCAAACAACAGAGGTTTCAGGAGACCGGTTGAAATCCCTTGCAGTCTGAATTCAAGCTCGGTTGTGGCAAGACCTCTGACTGTTGTTATTCCGATACCTGCTGCTACCCCTAGTAGAGAGACTAGGGTTATTCCCAGAAGCTACGTGCAAATTTCATGCAGGGGGAGTGGGACATTCTGTGGAAGATTGTAAAGCATTGAAACATGCGGTCCAGGATCTAATCGACTCCAAACATTTGAATTTCAATGACAGCAATGTTAATGGCTTGACTGTGAAGGAGAGTGGAGAAACCAGTGCTGTGGCGGGCAAAAGAAGGTCACCACAATACAACCCCATCCCCGTGTCATACGCCGACCTATGCAGCTATCTAATCAGTCATGGATGGATCACTCCTCGCAAGATGAGATCAGTTCAACCTCCATTCCCAAGCGGGTACAATCCAGAAGCCACTTGCGAGCTCCATGCTGGGGCAATTGGGCATTCTGCTGAAAATTGCTATCTTTTGAAAAGTTTGGTTCAGGGCTTCATTGATTCCAAGCAGTTAACTTTTGAGAAGGGGGAAGGATCAAGTTCTCAGGGTCTGTGGACTATTAAGCAAGGATAGCAGTTGATGAAGAGGGTTGAAGTGGTGAAAGCGGCATCATCAAAACATTTGTGTCTTTGTCATGCATTTCATAGCATTTATGAGTGATTGTTGATTTTCATGTAGTTTTTCAGTTCAAAACAATTTTCTGTAATGCAATCCTTTGGCTCTGCCCAAGGCCTTAGGATATTTCAATAAGGGCACACATGTTTCCTTTTAGTATCATCATCAATAAAATGTTATTTTGAATTCCTCAATAAAATTTCTTTCTTTCATTTTGTCATGTGTCTGTTATTTGCTTTTCAATTCCTCCCAACGCGGATCAAAAATAATAATAAATGAAAATAGTCTTTGAAAACAACGACGCCAATGGTTCATATTGTGACTCTGATTACCCGATTAACCAAACTGAGAGAGAGGCTGAAGACAACTGGGATGTTTCTTCGGAGTTAATAAGTGAAGAATTGGCTAAGGCTGTGCAAATTCATGATGCCACAACTAGGTTGGGCAATGAAGTCAAAGCACAAGTTCAAGCAAAGTGGAGCAATGCTGAGGAAACCAAACAAATGTTACAAGCGAACCTCTTTCGCGACCAAACCCTTTCCCTTCCTCAGATCAACCAACTTTCCCATTTCCCATTACAAGTACCCCATCACAAAAAAAAATTTCATAACCAAATGCCTGCCATCGCCACCTTCCTCACTACCAGTGGCCCTTCTACAAAATCAACCCATCTCATTTGCTCTTCCCTCTGAACCTCCTGTCACCCCAGTTAATACCAGAACCCAATCAAGCATCCTCCAACCGCTGCAGGGGTTTCATTGCCATTATCTCTCCAATCACCCCAGACAAGGATCACTTCAAATATCCAAAAATAGTGTATCACTTTTATCAGCTCACTCAACTCAAAAGCAAAAAAGGAAAAAATCAGAAGAAATGAAACAAAAAAGAACAGATTCAAAAAAATGAAAATCCCAGAAATGAAAAAACAAGGGAAAAAGAGACGAAAGAAATATAAGTTGTGAGCTGATACATTTGGCCATAAAGCGTAAGAGATCCTTGTCTCAATGAACCTTCCTACACCTTGTTGTGTATGACCACCCTTTCTTCCATAAACCTTCAAACACTTCATCATTCCTATACATCTCTCCTTTCACAAAACCGCAAACACTACCTCGACCTCGTCATCCCGCCCTCCACAAACCCTCAGTCATTCCTCAGACTCCACCATCAGATTTGCAATCAAGCTGTTGTGCAAGAATAAGAGAACAAAGTGGTCCGCCCTCATGAGGAATCAAGTGACATGATCAATTTGAGCAAAGGAGAGGATTGACGCCATGATAAAGAGCAATGAATCAACAAGTTTGTGTAAATCACCCTTCTGACATAAGACACTTGCCATTATAACAAAGTCTGTAATTACCAAAGTTCGGTCTGTTGCGCAGCTTTCCAAGCTAAGGTAGTCACAAATGACAGTATGAAGACTCCAGGTCAAGTATCATGATCCCTCCCTACGCCACCCTAAAAATGGGGCAGTTAGAGACAATCAACAAAGGATATCAAGGACGATGATGACCTTCATGGAAATCAGGCTTCGTTTTACACTCTAACAGGGGCAAACCCCATATGATGGAAGTAATACTTTCATTGAGCCTTATCAAACCAAAGTACATTTGTCTTATGTCAGAAGAAGATTAAGAGAAAGCTCAAACCGAAGAAAGCTCGTCTTCAACAATTTCAAAGAAGACTCAATGCTCAAAAAGATCATGAACCTCCAAAGGGATTCCCATGGAGATGAACCCAGTATCATGAAGACGAAGAACTTATTCTCCGGAGGGGCCTTTAATTCTCGCAAAATGGGATGCAAGAAAAGAAAACCCCAGTTTCCAGTAAATTCAGATACAGTCAGAAAGGAGTATGCCTAAAGAAATAAATGAAAAAAGAGAAAGATGAGCCAAGTAAGAATCAGCTCGCTAGGTTGAAAACCCGCAAAGGGCGGCCTAGGCAAAACCAGAGCGACCCGGTGGATTGAAAACCTGCAAAGGGCGATCCAAGAAAAAATTAGGGTTAGAAAACTTGGACTTGAAATGAAAAGGCAATCAGCACTCCCAAAAGTTTGGATAAAGGGGTGATCAAGGTCATGAGTATGGACGATTGGCATCGTTACTTCAAAAGAAAAAACACAAGATCTGCTTCCCCTTTTTCTTGTATTTTTCCAGTTTAAAAATTTTTCAATGTACTTTCAATTGGCGTGACCTTCTGCACGTCCAGTTTCCATAACAATAAGAATTCAACTTTTTCTTCCATGTGTTTGCTTTTCGTGTCTTTTATCTTCACTTATTCTGTCTCTTTGTTTTAAAATAAATGTTTTTATGATTGATGGTACTGAATTGTGAAACCTGTGCATGAGTCAAAAAGCATTACAATTATTGCGAAATTTCTGAAAATCACAGAAAAGAGGGGATCCCTCAAATAAATGAATTGGCAAAAAACAAACGCGGGCACAATCACTTCAAATGGCAAGCAAACTTATGCGCGGCTCTGGCATTGCTATTACCCTAGATGGTCCTCATGTCTCAAGCCCAAAGGAAAAGATTTGCACCAAAGATTAAAACAAGGTTTAGTGATCACCAAGTGAGGCTTCTTTCATGCCAAAAGTCAAGACATTCATAGAGAACCAAAGATTTGCACTGAGAACACCACTCAGATCCAAAAGTTGGGGCATTCTCTTCACCACCCACCCACCCTGGTCTTGGGAAAGTTTGTTCATTGTCCATCCCATTCATATACCACCCTCAGTTCATAACCAGTACCATAACTTCATCCCCTTTCACAAACCCACTCAAAGAACCCATTTGAAATTGTCATTCTAAAGTGGGGCATTTCCATAACTGTTCACTCCCGCTCAAATGAGCAGAGTTCTCCCTAAAGTCATTCACATCCATAAATTCCTGTCGGGGCAGTCTCTCAACTCACTGTCCTAAACCAATCCCAAGTTAACTGACTCACTCGTCCACATCTGCACTCTTATGCATACTTACTAGTCAATGCTTCAGAGAGAGAGAATACAAATTGATCATGTGGTGTTTAAAGTTCAGTCATCATGGAAATGGAAAGGAAAATAAATGAGCTTGTTAATAAAAACCTTGAGAACACCAGAGTTTGAATCAAAACTAGTTTTTCCAAAGAATGGTCCATAGCCATCTCAATTCCTTGCATTCAAAGTCTCGCGTCTCATCATCATAAAAATGTTTACAAAAATGTTTAAATACTCCAATCATTCATCCTCCTCATGCATGTAGGCATTTCATGTTATTCAGAGCATTACATTCGCATCATCCACATTCATCACAATAAAAGCAAAAGAACACAGACATTCCATAGCATTTATCATCATCACATCAAACATCAAATCAGTTTTCAAAACAAAAAGAGGCATTCTTAATAAATAGTCATAGTCGTCACGATAGGACGCTTGAATTGATCACTCAAGAATCCTAAAGTCCCTATGCTAAAAGAAAATTAAAAACATTCATTGCATCCATGTGCATCCCAGCATCAAGAGCCTGCATTCCATGCATCATTCAAAGATTCCCAATTTTCAAAAAGAAACTCAGTTGCTTTGGACTCGTTAGGCCCCAAAATTTTCAAAAAGTCAGTTACTTTGGACCAATGGGTCCCCGAAATCTCATTTTCAGAAAATCATCATGGCACCGAGTTAGTGAACTCCATCAGCACAGAGTTAGTAAACTCCCACAGAGTTAGTGAACTCCTTCCACAGATCACAACGTCACGTACGAGCGCGCGGCAGATCCTACAGACTTCGTTAAGTCCATCGAATTAATTGTGTCAACCTAAGGCATAGCGTAGATCCATTGATCATATCAGTTCCGGACCTGATATTGATCGGCCGCTCGAAAAGGCCACCCCCGGAGCTCGGACTCGACGAGAGTCCGTCAAAAGGTTTTAGGCAACCTCCGAATCCCCAATTTACGGCACTTCTCATATACTGCTTTCATTTACTGCTTTGCGCAATTTATGCTTTCTCGTCGACGCGACAAGTGTTGACTCTCTCTCTCTCTCAAAAGAAGAGAGATCAAAGAAAGGAAACAAAAAAAAAGAGAAAAAAGAAAAGGAAAATTCGGGTTTCTCTAAGTAGACAAAATTAGTATTATTTCTGAATTCTTTATTTCCATTTTGCCTCGGAATATGTTTCGGCCAATTCATATTCCTTGGTAAAATCCAAATAAAGAGGGGCAGCTGTCATACCCTAATTTTGTCCGCCTAGGTTTAAAACCCTAATTTTCCGCAAAAAATAAATAAATTGAGAAGTGTGGTTTTATTTTGAAGAGTGAAGAGCATTGTGCATGCATTTTTAGGTTTTAAAAGTCATTCTAGGGCTTTTAAATTCATTGTTAGAGTGGAAATGCATTTGTTGTTAAAAAACAAGGTTTTTAGGGCAAAAGGGTATTTTGGTCATTGTCAAAAATAAGATAATTTCTCATCAAGAATCATTGTGCAATTTTAGAGAAATTTATTTGAGGCAAAACATTTTTGGTCATGTATGTATATATGCGCATGCATGCATACATTGTGCACAAAATTCAAATTCAAAAAAGGCATCAAAAAGGAATATTCTACAAAAATTTCAAGATGAGGTTTTTATGATATTTTTGGTCATGGTGATCTCATAAAATGGCATATTCCTCAAGATACCTTGTATGTGGCCTAAATTGGGTGTATTTTTGTACAATTATCCTAAGAAGAATAATCAAAAATGAAGGGATAATGGAATGGTCATATAATAGTATAATAGTACAAGATGACAACTTGCAAAACTTGGTCACCAAGGACCCCTCCCAATGTTGTGTCGCCTATCCCTCTCATTCCCTCTCATATTTTCATTTTTTGACCTCAATCCATGTGTGATTCAATCCTCACCCTTCCCCCTTCTCCCTTCAAATTTTAGATGCAATCCTAGGGTGAGATGAGATGCACAATGACCTAACTACCCTTAAACCTAATTGCTTTCTATATATACCCTATTAACCTCACCTCACAAGAAAAAAAAAGCTTTTGGCCTCACCATTCACTCATAAACCCTAGCACACAACTCCCTCCTCACCTTCTCTCCATTTTATGCGCCACCCCCTCTCCCTTCTCTCTAACTCACTTCTTCATTTCTCATCTACCCACACACATTCAATCCATCTTCCAAGCCTAAACACTAATTTTCAACCATCAATCCTTCATAAAATCACACAAAAGTTCAAGATCAAGGGTCATTTTTTGGAGATTTGAGACCAAGCTTGAAGATAAGTTGATTTGGTTGATTGTTTCTTCATCTATTGTGTTTATTTGGAGCTCATCTTAAGGTATGTGATTCCTAGACCCCTTCTCTTGTAAATCCTTGCATAAAGTCATCATTTCTTGCATATTTGTGAGATTTCCACTTCCAAAAATGTAGATCCTCTCTTTTAACTTCATTTTTATGCTTGTACATTTGTTAATCTCATGAATCTTTGTTTTGATGCTTTGATTTTGGGGTTATATGCATGATTTTGTTGTTTTAATTGAAATAAAATGTTATTTGCTTTGATGATAATTTCGCATGCTTCAAATAAATATGTGTTTTATGATTTTTGTTGGTTCTCATGGTGAATCTTGTGAATAAATGCATCTATGTTTGGTTATGTCATTCGCTTGCTTGATTTGGTTGACTTGTTGAAATAAATTGATGATTGGCCACTAAACTTGCAAATATTCAAACCTATGTTGTTAATTGTGAAATTTGTGATTTGAGAAAAATGAATTTGGGTTTTGGTTCATTTATGATCCACAAATGATCTTGGGTTATGCTAAGTTGGCAAGAGATAGGTTACTTCAACCTTGATGCCTATGCTTGTAAGCATTTAAAAATTCAATTCCCATTTGATGTGCTTGTGAAATGTGAGCAAAAAGGGGTCTATAAACAATTGAATTTGCGCACATGATTGGTCTCCAATGACCTTGATGCATCCTCAAGTTTAATCATGCTTTCTTTGCTCTTTGAGTTTATTGTAAATTGTTGTTTGAAGCTTGTGAAGTTTCGGCAAAGGATAGGTTCATTTAACCTTGATGCACATGCATTTTGCATATTCATGCATTCTTACCTATTCTTGCATCCTTGCCTACTCATGCATTCTTGAATTGAAGCTTGGTACTCCATGCTTGATATACTTGTTTATGTGCTTGTGGTGCATTAAAATGTTGAATTGGTGTTCACAATTTGCTTGTTTTTATTTCCACCAATTGTTACTCGTTAGTAACTCTCCAAAACTTCAAAACCATGTTGCATACAAAGAACAACTTGTAACTCGTTAGTAACGTTCCAACTTCAAAACATTTTTTTGCATTTACATAATCATTGATAAACAACTTCACTTCTTCTCAAAACAATTTCAAACTATTTTTCACAAATCAAACTTTGTTGAGGATAATGCGAAGCCTTTGCTTGCACGATTGTCAACAATGGGTTGCTAGTGGTGATCACTTGGAGTCTTTGCTCAATTGATTATCATGAACACTCATTTTTCAAAAGAACTCTCATTTCACAAATTAAAAACTTTGTTGAGGATAATGCGAAGCCTTTGCTTGCACGATTGTCAACAATGGGGTGCTAGTGGT